>JAMXBB010000004.1:103439784-104169203 GCA_024138015.1 Lumnitzera littorea | reverse complement strand
CCTCAGTTCAATATAGACTGGCCACAGAGATTGAAGCTGCTTCAATATTGCAGTTGAAGCTACGATACAACATTCATGAAACCCAGAGTTTCTTAAACCTTTCGAGAGCTAAAACTGTAATAAAAATGGCATTAACCAAATGAACACGAAATTATTGCCCCATTTTATCAGCAAACCCACACCCAACAATAAAAGAAACTGAACTTTAGCTCCAGCAAGCTCAAAATCCAGGTTCAAAACAAACAATAACTCTAATGACCCAATCCATGAAAAACCCGTTACAGAGAAACCTAAAAATGTACATAAAACACTAAACATTTAAGGAAAATTGAGCTGAATTACCACTGAAACTGAAGCGAAAACGTAACAGATCAGTTTTGACAGTTAGAAAAACGATCATCTAAGCATGAAGCGAGAGTACAATGAGATGAAGCCTCCTGAATCATACCGTAAACTCTTTCAGAGATCTCGAGAAGCCGATCCGGCGGCTTCCGATAGAAGAATCGTCTGAACAGCGCCATCTAAGTGGCGCTGTTTCCTCACCGATCGGATCCAAAACCGTCGATTTCCCAAACTCTCCACGGCGGCAAAAAATCCAATCTTGAAAACCCTAACTCACCCCAGATCCTCAAATTCTCCAATTCAAACAGCCCAACACTCCAATCATCGTAATTCAATCCTAGATCTTGACCCAAACCACCAAATGCATGTAAATTTGATCCAAACTTATGGCACAATGTACAAGGACCAAAAGGGGGCTGTGTTATATCGTGGAATTGAGAATTGAATTGAATTTTGAATTTGAATTAACGGTTATAAGAAGGAGAAGGAAGAAGAAGATGAAGAAGAAGAAGAAGGAAGTGGCAAGTTAAAGTTTGGTGAGGATAGAATGTGATAAAAATGAAAAAATGGGGGTTCTTTCAGCAAAATTGGGTACATAGGTATTAGTATTGTTATTATTCACATGAGAGAGAGAGAGAGAAGTGGACTGAGATGGAAGAGGAAGACACACACTAAGGTAAAGACCCTGTCTTGTTGGCTTGTCTAATCTCTAATCTCTGCAAGAAGCGAAAGAAAGGAAGAGAATGGAAAAATAATATGACAATGTAAAGAGAGAAAGCCGGAGATGACATGGGACTTCAGGAGACAGAGACAGAAAACTTGGTTTGGTTGGATCTAATTGATTTCGATTAATTAAATGCATCAGTAGATAATTTATACTCGTATATTCGTATTTTTATACATGGTTTGAAACATGAAAAGATTCATAAGTTTTAAATTATATTGGCTGTCGATGCGCTGTGTGTATAGAAATTAATTTTATTTTTTTGCATTTAATAAAAATAAAATATATTTATTTTAAATTTGTAGTAAAATATTTTATATTTATCATCATAAATTTTATTTCTAATGTATCTATATAATTTATAATGATTTTTTTCCAAAAATAAGAAAAATGAAAGAAATTATAAAAGTTTTAAAAGATAGTTTTATTAGAAATTATGAAAAGAAAGGAATAAAAAAGTGGGAGAGAAAAAAAAATGAGGAGAGAAGAAGTTGAAGTATAGTTTTAGAAGTCGGAGAGAGAAATTAGATATAAGAATTATAAAGAAAAACAATTTTATTTATAATATAAGTTATATATAATTTTATAATATTATTTTAATATTAATTTTTTGTTAATTGATATTTGATATTGATTTAAATAGTAATTTTAATAATAACGGTTACTTAAACTTTTAAAGACTTTAATAATATAGATTTCCTTTGGTATCACTTCAATTAATGCATAACTAAAAAGAAAAGAAACTATATGGATAATAATTATTACATACACAGCATAATAAGATATATAATTATTTAGATATCAAAAAGCTTCTTCTTTTTCCCAACTACTATGACATTATAAATTTAGAAAAATGAAATTGAAACTGATTTATTTTATTAAAATATCAATATTTATACCTATAAATTATAATGATATAAATTATAAAGATATTGACTAGAAGCTGAAAAGACTAGTCGACTATTGCTCGTTAATAAAGTTTATGAAAACGTTGAATTTAACAATACATAATTTATAGGGATATATATACTGTAGAGGATAAGAATTATTATTATTATTAATACATTGGGACTATGTGACCCAACAATAAAGGAAAGTATTTTTAGCTTGTTATAATATTAGATTTATTATTTGATAATTTATTCGACACATGATTATTACATTCCTAATAGGATTGGTCGGTATGAAACTTAAGACGTAATAAATCTAAGCGTTAATTCAATTATTTCATTGTATTACATAGTTATAATATAGTAATGATGTCGGTTTTCTTACTGCAGTATTATCCTTGTAATAATATTAGGATTTGTCATATCTTGCAAAATTGGAGTTGGACTTTATACTGATCAAATAGCATTCTAGATCTAACTAATTACACGATATTTGACGGAAATAGAATAAATATATAGATAAATAACATGATAAATATTGTTATTTTTCTCTTTTTACCAACCATTACATAACTTTAAGAGATGAAAAATCGAACCGATCTATCTAATTTAAAGATCAATATTTGTATTATTACATTATAATAGTCTCAGCAAATATTATTACCATATATAACATTGTCCCTTTGATTCTTTTTTTAATTATATATTTATGAGATTTTTTAAGGAATCAAACATTGTCCTATCCTTACCCAAGACCGGCAATTATTACGGGTTTAACTCCTTTAGAATTAATCAATTATTGAATTATGGTATTTATTATATTTTGAAGCAAGTTAATCCCATTTTTTTTATTATTTGTAAATTTTTTTATGTAACAATAGCTTGATAACTTGTTAAAAATAAGTCATATTTAATTTTCACGCAGGATTAAAGACTCTTTCCTACCTGCATCAGCCCTCGTTTCATTGTAAAATAATTTAAGCGTGACCTAAAATGCCATTTTTTTTTTTTCCGTAATGCAAGATAAATTAAAGACAAACCAAAAATGTCCTTCACACCAGTCTTTAAAATAGTAATGATACATGATGAAAAAAATTGTTAAAAAACTTTAATAAGAATTTAAAATGAAACAATAGTATTTTTTTGGGTTTTATCATCTACACGGTGCAAGATCAAGTAGCTTAATTTTTATTAAGCACATAATACTCAACAAAATTTTTCAACAACTTTTGTCACCATTTATCATTGTTCGTCCTTTTCTTTCAAGTAGTTTTTTGTCCTTAAAATAATATATATTTATACATTGATTAGATGCAAATACATCCTTCTTTTGAAAATATGCAAGTAGTCTAAATCATTATTAAAGTCATGAAATCTTACTTTTTATGGAGTCTCTCCATAAGATAAACTAAACTCAAAGCCCTCATTGCATATTGTATTCATTGAAAAAATATATATAATGAAATAAAATTACAATTTTTAAGTATACTAGCAAATGATATATTAGTATTGTGAGTGTAAAAAATATGAAAAATTTAAACTTCATAATATAAAATAACACTAATAATATGTGTTAATAAAATCAAAATTGTGATAAATTTTCTAAAGAAAATATCCTTACTGCAATAGCATATATTAGTCAAATAAAAAGTATAATAATTTTTTAAATGCAACAATTGTAAAAGGCTGAAAATTGTTATATTAATTATTGGGATAAACTCTTTACTTATTTAGGTTTGACTCGTTGGGCTAAATGACAAGGCCTAAGGAATTCAGTCCATATTGAGATAATTCAAAAAGATTTAATTTGATGGGCTTAAAATAGGAATCGTTGGATCAGTTCGTCCGCCTCCAATATTTCTTAAGTAAGCTCGTACACTTATAAAGAAGGTGTTGCGCCCTGAAGTTACAGAGTCGCAACAGTCCCACCGTGTAAATCATTTTATGATAGTAATTGGCCTCACAGTACCTACCATAGACATGATCTACACAAAGTGTCAACGACTTCTTACTTTGAAGTAAATAGTTTAATTAAGAGTTTAGCTAAAGTTACAGTAATTATCAAGAACTTTAGGTCAACATACATAATTACATATACATTCTATAGAACTTCTCAGGAAATTCTACATTAACGCAATAGTCAACTAATTTACATATCAACTATCAGTCTTTCAGTCTTAAGCTATTAAGAAGACTCTAGATATACATTAACTATTAGGCGAATTGATCTTAATATCCTGAGCTTCAAAAGAACTAACCTCTAGATAGTTGTAGGGCGGCATATTACTCGGAGAATTTAGAAATCATGACCTACAAAAGGATCTATATGGGTATGAGTAACTACAGCTTAATAAGTTGAATTGAAAACTTGTGAATATATACAAACACAAGCAAGATTATCAAGCAATTATTTTCATGCAATGCAACAACAAATGTCATTACATAACGTAATCTGGTCCATTGTGAAATCAAAGAAATTTCACCCGTTCTAATTCGGGTTGAGGAGTTTTTATGTTATGCAACAGTTCACAACCAAACCCAGGTTTGTGCAATAGAGACATTGTTCCTCCTAAAACTATCCTTCGAATCAATACTCCCATCCTCACCACGACCTCCTCTCCTGTCACTTAGTTCGGCTAAGGATAAGAAAAAGACCAATTTGCTATCTAGTGCTATATTTTTCGAAAGTGTCGATGTTTGGTTAGAGAATCCTAATGATCCCTTAAATGGTTGTGATGCGTGACAATTTAAGGCATTAAAGTCAATTAAGATTAAGTTCCATTTAGGGTGTTCAGACAATTTCACACCAATCTAGTCATAATACACAATTAATCACAACACAAATTTCAACACGAATTCAAATACTCAAACGCATGCATAAACTACTTATAATCACAATCATACACAATCCTAAGTCTCCGAATACCATAAAATAGTATTCCAATATGGTAAAGTAATAACTCAACTTACTTGGAATTCTCGATCGCCCATTCAATTAATTATAGGTCAGTTCGTCTCCGGGTATCCTATAATACAAATACATCTTTTTAATACTTATACTTTGATGATATATATTCTAAGTTATAATTTAACTCACTTCTTCATGTATACCTATTATTTACTAATGATTCACTTTACCTTAGTTTGGGGTTCGGTTTTTAAATTATATTTCAGTTTTGATTCTACATTATCTTTAACTACGAGGAATCCTAAATACACTTGAATTCTAATGTGAAATTAATCACATTAAACTCAAGTATTATAATATCATATTAGGTCTTAATTTAGTATTTTGATTTATTTGGTACATTCTAATGTTAATTGGGGTATCAAATTTACTCCCAATATGAGAAAATCTTATATTTTTTATCCAATTACCGAAAATTCAATTTTGTTTCAGATTTATTATGTACTAATTTTATTATTATATTATCCAAGTAAACCTAATTTTTTCATATTTATTAAAATTCCAATTCTACATATTCCTAATTTCCTACAATTACCACATAATTCCTATATTGATTACACTTAACACTCCAAAGATTAGGATTAGGTTTCCACATCAGAGATTAACATCTTTAAACATCTAATTACCTTCTAAATCAATAATTAATCACTTAATAACCTAATTAACCTAAAATTACCCATTTTTTTCATCATTTTTTGGCTAAAAAATTACTTAAAAATTTTGAAAATTAATTTTAAAAAAATGGCTTTAGCATTGTTCTATATCACTTAAGCATTCTATAGAAAAAATTTGAGCTCCAAACTACACTTTTAAGCCTATTTATTTCTAATTCCAATCACGTTCGGTTTTGCTTAATTTCTTAAGAATCTTATATCTACAAACATGATTAAATTAAATCACTATTTTTCCCTAAACCTACATACAATAAAACCTCAAAATAATAAATTTCATAATTTTCTAAGCAAAATAAATAATTTTAAAAAATTTTACAAAATCGGAGAAGATGTAAGACTTACCTGGTTCAATGGCTTTTTTGGCCTCCAACACCGGTTCAAGTATGTTAGCCAGTCCAGGTGGTGGGTTTGGAGTGAGGTAGTAGTGGTGGTTCGATTACAGACAGTGGTGATGTGTGAATTCGGTTCACAAGCCCTTATTATTCAAATTTGCAAAATAATTTTCTAAACCCTAATTTTCCCTCTTGTTTTCGACTCTTCCTAATTTTTCTAAACTTTTAACTATCCAAATGAGTTCTATTGTTATTTTTTTAATATTTATAGAGACTTGTAGGAATTATTATGCATTAATTAGACAAGACGATGCTCAAATCTCTTCTAATTTGCTTTTGTGTTGCTTGTTTTTTATTGGTTAATTTTTTTTCTTTAATTCCTAACCTGACATGACCAAATCTAGGTTATTCCCTATTCCTTTGATTTTTGCTTAATTATTTTATAATTTTATTTAATTATTTAATAAGTTTTTAGCTAATTTCAAACAATTTCGCATATTTTTATCTACACGTAAATATATGTAGGATACAAGTAAACATTTTTAATTATTATTTAGGTCATTCTATGATTTTTAGTAGACATATAATTTATTTCTAGCAATTTATTAGTTATTAGATTATACTTTTTACCTTTCCGATAATTAATAAGTAATATACTTAAAATTTAAAAATTTTATAGTCTCTTATTTTATTACTTATTTTTTTAAATTCAAGTTTACGGAGTTATTTTTACTAATATTTTTTATTATAATTTATAATCTAGATTTGATCGAATTTTTTAACCGATCGCCCTAAACTTTGTATATTAAGTTTGATCCTACGATCACTTAGCTTATCTTTAGGGTTTACAAAAAGCTACTGACTTTAGGTCCATTAGTTAGCTCATTCTATATAACCATGAATTGAGCAAACTCCATCTCATCTGATCCAACGGATGCCACCATGCCAAATAGCCTATAAATACCTTGCATTTCCTCATCATTTACAACTCTTAAAGAGATTAAATAAACTGTGTTCAATTGTGAAAACTCTACTTTCTAAGATCAAACAGCGTTCAGGTAAATAATTTATCTCGTTTACTCTAGCCACTTGTAATGCTTTACTCATGCAACACGCATGTAATAACTCTAATCAGACCCCTTACATGTACAGCAATATTAGACAATTAAATAAGTAAAATAATGGTAACCATAAAAATAAGTATGATAGAAAATAATAACTATATAGTTAGAAAGATTTATAAGTAATGGATAATAGGTGAGAAATTTATAGGATAAGTTTGAATTTTTTTAATAACTATCATATAAATATATTTAATTGTTAAAACCATAAGATACAAAATCGTTAGTTATAAGTTGTTAAAAAATGACTTTCCCTCTGATGTAATAGATGATAAATCTATCTATATTTGATAAATAGTTTGAAGACATATTTAGTGTATTTACAATTATCAACATATATATATAAATATGTTGATTCACTAAACAACTATAAAAATTAGTTATTTTACGGTCCTGACAGTATAATTGTTTAGCCCATTATTTCACTAAAATCCTCGTTCCATTAACCATTACAACCATCTCATCAATTAGATACGATGGAACAATACAAATAGCAAAAAATGCAGAGAATGTTTTAAACTTTTACCTCAAGGCAGATATACCATCAGACATACTACATGCTCACTTAAGTAGAATAGTTATTATATTAGCTTCTTATTCCATATAATGTTGCTATTAGGGTATTTAGTTAAACTTTGAAAACAAAATAACTATTTAATATAAATTGTTATTACACAAAATATTGAATAACAATTCATATCCCCACCTCCACAAATTGATATTCAATGTCTATTTATCTATTTTATCATAAATACTCATATCCCTGTAAACATTTCTTCACTATTCGCCACTTCAAAATAAGTGATATGATGGATATTTTATATTTATTCCAATTTAACTCTTTATGTTTTTTTTTTATGTCAATTAAACAATGTGGTGAACGTATAATAATTGTTAACATTTAGAAGTGTGCTTTAATATCTCTAGACTCTAATAAATTTACAAATAAATCCCAGGGCAAATTATTGCAAATAACCTTTAAATTTTAACTTCGATGGATAAAGGCCTCTTTAAATTTATTAAAATGAATGTGACATTCTTTAAATTTTGATCTTGCTGCTCTTAATTTGTTTAACCGAAAAAGAAAAACCCTTTCATATTTTCAGTTAACCAAAATTTAAAAAATGTTGAGATATATTATTTAAGTTTAACATTATATTTGTATTGAAATGAAAGTTTAATAGTTATCTCTAATTTCCTCTTACAACGAGGAAATTACGGGAAAGTGGATCGATACATAAAAAGCATAAAAAACGGTTCTTCTTCTTCTCTTTTCTTTTTTAATTTAAACAGCTGAAGCAACAACTTTCCAAATAAATTGCATTCCCATCGGGACACGTAGCTTTTTCAAGTCAATGTCGCCTTCGACCAATAAGGTTATCTCTTACACCGGATGTAATTGATAAGAAATTGACCGTTTCCACATTTATTATTATTTTAATTAGTTTTATATCATATTTAATTATGAGCCGCACAAACTTCGATATACGTTGACTCTTGTTTCTTTTTCTTTATTTTCATTTGAAAAAATAAATTGCTTTAACCGGTATTTCGATAATAAAATGAAGAATAACCTATGCTAAAGTTTTTAAAAAGTATTAAAATCATATATATTATATATATAATTTTTAGGATTCTGTTATTATTTTCTAGGGTATAGATCCCACCCTATATCTCACACTTAATTTATGTTCGTTTAAAAATTAAATTTTTAATAAATTATAAATTCAATGATTTAAATTTTAAAAAATATAAATGAATAGTAAGACAACGAGTTAAATCAATCCATCAAAATGACAAACAAAACAATAAAAACTCCCATATATTTCGAATTTTACATCCTTATACATCTATAAATTTAGAACAATACTATGATCCCGTCCGTATTTTTTATAGAACCAATCAAATCTTCATCCAACATTAATACAATATTTATTAGATTTAAACTACGGAAAATGCAATTAATTCTATAGTCCAAATCTAATAAATATTATATCAATTATGAGAAAAATAACTAATCGTATAAAAAATATAAATAAAACCATAGACAAATCCGTAAATTTAATACTGCATAAAGGATGGGATTAAAAACATGTTCGAAATAACTGCCAAGCTAATAAAAATTGGGCTTCACAGTTCTAAAAGCAATGTGATGTTACAATTTTTTTTTAAATTTAAAAATTTTTTATCCACTCAACTTTCTAAGGTTTTCAACATAATCTTAGAAAGCAACTATATTTTGTCAAGTAAGCTTAAAATGGTTAATCCTACTACTTTATTTTATGTTTCCCCTTTCAAGAGAATATTCTGTTTTGACAATGCTAATATATTTCCAATTTCAACTCCTGTGGTGGGAGGTTCAATTAGTTCCCATACCAAAACAGGGAGAGTTGGAAGATTTTATCGAGTGCACCTACAATATTCTTTTACACTCAATACAAGTGAAGTGATAATTTTTTTTTTAAAAAAAAATTGATTGAGAGTAACCTTATAAGAGAGCAAAAGAATAAACTTGTTTTCATTTTCATTACTGGATATGTGTTTTGAAGTTTGATAATAAAAGATAAAACTAATATGGAAAACTTGTACAAGTTTTGTTAGCAACCCAAAAAAAATAGAACACAAAGAATATTTAAGTAAAAAATATTAAGTAATTAGTTATTCAATAATCCACACATTAGTCTTCGTAATATTAACTGCAAGAAAACATTAATTTATCAAGTCATAGCAGTGCTATTATCTATTAATTTTTTTCTACATTAAGACGAAAACATTTGTAGTACTAACAACTATAATTACTATTTATAGCATACTAGCAATAAATAAATAGCAATTTAGGAGAATGATTTGTTTTTATAATGAATAAAATTTGATAATATTAGTTATTATGAAGAAAAAAAAAAAAAGAGAATATCCTTTGACTACTATGAAAATAATTGCTAACTTCAAAAGGTAAAATGATTTAAGGGACTTAAAGCCATCACCTTTTATTTATAAGTAAAAGCACTTAACTACTTAGTCATGTCTAATATTCTGATTGGGGTCAAATAGAGGTTGACCCCTAACTTTAGGAAAAATTAATTTTTAGAAAAAATATGTATATCTTTTAAAGGGTAAAATATTATATATAGATTAGTGGTTATGTATTTTGTTTTATAAACATACAATTTTAGATTCAAATATCGTATTTATCATTTCATTTTTTTCTAGATATATTTATTAGGGTGAGCGAATACAAGATGGGTGAGGTATGAAACCTTATTTGTAGCTTACCCTATAAGTATATATTCCCAAATTTTTATACTTAAAATTTATCTTATGACATCTTAAAACCACCGTGTACCTTGCAGATTCTATAAGATACAATACAAGGTACTCTGTGGAACTTTTTTTTTTTTTTATTTATCTTCGTTCCAAATTTTGTGTTGGACTGTTAATTAATATCGAAATTATAATTACACTATTATAATATCCTTAAAAACCTAAGCAACAAAACTCTAATCATCGAGATGTCTTAGATATAGTAAATTAGAGTACGTTGGAACTTTAAAATTAAGCATACTCAACTTAAGTCAATCCTATGAATGGCGACTTCTTAGGAAGCTAATTTACTAAAGGATAAAACCACATGGCATTTAATACCAAAGCAAACAATACTTGGTGAGAGAGATTTTGATCAAGTTGTTATAAATAGTAACAGGGTTATCCATTGGCCGGAAGTGTGGCATCCCTACCGGCTAGGCCATTACAATTGTTATTAGAGCTGTCCACTAGTTGGAGTGATAAAGTTCCTACCTAGTAGTGGTTCTGAACATGTGTTACGAAATTGAAGATAACGCCAATTCTATAAGAGGGATGAATTTAATACCCCTTAAGTACTAAGTTATGAAACTTTAATTATCGAAATGTCTTTTAATTGAATGGCTTAAAATATGTTAGAACTCTAAAGTTAAACATACTTAAGCTACATCAATCCTAAGATTGGTGACCTAGGAAGCTATTGTACTAAGGGACAAAGTTGTGCGACATTTGATACTAGTTAAACATACTTAAGCTACATCAATCCTAAGATTGGTGACCTAGGAAGCTATTGTACTAAGGGACAAAGTTGTGCGGCAATTGATACTAAAGCAGATGATATCTCAATGAGAGGATTCCGATTTGGTCATTATAACTATCACTAGACCCACAAGTAAAAAGTTCTAGAGGTGATAACGTATTTTAAATTATGATAATCTAAAATTTTGGTAAGTAAAAAAGATAATATTTCTATAGGTGGAAATGTTAAGACCTTCGATTAGACCATGCTTAAATTTTTATTTTTATTTTTTTATATTTCCTTTTGAAATCATCAAAATAATTTTTTTTATCAAACTATAATACTGTTATATGCAAAATATAAAAATCACATGTAAGTAAATCCAATATAATATATTGGATCATAAGTTAGAAATTGAGATATTTTTAAGACCTTACTAAACTGAAGTTAGTAAAAGAGGAAAGAAGAGGTAAAAGAAAAAGGTAATAAAAGAATAGAGAGAATTCTACCTAAAGAAGAAGAAGAAGTGAGAGAGACTAGATAGCAGATACAAGCAGCGTATATGTAATAGCCTAGAACCTAAGGGTATTACAACCTACCATGTATCTTTAGTATCTAATAATAAATTAAAACTCTAAGTACTACTATAGTCACCAAATCAATTGCAAAACCCATCAACAATATTATAACATCATATCTCCATATGTTATACAATTTGAATGACTTACAGGTAAGTCATTCCAATCATAATCATTTTCATCAACAAAATTTTCTAACTCTACACTAACAAAACATACCACCAAAATGTACTCTATATCATAAATTATCTCCAACTACATCCTCAATACTAAACACTTCTCTTTCCAAACCTGAAATTAGTTGCCCCAACTCTATAAGTAACAAATTTCATATTAATTACTTGTAGCTATAAAAAATAAAAGAACGAGCTAAAGGCTAATACATGATGCATAAGCACACAAAATGTTAAGACCAAGTCATAGACATGCATATAATGTAAGTAATATCAAGTATAAAGTAAACAATTAATTAATTATCTTAAATTTAAACCAATAAACCAACAAAGAGGAACCATAACCCTACCACACCATGATCTTTATTTATATATATAGGTAGACAAAAATATAAATTTTCTTTTAAGTCCTTTGTGCCCAAAGTCTAAAGTTTAGAGTCTTTGAAACTTAAATTTCTAACTGCGTTGTTACATATACGAGTCAATTAGGGAAACCTCACATATGATTCTACTAGCCTCTAGGAGGAGCGAGTTAAGCATAATTAGCAATCAAGTTTAATTAAGCCAAATATGAATTAGTCTAGTTGATCTCTAAGTTCTAATAAGCACAAGCAAATAACAAAAAACCACATATCTTAAAGCCAAATCAGAAACAATTTCATTACTCAAGTCCAAAATGTATTCACAAGTCTGAACCCATTTTGAAGATCCAAGTCATACTTAATAAGGAACCCTAATCAAGAATCTTGCAAGTAGGACAACAAATCTTCCTTAATCCATCATAAATCCAATTCCACATAATGTTTCTAATTTCGAACTCCCAACTTGACTTTATTTACAATTCTCTAAACTTCATCCTAACTCTTAAAGGTACTACAATTAAGGTTGAGGGTAAAGTTCGAAACTTTAATTAAAAATAAGCTGGGGGAAACATTTGGAAGGAGAATCAAAAGTTTAAAAAACATTTGAAAGGAGAATTGGAAGTTTAAAGTAGTAAAGGAGATTTAGATGGAGTATAATTTGAAAAATACTAATTATTGCATTAAAGTGGTAAAATAAGATAAAATTCGCTAAAATTGATTATAGTGACATTGAAGAGTAAAATGTGTTTAAAACTAGTTAAAATGTTAAATTAAACTTAAAGAACTTGAAAATTCTTAGTAATGATTAGAACATTTACAAAAGAAAACTAAGTGGAACTCAACATTAATGTTAGAAAAATGTTTGATTGAGTTTGATTAAAAGAAACAACATAAAAAGGTTTCATATAAAGTTCCCAACTCGATGTCGTTGGTGACATGACCATGTCGCTTGATTGTATCAAAATTCAACTATTTTTAGAAAAATTAAAATTTTTGTAAAAAAAAAAAAGCCTAACTAAAATGAAACATTAATGGTAAGAAAAGGTTTGAGTATGATTGGTTGAAAAAATGATAAGAAAATAACACTTGGAGTCCATCACTTAACATGATTAGCGACATGATCATGTCATCTAATCGTATCACTAGTTGCCTAATTTTTCCCCTTATCAAATACGGTATCATGTCATTGGTTGTATTGCTCCAATAGTAAACTAGCAATCTTTTCTCCTTCGAAAAGCACTCCAATCCAACTCTTTTCCTTCTAATCTTTAATCAAATCTTAAGTATACTTCAAACCTTCGATTATCTATCACCTAAACTCCCTTTTATTCTAGCAAAATCACAAATTTCAACTCAAATACTTACTAGCAAACTTGTTAATAATTTCAAGAAAATTAACTCTAAGTAAGAGAGTAAGAAATAAAATGAAAAATACTTACTTGAAATAAATGAAACTATTTGTAATCTAATTAAAGAGTAAAACCCAACAAAAAAATTGCAAATAATAACCAATTTAAATTCAGATTTCTTAAGAAATGCTCATTTAAAAAAAGCTTAAAAAATAAAACTAAAAGGTTGCCTTATATTATTATTATAAGGTATATATAGAGTACTACTGAACCTGTACCTTGCATACTTTAAAGTACAAGCGAGGTGAGATAGAGTACCTCTGCTTCATACTTGTATCCGATCCTGTAGGAGCAAGTTCCAACAAATTACTACCTAAAACTATGTGACATTCATTACCTACCCGAAACCTATCTAATGAAATAAGTTCAAGTGAGTACCATTTATCGAAGGGTTACCTACTTACCTATAGCATTTATTGTACTTTCTACATTTATTAAACTTTCTTTACAACAACCAAAGCCATTAAATTCATTTTGTACAAATCATATTTAACTAAATAAATTCTCCTAAAATTGAAATTTCTTATTATTAATACATCATAAATAATAATTATATCGCCCATATTACAAATTCCATCTTATCACATAAACTATTGATAAATAATATCAATTATATGCATATGATTTGGTTTAATAATTTTTCTTTTTATAATTAATGTTAGGAAAATGAATGTAAATTATTCAATAATTAATTGTTTAATAACTTATATTCAAAACGATAATCCTTTTTTAACATTGCTAATGAAACAATCAAACAAAAATGCCGTAAAAAAAATAGTACAATACTTATATCTATGCCGATTTGCTTTTTTTGCTTTACTTGTAATTTCTTATTCAAATATTTTATTAATCTATTTTTGTGAAAAAACAAAACTTATACAAGTTTTACATATTAATATAATTTTTAATAAATCAATGGTTAAATTTTATTTAATACATATGCATAATAAAAAGGTAACAAGTTTATTTTTTTTAACTTCTTATTTAGTGTACTAATCATCCTTAATCGTTTTCTAAAAGAATATTTTTCATCCCATTTAGCTTTAAAAGTTGTTGTAGGTTAAATCATTAATAAGATCATTTTACATGTAAAAGATAAATATGATTATAACAATAAGCCGATAATTTCATTATTAATTGTTAAAATAACTTTAGTCTCCCACTTATATGCTCCTTAGTCCATCCTTGGGTATAGAGGGATAAACAATTATTGAGCTTGATCTAGAAAAGAACATTGATTCTTTAGAGTTAAACTACATTCATTTGGCACTTCAAAATTTAAACATTATCTCGTGGTGGATTGAGTTGATTGACTCTCACTTATCATCAACTTCAATCGAAGTATTGATGAATGAAGGACCATTAGAAGGTTTTACTCCAAATGTAAGTATTCGACAAGATGATCATATATCACCGTATCTTTTCATACTAGTCTATAATTCCTTAGTAGAATGGTTGAGTAAGAAGTTTATATAGGAAATTACAACCCAATAAAGACAAAGGATCATCTTTTCAGCTTTTACATATCACGTTCATTAATGACATTGTTATAATGTTAAAGGCCTTCACGAAAATTTCAAAAACAGTGAAGACTATAATTCATAATTTTTTTAGTGTAAAGAAACTATCTATCTTTTTTTCATAGAATATTCTGCCTTCCTTAAGGGATGAAATCGTATGGGGTTTAAGAATAAGTTTTTAGTTTTGGAAAACACTTGGATTTTTCTTTAAATAAAGTATCAAAAACCAAGGCATGTCTATTCGACTTTTTAATATAAAAAGTTTAGAAGAAGTTAAGTGGTCGAAAAGTAAGGCACTTAAACATAATGAGTAGAGTAATTCTTATCAAATCTATCATCAAAGCATTTTCCACGTATTATATGTAGATGAGTAACCTTCTTATGAATACCAGTTTAAATACTGAACAAATTTCAAAAAGTTTATTTCGAACAGCTTAGAGGAAAGGGATAAATTCATTCGGTAAGTGGGAAAGCATAGCTACCCTTAAGGAGTTTGGAGGCCTAAGGATTGCAAATTTGGAGAATAAGAACAAAAATCACACAATAAAAAAGAATGAGACTTTAAAATGAAGAAGGTCTTATGGGCAAATCTTTTAAGAGCTGAGCAAAAGCCAATCTTTGGAGGAAGAGAAGGGATTTTGCATTTTATGGAATGAGAAAGATATTAGTTTTCTAAATGATTGGTTGGGATATCTGTGCATTATTTAAGGTCCCTTACATATTAACCATTAACCTTATAGTTAGGCCTTGTTAAGTTAAGAAGCAAAGATAGATTGAAGGAAAAAAAAAATAGTTTTATGCTTTTAGACATTTTAATAAAGGTGTTAGGATTACATGTCCTTAAAAAATCTATCCCAAATCAAATAAGCTATTTTGATGCGAAATGTCAAAAACATGCAGTAGACTTGAACTATGAATGAGGTTTTGAATGCGAATGTGGATAGATATCACGCAACAAAATACAAACACAATTAGAGGTTAAGCTCGAAATGAGTTTCGATACAACTCATGAAAACCAAACTAAGGCTCGGGGTTTCAAATGAAGGTTAGATACGACCTACTAACGCGCTCAAATGAAGGGTTTACCACAATCTTAAAATCGAGATTGATAAGAATGCAAAGAAGATTAAAGAATAAAAACAACACTCAATAATCCTAAATGCAAGCTCAAAAAGCTCAAGAATATCCTTACTCAAAATGAATGTTCAAAATGTAATTTCATTGTATATTTTCTTCCAATCTCCAAAATCTATTTTGGCTAATTACAAATATTGCTATTTATAACAAATATTAAAACCTTAGTAACAAAACTGTAAATAATATATAAGGCCTTAATCACCTAAGTAAGCCTACAACTAAAATTAAGGAAAATATTTACAAGTGTACAAAACCTTATGCTACAAAGGAGGTCAACATGTGAGTCATCCAAGCTGCCTTAGAAGGAGTTGGATTCGAATTGGTTAAGGTCAGTAGTTGGATGTCTTGGTTTGGGTCGAAGTTGCTGTAAGCCCTACAATCAGTCACTGAAGGTTTCGATCAAACGTAAATTATAAGTAAAGCTAGAAATATTAATAAAAATGATCCCGTAAATTCGAATTTAAGAAAATAAGTAATAAAATAAAAGAATATAAAATTTTTAAATTTTAAGTATATAACTCGTTATTTATCGAAAATGCATAAAATGCATTGTAATAATTAACGAATCGCTAGAGATAAATTTTATGTATACTAAAAATAATAGATTGACCTAAATAATATTTAGGAATATTTATTTATACTATATATGAATTTACATGTAGGTAGAAATATGCGTAATTATTTAAAATACGCGAAATGTACTAAAATAATACTAAATAATTAAAAAAAATTCATAATTAATTAAGAAAAAATAAATAAAAATCATAAAAAAATAAGGAATGATCTAGATTTGGGTTGTGGTAGCTGGGGAAAATAAAAAAAAAATTAGCCAATTAAATTAGAACAACACAAAAGTCAAATTGGAAGAAGATACTGCAATTGTCTAATCAAATTAATGCACAATAATTTCCCTAAAGCTCTATAAACACTCCAAATTTTTCAGAAGGTCATTTGATCAGTTTGGAGAGTGAGAAAAATAGAGAGAGGCGAAATTGAGAGAAAAATTAGGGTTAAGAAAAAAAAGAAAAGAAAACTGTGCAGTTGGGGCTTGTAAGGAGAACCTAGACCCGACGAGTAGCTGGGAGTGAACAACCACCACCACTATATGGTGGTGGTAGCGCCTAGGTAGGCTGACACACCCATTGTCACGAACGGTGGTCGGAGCTACCCAAATCAGTGAGTTCGATTTCTAGCCTAATTTTGTGTAATTTTGTAAAAATAGTAAATATTCTTAGAAAATTATGAATTTTGTTATTCAGAATATTTTTTTATTTAGTTTTTAGGAAAAATATTATTTTGATGAAAATATATCCCATAATATATGGTCCTTAAGAAATCATGCAAAATTAAGCATATTTCGATTTAGAAATAAATGACTTTAGAAGTATAGTTTTGAGCTCAAAATTTTTTTGTAGACTACTTAGATAATATAGAATAATACTATGAAGCCCTTTTTCAAAAATTAATTTTTAAAATTTTTAGATAATTTTTAGGCCTTAAAATGAGACATAAAATGGGTAATTTAGGGTTAATTACTAATTTAGTAAATAACTATATGTTTTAGGATGTTGAAATCTGATGAAGTATGATATTTATAGCATTTAGGGTGTTAGATGTAATTATTAAGTTAATTTTGTAAATTAGGGTAATTAGGTATAAAATCTAATTTAGGATGAATTTAGACATTTTGAAATGATAATTGATGTTGAGAGATGGTAATTAGAATGATAAAAATATTAGATGTGTATTATGTACATGATAAGTGATAGTACATAATATACAATTATAGGAAATATAATAAATAGAAAATATTAGGATAAAAATTGATATTATATAAATAATAGGGATACATAATAAATCTGATAAAAAACTTAAATTTATGTAATTATATGAAAAATGTAAAAATTTCTCACATCAGGAGTAAATTCAGTACACTAATACGGATTTAAGTATACCGGGTGAAATAAAATACTGACTAGGGGTAATGATGGTATTTAGGAAGTAATGTGATTCATTTCATATTATGAGTTGAAACAAATTACTAGGGCTCGGGTATAAAATAGTATTTCGAAATTGAACTAGAACTTAATTTAGAAATCGATGCGGAAACTGAATCCGAACCTAATCCTAAACTTAAAATAATTGTAAAAGATTTGAGAACCTAGATAACTGGATATATTAAACCCTAAACAAAACATAACAATAAGTGTTATAGGGTAAAACCAACTTATAATAGTTATATGAAAAAATGAAACCACGTTTATGTTATAGGGATGATCGGTGATGGCCTAAGCGAGTTGGACCTCGAGTGAGCGAGCGAGGAGTCCAGGTAAGTTGGGATTAATACGTTGCTGTATTTTGGAGGCTTGAGATTATACTTGGTTGTGCTTGTTAGATAGTTGGTTGTGTGCATGTGCTTGATTATGAGTGATGCCATAATGCTGTTTGTTATTTCGGCTTATATCATATGATTTGTATGAAATGATTAGTCATCCTAAACTGGACCTAATCAAATATACGAACCGTAATCATAATCGGACCTGCATGGCAACCCATTAGGGGAAACTTAGGATTCTTCAACCAAATACCAACCCCTTCGAAAAGGATAATGCAGGATTGCATAATGGTCCCTTCTTCATCCTTAGTCAAACTAAGTGACAAGAGAGGAGGTCGCGATGAAGGTGAAGTTAATGGTTCGAAAGTAGTCACGGGAGCAGCGGTGTCTCCATTGCACAAGCTTGGGTTTGGTTGTGAGCTATTGCATTATCGACAACTCCTCAACCCGGATTAGAGTGAGCGCAATTTCTCTAATCTCATGACGGGCCGGATAACGTCGTACGATGGCATTTGCTTGAACATGCATTGCACCTAATAAGTTGGTTGATAACCTTGTTATATTTATGGTATAATTTTAAGTCCTCTATCCTAACTTACTGAGTTATGGTTGCTCACATCCCTATAGATGTCGTACAGGTACTGGCTAAGAAGCGGCATACAACTACTCTGAAGCTAACAATTGCTGAATCTTTAGGAGTGTAGAAAAACATTTGAAGAATAAACATATATTTTTAAGGTCTAATCTTTTATTTTAGAATTTTTCATTTCTGAATAATGAAATAACTAGGAAATATATTACGGAGAAATATTATAAACGTTAATTGTAATAACTGAATTTTAGTATATATATATTTTCTCACTTTTTTAGGTAAATGATTTATTTAAATTACAAACTGTTTACTTAAAAGTAGGTTAGTCATGGATGCCTTGTGTAGATCAAGTTTAGGATAGCAGTTATAAGGCCAACTTTTATCTTACAATGGTTTACACGGCAAGGCTATTATGACTTTGCTGCTTCAGGGCGTGACAATTGCTGAAGTCTTACAATGCTTGGCCGAACTGCATGTGAGATCGACCCATAATTGCCTTGTTTTAGAATTAGTCAACATTAATTTGTCTATGCCGTATTGAATGGATGTTTAGCCTTGAGGCCTAAGCTACTTGGTTTCTTAGCCCCTCAACAGACGATGGACTTGATTCCAAATGGTTTCTTTCCTTCCTCTTACCCTTTTAGTATTAACTCAGCCTTAAGCATGCTAGGTTGCCCTCGGCTTAGGATAGTTCAACCTCTGCCTAGGATAAGTCAGCGTCAATTTGGGATACACCGGTCTTGACTTCAAACAGGTCGGCCTTGGCTTGCAACAAATCGACCTCAGCTTAGAGATAGTTATAGGTCGATTTCTATCGCTAATAACTCTATGAGTAAGCAATAATACAGGATTTTCTCATATTTAAATTGTATCTAAATTCTATATTTAGAGGCATTCTTTACCCAATTCCCTAAAAGAATAGGTTTGTCCACTTGGTGATTAATTATAACTTAGAGAAATCCTCTTCTAATCTTTGAATATTCCTCAATAACAACAACATCTCCTATTTTTCCTCCAATCTTCCAAGCATTCAATGTTACATCAATTTAAAAGGAAAATTAGGAATTTCAACCATATGGTAAAGTCATCAAAGCTTGGTTACTCTAAATTCTTGCTTTCTTCCTAAATTTTTATAATAATCGGACAACCCATGATCGACCATGGTTCAGACTCTTTAATATTTTGTAGAGTGGACTCATTCACTTTAATCCAAAAAACATTTTATTTGAGTTTATTCATGGTAATTAGAGCAAACCTATTACACACCTTATGAATGATGTTTATTACTTTATTCTTGTTCATATACTTTTCAAACAACACTTTTCCGACCATAACGTTCCTTTTTCAAATCATGAGAATCCAAATTAATGAAATATAGGCCTGTTTCATTAATATCCTTAGACAGTTGGCAATCCATCACAGAGAAATTTGCATGAAATAAATGGAAAACAAAGTTAGAAAACAAGAAGAGAGGGGATTTGCTAAAGACACTAATGGCACAAGAAAGAAGTTTAAATAGAAAAGATCAAAGGCTATGAAAATAAGGGGAAATAAAAAAAGATAAGATCAGATAAGGAAAGATGTCAAGCCCCGAAGTGGCAGAGTCATAACAGCCTTGCCGTGTAAACCATTCTAAGATAGAAGTTAGCCTTACAACCGCTATCCTAGACTTGATCTACACAAGGCGTTCACGACTAACCCACTTTGAAGTAAATAGTTTGTAATTTAAATAAATCATTTACCTAAAAAAGTGAAAAAATATATATATACATTGAAATTCAGTTATTACAATTAACGTTTATAATATTTCTCCGTAATATATTTCTTAGTTATTACATTATTCAGAAATGAAAAGTTCCAAACTAAAAGCTTAGACCTTAAAAATATATATTTGCTCTTCAAATGTTTTTCCTCACTTCTTAAGATCTAGCAGTTGCTAGCTTCAAAGTAGTTGTATGCCGTTTCTTTGCCAGCATCTGCATGACGTCTATAGAGATATGAGCAACCGCAGCTCAGTAAGTTAGGATGGAGGACTTAAAACTATACCATAAACACAACAAGGTTATCAATCAACTTATTAAGTGCAATGCATGTTTAAGCAAATGACATCGCACGATGTTGTCTAGCCCGTCATGAGATTAGAGAAATTGCGCCCGCTTTAATCCGAGTTGAGGAGTTGGCGTTTGTAAGCCCCACAATTAGTTACTCAAGGTTTCGATCGGCTAAAAGATTCAATGAAGCCTAAATTATAAATAAAGCTAGAAATATTAGTAAAAATGATTCCATAAGTTTGAATTTAAGAAAATAAGCAATAAAAAAAAGACTATAAAAATTTCAAAATTTAAATATATAACTCGTTATTTATCGAAAATGCATTCCGATAATTAACGAATCGCTAGAAATAAATTATATGTATACAAAAAATCATAAAATGACCTAAATAATATTTAGAAATATTTATTTGTACTATATATGAATTTGCATGTAGGTAGAAATACACATAATTACTTAAAATACGCAAAATGTGCTAAAATAATACTAAATAATTAAAGAAAATTCATAATTAATTAAGGAAAAATAAAGAAAAATCAGAAAAAATAAGGAATGATCTAGAATTGGGTCGTGGCAGCTAGGGAAAATAATAAAAAAATCAGCCAATTAAATTAGAGCAACACAAAAGCTAAAAATTAAGGGATTTGGGCAATGTTTTGTCCAATTTAATGCACATTAATTATCACAAAGCTCTATAAATAGGGAAAAAAATCACAGAGCTCATTTAGATAGTTAAAAATCAGAGAAAAATTAGGAGTATCGAAATTGAGAGAAAAATTGGGTTAGAAAAAAAGAAGAAGGAAAAACTGTGCAATTAGAGCCTTAAAAAGGAACCCACACCAGACAAGCACCTGGGAGTGGACAGCCACCACCACCATATGGTAGTGGCAGTGCCCAGACCAACTGATAAGGCTACGGTGGCCGGCGTTGGCCGGAGCCACCCAGAACGGTGAGTCCGATTTTCAGCCCGATTTTGTGCAATTTTGTAAAAAATAGTAAATATTATTATAAAATTATGAATTTTGTTATTCTGAAATATTTTTGTATGTAGTTTTTAGGAAAAATATTTTTTTGATGAAAATATATCCCGTAATATATGATCCATAAGAAATCGTGTAAAACCTAGCATGTTTTGGTTTAGAAATAAATGAGCTTAGGAGTATAATTTTGAATTCAAAATTTTTGTGTAGACTACTTAGATGATATAAAATAATGTTATGAAGTCCGTTTTTAAAAATTAATTTTTGAAATTTTTAGATAATTTTTAAGCCTTAAAATGAGGCATAAAATGGGTAATTTAGGGTTAATTAAGTAATTGAATGGTTAATTACTGATTTAGTGAATAATTATATGTTTTAAGATGTTGAAATCTAATGAAGTATGACACTTATAGCATTTAGGGTGTTAGATGTAATTATTAGGTTAATTATGTAGTAAATGGGTAATAGGGAAAAATAGTAAATTTTAAGTTAATTTTGTAAATTAGGGTAATTAGGTGTAACATCTGATTTAGGATGAATTTAGACACTTTGAAATGATAATTGATGTGGGAGATGGTAATTAAAGTGATAGAAATATTAGAAGTGTATTATATACATAATAGGTGATAATACATAATATGTAATTATTGAAAATATAATAAATAAAAAATATTAGGATAAAAATTGATATTATATAAATAACAAGGATATATAATAAAACTGATAGAAAACTTAAATTTATGTAATTATATGAAAGATGTAAAAATTTCTCACATCAGGAGTAAATTCGGTATACTAATAAGGATTTAAGTGTACTGGGTGGAATAAAATACTAATTAGAGGTAATGATGGTATTTTGGAGATCGGGAAGTAATGTGATTAATTTCACATTATCAGTTGAAACTAATTTCTAGGGTTCAAGTATAAAACAATACTTAGAAATCAAACTAAAACCTAATTTAGAAATCGATGTGGAAATCAAACCCGAACCTAACCCCAAACTTAAAATAATTGTAAAAAACTTAAGACCTAAATAATTAGGTATATTAAACCCTAAACAAAACATAACAATAAGCGTTATAGGATAAAACGAACTTATAATAGTTATATGAAAAACCGAAACCACATTTGTGTTATAGGGATGATCGGCGATGATCTGAGTAAGTTGGACCTCAAGTGAGTGAGCGAGGAGTCGAGGTAAGTTGGGATTGATATGATGTTGTATTTTGGAGGCTTGAGATTATGCTTAGTTGTGTTTGTTAGATAGTTGGATATGTGCATGTGCTTGATTATGAGTGATGCTATAATTCTATTTGTTGTTCTGGCTTGTATTGTGTGATTTGTATGAAATGATTGATTACCCTAAACTGGACCTAATTGAATATATGACTTGTAATCATAATCGAATCTGCAGGGCAACACATTAAGGGAAACCTAGGATTCTTCGGCTAAATACCAACCCCTTCAAAAGGGATAATGCAGGATTGCAAAAGGTCCCTTCTTCATCCTTAGTCGAACTAAGTGACAAGTGAGGAGGTCGCGGCGGGGGTGAAGTCAATGGTTCGAAGGTAGTCGCGGGAGGAGCGAGGTCTCCATTGCACAAGCCTAGGTTTGGTCGTAAGCTGTTGCATTAATGGCATCTCCTCAACCCGGATTAGAGCGGGTGTAATTTCTTTAATTTCATGACGGGTCTGACAATGTCGTGCGATGGCATTTGCCTGAACATGCATTGCATCTAATAAGTTGATTAATAACCTTGTTATGTTTATAGTATAGTTTTAAGTCTCCTATCCCAACTTACTGAGTTGTAGTTGCTCATATCCCTATAGACATTGTGCAGGTGCTGACTAAAAAGTGACAAACAACTATTTTGAAACTAGTAATTGCTGGATCCTAGGGAGTGAGAGAAAACATTTAAAGAATAAACACATAGTTTTAAGGTTTAAGCTTTTACTTTAGGATTTTTCATTTCTGAATAATGTAATAACTAGGAAATATATTACGAAGATATATTGTAAACTTTAATTATAATAACTGAATTATAGTGTATATATATATTTCCTCACTTTCTTAGGTAAATGATCTATTTAAATTACAAACTGTTTATTTCAAAGCGGGTTAGTCGTGGACGCCTTGTGTAGATCAGGTCTAAGATAGCAATTGTAAGGCCAACTTCTATCTTGGAATGGTTTATACGGTGGGGCTATTACGACTTTGCCGCTTCAGGGCGTGACACCATTAATGCAACAACTTATAACCAAACCCAGGCTTGTGCAATGGAGATATCGCTCCTTCCGCGACTACCTTCGAACCATTAACTTCACCTTCACCGCAACCTCCTCTCCTATCGCTTAGTTCGACTAAGGATAAAGAAGGGACCATTATGCAATCATGTGCTATCTCTTTCGAAGGGGTTGGTATTTGGTCGGAGAATCATAAGTTTCCCCTAATGGGTTGCCATGCAGGTCCAATTATGATTACGGTTTATATATTTGATTAGGTCCAGTTTAGGATGACCAATCGTTTCATACAAATCATATAATACAAGCTAGAATAATAAACAGAATCATGGCATCACTCATAATCAAGCACATACACACAATCAACTATCTAATAAGCACAACCAAGTATAATCTCAAGCCTCCAAAATACAACAACGTATTAATCTCAACTTACCTGTACTCCTCGCTCGCTCGCTCGAAGTCCAACTCGCTCAGGCCACCGCTGATCATCCCTATAACATAAATGTGGTTTCAATTTTTCATATAACTATTATAAGTTGGTTTTATCCTATAACACTTATTGTTATGTTTTGTTTAGAGTTCAATATATCCAGTTATCTAGGTTCTCAAATCTTTTACAATTATTCTAAGTTTGGGGTTAGGTTTGGGTTCAGTTTCCGCATTAATTTCTAAATTAGGTACTAGTTTGATTTCTAAATACTATTTTATACCCGAACCCTAGAAATTCATTTTAACTGATAATATGAAATGAATCACATTACTTCCCAATATCCTAAATACCATCACTAACCCTAGTCAGTATTTTATTCCACCTGATATACTTAAATCCGTATTAGTGTACCGAATTTACTCTTGATGTGAGAAATTTTTACATTTTTCATATAATTACATAAATTTAAGTTTTCTATTAGATTTATTATATATCCCTATTATTTTTATAATATCAATTTTTATTCTAATATTTTCTATTTATTATATTTCTAATAATTGTGTATTATGTACTATTACTTATCATGTACATAATACATATCTAATATTTTTATCATTCTAATTACTATCTCCCAACATCAATTATCATTTCAAAATGTTTAAATTCATCCTAAATCAGATTTTACACCTAATTACCCTAAGTTACAAAATTAACTTAAAATTTATTATTTTCACTATTACTTATTTACTACATAATTAACCTAATAATTACATCTAATACCCTAAATGCTATAAGTATCATATTTTATCAAATTTCAATATCCTAAAACATATAATTATTCACTAAACCAATAATTAACTATTTAATTACTTAATTAACCATAAATTACCCATTTTATGCCTCATTTTAAGGCCCAAAAATTATCTAAAAATTTCAAAAATTAATTTTTGAAAATAGGTTTCATAGCACTGTTTTATATCATCTAATTAGTTCACACAAAAATTTTGGGCTCAAAACTACACTCCTAAGGTTATTTATTTTTAAACCAAAACATGCTCGGTTTTGCATGATTTCTTAAGGACCATATATCACGAAACATATTTTCATCAAAATAATATTTTCCTAAAAACTACCTATAAAAATATTTCAGAATAACAAAATTCATAATTTTTTAAAAATATTTACTATTGTTACGAAATTACACAAAATCGGGCTGGAAATCGAACTTATCGATTTGGATGGCTTTAGCCACCATCGGTGGCCATGGGTGTGTCGGCCCATATGGGCACTGCCACCACCGTATGGTGGTGGTGGCCGTCCACTTCCAGTTACTCGTCGGGTTTGGGTTCTCCTTACAAGTCCCAACTGCATAGTTTTTTTTTTTTTTTCTAACCCTAATTTTTCTCTCAATTTCGCCTCTCTCCATTTTTCTCACTCTCCAAATTGACTAAATGAGCTTTTGAAAAATTTGGAGTATTTATAGAGCTTTAGGGAAATTATTATGCATTAATGAGACAAGACAATTGCCTTATCTCTTCTTTTTTTCACTTTTTATTTGTTACATTTTAATTAGTTGATTTTTTTTCTTCAATATCAGATTGCCACGCCCCACTTCTGGACTTTTACTCATTTTTATATATTTTCTTGATTTTTCCTTAATTAATTATAAATTTTATTTAATTATTTATTATTATTTTAGCACATTTCACGTATTTTAAGTAATTACGCATACATGTAAATTCATATATAGTATAAATAAATATTCCTAAATATTATTTAGGTTATTTTATGATTTTTAGTATACATATAATTTATTTCTAGTTATTCGTTAATTGTCGGAATACATTTTACGTATTTTCGATAAACAACAAGTTATATACTTAAAATTTAGAATTTTTATATTTTATTACTTATTTTCTTAAATGCAAACTTATAGGATCATTTTACTAATATTTCTAGCTTTACTTATAATTTAGGCTTGATCGAATCTTTTAGCCGATTGAAATTTTGAATGACTGGTTGTGAGGTTTACAAAAGAGATCTAAACGAATCCTTGAAAATAAATTGAATTGAGTGCTTTCTACTAGAAGACACCATAATGTGTCTAAACGCCTCCCCTAAAGACAAGAGAGAGCTCTCCTAAGAGAGAGGAAATTCCTTAAATTCATCAATTAGATCTATGTGAGCTATAAAATTGTGTTTATGGCAATCGAATTTAGATTTAAGACCTTTAGGAAAAACTTATTCGATTGAGTCTAACCTTTACGATTATGATAGAAAAATTAGTTAAAATGACCTAATGAAGTTAGATTTAAAAAATAATGATTCAAAATCTCAATTTTAGCCTTAGAAATGTGATTATTCAATATAGTGTAAAAATAGTCAAAATCTATAAAACCGAGCTCGGAATGCGATGAGCACATAGAAATAGGTTAATTAAGCTATAAAAGGAAATAATATAGTATAATATACTATATGAATATACATGTATTTTTATGAGTATACTTGATATATATAATAATTATATTTGTAAATTAACTTGAAATTATAAAATTATATTAAATAAGTGATAAATTAGCAAAATTTAATAAGAAATATATCTTAAAAAATAAAAGACATGCTAAAAACATGAATATATACATGTAATTACTCATTACATGTATAATACATATATGGGATATATACCCGTATATTAATAAAATAATCAAATATTATATAATATACATAAAATAACAATAACTAACGTAAGATTATCCAATTTGCAGTTGCAAAAATTGAAGAATCACCTGAAAAAATTTCCAAATCAGTTTAGCATCCTCCCAACAATTGCATAGGATGACTTAAAAGTTTTTTCCCCAAATTAGGACACCTCATACTTAAGGAAAATAGAAAAATAAATCACTTGATTAATAAAAAAAAAAAATGGACGCTGTCTGAATCTAGTATAAAAACAACCTAAGGCTTTCATTTAAACACTTTAGGAACATAAGATGCTTAAAGAAAATCAGAGAAATTTTATAAAAAAATTGAAAAAAAGAAAGAAAATAGAGCAAGGACCGAATCTAGCTAATTCCTCAACCTTCACTTAACCTGTTGTTACACCCTTCCACTGCCATGTAGAGCCCCATGGTTAGGCCTTCCAACGAGTCCCCACCACTCAACGGTTGCCATAGCTCCGATGAACAGGTGAGTCAAAATTCTACTCTATTTTTTATCAAATTTTAAAAAATATTAAATTAAGTAAAAAAATTATGAAAAAATTTGTATCTAGGTTATTGTAGATATATTTTCATGTTATAATTTTATTTTTGTAAAATTATGATTATTTTATGTACTTACTTAAGAAAGTTACTGTTTATCTGAATTTTGACTTTCGAAATAAATACACTAAATGATATAATTTCTAACTCAATTTTTTTTTATAGAATACATATGATACGTATCACGCCCCGAAGCAGCAGAGTCGTAATAGCCCCCGCCGTGTAAACCATCCTAACATAGAAGTTGGCCTTACAACCGCTATCTTAGACCTGATCTACACAAGGCGTCAACGACTAACCCGCTTTGAAGTAAACAGTTTGTAATTTAAATAAATCATTAATTTAAGAAAGTGAGGAAATATATATATGCTATAATTCAGCTATTGTAATTAAGGTTTACAATATTTCTCCGTAATATTTTTCCTAGTTGTTACATTATTCAAAATAAAAAGTTCTAAAGCAAAAACTTAAACCTTAAAATTATGTATTTATTCTTCACATGTTTTTCCTCACTCCCCAGGATCCAGCAGTTACTAGCTTCAGAGTAGTGGTTTGCCGCTTCTTAGCCAGCACCTGCACGACGTCTATAGGGATGTGAGTAACCACAGCTCAGTAAGTTAGGACGGAGGACTTAAAACTATACCAGAGACACAACAAGGTTTTCAATCACTTATTAGATGCAATGCATGCGCAAGCAAATGCCATCGCACGACGTTGTCCGGCTCGTCGTGAGATTAGAGAAATTGTGTCCGCTCTAATCCGGGTTGAGGAGTTGCCGTTAATGCAACAGCTCACGACCAAACCCAGGCTTGTGTAATGGAGACCTTGCTCCTCCCGCGACTACCTTCGAACCACTACCTTCACCCTCGCCGCGACCTCCTCTCCTGTCACTTAGTTCGACTGAGGATGAAGAAGGGACAATTTTGTAATCCTGCGCTATCCCTTCCGAAGGGGTCAATATTTGGCCGGAGAGTCCTAAGTTCCCCTAACGGGTTGCAATGTATGTCCGATTATGATTACTGGTCGGATATTTAATTAAGTCCAGTTTAGGGTGATCAATCATTTCATACAATTCATACAATATGTGCAGAGCAACAAACAGAATTATGGCATCACCCATAATCAGGCACATGCATACATTCAACTATCTAACAAGCACAATCAAGCATAATCTTAAGCCTCCAAAATACAGCATCGTATTAATCCCAACTTACCTCGACTCCTCGCTCACTCACTCGAGATCCGATTTGCTCAGGCCATCGCCGACCATCCCTATAACACGAACGTGGTTTCAGCTTTTCATATAAATACTATAAGTTCGTTTTATCCTACAACGCTTATTATTAGGTTTTGTTTAAGGTTAAATATGCCTAATTATCTAGGTATTAAGTCTTTTACACTTATTCTAGGTTTGGGGTTAGATTTAGGTTCGGTTTTTCGCATCGATTTCTAAATTAGGTTTTAGTTTGATTTCTAAGTAATGTTTTAGATTTCAATCCTAAAAATCCGTTTCAACCCATAATGTGAAATTAATCACATTACTTCCCGATCTCCTAAATACCATTATTACCCCTAGTTAGTATTTATTTTATCCAGTACACCTAAATCCATATTAGTGTACCGAATTCACTACTAATGTGAGAAATTTTTATATTTTTCACATAATTACATAAATTCCAGTTTCCTATCAAATTTATCATACATTTTTATTATTCTCATAATATCAATTTTTATTCTAATATTTTCTATTTAGTATATTTCCAAAAATTACATATTATGCATTATTGCTTATTATGTACATAATGCACTTCTAATATTTCTATCACTTTAATTACTATCCCTAAACATCAATTATTATTTCAAAATGTCTAAATCCATCCTAAATCAGATTTTACTCCAAATTTCCCTAATTTACAAAATTAATTATTTTTCCTATTACTCTTTTACTATATAATTAACCTAATAATTACACCTAACACCCTAAATGCTACATGTATCATACTCCATCAGATTTCCACATCCTAAAACATATAATTATTCACTAAATCAGAAATTAATCATTTAATTACATAATTAACCCTAAATCACCTAATTTTACCATCATTTTAGGGCTAAAAATTAAGTTAAAAATTTCAAAAATTAATTTTAAAAAAATGGCTTCATAGCACTATTCTACATCATATGAGAATCCTACAGAAAAATTTTGAGTTCCAAACTACACTCCTAAGCCTATTTATTTTCCGGTTTAATAATGCTCGATTTTGAACAATTTGTTAAGGACCCTATATTTCCAGACATAATTAAACTAAATCAATATTTTTCCTTAAATCTACATATAATAAAACCTCATAATAATAAGTTTCATAATTTTCTGGGCAAAATAACTAATTTTACAAAATTATACAAGAATCGGGCTGGAATTTGGACTCACCGGTTCGGGTGGCTCCGACCACCGGGGTCGCCGTGGCCTTGTCGGCCGGCCTGGGCGCTGCCACCACCGTATGGTGATGGTGGCCGTTCACTCCCAGCTCCTCGTCTAATGTGGGTTCCCTTTAAAATCCCTAACTGTACAGTTTTTCTTATTTTTTTTATTTTCTGGATTTTCTCTCGAATTTTCAACTCTCTCTAATTTTCTCACTTTCCAAACTGCCCAAATGAGCCCTGTGAATTTTTTCCCTATTTATAGACATTTTCTGTAATTAATATGCATTAATTTGACAAGACTTTGTCCAAATTCCTTGATTTTTGCCTTTTAAGTTGTTTAATTTTTATTGGCTAATTTTTCTTTTTCTTATCCTGACATGCCACGACCTGATATTGATGCATCTTATCCTCTTCTGATTTTTCCATAATTATTTTATAATTTTATTTAATTATTTGCTTAGTTTTTGGCTAAATTAGGTAATTACGCGTATTTTTATCTACACGTAAATACATGTGAGGTACACGTGAACATTCCTAAATATTATTTTGGTCATTCTAAAATTTTTAGTATACATATAATTTATCTCTAATAATTTATTAGTTGTTAGATTACACTTTTTGCCTTTTCAGTAATTAGCAATTATTATGCTTAAAATTTGAAAATTTTATAGTCTCCTATTTTATTACTTATTTTCTTAAATTAATGTTTACGGGGTTATTTTTACTAATATTTCTCTCAATTGTTTATAATTCAGGCTCGATCAGATCTTTCAGCCGATCAAAATCTTGAGTGATTGGTTGTGGGGCTTACAATATGCACCTAATTACTATGTAGCCTAATTTTTTATTCATGTATTTTAATAAGTATTGTATTTTTTTTACCCTAAAAATAGGGCTATATGATAAAATAAATAGATTTTTATTACATTAATTAATGAAATTAGTAATTACTGACCTTTGGACACTTGTAGTGATATTAGGGATTATTGGAAATTATTTCGTATAAAAAAGATATTATTTATGTAATTAATGATAATTTAAAGGTAAAAAAGTAAATACATGTATATAGGTAATAAATTGATAGTATGAAATCACATACTGACTGAATTCCCCATATTTTTAGGAGCATGTAAAAATTTTCTAAGAATTATTTGGTAACTTGAGCTATTTATTATGAATCTACTTAGTAAAATAGCCTAAATTATGAGTCGGAGCATATTTTTAGTAATAATAGGTTAAAATGTATAAATATTAAAATAAAACCTATACATATTTATTACGAATCTACTTAGTAAAATATCCTAAATTACGAATTAGGGTACATTTTTAGTAATAATAGGCTAAAATGTATAAATATTAGAATAAAACCTATACATATACGTGCTAGTTAGGTTTAATTAGAATGAAATTTTGTCGTATTTGGTATTAATATACAACATGGGTAGATATACGTGTGTTAGGATTAGAAATTATAAGTATTACTAAGCTATTTTAGGAAAATTATGTAAAATATAACTTATTTACATAAAATGAATATAATATGATAATAAGTATTATAAGAGCATATAAGCATGTTAGAAACTAGAAATACCATTTGAAAGTCATCTCTCAAAATAAAACCCATAATATGTATCGTTAGGTTTGTACGAACCCAATGACATTACTTTTACTAAAATTGAACAATCCTAAATAATATAATCTATATTTTTATAATATTACGAGAATTTACATACTTCGATAACCTGGTCATAATTAAAACGTACATTAACTAATTAAAAGTACGTTTCAATATGATCGAAACAATATATTATATGTAATAGTATAATTATGTATATTATTGATACTTAATAACTTAACTTAACTTATATAATAAAACTATATTCCATTATCTAAAGAAACTAATAATATACTTTAGATATATAAACATATATTTACATATATAACTATTTAGTGGAATACAAATAGATAGAATCTTAATGTTTTCACAATTCTTACAAAAACTAAATTTGCGTTTTGTATATATATAGAGTCTTTCAGTGAATAAAGTGTTCACAATATGAGTTTTCTACAGTGAGCGTTAGGAAAGTTAAGTTGGGATTGTAGCTTTAATGCTTGTTGAGAAATATCTGGAAGTTTAAGAGTATTTTTTATTATGGTTGTAAATTAGTTGCTTGTGCACATGTCATGTGTGTAGTTGGTATTTTGTTTGCGACATGAGTTAAACTCCTTGGCGTGTTGTTCTCTATGATTACATCGTTTTGTATTGTTGTGAACTTGTTTGGTCACCTTTAAATGAAATTAAGAGCGATCTGATCGTTAACTTAACTAAACATGCATAACAACCGTTTCGGAAACAATTAGGAGTGTTAGGTCAAATGCTGACTTTATTCAATGAGAATAGCTGAAATGATAATTTCCCCATTCGTAGTCTAACTAAGTGACAGGTGAGGAAGTCGTGACAAGGATAGGAGCCGTGGTTTTAAGGTAGTCACGGGAGGATAGTGTTTTCTATTACATAAGCCTGGATTTAGTCTGATTTTGAGTTGTAGGAAAACTCCTTAATCTAAGTTGGAGTAAATTCAATTTCTCCGACCTCATAATGGATTGAAAAATATTGTGCGATATTTTAAGTGATCAATTGTATTGCATTTCATTTTAAATGATAACCTTGTTTATAATTGTATGGTACTCTTCTGACTTTGTCCCACTTACTGAGCTAATTGTGTTCACATTTTTATAAACTCTTTTGCAGGTAAAAAATGAGAGCTAACATGCTCATATATCACCACTCCCAAGTTAATTTGTAGTTGGTTGGAAAAGTGAGGAAAGGAAAATTTACTAAATCTAGACTTTTGACTTTTCTTTTAAGTTTTGAGAAAACTAATTAAGAATTCCGTAGGATGTTTACTAGTTTCCTATCTTATTGTAAATAGATTTCAAGACTTACAGCTTTTGATAAACTTTAATTGTAAATTATAACTTTATGTGTGAAACGTTTATGTACATGATGTTGTGTTATCGAACAACGGGTCATACAGAACAAATATTTTGAAAAGTTATACCACATGTTTGATCATTAACAGGTATCGAAATGGTTGCTTCAAGCTATTGATCATTAACAAGTTATACCACATGGTGGGACTATTACGATTGCTCTTGTTTAAGGCGTGATCATCTATTATTTGTGTCTTCTTAAAAAGTTCTTTTTATGTAATTTATATTAGAAGAGGATGTCAATTTTCAATTTGAAAATTGTGATTCTTAGCTTGAATAATTATAATATTTTAAATGATATATATATATGATTCATGAACTCTACAATGCCTTATAACTCATAGGTTTTATAAAATAAGATTTTAGTTCAAAAGTGTTTTTTAATTTCAATTTTTAGAATCCACACTCATAAAATAAGGGCTTTAGCATATTTGCCTTTACCAGGTCACCATTAGGTAGTTGGGTGTATGGACAAATTGGCTTTGTGAAGCCTATAACATACCAATTTAATTTGAATTAACATGAATGAAATAATAATACGGGGATTTGAGTTGAAGACTTCGTACTCTAATAGCTTGTCAAGTTTGTATCCATAAATACCCCATTTAAAAGTAAAGCTATGTTTTATGTTTTACATTTACAACTTGAATCTCATGTTTAAATCTTAAAACACTTACATTTAAAAACTTAAATCTATAATATAACTCACTTAATTTATAGGTTTTAGTGAGTTAAACATTTTTTATTAAGCATCTTTAGTGATTAGTTCCTAATATTGACTTCCTTATGACTCCTTTACTAATTTACATATTTCTATAGTATGTCCAGCCAAAGACACATATAATAATCTAAAGGAAAAAGTTAAAAAAAAAAGTTCTCAATGTTTATCTCTTTTTCTATCTTAGTTCTTATTTTTTTATTTTTTCTATTTTAGTCTCCAATATTTTGAAATTTTGTTAAACTAATCGTTCCCTTACTTTTATTAGTTTTTTTCCGTTTGTGATGACAATAGTAAGTTACCGATATATTATTGGTTCACATGTAATTATTAAGTAAATAAAATAATAAAATATTAAAATGTAGCTAAACAATAATAAAAAAACGAATAAAATATTGAAAAATAAAAAATAAAAGCTTTAGAAAAAGAAGAAAAATGAAAAAAAAGAAGAAGAAGAAAACATAGAAACCAAGGCGACACTTTAGGTGGTTGTCGACTATCTCTTGCCCTTCGATAATTGAATTTTGATTGACCAATCATTTGGGTCATAACCCATTTTATTAAGTGAGTAGTTCACCACTACAATAAAAACTATGAGTAATTAAAAGTGGGTTAGATTTGGAAAAAAACCTTTGATAGAGTAAGGTTGTGGTGGCGTTAGACTCTTAATAAATTGTTGACTAGTTAACTAAAGCAAGCATGGAGGATAAAAGTCATTCGCCTATCCTAAATCGATGTAAACATCTAGCTACTTGCTTTAATGAAGTTTTTTTTTTTCTTTTGCAAGGTTTCTCGTGAGATGAATGGGTTAGCTGGTTAAGGGTCAACTTGCTTAGGAGGGTCTATTGACAAGTGAACAAAGATCTTTGCTTTGGGAGGGAAGCTCCAATGTTTATTTCTAGTCTTTTGTTAAAAAACATGCTAATAATTAATAATATAGTAGACAATGTTTGTGGAGGGTTGTATATCCATAGTTTTACTGAGGGTTGATGCTTCTATTATTAGCAATCTGGTTTTGTCTTGCTATACTGATGTTGTTGAATATTTTAATTAAATGAATGTTTTTTAGTTTTATTAGGAAAAAAAATCTAAATGAGTAAAAGTAGGCACTCCTAATGATTTTCATAAAATTGGCATAACACATGTCAAAAAGATGAAAGCCTATGGTTAAAGTTAAGAGACTAGTGCAATTTCAAAATAAATAATAATGAATAATCAATATAATTTATCTTTTGTATAAATATAGACCTTGCACATTGAAAAACAAATAATTCTATCTTCCTTAAATAAGACGTTTCACTTTTCTTCCCCAATCAACTTAATTTTTAACTACCTTACTTTTGCTTTTGTCAAGGATCAAAGCTAAATTGATAGAATCTCATTCATTTTTCACTACATTAAAATAAAAGTATCTCTATGGGCATGTGAAACAACCTAACTTATTGCTATAATATGATATATTTAGAGAAATAACATATTTTAAAGTTGGGTTGACTATATTTTAGGAAATGAGTTAATACAAAAAACTTATAGTACCATCTACTAGCCATAAGACGGGACAAATAATAGAACCATATAAGATTTATAAATAGGGCACGAGATCTTTTCTCATAGTTTACTTGAATAAAACCATTATGCTTTGAACAAAGAGAGAAAACTACCTTAAATTATGCCATTTCCATATCAAAATCCTAAACAAATCATAATTTCTTATTACATAAATTACAGTGGTAACCCTTACAAACTAATAGAGTTATGAAATGACTTCAAATTCGAGATGCAATAGTTAAAGCCTTGCAAAGACTTTAAAATGGGAAAAATTTTCATCCAATGTAGTAGCAAACTAGTCTTTTATATTAGTATACAATCGCAATGATTTTTTAAGCTAATTTATGGCCTGAGTAGACATGTATAGATCGATAAAATATCAATTATGTTATGAAAACTCTCAAATCAATTGAAGAATCAACCTTAAAAAAATTACATGTGTATATTTATGAAAGACTAATTTGCAACTAAACTGGGTGAAAATTTTTGTTGGTCTCAAAATTTTTAAAGGGACTTTAGGGTTGCATTTTATGAATTCGACACCTTTTTACAATTTTGATAATTTTAGGAGGCATCTCTATAGTTAAACCCTTGTCATAAAGGATCATCATCAATCATATTAAAGAGCAATGCAATCATCATTTGGAACAATTATGAAAATAAAAGGTAACCTTAAAGAAAACCTAAATTTCGTATGTATAAGTACATTAAATCAATTTTTTTCTTATTAAATTAATCTTACAAAGGGTTTCTTGATCAAATAACTTTTTATTGAAAACCATCAATAAGAATTTCTATACATTGAATCTTTATCAAATAACTAAACCTTTAAAGTTGTACTTTGAAACCTATAATTCTAATGTAACTCAATACAAATAAATGACATATAGTAAAATAGTTAATTTAGAATAAAATTAAAGAACACATAGACTAAGCTCTAATGGCATAGGTTTTAAGAAGATAAAAAAACTCGGATTTTCAATTTAAGAATCCCTTAAATAGGTAGAAAATGACCTCTAAATATTTCACTTCTTTTGCATGTGGTTTGCTTAGATTGATATTTAAGGTTGAGCCAACTTAAACTAAGGATCTCCTATTCTACCATTATAGCGATTAATTAATGAGAAAGACTTCAATTATATTAAACATTATTTTAACTTACCCATCACTTATCAAAGTAAGTGGCATGTTAGTACCTATATATCTTTTTTCCTATTCCACCACCTTTAATAGTTATTCAACAACCATCCTTTCCAATAGGAGCAACTCATGTTTCATTCAATTATCACTTCTTTGATTCACTCTTTAATGTTTGGTATTGACTCTACACCATAAACAAATCAATCTAAAACCTAGAACCATCTCAAATAATCTATTTTTGTTTTTGTTTTTTTATAAATATTTATTGTCTTTGTCGTAATTCATGAATTTCTAGGGATTATCTAAAGAGCAAATTTTTAAGATATTAATTTTAGAAAATTGACTAGTAAGAAAATGCCAATTCTACTGTGTTTGGTTGGCTATGCTTATGGAATTAGATAATGAATTTAATTATCACTTACCTCTTGGGATAATTCTTTTGTATTACTTGTGTTCAACATCAAGGCTCGTTACAATTTTGCCAGGTGGATAATGCATTACATTTTTGTTGCTTTTTTGGGTTGAATATTTAGGATATAAGTCATTGATATGGTTGTGGAATATAAGGCATTGATATAATTGAATTGTGGTTAATGTAGGATATCTAGAGAGAAGTAATTAATGAGATGCAAATGCAATATAAAAACAATTGTGTACGTAAATAATGGGATTGGCTATTAATAACTGATATGAGCAATGAAGAACATGAGAAGATTTGTTTTGATTCGAAAATAGATATTGGTAATGACGTTGGCTTAGGGATACTTAGAAAAGTCCCCATTTGAAATTGTTTATGATGTCACCTACTTATATTAAGATAATAACTAAGAGTCGTGTATGGTGTCAAAATTGTTATAACCTAGTAGTATGAATATTGATATTCTAATTGGATGGATTATGTTTGAATATCTTGTCCCTTAAGTTTGCAATACATATTGACAAAAAAATAAAAAGAAAAAGAGAATTGTGTATGATGAGTGCTTGTTCATTGCATTTTATATACCCTTGAGTATAAGGTATCACATTTGCACGTATACTTGATATGTAACACTATTACTTGTTGAGTTTTATAATTCATTTATTTGTCTAACTCAATTTTTTTTCGCCAATTACATCATATTGCAATGTTTTGGACGAGGGAATTGAATTTGATCCATCCCATTAGGATATTGGTATTCTAGCTATTAGGCTACATTGGCTTTGACTACTTATCTTGATTAAATTTAAAATGTTTTTAGATAGAAAGTTTCAAGGAAAGATTAGAGAATGTAAGTTTTAACAACCTCATATGTGCTTATTAGACAAAAAAAAAGAAAGAAAAAGAAGACAAGAGGTGAGTTAGAGAGTCTTATTGGATTCAAGATGTCACTATATCTATTAGACTTGTAAAGGCATATACCTAGTGCTCTAGACTTTTTAGTTATCAAGCCAGGTGGCTTAGTTACCCTAAGTTTTAAGGATTTTGTTAGGAAAAATTAGCTTCTAACCTATAGAAACTTGATAAAGGAAATTGAAGTCTTCAAGCAAAAGTTAAGAAGTTAGAACAAAAGAATTTTTGGTCTTATTCCTACAAAAAATTTCAGGAGGTAATGAATGAGGTAGAAAAGGACTTAACACAACACTCATCACAGGAACTCCTAAATATATATATTTTGAGCCTGATTTTTGATTTTCTATTATTTCAAATTAATTTCTCATTTTTCGATTAATACTAAACTCTAATCCATTTAATATTAATCCTTGACTAAAGAAATTGAGAAATTCCGGTTTTTTATTGAAAATAATTTTTTGAGTCGCCACCTGACCGGAGTCGGGAAAAAGGAAAGAAACCGTAATCAATTGGGTGGATTGATTATGATTTGGCTACCGGTCTTTGATTTCAATTTGAATGAAGAACTAGAGTGTTCCGAATTTGGGGGCTAACCTATTAAACCCTAACATGTACCACTATTTATCTACCGAAATTAGGATTATTCTTCTAATTATAATATTTAAAAATAAAAAAAATAAAAATCACAAGAAAAAGAACTTAAGTTTCTACATATTTTATTGTCGCTCCGAAAGTGCTTACGTACCTGCTAGTCGGGATCAAATGATCGTAGTTCTTTCGAAAAATCTTTAGTGTGTGGGTTGATTTTAATTTTGAAAACCGTTCAAGTTTAAGTTATTATTAATTTAGTATTTTTAAAAAAAAAACTCTAAAAGGGTCCTAATTCACTAAGTCTTTTGTTCTATTTTATAAAAAAACTCTCTAAAAGCCCTATTTTTCTAAAACGGGATTTTATTATTTTTTATTTGCAAAATAAATTTCTAAGTGAGAAAATCCTAAAAATATACCTAAGCAAAAAAAAAAAAAGGATAAAATAGTTTTCTATGTGATGAAACCCTGCAAACTAATCTTATTAATTCCCATATAATGCACTTATACTAATACTAAAACTCCTAAACTAATATGTTCATATATTATACATTATGTTCACTAATAAATAACAATATATATAATAGTTAGTCTTAATAATCCCTCATCTAATATGCAATATTTACTTATTAAATAAACATTTTCTTAAATTAATAATGCACCTAATATGTATATCACAAAGAAAACTAATGCTAAAAAATTACCTTATACTAATATACACATATGTATACATGCATCATGTTAAACTATTAAAATCCTAATAAAATAATAATAATACAATACAATAAATTAGAAAAATTTGGACAGAACCTGATCGCGTATGGCCGTTGTTTATCGCGTTCGGTGAGGATGGGGAGGAAGAGGGAATCGATGAAGGGGGCTGTTGTGGCAGTGGTGGGTGTTCGGTCGTCGCTTATGTGTCGTGCTTGTGTTCAATCAACAAGCAGTGGCGTGAGTGAGGATCAATGTTGTTATTTGGTCAGAGAAGGTGGGACTCAATCGTGGACAGCAAAGCAATGTGCCGACATACTCTGCCTTGCGGGTTGCTGCTGTGCGTGAATTTGCTGCGATAGCGTGCGTTTGTTGGATCAGTGACGATGAGGTTGGGGTGTTCTGCTATCGGCGGTAAATCTCTGTGTAGGAGGTGAATACTGCAAGCGACCGATTTTCGTCTCGTTTCTGCAAAGTTAGAAAAATAAAGACATAGGTGCTTGCTAAAACTTAAACCCATGACCTCCAACTAAATCCACTCCAAATACTTTGATACTTATCCGTTAGGCCGTTAGCTTGTGTCTTGACATTCATTACAATTAAATTATATTTAAACTATTCGATTCTCTAAACTAAAATTTTTAACTAAACCAAAACTAATTATTCCTAATATAAATTACTTTCTAAAAATCTATGAAATTTTTATAATTTTTCCTTTTCTTATTTTTTTGGTATTTTCATCATTTGTTAATTTTTTTTATTTTTATCTTTTATTAATTTTTTTGTTATTTTTTGAATTAGGATCCTTTTTGTAAAAATAAAGATTAAGGGCAAAATTTAGGTATCTATAATATAACCTTTTAAGAGAGGACCTCGGTCAAGTCTTGAAGAATAAGGAGATATTATGGGCACAGAAAGTAAGGGCTACGTGTCTTATAAAAGGTGAAAGAAATACTATTGTCTTTTACCTAAGTACTATGGCCAAAAGATCCAAAGCTAGAATTCTCGGTCTATTTGATGATAGGGGACATTAAATATCCTACTTGGATCAAATAAAAAAACTAGTGAGTCAATACTACAAGGATCTTTTCCACTAAAGGAAATTGTTCTCGTTTTTAGAGAGAAGTATTTTAGATTATAGAGGGCCTAAGCTTAAAAACGAGGAAAGAGAAGACTTAAGTAAAAGGAGCTACTGGGAAGGAAATTCTAAAAGCATTGAAGGGGATAGGAGCTGATAAAACACTAGGAGTGGATGGAATTCATGTGAGATTTTATTAAGAATGTTAGGAGATTATTAGAGGATCAATTGTAAAAGAAGTAATTAATGCTTGGGAGAATATGTGGATAAAAAATTAACTAAACAAAAATCTCCCAATTCTCATTCCAAAGAAAGTAAGAGCAAATAATTTGAGAAACTATAGGCCTGCTAATTTATGCACTACGCTATACAAAATCATTATGAAGCTACTTACAAACAGGCTAAGACCTCACTTAGATAGACTCATAATTCCAACATAGGCAAGCATCATCCTTAGGCGATATACGATGGATAACATGATTATAATGAGGGAGATAATGAATAGTTTGGCAAGAAAAGGGGGGGAAAAAGCATGGGTTATGTTAAAACTTGATTTGCAAAAAACTTATGATAGACTTGAATGGAGCTTTATAAGGGAAATGCTCACATTTCTGATAAAGTGCTTTACTGTATAAGATGAGAAAAAAGAAGGTCTTATATACTGAATTTTTAAGAAGGAAATGCTAGAAAAAAACTACAGACGTCTGACAGTATTACACTTAATATAGGGTCTCCAACCTTAATGGCTTGCTTGGGAGCTCAAACATAGGTGGGGAAATTTTAATCTATAGACTTAGGAGGAGGAAAAGAATCAAGTTCTGGTTTATGAATTGGGCTAGAAAAGGTGCACCTAAAGGCTTATTGGAGGGATCACTTGCTAAAGAGAGTTCAAATATTTCTTTAGCCAAGGCTTAGAAGGAGGTGGATATTTAGGATGAAAACTCTATAGGATACTCTCTTGATGAATCTATAAAATCGATATTAGGAAGTATCTTATTAGTTGATGACTCAGATGAGGATATCACTTGTTAGGGCTAGAAGCAAATGGAGAAGTTTATTAAATTCAGCTTATGAACAAATGGTTAAGGATGAGGATGATTTAAAAGACCTCAAGTAGATTTAAGATTTAAAAGTTTATCCTAAAATCATGCTTTTCCTTTGGGGATGTGCACACAATAGTTTGCCAGCGAGGCAATCTTTCTAAAAGAGGAATAATGTGTGATAGTTTCTATTGTTTTTGTGAAAATAGTGAGGAGAATATTCAACATCTATTTAAAGAGTGTTCTATCATTAAAAGTTTTTGATTTAGCTCAAATAAAGATGAAAACTTTGTTGATTCTTTTTACTTAGAAATGATAGATTGGATTAAATTTAATGTAAGGAAAGAAAATACAAGAGCCAAAGCTGATATCCATGGAACATTACTTTTGTTTTCTACCTTAGTTGAATTTTGAAATTACAAATATTATTATGGGAATTCCACTTTCTTAGGTCATGGAATGAAAGCAATTATTTTATATACAAGTTCTAGGAATCTTTCAATTAAGGCTTTTAATATTTAATCCCTTTCATCATAAGGTTGAAAAACATTATTATAATTCAAAATTTAGGATTTAATTTTAGGATTTTGTTAACAAGTACGATTATATTAGATGTAATTTTAAACATAAATTTGACCAGTTTATTATAGATAATAGATAAATAAGTATATAGCTAAAAGAGCCATTAATAAGCGAACATCAAGGTATATTAAAAGAAAAATAGATATAGCGTTGGATTTTTCTTTTTTTCTTTTTCACAAAATACTATATAATATAATCTATTTGGAGTAAATCTGGGGAAGAGTCAGTTTTGAATTGTGAATTAACCTACCATAAGACCCAACGGTTCATATAAGTCTAGGCAATTTAATCCCTCCACTTATCTAAACTAGTAATGTAAACCCCGTATAGTCAGTAGTATAAACCTTAAACTAAGTTCGAGTGTTCTATACGATATTATGAGTTGATAAGGTTAGGTAAAATAAAATTTTTATTAAATTAAGAAACCAAATATAGTATTGATAATAAAAACCTTAGAAAATCGATCGAAACCTAAATTACGTATAAAAACCTGAAATCCGATGTAAGCGTAAATACCCGAAATCAAACCCGAACTTAACTAAAACTCTAAAACTATAACTTTTAGTTTATAAAATGAATAAATATAACTTAATAGTATTATAACTATAGTCGATTACAATTATCAACTAAATTGTGTGTAAACTCTAACGAAAACGTTGAAATAACTAGTAAATATTATTAATGTAATGGGTACCAATTAAATTAATAAATTTTCATAAAATCTCAAAACTAATTTATACATACTAATTTTATGATTTTTATGTTTGGAAAAATTAAATATATTTATTCTTATTTTCCTTTTTCTTTTCTTTTTCTTCTTCCTATTTTTTTTCCCTTGTTTAACATGATTTCCAGCTACATTGTACAGCAGCTTACATTTTAAAAAAGCTTATCCAGGTGTTACGTTTATAAGGTGAAACCAAAAGTAATGATTAACTTGTCTTATCGTAATTAATGCAAAAATCTAGTGGATTTGTTTCTTTGCTTTATAATTGTATTTAGTCCATTGTCATATTGCATTGTGCATGCCTAGAAATTTGGAAGTAGAAAACCGAAAAGAAAAAAGAAAACCGAAGCAAAACACATACAATTTACCAAACACTAAGAAGAAGAAGAAGAAGAAGAAAAATAAGGGGACTTAATAATTTAATTTACTAAAGTAATTAGGCAAGTTATTCATTTATTTATTTTTGTACATATATATATATATATATATATATTCTATAACATGTACATGTATATTTAGTATATATTTTTTATTTATTACATATATGTATGCGTGAACATATATGTATATTATACATAGTATAAAGTATGTACATGAATGTGTATATATATATATACACTATGTATTTCCTTATGTATGAGTATACGTGATTGAGTACATATATGTATATGTACATAGTAATTTTTTAGGATATAATATGTGTGTGTACATGGGTATATACATGTGTATATACACTTAGTATTTATTTTTATTATATGATATATAAAAATAAGTATACGTATATGATATATATGTGTATTATGTATTTCGGTATTTATGTGCATATGTAAGTATTTAGTCTTTTCTTCATGTAAGTATGTATATATATATATTTGTAGGTATAAATATGTATAGGAATATATATATATAGTATTTTGATTATTTTTTGTTATATATATATGCATACATGTATAGCAGGTATATGTATGTATATTTATACTTAGTATTCTCGTTTTATAAAAATTTTTGTATATATTTGTACATGTAGTGGTTGGATGTCATATATATGTATAATATTATTAATTGTATTTAGTATTTTTGTGTATATATATAATACGACTGTATATATACATATGTATATAAAGTATCAGTACATGTATATTATACTTGTACATAATGTATAATTAAGGTTAAGATGATTTAATATATAAAGTATAGTATGCGTATAAATATACATATGTGAATAGTATTGTATACGTAGAAATAGAAGTATATTTAAATAGTATATATAATATACTATAATACTAATTTAATAAATATATATAATTATTTAAGTGTAACATAATTTAGGAAAAAGTAGAATAAATAAGTAAATTAGAAAATTTAATAAAATATAGTAATAAGTATTAATATATATAATTATATTGTAAAATAAAAGAAATAAGAAAATAATAGAAAATTATGAAAAATACGTCATCAATTAAGTAAAATTAAGTAATTTTCGTAAATTAATAATCATAATAATTAATTAATTAATTAGAAAAATGATAAAGTAGAAAAAATTAAATTAATAAATCTTAAATTTAAAAAATAATTAAAAATAAGTAATTATAGTAAAATATACTTAAAATAATAAAATTAAAAAAATATACGGTACAAACAATTATTAAATCATAATTATATTAAGAAAAACCTAATTTGATATTTTATAACTTTTTAAGTAAAAATAATGAAATTGTGATATTTTTATATTATAGTCAAAACTGCGGATTATAACGTCTAAAACCGAACCTGTATGAGAAAGTACGCTTGAAAACGATCGAAATGAATTATAAGTTCATAAAGATCTAAGTTAAATCGAAAAAGTTATATGTGATTCGGTAAAAAGCTTGAATCAATAATTTTATATAAATTAATAGCTAAATTATGTAAATAGTACAAATTACAATATTAGTTTACTTATTTCATTCCCAAACTTATTAACTTTCGTATTCCCAATTGTCAAGTGATCTCAACTTTGACACCAACTTGTTATCTGACTACTACAATGCTTAACTTGAGTATGGTTGAATGAACATTCCTTATGATTTCATACTTGGTTGTATATGTAGTTAGTGAATATACATTATTACTGATAATTGAATATTGTGTAGGGTTGGGTTACACTTGTGTAGGGTTGGGTTATACTTGTGTATGATGTTATTTGTTGATTGCGAATTTATTTTAAAGTATAATAATATACTGTTGTTGCATAGTAAATTTGATAGGAACTGATCTGTTTGTGACTTTGTTAATCACTAAATAATAAGACTTAACATTATTCAACTTGAGAAAATTAAATTGAAACATGCATAATCATGCACTGCATAATTAATTCCGGTCGTCATATCACACGGAGTTAGCAAGAGGCTATTTGAGGGTTGATTATTTGCTATTATAGTATTTTGTACAATACATACGTATAATATGATTTTATCTAGACCTGCAGGATCATTAAGCATTGGAGGTACTAACCGCTTAGCTAAGAGTTGAGTCTAAAGACATTTGTTTAGGGGTGAGTGAGAACTGTATGAATTTACTTACAATCATACGTAGAATTTGATTTTAATAAAAACTAAAAATAGATATATCATTATATTTTATATATGAAACTCGGAGTTTCGTTATTATGTAAATTCTAGTATGATACCCAGATTTGACTAGTGCCGATGTATCTTTAACCTTGATTTTGGAGGGTGTTAAATTTGAGTTGTATGCAGTACTTGGTCACTTATATGTATTTATATGACATATCGATTGTTCATGTATTCATTTGATTGAATTAATTTATTGTATAACTTGTTTGTTATATGGTTGAGAGAATTATTTCATTAAACTAATTAGCCTATGCCATTATAGTTTACTTTCACAAGCTGGTATGTTTGTGGAGTCAGGTCGCCTTATGTCCAAGGTTAGTTGTACATCAGAGGATTGATGTGAGAATAATATATGATAAGAGTGGACTTATGATATTATAATTAGATTTGGAACCTTAATATATAATATGATGTGTTAACAATTCATAATAAGAGGTATTATCATTTTCTCATTTATAAATTTCTATATTTATGTGTTATTTATAGTTAAACCGCTGTTATTATTATTATGCAATAATATTATTTACATTTGCTTAACTCTAAGTTGTTAGTTGTAATAGTAACCTTTGTATAGTATACGACAACTACTACGACTAGCTCTATTGGATCGTGATAAATAGGCTTGAATAATTTTTTTTTTTTTGCAATTTACATATATATATTCATGCATATTATATATATTATATATTATATTACATATATATATTTGTACATTTTATTATGTATTCTACATATTAATATATTAACATATATATTATATGTATTATACATATTAATGTACTATATGTATTATATATATTGTACATATTAGCATATATAATATATGCATATAATATAATTACGTATATAAAAATACATATATTAGATGGCAAAAATATATGTTATAAATTTTTTAAAAAATTATAGAAAATCTTGTTCATAGATCCAAAAAAACAGCCCGTGAACCGGTAAGCTGCATGAATTAACTTGGAATTGGTCTTAGGTCTGACTCCGATTCTAGTTTGAAGGAAGGGAAATTAAACTCCATCATAGAGAGATTAATATTCATCTTACTTTGTAATAAATGTCTTAATATTATATTGGATTTCTTAACCCAAAAAAATACGTAAATCACAGTAGAAAGTATATACTAAAATAAAATGGCAAAGGGTAAAGATATTCCGTTCTCGATATTGTTTATCAGCTGTGGTTCCATTATGTGAATTGTCAGAACTAAAGCTGTATACCTTGTCTGAAAAAGCTGTTGTCTAGATAAAATATATTCTTTAGAATATTTTATATCTTCTATTATTAAAGTAATACCATACCTTACGTAAGATGCAATTTTTAATGCTTATAAGGGTAGAAATGGTAACTGCAATATGTTCTACAACCATATCGTTGCATCAAAATGAGTAGTCTCGGTTTTTTTTTTGCTTTTCTTTTTTTTTTTTTAATAGCACATGAGGTGCAGTAAAGAAAGATGTAAATATAGGTGTTGGGACAGTGGTGAACAATTACAAGAAATTTTTTAATTTTCTATGATGTGTGTCTAAAATGGAAATATATATTTTGTTTTATAGATATTATGGTTATTAGAAAAAAATTACCATTATATATTCCACTACTTCTAGAACCAATAATTTTCTCTATATAATAAGATTAAAAGCTTTCTACAACAAATAGTATGTCTTACTAATGTAGATAAAAGTTCATCTTTTTAGACTTGGATGCATTAAAGTCATTTTATAGTAATATAAATGTTGATTTCTTAATAAATTAGACTGGATTCAAGTCTTCTCTTTCAAATGGTTGTAATAGTACAATTGCTAATACTTAGGTTGACGTAAAGACAAGAAGGGTTATGGCTCGAGCGAGTCAAACTGCAATTGAATTGGGATTGCTAAATATAGTTAATAATATATTTATTTATAAAATAATAAAATTATCTATATCCTTATGATTTAAGTTTAAGAGCTATCCATAATTAACCTTTTGTTTTTCCTCTTTCTAAATTTATTTATTTAGTAAATTAGTACATTTTATGAGAAAAAAGAAAAATTAATATATTATCATTCTAAAAGATCTAATAAAATCTTATAGAAATCAAGTTAAATCAATCAAATTAATTGGATTATACTGAGATAACTCAATTAGAGTCATGAGAATAACCAGAATCAATTTTATTAAAGGGTAAAACCGAACTGTACTAGACAAGACGAGTGAGTCTGGATGTAATACTGCTACCGGATGCATCGTGGGAATTTTCGCGCAGAGTCACACAGGCCGTAGAAGTTCCCCACACAGAAAGGCCTGTGAGAGAATCATCGGTAGGCGTGCGTATTGCCTCCAACTCGCGTCGTTTAGTGCGTGGCATCCGGAGTGGGTCAAAGAGAAAGTGCGAGAGAGATTTGTACTCGCGGCCAAAAATTGAGTTGGCGGCTCGTCCGCGTAATCACCTACGTGTTTGAACTTCCCTCCATGGCCGCCCCCTGTACGGTTGGAAACTTTAGTGTTATTCTTTCTTTATAATGAGAGTTGATTTCGTCATTTAGCTAAAGGCTAGATTTTGTACCACGAATTTAATTAGAAATGTATTTATATACATAAAATTGATGTTTCCATATCCGGCCGTTCTTGTCATTGGAGATAATACGTACAAATATCACTTCTATTTAATTAAGACTTATTTGATGTGCTGGTTTTTTAATGGAATTAATTAGGTCCACTTCGTTCACTCATATATTTGTAATATATACTAATTATTAGAGCTTTTTAGTTAGTAGTGTAGTATGGTTCCGAGAATTTGGAATAAAAAAATAAACCGCAATTTGCCTCCCCCTCCTAATTGTAGTCATTAAAGGAAAGAGTAGTTTTGTTGAGGATTTGAATGAAAAAAATAAAAAACACGTTTAGAACTAAAATAAAAAAGTAATAAAATGTTGAGAGTTAAATTTGTAATCTTTTTATATTTTATTATATTAGTTAATTTTTTAGTTGCTGCCATGAAGCTTTTTTTTTCCCCTTTTTCTTTTTTTCTTTTACTATGGTAGGTTAACAGATGCAGCCAACGAGCCTGTTTAGGACATGCATCACTAGTGGGTCCACCTATGGGACCACCCGTCTCCATGAGAGTTTATGTTTGGGTTAAAACCAATCGGTGCGGTTCTAGGCTACCTAGGTCTTGAGTTGAATTTGGCCCGTGCCTTGGCCTAACATTTAGCTATACCCGGTCTGAATTACGCTTATTACATCATCAGCAAAAATAATATGCAAACAGAAGCTAAAACTGGATTTCTTGGCCAGCGACATATTATGATTAATTACTTTTTTTCATTAAACGAACTTATGTTATAACCATGTGAGCAAGATAAGGAAACGCAAATTGGCACCCAGGTAGCGGAATGCGAAAACAATAGAGGATGACGGTTGCCAAACAGGAGAACATATTTATGAATGTGGTATTTAAGAAGGTATCTTGGGTGTCAATACTTTATTAAATATTAATTAATTCTCTATTTTAAATAACTCTTTTTTTTAAATAACTTTTTACTTTATCAACGAGGTATTTTGATCAAAGTTATTTGACACTTTCTAAAATTTTTTATAGATTTCATGCTTGTTACTTTTCCAACTAATATACAAATTGTTTTCCAAAATGACTTGCTTGGCATATTATTACATATATAGCCCCGATGCTTGTTTAGATACCTCTACGAGTTAAGTACCCCATAGTGCTTATTTTTTAATCAATAAAATAAGGTGTTTAGTATGAGAATATGTGCTAGACATCCTTAATAAACCTGCTCTTACAATTAAAGCGATGATTTGTTATTCTATGATAAATTCATGTTATGACTCCGCGTAGTAACAACAACTACGTTAATTAGGCTGGAAAATAAAAGAAACATTATACGTAGACGAGACACAATTAAAGCGGACGGACAGAATATTTTGACCCCAAATTCATCCTTTCCCTGTTTTTCCTCAAAATTTCTTGAGAGTCTTGCTCGTTCGAACTCATATATAATAATCCCATGCCAAATTACTTCATAAACACATTAATGTTCAATTATTTGTAAATAGCAGTCGCGTAATTTGTACACTAAAAAAAAAAAAAAGAGAGGGAAGAGAAAGTTAGGGTTTCGAGAGAATATACGATGTCTAAGGATTGAAATTAGGGTTTGCGAGCTTATGTTATTGGCTTAGATTTCGATAATATATTGTTTTCAATGAGAAATGATAAACGTGGAGAAAGTATTCTAAGAATTAAAATGAACTAATAATATTTTTTGAATTTTGTCATCCAAAATGGTGTAGATGTCAAGCGGCCCGATTTTTATCAAACATATAATTTTCAATGATATTTCTCACTGTTTTATCATTTTTTGTTCTAAAATTATGGTTAGCATCACTAGAGACATATCGTGCCAATTATTTTTTTTTTTTAAATTAAAATTTGATAGACTTTAACAGCTCAGTTCATTTGAAATTAGCAAAGTATATAGAATCATAGTGCAAAACTACACTCTTACTTTGATCAATTTTTAAGAATGGAAGCATTCAATAGAGAGAAACCCGTGGAGACTGATTTGATCAATACTAGTTAGAGTGTACCTGAACTAGATTTACATACAAATTGCTTGAATTTTATTATAACCAAACATGCTTACAAGACTAATAAAATTCAATTCGCTTACAATCAAGTGGAATTATCCGAGTGATTTATTAGACTAGATTTTAACTTCTAAAATATATGATTAGTCTAAGCTCATCCAACTATTCCGCATTAGATTAACTTTAAATGTAAATAAGTTTAAATTGATTTTAAATTTATTTAAATTTTAACTAAAGTACAAAACTTTTGAAAATAAATAGCTTCATCAAATATGAGTAAAACTCGAACTTATAAAATTACTACAACTGGAGATTTGGATTTGAACTGGAGTTATAGAAACCCTAAGTAAGCAAAGCTCTATATTAGACAGGATCAACTTGATAATAAACCTAAACAGTGCAATTATGTCCATCCAATCTCACTCATTGGCAGTAGGTGGGCGGGCCACTTCTTTTTGGCACCAATCAATCCTTGATCTTCTCCACCTAGTCCGAATATCCATTCCCCAATTTCAAAATCCCCATTTCAGGTTCCCACTAAATTGCATCTAAATAGATCTCTAAACAATTCTTTACAAAAGTTCCTAGTTATTCAATTGCTAGGAGCAGAGCTTAGGCGTAAATGTTCAAGTTAATTGATACAGCAGTTACTATTCTAATAGATTGAAAATACTTTGGCCATTAGAAAAGTAATCCATTATATAAATATGGATTAAGAAATAAAATTAATATCTCTAATAGGTTGCCCTGTGGTACTCATTAAAGGCTTTAAAAAGAAACTTTTCACACTTCGTGAAAAATAAATATATGAAAGTGAAGACTTTCTTTATCTAGGAACTTTATAGGTTACTACTCCTTAGGCATCCATTTATATATTCATCATGTATTGATATCGTTGCGCAATATCATCAATCAATTATAAACAAATTCTCAAACGTAATTTTCAATATGAAATTTTCATTTTTTTTAATAAAAAAATAATATTCCTTCAGATTCTCGAACATATTATTTCCTCTTGCTTTAATCTGCTTGCACCGTTTAATACTATTAAACACGAACAGCCTAAAAAAGTTCATTATTACTGAATCTTGAGTAGTCGAAAGGTCAAATTAGGTGAGCCTCTTTTAAGGCACCCACTGACAAAAAAGTAAATTCTTTTAAAAACGAAAAGTAAGTTCTTTTAAACTTAATTAGTGATCTAAAAACCGGTATGAGCAACTAATAGATCGTTTATCTACCTTTTTGAACAGCTAATTACCACTACGCGGTAAAATTCTCATTTCACGTGAAAATCAAGTGTAAGAACGAAAACGTGCCTTCAGATTTTCAAGTAGAAAAATCACCACGTACTTTTGGTAAATCTTAGATCTAGTTTAGTTTTATTACAAACCCTCAATGGTAATGATAGGGTAAAAAGAAAAAAAAAAGTACTGGATAGTCTTTTAGATTTTTGGATTCCCCCCCTCCCTTTCAAGCTAGTTGCTGAAACTTTGAGAAATTGGATATTTATCTCTACTCCTAACTCCCAATCCTAATAAAATGATCATTAGAATATCATAAATTATAGAAGTAACTTATAGAATGTCATGAAAGTACACTTTTACCACAAGACGTTGTTACAAATATATATGTATATATACACACACACATTGTGATGTGACCATTTATCACTATTTTAGTTGAAATAGTCATGAACGGTCCCATATAGTACCAACATTAGATTAATTATATAAAGACGCAAAATAAAGTTACGTAGGATTGTCCAAGTGCTCTTGGATAACTTTTTATATTGGCCTTAGAGTTTTTTAAAAATTGATGCCATATACGTTTCCAAGTTATTGGGTATTATTATCTAGGTTTTTAATTATTTTAAGACACAAATTACATTTATGTCATTAACAAGATGGGTTACGTGTAAACATATAAAAAAATTTTGGGATGACTTTATACATACTTAACGCATGAAAAAAAAAAGAAAAATCTCATGTTATTTACTAGTTAGATAAAAAAAAATTAAAAACAATAATTATAAATTCATTCCTTAAACAATTGATCACATGTGGATTATTTCTCTTAGACTTTCTAAGTGTGATTTCTCCTTTTTGTAATCTTTGAGAATATACAATTTATATCCAAATTGTTTTTACAATCTCAAAATTATGGTAAAAGGTTTAGGACTTTATCACGTGTACATTTTCTAAAATCATAAAAAGGTAAAACCACATTTTTAAGAGCTTAAGAGATTTATTTACATCTGATTAATAGTTTATAGAATATATTCGTAATTTATCAAAAACTAAATAAGAGTAAATATTCGTAACATTCTCATGGTTTTAAGTAGTGGTTGCTTTTCGTGGGATGTTTACCAGCCAACAATTTCCTTACATATACTGAAAGCTACCAAGATTGAATATCGAAATGGTATCCTCTATGATTTAAGGCTACGTAATGTATTGACCGGTACATACATTTTTGTTTTACCTTTCTTTACGTAATGTACTGTATTAGGATATGATTTCGTATGATGAGATACTTTAACTCGTTATGTTGTATGGGTCTTCTTAATGCCTACTCATAATTCCACCCAACTGGAATAATTTCCCTAAGGAGGCATATCATTGACCATGGACATCATCATTCGTTACCTCGTTATCCTCAAGGCCAGGTGGGTGATGCATTGTTCAAGACCCATACAGTGCATGTGCATGTATGTCCCATACTGTTCACATGAGCTCCTTTCATAATGGGAAGATGATGAAAACGTCACACTTGTATTTGATCACATGTACAATTGGAAAAGCATCAATTGAAGGAGAATTAGGGTAACCCCGAAACTATTTGGTTGACTATAGATATTGACGAAGATTGCGCATTTATCTCTCAATAATTTAAAAAAATATATATCATTAAATTTCCAACTATCGTTGAAGCACTTAACTTGTTACCATTTAGGAGCTGCATTTTAAAAGTTAGAAGGTATATATACATGTACCTCTACCAATAGTTTTGGAAGTGTATTTATTATTATACCATAAGATTGTAAAAAGCTATTTGGTATTTGGGTTTTCGATCCACGATCACGGATCCATTTAATGAGTTAATAACAAGCTAAGAAACCAAGTCTAATTAATGATGCCTTAAAGAGCTCTAACTCATTAGGATCAAAATGGAGATTGTGGATAGGCTTTTTTACTCTTAACCTTGGATGAGTGCCTCACATGAAAAAACTTGGAAAAGGTGTTTCTGAGTTCATTTGGATCCTTGTTTAGGCTCAATAACATTAAGAATACTAAAATAAGCCTTATGCTTATGTATAAGTCCACATGCATATGGAGATTTCAATCTATGCCATTGATCATCAAGAATTGATCCAATGACTTCCGTCAATAACTAATGTGGTCTGTCCATCTAAGATTCATCCAACCATAGGGTTCAAGGGCCAAATTTCATATTTTTGAGCCTCTCCTTATTTGAAGCATTAATAAACTTCGTAATATATTGTTACTTTGTCGGAATAGCTCCATTGAAGATTAACATATTCAATCTACCATCGTACAGGCGCTATGAGCCTTTAAACATTCTTATTTGCGTTTTACACGTCTTTTTATGACATTCCTTTATGTGCTATTAGATTAAAACATTCATAAGGTTGACCAACATGTTGCTTGTGTGTGATTAGCTAAATATTACAACCCTCTATATAGACTTAAACTGAAAAAAACAAGAATTCAAATTTATTATCATTACCTAAAATAAGAAATGAAGTGAAACATGGCTATGTTACTTGGCTTCATGCTTTCCAAGCTAAAACTCAGCATCTTAAATACTTTTTATCCCATTATTAAAATAGTTAAGCCTTGTACATCCAAACTAAGGGGTGAGATAGCATAGTGTAGATAATGTAGAAACCCTTACGGTGTATCTTATTATATGCATTTCTATAATTTGAAACCAAATAGTGACCTTTTTGACCCACCTTCAAATATGTACCCTATAGAATTTATAAGCATTAAGGTATTCTTTATAACTAGTTAAATTTTTCCAATGCTTTAAATAAGAAAATTTAAATGTCATAACTTTATGCCTAAAATCATAATATTCATGTTGCACATAAATATCTCTTTAAATGATAAATAGTAAATAAAATGCAAATGCAATTATCATTTACACTTCATTAGCTTGTGGTTTTATAATTTGGACGTATGTGATTTAGGTTGTGTAAACTTTATAGCACTATTGAAAATGTACACAATTTACATTGGTGAATAGGAAAATTTATTTGGTTTTTTTATCACTTTGAATTAAACTATATGGTCTAGTTTAGGGACTTCTCTTAACCATCTATACAATTTAGTTTGATTTAACTTGATTCACAATTAGGCTATAATCTATAATCAAGAGGTTGATCAAATTAAGGATGCAACTAGGGCTAGTTTTGTGAAATTTGAACCTACTCTTACAGGGTTAGGCATTTTCCAAAACCTTATAAAACCTCTATAGGGTTTTACTTTATATTCTTAAAACTCGAACTTAACTCTATAAGAGTGGATTTTTATAGGATTCAAAAGACGTTATAAGAGCGAGTTTAATGGGGCTTATATGAGATTAAGAAGAGAACATAAAGGAAAAAGTTAAGTCAAATTAAGATTATATTACTAAATTACACAATAATAAAAACTGAGAATTAAATGTGTTGCATAATATAAGATTTGTATAAAATAAGCATATTGCATAAATTAAGAATAAATATAAATATTAATATATATATATTTACTTGGTTAGGTTTCTAATTGTTTTTTTTTTTTTTTGTAATTCTAAACCCAACCCTAAACCCTATAGGGTTTTGAATCATGTTCTAAAACCCTACAAAATAATGCCCTATAAGGTTTTTCTTGGGTTTGACCGGTCGGATACCCTTTAGCAACCTATCTAGTTGTATCTTTAGATCAAATCAATAATTACATAATTGAAGAACTTAAAAGGTGTCTTCATAATTAATTTCATTCATAAACTAGCGTACAATATAAATTTTAAGTAAATTAACCCATGGTTAAAAAGTGAAATACATATATATTTCAATAAATACAAAATTGAATTTATTTTAAATATTGTGCTACAGCTATTTTTTTACTCATTAATAAAATATGATTTTATTTCTTTGGTTAAATTTACCCTTCCAAACTAACAATAAGTTTAAGTACTACCAATTTTTGGTGAAATTGACTTATTTTTTGTTCGAGTAGTTTTTTTTTTTCTTTTGATTTGTCAAAAGCACAAATTTTACGGCCATTTAATACTTTCAATTCTTTAAGAATAATAGTGATACGATGAGCATTATTAAGGACTTATGAACTCTTGGCTCTATGACATTCGTTAGATTATTGAGTGTGGATGGATCAATATAAGTATTTTTGTTTTTAATGTTGTGAACGAATCGAGTCTAAATGAAATGGTGTTAGGTTCAAGTTTTACCTCAACTCGAAATTTTAAAGTTTAAGCTCAATTATGCTTCAGACTTTGAGCATGAATTCGACTCGAAGTAGCATAATAAATCCAAATTTTATTCGATTAAACTCATTTAAGTTTGATTTATCTAATTTTTTTCTACTTATAATAATCTTAATGTCTAAACTTAACAGATATTTATATATGATTCAAGTTTAATTAGGTTTGTGTGTTAGTTAAGTCAAGCATTCTAAAATTCAAGCTCGATATAATTAACTATTCAAATATCTCGAGAATCAACTTAACTCTGACCTTTTTTTTATATCAAATTTAGAGTAAATAATGAATTAAATTTAAATAGCTAATAAATAATTTTGCTCATTTACGCCAATCTATTCTGAGCTTGTAAAGCCGTATTCTGTCTAACTTATTTACAGACATTAATTCTGCACCTAATATTTCCATATAGAGGAGTCAGACGTCCACATATTATCCATTGTTTGTTATTATAATCTTATTTTGAGTGCCAATCTTGCGACATGTCCAGGATGAGTTCCTCCACGCACTAATCAATTTGTATTTTTCTTGCTTATATATGCAAGTAACAAAAAAAAAAAAAAAAATGAAATCACAGGTACGGCAAGGATGAGTTCAAATAAACAATGCTGTGAATTGGAAATGTAAACAACGGCAGGTGCCATGATCCCATGGTAGATAGAGTCAACGTGATGAATGTTCCAGATTAGACAACGTAGAATGATTAGCACCTCTTACAACATGTCATGTGCCATGTGCAATCTCGTGATACCGTACAGCACGTCAAGCACTTGTTATCATTTTGATTAAAGCAATAAACGTAACATAACATAACATAACATCTGCTGTTTACGGGTAATATGATTAGAATAATATCCATTTCCACGTGATTTGATTAATTTCTCTAATCATATATTTTGGGATGGGATTGCCATCTAGAGGAGTAGAACGTACTATATAAGTCGGGTATACCTAACTTTTAATATATAGATTATTGAGTTTGTTCTAATTTTCTATATATGTATCGAAATATTAATTAAAAAAAACATATATTTCTACATATAATTTCTCTTATTTTTTTTTTCCCAATGATAGCAATACTATCTCTATATTGTCTTATTTATTCATTTGATTGATTATAATTGAAGATAGGAATATAATAGCAATAATGGAGAATAGATGATTGGGATAGACAATTCCTAGTGAAATTATATTATTTTTTGTTTATGAAAGAGTATAATGAATCATATGGTTTGCTTGAAAGGATAAAAATATGATTCATAAATTATAGTTATATTTTTATTAAAATAGATTAAATCAATCTGAACAGTTTCTATACAAATCTTATTACCATGTCGTCTTTGTCATCTTAACTTGATTATCATCCTGTTTTTTAGTGAAAAAGAAAAAAATTGTTTCCGGCAAGGTACGACTAGCATCGTTTTTTGTTGGAGTAATGATGATTGTAATTGCTTTTGAGGCACACAGCTTAATGAAGTGGGTCCATTTTCCAAATTGATACCTATGTGAAGATCGTAAATGCCGGCCTAGACTGATCTTACTTCACTTTAGGGTTTACAACGTTTGATTAGTTTGTTTTTTTTTTTTTTTTTTGTGGTTATAACTTTGATCTATTGATCCTAACAAGAAGATCTTTGTCTTTATCTCATTAAAACTGGATGCAAGGATTGGAAAACCAAAAGGCCTATTAATTAATTAATCAGAAGTACCAAAAAAAAGAAAAAAAGAAAAAAATCTTTCCAAAATATTTTTTAAAACTCATGAACTCTCAGAAGGAGTTGACCATTTGGCACAAATTAGCAAGAAATCAAATAGAATAGCGACTTGCTAATAACATAAAATCTTACGCATTATAGGGGAAAAAAGAAAAACCAAATAGGGTCATAAGAAAAAGCGTTAGAGATAGATTGAGTTAGATTAGATGCTTGCCACAATTATCAATTGTCCCATGATAGAAAATTTTTCTACTATTACTAAACCATGAAATTGGTGGGATAATTCTTTCCTACCATCATTGTCCCATGGCTGAACTATAGGACTTTGGCCTTTTCTTTTAAAGATTTGTTTTACACAAACATAAAAGGAAAAAAAAAATAATAATAAATCGGGTTTATATGATAATAATATACTGCTTATTCTAAAACATTAAAGAAAAGGTAATTATTGGATATTAACATGACGTGGTTATTTTAGGAGTTATCTAAAACCTCAAGAATATTAAATATACCATATGATAAAGTTTATTCATACATACACATTTTCAATAAAAAATCAAACAGAAGATTAACGCAAAACTAGGAAAAAAAACATATATATATATATATAAGGAAGTCAATTCCCAAGCTAGTTTTTAACTGCGATGCAGGGCAAGAGATCACGCCTCGGTTTGCTCAATGGCAAATGAGAATGGTTTTAACCACCAAATCTGTCTCATGTTAAAAATGGTGCATTATCAAGTTTTATTTCATCAGGACCAGAAATGACACACCGCCAGCTTTAGCTTTTGCATGCCGCACGAACCACCTACATCTTTTGTTTTTTTTCCTCTGATCGCAACCACCTGTATCTTGCCTTTCCTTAGAAAATACCAAAGGACAATTGAAAATGGACAAGCGATCAAAATAATAAGATTTTCCTCCTAAAAGAAATAAACACTTTTTTGAATAGGAGTACCTTACTATATTCCGTGGTTTTACTTATTTTGACCTTAATTAATTTAGCATAGCCCTTTCATTAGTTAATAATAATACAGATGCAATTAAACGACTTAAGATAAAGAAGTTAATAAGAATTCAAATAGTTTCTGGAGGTAACTTTTACAATAATAAGAATGCAAAGTTCCAACATTGAGAAAGTATATAAAGAATTCCTTACCAAAATTTGGTTCGGTTGATTAACATGTTAGGTACAAACAAATACTCTTAACATAAATTAGAAGTATGCATTTTGATAAATTTACTCCCTAAAAGGGGTGAGAGCTCTTACTTTTAATTAAACTCTAAGCAGATAGCCTGATTTCGGGAGTCATCTTGCGGTTTTTTTTTTTAAATAAAAAAGGAAAAAAAGAAAAAAGTTGTTCCTTTTCCCATCCAACGGTCACATGGGCAAAAGCACAGCACTTGCTCACTATCACGAGGGGACACAAGACAGAAACCCTTCATCTTCAAAGCAACAACTCGCAACCACAACGGTCCAAACTCCAAACTCCGAAAATCCAAAGGTACACCCAATCTATCTTCCTTGGCAGTGACTAGTGACATGTTTGTTGGCCCATTTGGTCCCTTTTAATCTTTATCCCAACAATCATGCAAACACCTTTTTCCCATGTTAGTTTACATCAACACCCCTATACTACAGTGATGTATGAGCACAACACAACCATTTGATTTTTAAGGGCTTCGGTCTATTTCTATAACCAGTCTCGGATATAAACTCCTCTTTGAACATTCTATGATCAATTATCTTGTTTAGGCACCTCGATGAACTTTTTTCACCATTAAACGTTTAAATATTTAGAGCTATATGATTTAATATTCTCGTTTGGTTATTATTTATTACCCTGAAAGAGGCTTCGTGGAATTCAATTAAGTATGATTTTTAACGGATAATTTGTCATAACATTGTACGTGTGAATTTATAAGCTTATATGATATGTCAAAATAGGCTGGTATTTTCGTACAACTGCTACATTTTGATTTTATGCAACCTAAGTGCTGTTGTGATCGAGGTTGTATCTTTTATGTGGACCAGATGGATATAATTTTGGCTTCAACTCATTGTACTATACGCATCATTCCAATTTTTCCGTTCCATTTTCCGGGGAAACAAACAAGTCAAGCAACAATGATTCTTCTGCTTAACAAACCCGGTTGGAAAAAGTTGCTGAGCGATGGCTTTCGGTATCAAACCAAAGGAAAACGTTCATGCACCCAACTATCTTACCAGATCAATGGAAATTAGACTCTAAAATTGATGTGATTGGAGGTTGAAAACAGGAAGCTAATTGATACAAATACATGAGGGATAAACTTGTATTGATTCAAAAGATCCTAAATACAACTGGTTTGTAACATATTTGCATTCTAATAACTTTATAACTATTAAGGAAATTGAATAAAATCTAAATCCCAATAAATCAAGAATAAAATAAAACTAAATTTTATTTTCCTAAAACGGTATATTTAAAATGGTACCAAACAGTGAATAGTTTATTCTAAGTTATAGTAGACTTAAATCACTCTTTGTTAATATATTATGAGTTATATAATTTTTTATATATGAAAAGTTATGATTTCTTAAAGTTAAAATCGCTCAAAATTATTTCCTCAATCGGAACGAAAAATCAAAATCGTGCTTTAAGACCATTTGCTTTTGGTGGCTTCTGGACACCTTCTGACTCTGCTCTCTAGTGCTTTTGATCAATCTCTGTCTTTGATTTGGATTCCTCTTCTTCCACTTCTGATCGTCTAAATATTCCTCCTATCGTAAGCCTAACTCTTCTATGTTACTCATATATTTTTATATATGAACCAAAATATTGTACTTGTTATATCCAAATATTAACTGAAATTGCATCTAAAAATGGGTAGATCTAGTCGCATTTAGAAAGGGGACGGTGATGTAGTTCAATTTCTCGTGCATATTCCAACATCCTATAGATTGTATTGAGTGATTTAAAAAAATTACTTGTCACAATAGGTGTACCCTGATGGCGTTTGATAACTTTAGTTGGAACAAGCCATGCAGAAAAACCAAATATGTATTGGATATTTATGTGTGGAGAGTTGTTGAGGATCGCGTTGATTGGAAAGCATATCTTGCATATTATGCAGTGGACTTTTCTTGTAAAGCGCATAGGTTTAATTGGAGATGACAATTCTCTATCAAAATTCGTGCACCTGCTTTAATCATAGTTCTTTTTATCTTATTGTTTGTTTCAATAATTGATCAACGGGAAACAATTTTCAGTCACCCGAAGATGTTTACAGAAAATGAATAAAATAAAAATCTTAATTATTTGAGTTTTTCTTTTTCTTTTTCTTTATGAGGAAATGAAATGTCGTTTGAAACAATAAACAGCTAGATTTCGAGGAATAAAAATTCGTAAGTCCATAGATTTTCCATTCTAGCCCAAGCCCAAGGACGGGGAAGAAACTCACTGGATTTAATTGCAAATCGTAACCGGACCAAAAGAGTTGCAAAATAATAGATGAGCTCAGGCCCAGTATCTTTGCATCCGTTTTTATCAAATTGTCTTGGGTCTATTAAGATTTTTCAATCCAATCTTGCCCTTCACCATTAATGGTTTCAGGGAAGAATTCATTAGACCATTGGAAAAAATAAAAAATTCAAATCTTTTAAAATAATTTCACTAATATGAATTTTATGTTTTTGGATCTGAAAATAACCTTTGTTTCAAAAATATTTTCTATCAATTTTATGAGGATTTAAAGAAATATTAATCAATGGGTCTAATTGCTTTTGATTGGTTGAGTGTATTTACGTTTGTGTCACCTCGCTTAGTTTAGTTTAGTCAGCTAAGTTGGTTGGCTTGATGGCTGACTTGTTCTGACCGAAGATATCACCGAGCAAGTTATTATTGATATTTGACCCAATAAAAACCTCTATAGTATTTTAGGATGTGTTCCGGCAAGGGGTTTAAAATCTTATGAGGTTCCAATCATGTTTTGAGACTTATAAAAAACTGATGAGCAAACCTGAATCCAATTAAAATATATATATATATATATATATATACATATTTAATGTCTACATTTTATTAGTACTATTTTAATGTCCATTTTAGGAATATTACAGACTTCTGTTTTTTTTTTTTTTCTTTCTATTATATATATTGACTATCCTACTAATAACCTTATCTAAAATGAATGGATAGTGATTATTTTTATCTTAAAAGGCATATAACTCTTCATTTTCTCAATATTTTTAGTGAAGATAGGATTTGTAGATCTCTATTATCTAATTCTACACAAATATATACTTGCTAATCTAGTAGAATGTCCCATGTAGATGCTAGCATATTAGTATTGAATCTAGATTTACTATTATATATGGTTATTGGTTTGTGATTGTGTTTCTTTAGTTACATCAAATTTGCTTTTCCAAGCAACTTTTTTTTTTTTTAACTTTTATAAAAGGTACACATATCAAATTATTTATAAGAGTATTTATCTATAAAATATATATTATGCTATGATATATGTATTTATTTTATGTTGTATTTGTTATTTTATTGAAAGTTAGCCAAATTCACTAGATGGATGACTACAAAAATTGATTTTGTTGCTTGATGGGTCAGGTTGAGTTGTGAATGGGTTTCAAAAAATTCCTATAAAGATAGATTCTGGGAACAAGATAAAAATCTATAGAATTCTGAAATGGATTCCAAAGAGCCTTAGGGAATATTAGATCAGTGCAAGCTTTACAAGACTTATCCTAAACCTAACTCAGTGGTATCCCTATTCTCACCAATTGAAAGTTAAGGGATAGTGAATTAAGTGAGCAAACCTTGATAGATTTGCTTACTTGCACTAAAAGTTTAAACATGCTAAGTCATGAAACTTTTTTGTTAATGGGTTGAAATTCAATCTTGATTTTGGATCTGTTTTTAAGAGTTACACAATGTTTAGATTGGTGGAAATCAATAGTAAGTGAAAGAAATAGATAGAAGTTAAAGAAAATTATGTATGGAAATTGAATGAACCGGTTGAAAATAAATGGAATTGTTTCTAGTTTAAACACTTTTTCTTTTTCTCAAGATTTGAAAAGAAATCAAAGGAAATGGGCCGAAAGATTGTATAATTACAAATATAGCTTTATAAAGAAAGGATAATAAAAAAAGAAAGGGGGCAATTTAATCCTATCATCAGAAATATTTACATATTTTATATCTAAAGAATTATAAAAATTATATTTTCCTTATTTTTCCTTCTTTTCTTTTCCTTTTCAATGATTTTTTTGCATTTCTATTCCTGTTAAAAGTTGATGCTATTAGGTGGTTGAGCCTCTAATCCAACCAGTTGTAAGTTATTGTCGGAATAAATTCTCAAAAGCCCGTCCCTATTGTATGCAACCGAAAAACAGCAGAATCTTTTATTTGTTAAACGAAATTCAGTTCTGCACTCTAAATTTAAAGTTTTAGATGAAATATTTAAGTGAATATAAATGGCTTCAAATTTTTCTGACATGGTTGTCATGGCATGCTGAGGTGGCAATAACTCAATGACGAAAAATAAAAGAAAGGGTTTTCTATTTGGGACGAATAACAAGCGAATTCTGTTTTTTTTTTTTTTTCAAATTCTTTTAAATTTTGTTGTATGGAATCAAATAAGGTTTCCTTTTATTGGAAGTTGGAATATTTTCGTGGCTACCTCTATTAGCAACCTGCAAACATTAACCCTAAATCCACCGTGGCATCTCAATTCAAAATTTCCGTTTCCCAAACCTTATCTATCCAATCCTATTCAATTAATGCTCAAGCAGTGCGATGTTGATGTTGATAGAGATCGATGTTTCCCACCATATACTCTCTCTCTCTCTCTCAACTCTCTTTTTTGAAATGAATTCATAAATGCTCACCCCCTCCCTCTAATGTTTAGATGAGCGCCATGAATATCTATCAAGCTATGGAAGCAAAGAGACCACCTACTTATAAATTATTTGAATTTGTTTTGATATTTATTTCAGCTCATTGAATTAAGTTCAAACTTCAATAGTTGATAGAGTTGACCTCATGTTTTATAATACTTAACTGACCTTCCAACCTAATCAAATTTAACTAAATATTAGCTAAATTCAAATCAAGTTTAAACATTTATATTATTATAATTAAAAAAATATATACTTTTTAGATAAATTAAATTTAAAAGAGCTTTATTAAATTGAGCTTAACTTATTGATTATCATTCCGAATCAAATTTGAGTTTAAAATTTTAAGTTCAATTGAGATCAGAATAACCTCAAGCATTAAAATTTTGAGCTAAACTCAAGTTCGATCTTAAATTTAGCACTGTATTGTCTTGAGTTAACTTACTTATAGCCCTACTTCATATATTTATCAACTTCATGTTAGGTTTCTATTTTTCGAAGTCAATTTCTCAAATCAGTTTTTATAATCTAAACGCATTTCATGGTAATTTCTAAAAATGGAATGAATGTATATTATTTCGTCTGGTTGATTTGCTGCATACTTTATAATTATAAGTTTGGGTGTGCATAATCATGTTTTCTCCTATATTCTTTTTCCCCCTAAATAGAAGAGGTAAGGAATAGGAATTCTAATAAAAGACTGAAATAAGGAAAGTGATACAATATTATTAAGGAATAGCATTTTTTGACAAATCTATTTCTTAACTCATTTTTAATACCAAATTGTGAAATCAAATTCTCAGGAGACGCAATTGGGTGTCAATTTGTTGGATGAGGCCGATAAACCTTCAAATTCTATTGTCATCTGCTCGATTGAATGACATTAACATAAATGCTTAGAATTTGTTATCACATTTCCTATTTTTCCTTAAAATCAATCATGCAAAATTTGCTCAAATATAGGCACAAAACTATTTAGTATGGCGTGAGCTACTCGAGTCAAATAAAACATATAGAATCTAGAATTCAATTCTAAAATTGGAATCTTAAGCTAGATTAGATTTAGCTTTTCAAGTTTGAGGTTAGTTCCGTTAATCAAACAACTTGACCTTGGCTCATTAAACTAGTTTAAATTTGATTATTTAGGAAAAAGATAACGTTTTACTTCTACACAATTTGTATTGAAATTTACACGAGATTCAAATTCATCAGAGTTTGAGTGTAGTTAAGCTGAATAGGAACACAAGCTTTAGTAACTTCATTAGGTTGAAGCTCAAGCTCAACTCAACATCTTAAATTAAAATAAAAGCCTTGCCTCTATACTCATGTCTAGCCTAACTGAATAGGTTCATAAGTAGGTCATGGCAAAAATCGAAGAAAACCGAACCAAGACTCAGCCAGTCCCTCTAATTAACAGCTCTAAGCGCAACAATTCTATCCATCATCTTATGATACGCTAACCATCTAATGCATGCACCAAAGACATAAACTTAAAACTCCTAATGATAGTTCAGCACTTCAGCTAGACCTATTGTTTGATCCATGAGGCTCAAGTTGTCTTGCAGATTGATTAGACCGAGATTTTAAATGGGTTAAGAGCGTTGAGCTTCAATTGTATCACTGTGCCGTGAAAGAAACTGCCAGATGCTTCAACAGTTTCCTACTAAAATGGAAGAAACTCTCAGAACCATCGGATCGGTTTAGTAACCACGATAACCATTATGTTGTGCTTGACTAAATTTATTCACAAGTCGAATCTGTGATATGTGCTTCGCTTCAGATTCAGGCAGCAGTTAAACTCATCCTCGGAGAAGATAAGAAGATTGCTGTTAGTTTGTCTTTTTTAGCTAGGAACTACAGATATTTACTCAGCCTAAGTCTGAAGATTATGATACTTGGCCCTCCTTTCAATGGAAACAGGGATCCAGTGGAGGTTTCCAAACTTCAGACAAGAAAAAAAGTTAAAAAGAGGGGAAGTTGAAATTCCATTGCAGAAATTGGGAGACAAGGACACTGACAAGAAGATTCTGAATACTATATTTCTTGATCTGTACATGGGTAGGATAGATCATTGAATGATAATGGTGGGCATAACTATAAGCAATGCAAACCTACAAAGCAAAATCTTGCTTGTGAGTTGAAAATTCCCATGCGAGTTGAAAAATCCCATGGTCATTTGATTCTACCCAGCTACTTCTACCAGCACTGCAGACTGATACAGGTACCATCTACCACCTCGTTTTAAATTTATCGGATTCATCCATCCCCAGACTTCTCTCAAATTAGCTTTTGGTTGGTCATTCGATTCTCATAAACTGTTCCAAACTGAGGCATAGTTTGAAACGGTACTGCATGATGTGTGATCCCGTTCTAGTCAGGAGCTCCCGGAAAGAATTTCAATAAATTTTGCCTGATTATTTTCCATGCTTCTTGGCTGTGAACAAACATATTATCAGCAATTATGGTAATAATGCCTCGAAAATATATGTAGTTTAATCTGTGATTCTAGCATAAATTTTTCTGATACATGATCAAGAGATGTGACATGAACTGGATTATTCTAGTAATATTTTCTTTTCTATTTATTAGGATGGTAAGAGATCCCGGCTGAAGGGCCCCTTTCTTCCATGATTAACTTTTGGCACAGGTCCTACGGTTTGTCTCAAAGGACTGAGGAGAAAGGGCGCTTGAAGGGAAGAGAATCGTATCATGAGAAGCAAGAAAGTAGTAAAAATATAATCGTATTGTAAAAGACAAGTTCTATCAAATTACTTGTAGACAGAGTTTCTGCACATACCTTTCAGGAACCATGACTTTCGGACTGCTTGACGGATATGACGTTCATGCCTCTCCAAGAGCTCATCCACTCTGTGTGACTGAGATAATAAGGGTCCTGAAAATTCGACTTTGTCCAACTGTTCACAATAACCCTGATACGAAACAATAAAAGACTTAAGCAGATAACGACAACTAAACGGAAAGTACATTGTGGCCATGGATTTTCCGGAAAAAAGGAATCAGATCAAATAGTTTTGGGTATTTGTTGCAATGTAGTGTAAATACTTACGAGAGTATTTCTTTTAGCTACCTTATCCTCTTTCGGATAATGTGCTAATGACAATTCTTGTGAGTGATACTCATCAGATGCCTCAAAAGAATCCGGACGCTCAAACTTGCTCCATTCCTTCTGCAATGAGCACTTCATTATCTCATATGAGTCATGGCCTCTACAATGGGCTCGTACCCCATATGGTATATTATCACTGTCATGACGCCTTGAGTCAATGTTACTCCTTCCTTGCAGTGCAGCTGAAGGTTCGTTGAAAATGTGACCTCTTGAAATGGACCTGGTGTGTGACCTGACAGGACCACTGTCTTTCCGCCTCTTTGCCCAGGCAAAGCCACTTGATGAAGATACCGGTAATGGTCCAGAGAAGGGAATATCTTCTTGGGATGAATTCTTTACGTGAGAAGCATTTTCAGGTAAATGAGAAGATAGCTTTCTTCTCTCTCTAGCAGACAAGTTGTTCCCTTCTTTCAGGGTTTGCAAATGACCACCATTAGCTTCAACGTTGTGGGTGGCTTTAAGTTGGGTTCCAAAATCCTGTATGAGAATTGTGGTCTGCAAATATTAGCATGTTTGGAAATTAGATGTGTGCACACCTTTTCTATGACAGGAGAGAGAGAGAGGACGGGGAAAAGACAGACGTACTGACTGACCTCACTTGGTGCCAATTTATTCGTTCCACAGGGTTTTCTTGTTTGTTTCCTCATAGCATCAGCTCCTCGAGCTCTACTACTGCCCTTTTTCCTGACAATTGCATTAAGAATAATCAATGGCTGAGAAAGAAAGCAAATTGTTTATATTTGTAGGTGTAAATTATGTCTAGTGTGCAGGAATTATTTCTCCTTAAATTAGAAAATGATGAATGGTTGTGGCGAAAATTCATATTTTAGATATGCTTTCTATGATAAAATGCACCAAAACTGTCTATCAGATATAAATGTATAAGACTATGTACCTCTTTGCATCCTCACGATGTTTGGCATCAATCTCTTTATTTGGGGGGTATACAGGTAGACTTGATGGCTCACATGCAAAAGGTCTGATCCTGAAATACTGTGAGTTACACCACATAAATGTGTTTAGGATTAGCAAATATCTTGCAGCAAATAAAACATACAAGCCCTAAAAAAAATGAGGCACATATTTAGACCAATGTGGTGAGAGAAAGCAACTACAGAATAACAACAAAGTGGGGGCTCTGCATTATTACCTCGGATGCAAGAGCAGATGAAGCAGTTCCACGCTTGTGAGGTTCGACCGAGAGAAAGGTAGATATCAAGTTCACAACAGCTTTTGGTGAATCCTTAAAGAATTCCAGAAGAGAAGTCTCATAAGGCTGCTGAGGCTTGAACAGAGTTGCATGAGGAAGTCTTGATTTTTTCCAATAATCATCTGGCGGAGACCCACATAGCTTGAATATCTTGTGTAATTGCTCAACCTGAGAAAAACTATAATAGCTATTATATATAGATGATATACTTTAATATCTATGCATACTTGTAAAGGATAATTATTCAGTGGTGGTTCATTATTATAGATATTGGCTTTCTTATGAAAAAAAAAATCTCATATTAAATACTAATATATAATCAATTCAACGACAGGCATATTTTGCATTTGCTTCTTGCTAAAAAGTATACATTCATATGCTCAGGTCAAAGCTTGTTGCTGTGTAACTTGTTTAAGAATTTCAAATTCCACCACTAGATGTTTAATACATGAAATTCCAATTGATACCAGTGGAAATGAGATGCCTTGCAAGCTTCCATAATAATTAAAAGTAACTTTATCAATAGTCTTCTAGAGAAATTGCTCCAGAATCTCACATATCATTTCAAATTTCAACTTCTTGATGATTGTGATCCATTGGACAAATCATACGACAGATATTCTTCTCTGAATAAAATGACAAGACTAGTGAACAAGATCAGTGCTCCGATTCCAATATTGACATTACCTCAGTCCGCCCCTGAAGAACGGGCTTTCCACGGAGAATTTCAGCAAAAACGCATCCAACACTCCAAAGATCAACTGTTGCATCATAATCTGTTGAACCAAGAAGCAGCTCAGGGGGTCGGTACCATAAGGTCACAACTCGACTGGTTAAAGGTTGTCTCTGCCTAGCATTAAGGAAGTTTGCCAACCCAAAATCACCAATCTTCAGTATTCCCTCATTGTTTACTAAAAGGTTTGAACCTTTGATGTCCCGGTGCATTATGCCATGTGAATGGCAATGGTCCAGTCCAGATAATAGTTGCTTCATGTAGCACTTGACCTACAATAGAGATTCGAATTGGTCCTATCAATGCTGAAAGGAAGATTGAATAAACTACACAATAACCTAAGTTCCATGAAAACACTATTGAATCCTTTGTGCTAGATTATCATCTTTGTAATCCTAATACTCAAATTTATCTTTCTCAAAGCACTAGATGCCTCCTCTGCATGAACAATGACAGGTCATAGTTTTTAATAAAAAGCTTCATCACCAAAACTCATTCTGCAGTATTAAAGTTTCCATATGTTTCAGGTGATCTGAAGACTCGATAACTCAAGTGGACAGAGGAAGTGAGCAAACCTGTGCCTCGCTGAACTTAATATCTGGGCAAGACAATAGTCCAGTGATATCATGTTCCATATACTCAAATACGAGGTATATGCTACATGAGAGTCTTGAAGTAATTATACCCTCCAATTTCATGATATTTGGGTGATCAAGCCTGCGTAGAATCAATATCTCTCTTGCCATGAACCTAACACTTTCAGGCTCAAAATTGTCAAATCGAACTTTCTTAAGAGCAACCATCTTTCCTGTGTCAAGATCTCGTGCTCGAAACACACTGCTGTATGTGCCCTGTCCAATCTGTCATCACAGAAGGAAGCAGAACCATACCATCATAAGAACAAAGTTTAAATAGCTAATAGGATTTAAGAATAAGAAAACAAAACAGAATAACTGGTTAAAAGTAATCGCAGGATCAAACATAGAAAAGAGATACAAATCCATATCCAAGTAATTCACTGCTTTCACAAATAGGCAAGAGGACGCAAAAAACTTCATGTTCTTATCAGCTTCTTATGTAAAACCAACTTCCAACAATGCAATCACGTCTTTTTGAAGAAAAGATAATAGTAATTCAAATACCATGCCAATCCACGAAATAGGTAGCTCATCGAAAGCAACACATCATATAACTACTCGCAAAGCACATGCATTTGCTATAAATCTAACTCTGAAATTCCTTTGCTTATATGCATACTAATTAAAACGTAAGAGTAGCACTAAATTTAGAAAAGGCGATTCATCGTCTCCTTAACATCTTTGACTCATTGCAAACATTCTAGACCGCTGCAAAACACAGCTGAACTGCAAAAAATTATTTTTCTTGCCATAAAAGGATAATTTACAGAAACAAACAAATACCCCTGAAAACTAACTCAATGCAGGTCACTGAACTATAATTTTTGCCTTTTCAGCATCCAAAGTTCGCATATTTGCGATTTAGCACATTATCGAACCGATTGTTTAGAATTTGGAACTGATAAGCACTCATTTTCTTAAAATTATCAAAACTCAACCGAATCAACTCTAGGATTAAAAAAAAGTTGATCAAGACAAATAAAAAAGGTCCCATTGATGCCATACAACAAAATTTTCTACTCTTAAATGTAAATTCCAGAAAAAAAAGTAAAAAAGAAAATTATCCTTTTGACCCGTCGCGAGCCACGGGCAAGTTAGCATTTTCCTTAAAAGAATCTCCGTTCTAAAAGGTTTAACCAACCAAACCCAATGTTTAAAAAAAAAAAAAAAACAAAGAAAACAAAAAACTGCAGCTAAATGCAACATCAACCCTGAAATAACATATAAAATAAAAAATAACTATATATTCAAAAAGAAAAATAAAAAAGGAAAAACCTTGTACTTAATAATTTAATATTGAAGCAGAGATGTTTCTGACATTCTTAACAAAAAGGCCAAACCTTTTCCAATTTCTCAAAAGCATCAGCTCTCAATGGAACCCACCCCTGAATAGCCTCTCCGGCGACCGCGGACAGCCACGCCGGCCACCCAGCCGCCACATGCTCCCCTTCTACATACTTTTGCAAATTCCCTAACCTAAAACTCAATGACTCACCATTTGAACTCGCCCTCCCTGACTCACCAAACTCGGTCCCCAACTCACTCCTCCCTTTGTATTTATTATTATTGTTATCATCATCATAATCATCCCTCTTCCTACCACTTTCCAACTCGGACCAGCTGCCCCGAACGCAACCCGAACCGTTACACGCGTTGTGCTCACGAAGTATGCCGGAGTGGTCCAATGCGGGTGTCACCGACACCGTTTGCTTCGAACTCACACAACCCATGATGGTAATATTGAGTCATGGACGTAAGAGCATAGTCACATAGAGAGAGAGAGACAGAAATGGGAGGGTTTGGGGCGTTATTGGGAGTGGATTCGGGTCGACCGGGAAGGTGACCCGGTGAATTTGGGGTGAGTTGGGAAACGGGTAAATGCCAAGTTGGAAACTTGGGGTGATCAGAGAGAAGAGGAACAAGAACAGCACAAGCAAATGAAAAGAAGAGAGAGAGAGAGAGAGAAGCTTGAAAGAATGGGATATTTGGGAGGTTTAATTTTATACTCAAAATTCTAAAGATAGAAAAAAGAAAAAAAAAAACCAAAATATTTTCTTTTTAATTTCTTTTTCGGGTATCTTTTTTTAGCTAAATGGATATTGTTTTCTTGAATGAAAAAGAATTCTGTTAGCTTGACCATCCTCTCAATATTTCCACTAATTATATTTATTCTATGTAAAAATATATTTCAAAAAAGGATATAATTATTCTTATCAACTTCTTGTAACGTAATTTGCTATAATTTAGTATTTCAATTCGACTAAAGTAAAAAATACGATATATTGAAAATTAAAAAATTAAAATGCGAGAACTGAGAAAGTGAGTAAGAATTTATCGGAATTAACTTCAATTGTTTCATGAGATGGGATGCATATTTTTAATTAAAAAATAGAAAAATTATTGATGAAAGAGTTACTTTGCAGGAGCAATATCGAAGCTGTACTAAATATTTTTAGAACTCATACATATCTTTTCTTTTTTAACTTGATGTGTTTTGAAAATATTCGTCAAATTATTTATCATTGAAAAGGTAGGGTATGCTACTCTCATGACTAATAAGAATGTTAAAAAACTTCATACTTTTAATTTCATTATACATCTTAAAAGAAAATTTTAGCTTAACTTCTTTAGAAGTATCATATGCTAACAATTTTATTACATATATATTTTGATTTGAAAAGTGTAATTTATATAACAAGATCTTATTAACAATGCTAAGAGAGTATTGATTGATTGATAGAATAAAAAATAAAAATTTCATCATTTTAAAGCCGGTTAAGCACTTCATATAACAGTAAGTATATGGAGAATTAGGGAATTTATAAAAGGAAAATTTCTTTTAATAGCTAACAAATGCTCCTAAGCCAGCTATTGACCAATTTTTGTACAGTGGTTAATATTTTAAAAAGTAACTTTTCGTATATTTCAAATTTTAGTACTGATACATACGGTTTGAAAAAAGTAAATGTGTAAAAAAAAAATTAAAAATCATTTTATTTAATATTTAAATATGGATTGAGAACACCTATTAAGTGTTAACGTTATCCTATGAATATATACACGTTACATATACAGAATATCATCGACCAAAACATATGGAATGTGGATAATGTAACAACTGACAATTTTGTTGTTGCTGGTGTGTGTGTGTGTGTGTGTTTTTTTTTTTTTTTGCTGTTTGTTTCACTGGAAAATCATTATTATCTGTTTGAGCGACGATCGCGGCAACTATGGAGAGGATGGACTCTTGATTATTGGATGCTGTGCTTTCTGCCCAAATCATTACCACCGAAATCCACGGTAAGATTACAACATGTCGTCACTCAGATGTCACTTACAATTTTCGTCTCTATTACTGTTTAGAAATCATTAATATCCAAAACAAATTAATTTTTGGAAACCATACTACCATTTCGTTTATGTTTTTAACAAAAATCCATTTAATTTTTATTTAATTATTAATATAATATTTATTAAATTTAAACTATTAAAAATTCAATAAAATGGATGATTTAAATTTAATAAATATTATATTAACAAATGGATAGTTTGACTGATTCTTTATATAGATAAAACCGTAAAAAAAATCTTAATTTTTGGATTAACTTCAAATTGCATAGTTATGTTTTCACTTTTTTTTTTCCCACACGTTGTATACCCTTATTTTGGTTTGTCATAATTTGAATACTTGTATTTAATGATAGATATACGAGGGAGATGCATATGTCAAGAAAGAACAAACCCGAAAACATTAAGATAAGAAATTAAAAAGGGAAAAGTTTCTATGTCATTTTTTCTCTACACATGCACTCTACTCGTCTTTTTTTTTAATATTTAATTAATATCAGGAGAAAATATAATTAAACAACAAGAACAAAGGTGTGTAGAGTGGAAAAGACAAAATTAAAACGCATGTATTCATATATTTTGTAATGGACCCTTAAATATATATTTTGTTATTAATAAGTTGGGACAAAGCTTTTAATAACACCTTCTCTTCACCATGTATATATAATGGTTATTATTGAAGAAAATGTGAATTCGCATGGTGGCAAGCATGGTGTATTTTTAGCTGGCTATAGTTAATTTTGTGATTAACTTAATGCTGTAAATAAAATGTTATCCTGATAATATCTACATGTTCAAGGATTTAATCAAAGATATACCAAATACGGAAAAATAAATTTTCTTCATAAGCTTTTGAAGATATATGTAATAAAATCAAAATCATTATCTAAGTTTTGGATGACTTTTCAGTTTTGCACTTTACAGTTTAAAGTTGCTAAAAATCACATTTAATTAAATTTTTACTTGTCAAGTATATTAAATTATTTTGAACATATACTTTTTAATAAACGCGTGCTTCTCATGTTGTATTACGAAGTTAGTATATTTGTAAGCAAAAGGTGCAATTAAGTATAAATGTAAGCAAATTCAAACTTTAGTTATTAAAATATAGGATATTTAATAATTTCGAACTATAAAATTAGAAGAAAAAGCCCATAGTTTAGATAACAATACCGGCAGTATCCCTTTGATAATTATTTTAAAAACCCATGAATATTAGTAGAATGCAGAAGCTCTCTTTGAATTTTATAGCCGAGCATAAGTTGAGACACTCTCCACAGAATGAAAATATATATATTATATACACATTGTCTTGGAAACATACACGTACAACTATCTCACTTAATGCGTCGGAAATGTTTGTGATGTATAAAATTATTCTTAGCTAATGTCATGCGAGAGAAATTATTTTCGAACGTTATTCTTTTCTTTTTCTTGTTCTTCGATTTTGTCTTTATGTATAAAAAAGTACATGACCCAGTGTATAAGATTGAAAGTGATTTCACTGCTTTTACGTATGCAGTTGGGAGCTATGCATGTATGCCCTATTTTTGTTTTATTGCTATTTGTTTTAATTTGTGTGAACGTTTTCATTGGCTTGAGTTTCTGGTACGTGTGTGCATGTAAATGCGGACAGCGGGGTGTGTACGTCAGTTGACAAATACGATAATATTATGGGCTGGCAAGAGACCAGCAGCGTGTTGAATTTTACTCATTACAATCAATGTTTGGCGCGTGGAGTCACAACTTGACATCAGGTAGATATTATAAATAGGTAATAGATAAATAATAATAAATTTTTAATATATGTAGCATATACAAAATATACATGATAATTATTTTAAAGATTAAATTTTTCACTATTATATATGTGAAAAGTTTAACAGTACTGACACGTAATTTAGATCATGAAATGTTCAATAATTTTTTTTTTTTTAACGTTTGAATAATAAATCACCGGCATATTGTTTGCGAGAGGGAAGGAGGAGGAAAAATTGGGGAGAGAGGTAAAAGAAAGGAAAACGAATGTCAACTTTTATCATTTGGGTGAGGGAGAATGATGCAGAAAATGACTAAGGGAATGAAATAATTCCTTCCGTCCAATCAATTTTTGTTCCCAAATTCGAAGAGACAAGAAAGGAAAAGTAAAATTAAATAAATAAATGTTCAATTCTTACCCCTCCCCTCCTTCCCCACCTCCGCAAGGTCGTTTGGCACAAATTGTTAGTTTTTATATGTATATTCGTAATTTTATATAATTTCTCATTTTAATAATGATTAATATTCTCTTAATTTAATTTTTTTCTCATCTAAATAGATTATATTGAAAAGTTCTGGAAAACAAATGCAAAACGTATTTACGGAATTTTTTGGGTAAGGAACGCATTTATGAACTTATTTTCATTAATTCTATAAATTTTTTCTTATAACTCGTGTCCATCCAACGAAGTCTTGGGTAGTGTGAAGTAACGCGTAGTTTGAAGCCAATGTGGAATTGTTTAGTTTGTATTTCAATTTTGACTTGGCTAGTAAATAGTAAAATAATTTTGTTTAACATTTGTCGAGATCATAAACCACCATGAAAACTTTATTCACATTCTTTCAGGACAAAAGTAAACAGTGAGAAAGCAACAGGAGGTGAGAGAGCGAGGCCGAGGCCACAGGTTTTTGATTAAAGTGGAAAAGACATAAACAAAAAGGAAAAAAAGTGCAATATGAAAAGAATGAAATCAATCATGCCGACTTTTTTTATTCAATACTACCTTATGATTTACTCTTTTTTTTTTTGTTTTTTTCCTCCTGCCTCCCACTTCTGACAATTTTTTCTTGATTTTATCACAAGCATCTCTATGCTTGAAGTTTGACTTGTTTAGGCAAATAGCCACTTTTCATATTGTTAGTGGTTCAGGGCTATGTTAGTGGACAAATATCTAATTCAATCCAAAAAGGCGTCATCATTAGCTTGACCCTTTATTTTCTCCTTTATCGTAAGCAGTGGGAGTAAAAAAATAAATACATGAATAAAACCAGCTATACGTAGATTTAACATCTTGGATTAACTAGGATCTTTGGGGAAATTATTTAAGGATGGGTTTTTTCTTTTATTCCTAAAATCGATTTCATATTTAATGAAAATATTAATAAATAAAAGCGTAAAAAGTTTCATTATTCATCTTCTTAAAAGGTCTTCGTTTTTTATTTTAGAAGTATATATATATATATATTGTGGATAAATCAATAAAATTATAGGGTGCATGAAAGTGTTAAAAAGAAACAACAATGGCTTTATCAACATCCTTAAAAAGTACACAAAATCGTACGTGATATATGAAAATTATTGAGTAATCTATTGTCCAGGTGGGTACTTGCACGTATAATTTACAAAATCATTTGGACGCTGATTTTGGGACGCATTATCACATGCCTCAAACGAGAGACGCATTGATCCGAAGATCAAATATGGGGTTCGCAATTCTTCATTTAAACGGTTTATGTATCCTCTACATTTATAACATAATTTGTTTACCGATGGTGTTTAAAATCTATTTAATAGTTATATCTCATATCTCAATTGAAAGCCGTTTAATAATTAAAAAATTTTAAAAATAGAAGTCATAGCTATGAATTCTATATTTGAAAAACATGTTTCTAATATCACCATTAATTTACTTGCTAGAAGTTATATTAAAAACTTCTACTATTTGTAAAAGTAGGTTTTTATTTTTAAGCTAATATTTATGGATAAGCCGAATAAAAACATAGTAACTCAAGAATCCAACTATTAGTTTCAACTTTAGTATTATGTGACCAAATTAAACAAAATTTTATAGTGTAATTGTTTTGCCAGATTATCTACAATATTACAAGGCTAACTTAAACAAAAATGTTTAGTACATTCAACCTGTTTTTCACTAAACATACCAAATGATTTTATTAGTATGGTCTAGACCTAATAATGTATGTATGCCCAAATGAATAAATTATATATGTATATGCATAAGCTTCAAAGGTAATATATATATATATATATAGAATGTTGGGAATTAAAATATAAAAGGAAATAAAAAGTTAAAAGCATTATTTTTACAAAATTAAAGTCAAAATGGATGAGAAAGATAATTACAGGAATAATAGTGGTAACTAGCGAGACTAATGATAAAGCAATAGCAGTAAATGACAAGGGAAAAAGAGAAAAATGCAAAGATGCTAGAGAAGAGACTAGAATAAAAAGATAGTAGAATATAAAAGTAAACTATAAATATCAAACTTTAATCTCAAATGGGTTTAAGAATTAGACTTGGACATATGTATGTAATAACTTGCTTATCGAACGAATTCATAAATGTATTTTAGTGTTAAACCCATACTTGAACACGTGAATTTAAACAAATTTGACTCACTTATATAAACTCACTTATAATTGTGTCATATCAAGTCTAAATTAATACATCGAATACTAAATGATGACCCTTAATCAAATTGGCTAAGGAGATATGAAGTTATCGCTAATTCATCTAATTGTTAAGGTTAAGCTAGGTTTGGTTTTAAATTAAGGAAAATGTGTCTTTTTTCTAAAAATTCTTTAAAACAATTGTTTGCTCATTTATAAATTTTATGAAGTTTTACTTATACAAACTTATTTATAATTGTGTTGTATCGTATTCGAATTAGCGTATCAGTCTCTAATTCAACTCTCTAACTAACACTAGATTTAATGTTACGTTTAATACACGAGAATAATTTAAAATATAATGGATTAGAATGGAATAGAATTAAGACCAAATTCATAAATCCATTCTTTAGTTTGGAAATATATAAAGAATGGAATGAAATTGAATATATATATATATAATTATTTGATATCATAATTAGGTTAAAAATTAAATAAGTAATTTTGATTAATAATAATTAATAAGAAAGGAATGGAATTACAATTCTACGTTCTCAAAAGTAAAGGTGGAGTCAAATTTCTCATTAAATTTCAAATCTTCGATTTTATGGAATCGTGATTCCAAATATAGGGAAAGGAATAAAACTTGGAATTGCTTTATTCCGATCTATTCTTTTATATTAAATGTAATGTTGTTAGATTCGATTTAGATGGTTAACTCAAATTATGGAAGGGTTAAAAGTTAAAAAAGTGGAATTAGATTTAATCGTGGTTCAATCGAAATTAGATTAAGATTCAACTTGATAGTTTTTATAGCGAGACCAAGCCGAATCCAGCTCAATTGTAAAGATGAATTTGGATTTAACAACATTTCAAACCTAACATAAACTTATTGGGGTAGCAATCGGGCCGGATTTGGATTAGATTGCCACGTGTGCATGTCTATCGGGCCTATCATTTATAAACGCGTAGATTACCTCAAAAGAAAAACATCTTTATTGATGAAAGGAGCAACGTGAAATGAATTAATGACGGGCAGTAGGACCGTTTATGTCTCAGTCCTAATATCAGTAGTAAATACACTAGCTAACACCCAAGTTCAAATTTGTCACCATTTAATATCTCCACATCTTTTTCCCTCTTCTTAACTTATTTCCCCCCATTTAAGTTTTATCAGTACCTTAAAATGATTATCCTGTCCTTCCATGACAAAATATTTTATCTTTTATTTGATATGCATAATTATTTATGATACTGCATAAAAGAGATATAAAGTATTAGACCAGAAATTTATACTATATCTTTTATGGTATAAAAATCTAATAACATGGCATAAAATTAATATATATATATATTTAAAATTCCAAAAATAAACATATACTAAATTTTCAAATCACAATACGAACTAATTTATTGCAATTTATATTATGAATAATCAAAATTTTTAATTTTTATTGATTTTTAATTACAAAAATCTGTAAAGTACAATAAGATTATAGTGTTCTGTATTTCTTATATTATATTGTTTAGTTGTTATTGTCCCATGCAATCATAGTAATCCAGCGCTATCTATACATATAACCATAGATCTATATTGTATTTATAGCAGGGTGAAGAGAACATTATAAGAAATAATTGTAAAGGACAAAACGATAAAGATAACAAAATAATATACATATCTTTTTATTTCACTTTTTTTTTTTTCAAATTTTGAATCAATATTTAAAAAATTTCGAAATTAAGATGGTGCTAGGCTCAAGCAAGGTTTAGCTGTTCGTTCCGTTACTACATCTACGTATAGGATATAGCAGTGTCGTTTGGTGGCGGACGGCGTTGTTTCTTCTTCCGTTCCTACCTTCACCAAATTTATTGTATTCATTCACATGAGCAGGTGTTTCAAGCAAATAAAGCATCAAAAAGATTCTTTCACTGATTATTAGCAATCCATTTGATTCTTCCGCTCACCCTATGTATCTCCCTATATTTGGAGACCTCCTAGCATTTAACTAAAATTTTTATTTATTCTCCTAATTGTCTTGTAATGCTGTAGCTTAAATTAATATATTCAAAATCGTATAGTTCAATTGCCTAATATATATAAATAACTATATCGTCTCGTCTTGTATTGTTTGTATGCCATAATGTAATTATCTTATTATTATATAATTAATTACAAAACCTTACCTATACCTAACATTTGATAAAGAATAGTGTGATTATATAATTTTGGAGGTATATTTTCATCTGAGGAATCTTTTCATGTCTAATCACATGTGGTTCATCGTTAATGTTTTGAAAATATTTTTTCATGCCCTTAAATCGAAGGATATGAACGTAAAAAGAAGTTTTAAATTGAAGAATACGGACTTAAAAAGAATCTAATCAATATTGACCTATTTATTTAGAATAAATTATGTTGATATCCTTTAATTGGTACTAGAACCTGATAAAGATATCTCCAATTTAGAAAATACACTTTTGCAACCTTATTAATGTCTTTGTTGTGGGACTAAAATCACCATATTTAAATAAATGACAATTAAGCAAATGAAAATAAACTCTACACCTCAACAATGGGGTCAATTGTAGCAATTTTTTTTTTTTGTTTTAGATTTGGTTTGGTCTTATTATTTGCATATATTTTAGAGATGGCAGTATAATTTAGTTTGTAGCTAATATATTCATGGAACTACTATTTATGTCATACAAAAATATTACAATTTGGTATAAATTAAGTTAAGGTTGTAAACAAATCAAATTAAGACAATATAGCACTAAAATCAAACTGGTGCTTGACTCAAAATCTCAAAATTTTGACTTTAATTCAAGCTCGATCAAATTTGAGCTATACTTGAAGCAACCTTCAATAGGTTCTAACTTAATTCAATTAAGTTGGTTTAACTTTTACTTATATATATATATATATATATATATATTCAGTTATAATAATATTAACGTTAAAACTCGACTCAAACTCAAATAATATTTATACTTGATTAGGCTTGTAGGCTAGTCCAGCTTAAAATTATAAAACTTGAACTCAACTCAATTGTTCTTAAGTTAAATCTGAGTAAAGATTAAGTTCAACTTAAGTAGTTTATGAATAATATGACTTATTTATACTTTTCATCAACCCTTTGAATAATGGCCATAAGGACCTAAATTAATTAAAGTTTTTAGAGGTATATAAATGTAGCAATGGCATCAATAATTCGCATGGCTATAATATATGGAAAGAAGGAAAGAAACAGAAAGAAAAGAAAGTGAAGGGAAAGGATTAGAAAAGAAAGAAAGTGTGTGGAAAATTTTTGTTTAGATAAGGAAAGAATTGGGAAGAAGATTAATAAAAAATATTATTAAATATATTGAAATACTAAAAAAATCCTTAAAATTTGAAATTACTGTTATATTTGAAGGGTGTTTTAGTAAAATTATCAATTTTTCTTCTCATTCTCTCTAAGTATGGACAAAACCTAGATTTGGAGAAGGGTTGAGTTTAGTTCATGAACTGGCTCGAACTTATGACTCACGAGCTTGAATTGTAACCTAACTCATCGGGTTGAGTAAGTTGGTGAGGTTCAATGTACTGGACTAGCCGAATCAGTAGGTTGAAGGACCCGCAGTTCTGCTCATTAGTTAGGACTTGGAAATAAAAAAAAAAATGTAAGTTTAGATAAATTAAATGGAAATAAAAAAAATATAAGTTTAGATAAATTAAATGTGAGTATTTGCTTTAATTAAAATATAAAATAAAACTAAATATATATTGTTACTTATACTTATAAGTTAATATGGAGACCAAATAATATATATGAGTTTATAAGAAAAATAATTATTAAAACCTATGTATTCTAATGTTAGTGAAAGTAAATAGTTATAGTATAAATTATATTAATTTAACTAGTAAAGAAGTTTGGGGTTAAGATATCATAAGTTTCATACAATTTTACTTAGCTTATGAGAGAGCAATTACTTTTATAAATTAATATATTTTAATGATTTACAAAAATGTAAGTTTATTTATAATTTAATGTCATTAAAAGACATAAGTAATATATTTATACTATATATAAAACGGTAAATGTATTATAAATATTAGATATATATTGTTCTTTTTACAATACATGTTCCACTTTCACATAGATTATAATGTTTTTTTCCGAAGTAATAAAAGATCATAATAAGCGTTGCTTATTACAAGTCTAATCCCACGTTATTTATATTAGTAAACTTTCCTTGAGATTTTGCCTATAAAAAGAAATTGTTTTCACTTAATTCACCAATTTTGGGCATTCAATAATAATTGTGCATTATTGAAAGTGTAAATCATTAATCTTATGTTCAGTAATTAGTAGAGTAAAATAGTTAAAACTTTAAATTCTTGTGATTTATCAATAGTTTTTTTTTAATTAGAAATAAAAATAAAAAAATATACTTTTTTTTTCTGATTAAAAATTAAAAAAAAAATTAACCAGCTTACAGATCAATAATTCGTTTAAAACCAACCATAGTTGGATCGGTGCCAATTCAAGGGGAACTTAGCGTAGGCTTATCAGGTCATGATCAGGATTGATGTGGCCCTAGTCTAAGAGAGCTATTTTTGTAAGCCCAAGGGAATACTTTTCCCTTCAAATTCATTCCATCCAATTTTCATCTTAAATCAAATAACTTCCAACTTCCTCCACTCCTAATATTTTCCTTTATTCCAAACATAGTGTTAAGCTCTCTCATGCAGTAGATATGCTTTGTTTGTGTATGAATCACTACGTACAGTAATAAAATAAAGTTTACTTTAAAAATGAAAACTTTACCAAGCAATATAGAAACTTTGTGTTCTGCCCCTAGCTTTGTCTCATGCCCCTAAAGTAAGGGACATAAGGAATTCAACGAATATTCCTATCTATAGCTTGAAAATATTCCATGCTATTAACCTAGAATTCCATATTAAATCCAACTCTCGTGATAAAACCATCTTCAATTTATAACAATCTTTTTTTCCCACCCACCCCCCCGTAATTATAGTTCAAAATCTCCAAACTTACATATTATCTAAAGAAATATCGATAAACCTAAATCTAAATTGAATTCATCCATAATTCAAAAATATCGAATAAATCAACATTGTTTCTCTCATGCTCCAAAATCATACCCATCACTTGAAAGTATGAATCCCAAAATAGGTGAACAATAATACTCAACTCGTAACTATATACAACTACATGCATATACCACATGACAATTGACCTAATCATGTTTATGATACTATATGCATTAACATCGACAAATTATCTTGTGACTTAAGTGAAATAAATTGCACAATTAGGACTCCACTAACACACATGAAAAAATGAGAGGCAAAAAATAGTTGAGCTAGCTTGTATTTTTGAAGAAATGAGAGCCGATAGGGAAGGATAAAAGATATCACACACTTTAGTGTCTACTTTCTAGAATAGGCAAAATGACTTGGGGCCTTAAAAATATTTTATTGTACCGACACCCTAATAAGAAATTATCTATATTATCAATATACAAGAAGTAGATTCGGAAATGAAAGATAAAACCATCAAATCCTTCATCAATCCTAGTGCAAATTTTTGGTTGAGGGTTTCAATGGTCCAACCAACTGGTTTGAGTTGCTAATAGATTAAACATTCTTTTGGCATTTTGCATGTGATGTCCTGCTCTTTCATTTTTATGCCATTATTGTTGCCTCCCATGATCTACTCATGACCCCTCTTTCAGTACAAAAAGCACTCCATTGCAGCCCATGCATATATCTATACTAATTAAAATTAAACCACCCCCTTTAGTGTAAAGTGTACCTTTTAAAGAGTATAGTGTGAATATTATAATATAGCTCCAAATTATTGATTAGGTAAAAGATAAAAATATTTAAACTTTAAAAATATAACTTTATCTCCCTATAAATTTTGAATATGTACACATATATCTTAATTTATTATTACAATATCTAAACCGTTACTATTTGTGATATTTTTTAATGGAGAGTTTTAATGATGTGGTAACCATTTGAGATTTATTTATGCATTTTTGGAAGTTAAAGATAAATGACTCACACTTAAAAGTTCATACGATTTATTTGTACGGAATAAAAAATTTAAGGGATATATTTATAATTATCCTTTTTTCTTTTCCCCTTATTAATAAGTAGTGTCTTGCCATATATATATATATATCGTATTCTAGCGAGTAGTGATTGCTCGTGTCACACAAATTGAATTGTCCTGATTCAAAATCATTACTAACAGGAAAAAACTGTTGATATGTCAGCTACACGATAAATAATTAATATAAGTTTTTTTTATTCCTAATCTTTTATATTTATACAATAATATATAATTAGTAATGACACACATACAAATCTAATATAGTAGATGCAGGAAAATTACACACCCAATAAATAGAATTTTATATTTTAATGAATTGACGTTTTTGTGAAGTCTATATCCAATTCCGAAAACAGTGGATTAAACATATAATAAGTGCACTTTGCACTAGTTAGGGACCTGAAGAACCTAAACAAAATTAATAGGTTTAAATCTATGTGTTAAATCATTATGAGCCTTTTGGCATTAATATGTCATTAGTAGTTCGTGTGTGACTGATGGATTTATTGCATCAACATTATTCTGCTCTGTCTGGTGCAAATATGGATGCTCAATAATGAAAAGTTAAAATTTTACCAAAACCAATGCCCAGTTACCCGTATGAAAAGGTGGGATATCTTTTTTCCGTTCTTGCCGGCAAAAGCTTCCCCAACAGTGCAAGTTTTAGGGTTTTAGCTATGGAAATTGATTGCCCTCTTCCATTTGTTATGGAAATATACTTTGTCTTGGGAAAAAAACAAAAACAAAACACATAATAAAGTATTTATAGTCACAGAAACGAAAACAACAAACGACAACCATAAGTTTACCTTTATATATATACTCATCTTGCCAATTGAGGATCGAATATTTAAAATGAAGTGGCTAATAGTTTAAATGTTGGACAGCCATGAGAGAATAGTCTGATGGTTGATTGATTTTCTGTTATGATTTAGAATTTCAAACAGGATGTTATAAATGGGTTATATTAATAGTACAAGATGTTTTTGTAGATGATTGCAGTGGACTGATTGTTTAGTGGTTAATAGGAATGCATAAAATCATTATGGGAAAATTAGGTCTTTGATAATGGGTCTTTGGATTGCGGAGGAGAAAAAAAAAAAGTCTACTTATCTTAGCAACATGCTCCATTGATGGTGTGATATATAAGATAAATAAGATTGTATATTCTCTGCCATGCTATTGAATTTATGTTGCATTCACTAATTAGTTAAGTCATGCGTAGTTTAGTATATTGTATGTGTATTAGATTAGTTTATTTGCTGACAATACATACTCAAATCTTTATTAGACTTACTTTTCTAGTAATTACTATGATTTGGACTCAAAGACTTGAGAGTTGGATACAGACGCTATATGACGCTCCTAGGTGAAGGACACACAATGGATTGATCATACCTTTAAACTCAGGGCACTGCACATAACTGTTAAACCCACAAGACATGATAGTAATTACAAACATGAATTTTTTGCCCAAAATTACACTAGTATGCACCAACATAATGTCCTAAAGATGACATAGTTCTCTGATGTTGATTAATTTATTGGAATGAAGTTTCCATTTTTATGACTTTCAACTCTATAAGGGAATGATGTCTCTTTGCATAGATTTAGAAAGTACAATGCTAGCTTAAACACCACATGAAAATCACGATTCCCATCGCCTTTTTTGGACAAACTCAACTTCAGTGAAGTAACTTTGAATCATGCTTTTAGCTATTTTAATTCACTGTTCATTCTAGTGCTATATATTAGTTTATGCATTTTCTTGTATTAAGTCACATCATAGGCGTTGATCAATAGACAAACATTTTCTCAATGAGCTTACTATACAGAATCAAAATACTTTTTATCTCAAAAGCAATGATTCAGGACATTGTGATAACACCTCATGGAATATCTTTCTTTTTTTTTTTTTGAAAAATAAAAAGAATGGCAAGAAAAAGGTTTTTATATGATAGAATGGGATATCCTAGAGGAAATATGCATATGGTGAAATTTGGGTTAAGGAGGTTATGAGTTATGTCAATTTTGTTAGTTTTATCATTGCGGTCAATAGGGTAGTAGTACTGGGAAGTGGCACCTAATAGAGACATTAGAGAAGGAGATCCCCTTTTTCCCTACTTATTCATATTGGTAGCTAATACAATGTCCAATCAAGAAGCTTAATTGGTTTTTCAAATAACATGTTCTACTATTTCTCACTTATTTTCTATAAGCAATTCACTTTTTCTCTTAGAAGTTAAAGAAGGGAGATTAGAGTTCAGAAGGACCTAATCATGACATATTCAAAGCAATGAAGTAAAAGGGTAATTTCCTAAAATTCAATTTGTAGATTGGAAATGCCCTAAAGGTCTCAGTTGCAGACAATTCAGGTGCTTATCTCAATCATCCTACTTTAAAAATCTTTTGGGGTGGAAGCAAAGTTTGCTTATGGTGAATGGCTGAGAGATTTGGATTTGAGTAGTAGCTACTACCATTTCAACATATTTTACATTATCCTTTCAATTTCTATCTAAGTCATGCAATGAAATCAATTCGATTATTGCCAAATTTTGTTGGGGGCAAAAAAGGAAAGGAAGGAAGATCCATTAGGTTTGCTGGAACAATTGAACTAAAAATAAAGATCATAGTAGGATGGATTTGAAGGACCTCCATAGGTTTAACTTAGCCTTACTTATGAAATTGGTTTTGAGAATTGAGTCAAAACTAATGTCCTCTGGTTTCATTTTTTGAAGGAGTTATGTTTCCTCCATAAAGAATTTAAGGACTCTAGCAAAGGGAATGGGGATTCATGGGGGTAGTGGGAGAAGTTGTTGCTACTCTAAGGGGTGATGGTTAAACATACTAATATGGAGACTGGAATGGGGGATCTTGAAGCCTACAGAAACATATTATGAAAAGAAGAATGTGAAGGATATACATCTTCTTCATTGCCAAGAATTCGATTGTCGAGCTATATGAGTGCTAGGGCAATTGTTTTATAAAAATTTTCATATCACTTCTTTTCATCTCTACAATAAGCAAAGTAATAGGAGAAGCCATCGTCATTTTTATGTACAATAAAAGACAAAAGGAGGGAGACTTAGTAGTTATCTATCCTTCCCAAAAGCCAACATTTTATTTAGCGAAGTGCTAACTAACTCAAATTCAACAATAGCTAATGTCTTTACTCAAAAGTCAACGATTTCGCCAAAATTACCAATGGTATAGAGAGATGGAAATCATCTAACACTCAATGCTATTGTATAACTAGATGATTTATGTTTAGTTTAGAGCTTTTAGGGTTTGGGTTGAGGAGAAAAAAGGTTAGGATTTTTGTTGAGTTAGTGGAAGATGCTATCAACTATCTAAAGTATAAAAAAGAAGAAGAAGAAGAAGGAGAATTCACCCTAGTAAGGAAAGTGTGTATGTACTTATGAAGGTATGACCAAATCCCTTGGTATTAGTGAAAACAAGAGTATTACTGAAAGCAAGTATATGTGAGTATTAAGGAATTGGATTCTCTATGTAGTAAGAAGGACATACATTCTTTAGCTAGAAATGGTGACTATGAAGTGGTTAGGTAATGGGAGAGTTGAATAAATTTGAACAATGAAGGGAGATTAGTCATAGCGATTCGGATCGGGAGATTAGTCATGGCGATTCGGATCAAGAGCTTAACAAGTCAAAGAGAGGAAACATGCGTTCGATGAAGCATGGTATGACCATCCCTAAACAATCTAGCAGTGATAGAGACATCCCTATAGCTTATGCAATTTAAGAAAACGAGGAGTTGTCTAGATAGAAAGATTTGGGTTGAACAAGATAAGGCATGATCATTATCTAGTTTGATGCCTCTTAGACTAGGCCATTTTAATCCATTGGACATAGAGTGGTGGAGAGATGTAAGGTTTGACTATTAATCTTAGATGTAGTGAAAGTATTAGATTTACGAAAGTGGTAGATTTGCCTTCTCCAATGATAACATAAAGTTAAGAGTTAAATTAAGCTATTAGGTTATAAAAAAAGAAGAAAAAAAACTAGGCCATTAGTTTACTATGATTATTACTGATTGTCGTATATTATATTAAGTTCTTAAAGGTTTAACCTAGTGTTTACATTGGTGCTACTGTTCCTTGCTTCTTAGAAACCAGATGTTATCAAATTCTTTAAGAAGAACTTACTATAGTTTCTATTTTGTTAAGAGAACAACTAATAAAGTCACTAACTAGATAGCTTTAAGTATGGTGGTCCAAAAAATTGACCAAACCTAACCAATTTGCAAATTGAACTAAATCAAACTAAAAATATAGTATGTTTCACAATTTGGTTTAGAGTAATCATAAACGATCAAATAAAAAATTTATGATTGGTTTAGAAAGGTAAGTCGAACCAAATTATAATACTAAACCAAACCTTTTAAGAAATATATATATCTATTAATATTGTACTTATGATTGAAATCATTTTTTTTTATTTTCAATATATAATAACATTAAAAAGAATTTTTAGTTTACATTTACCGAAATATATATACGTTTGAATTTTGCTATCATAATTTATAATTATATATGTAGATCAATTTAAAATTTATATTATATACTAGCTTAATAAATAAAACTAGTGATTAATATATAGTTGAAATTTCTTAGTAGAACAAAACTTAATTTCATTGATCTTTTCTATGATGTTGACACTTATTATTATTAAGTAAATATAGTACTTTTCCTATGAAACTACATTTTATGCATATATACTCTTGTAATTTACAAAATATGATTTAATCCATAAATTAAATTGAATTAAACAAAAGTTTTATGATCCAAAGAAAGTTCTCATATGAAACGTATTATTAGGTTTAAAATTATAGAAAATCAAATTGTATTTCTTCATGGGTTGGTTTATTTCTATTTGAAGGGTGAGAGGAACCAAATTAAATCATACCCATTCCTAGTTTTAAGTTATAAGAGGAGAATGTGCCAATAAGATTGGCAGTCAAACTCTTCATTCTTGCTTTAAAGCTATATATGGAAGATATAACTTGTGTTACCAGCTTAACCAACACTTAATCTTGTATAGGGTTGATAATTTATGTTGTCATATCATGTCTTGTTCCTGTGTCTAACGGGTTTATATTTGAAAAACTTAGACTCGTAATACAACCCATTTATTAATCATATATATAAAACTTAAACTTATGACATAGCATGTCTCGTGTTTGTATTGAACTCGTTTATGTTGAGGCGAACAATTTGTGTTACTATATTATATGTTATTTTTTTTAGGTTTGACATAGCTTATTGATTAAAAAGTTTTGATTGAATCTATACAATATTTATAGATACAAAGGAAAAAATATGATAAAATATTTAATTTTGCAAAAACAAATGATATAATATCTTCATACTTAATAAAAAATTACAACCTAAATAAAAGTTTAGGTAAAGAAAAATCTTACCAAATATAAAAAAATCAAAATTTTAACTTGCATAATATTACTAAATTAAGTGAAACTATTGATTAAATGAATATTAATATTACAACTAATGTTGATTTTCAAATTTATTACATTATTTATTAGATTTTTAAAGAAAACAATTAAAGAATCTTTACATAAATTTATAATTTTTTACTCATTTAATCTATGATAGAGCAAGAGGGGTATATAATATTACTAAATTTAAGTTATATAATATTAATAAATTAAGTAGAACCATGACTTAAATGGATACTAATGTTATTATTGGTATTAATTTCAAAATTTGTTACATTACCTATTGAATTTTCAGGGGAGACTGTTAAAAAATGAATACACGAGTTTATTATTTTTTGTCTATTTAAACTACAATGCAGTAAAGGGAATATATAATTATAATTATCTTATACTTTTAATTGAGATCTGCCACCTTGAAAGAAAAGATTTATGTAACAAAACATAGATATGAAACATTTCCCTTGTTTAGGTTTAGAAGCTTGCCTTGAATCTGGACACGATTTAACCATGTTTGAACATATCTAACCTGTTAAATTTTTTAGTTTTATATGAATATGAGGCTCTTGACAAAAAAATATAATGAGAGAGAGCCCCCATTAAAAAATAATCGAGATATGGTATAATGAAGGGGTACACTTGCATGTGCGTTTAGTGTAAAAAATTTGGAAAAAATAAAACAAGGAAGGTAAACATAGAGCATGTGCCTTTTCAGTATTCTAAAATAATAAGAAGGCATAATACTAAGAAGGTGTATGCCTTGGTTGTGTCTTTAGTGTATTAAAAAAAAATACACTAAAAGCGCGATTCAAACTTCTGATTGAGCGTACTGTAGCGGGTGGGAGGACGGAGGTAGATAGGGAAGGAACTTGGGCTGATAAGGGAAGAGATTGCTGGTACTAAGGCCTACTAGGATCCAAGGGGGTTGTTTGTCCCTTGCATGATTGTGAGAGAACTTCAAGATACTTCCTTGTGGTACAAACAAGGAAACAGTCAGGTGTTATGCATGTACGTACATCCTGAGCTTAATGGAGGGATTCGTCTTTGCAGATAAATTCTCCAATTTGACCTACCTGATGTTTTTTCCAGTAATGGAGGACTTTACAATCATAGGGTAATACAATTGAGGCTCTACATGCTTAGCATGGTTGTATAGATAACTTTGCTCGGTTGCTTAGTTGAATGTGCATAAGATTAGAGAGCTGCCATCCTTCTCTAAGGTGGGGATGGGATATATTTCCTATAGTACTCTACTGAGTTGTTATGGTTTCTAGATTTCTTAGAGGAGGCCATTAATGTTACGTCCCGAAGTCACAGAATCGCAACAGTCCCACCATATAAACTATTCTATGATAGTAACTGGCCTCACAGTACCTACCATAGACATAATCTACACAATGCGTCGACGACTTTTCGCTTTGAAGTAAACAGTCTAATATGGTAAAGTTCACAAATTTTAAATAAACCTATATAATTATATGTAAAGTCCACAGAACTTTCCAGGAAATTCTACATATACACAACAGTTAACTAATTTACATAATAATTATCAGTCTTTCATCCTCAAACTACGAAGGACATTCTTGCTATACATCATTACTAAGTAAATTGCTCCTTACACTCCTGGCTTTAAAAGGACTAATCTCTGGATAATTGTAAGGCGGCATAATACTTGAAGTGTTTAAAGATCAGGACCTGCAAAATGATCTATAGGGGTATGAGCAACTATAGCTTAGTAAGTTAAATTGGAGACTCATAAGAGTATACAAATACAAACAAGATTATCAAGCAATTATTTAATGCAATGCAACAATTAAGTGTCATCGCACAACATGGTCCAGTTAGTTGCGAAATCAGAGAAATTTCACCTATTCTAATCTTGGTTGAGGAGTTTCCATGTTATACAGCAGCTTATAACTAAACCCAGGCTTGTGCAATAGAGACCTTACTCCAAGTGCGACTACCTTACTCCAAGTGCGACTACCTTCGAACCATTGACTTTACCCTCGCCGCGACCTCCTCTCCTATCACTTAGTTTGACTAAGGATGAAGAATGGACCATTTTGTAATCCTGCATTATCCCTTTCGAAGAGGTCGGTATTTGGTTGGAGAATCCTATGATCCCCTAAAGGGTTGCAATGCATGACATTTTTGGTTATTAGAGTCGAATAAGATTAAATTTCATTTAAGGTGTTCAAACAATTTCACACCAATTCAATCAATCACAAAATCACTCACATTAAAAATTCAGCACGCATTCAGATACATCAAACACATGCGGAGACTACTTACAATCATAACCATATACAATCCTAAGTCTCCGAGTACCATAAAATAGTACTCTAATACAGTAAGTAATTACCCAACTTACTTGGAGTTTCCCAGTCATCCGATCACTCGATTATAAGCCAATCCGTCTCTAGATATCTTATAATACAAATAGGTCTTTTTAGTTCTTATACTTTAATAATTCACATTCTAAGTTATGATTTAGCTTTTATTTACTAATGATTCATGCTACCCTATTTCGAGGTTCAGTTCCTAAATCAGATTCTAGTTTTGATTCTGAAATCTTAAATATGCTCGAATCCTAATGTGAAATTAAACACATTAAGCTCAAGTATTCTAATATCCCATTGGGTCTAAATTTAGGATTCTAAACTATTTGGTACACACTAATCCTAATTGGGGTACCGGAGTTATTCCCGATGTGAGAAAATCTTACACTTTTTTTATACAATTACTTAAAATTAAATTTTATTTCAGATTTATTATATTCTGATTTCTATTATTATATTATCTAATTAAACCTAATTTTTTTATAATATTCCTAATTTTCTATAATTAGCACATAATGCCTTCATTACTTATACTTAACACTCTAAAGGTTATGATTAGGTTTCCACATCAGAGATTATCATCCTTAAACATCTAATTACTATCTAAATTAGTAATTAGTGTCTTAATCATCTAATTAACTCAAAATTACTCAATTTTCCCATTATTTTGGGGCTAAAAATTAACTTAAAAATTTCGAAAATTAATTTAAAAAAAATGGCTTCATAGCACTATTCCATATCCCTTAAGTATTCTACAGAAAAATTTTAAGCTCCAAACTACACTCCTAAGCCTATTTATTTCTAATTTTAATCATGCTCGGTTTTGCTTAATTTGTTAAGAACCCTATATTTTCAGAAGTGATTAAACTAAATTACTATTTTTCCTTAAATCTAAATACAATAAAACCTTAGAATAACAAGTTTCATAATTTTCTGGGCAAAATAACTAATTTTATTATTTTAGGAAATTATACAAAATCGGAACAGATTAGAGACTTACCCGGTCCGATGGCTTTTGGCCTTCCAACACCGGTCAAAGTGTATCGGTTGGTCTAGGTGGTAGGCCTGGCGTAGGGTGGTGGTGGTGGTGGTGGCTCGATCCTAGATAGTGGTGGTGTGTGGGTTTGGCTCACTAGCCTTAACTGCACAGCTTTCCTTTTTTTTTTTCCTAGTTTTTCTCTTGAATTTTTGGGTTTTTCTATTTTTCTATAATCCCTAACTGTCCAAAGGAGTTCTCTGAATTTTTTTCCTATTTATAGAAGTTTTTGGTAATTAATATGCATTAATTAGATATAACATTGCCCCATTTCCTTGATTTTTGGCTTTTGTGTTGCTTAATTCTAATTGGATAATTTTTCTTCTTTTGTTCCTGACTTGCCATGACCAGATTTGCATCATTCTATACCTTTCTGATTTTTTTTCAATTAATTTAATAATTTTCTTTAATTATTTACTAAGTTTTTTGCTAATTTAAGAAATTTCACGTATTTTTACCTACACAAAAATACATATGGGGTACATATAAACATTCCTAATTATTATTTAGGTCATTTTATGATTTTTAGTATACATATAATCTGTCTCTAGTAATTTATTAGTTATTAGATTACACTTTTCGCCTTTTCGATGATTAACAATTATTATACTTAAAATTTGAAAAATTTTGAAGCCTCCTATTTTATTACTTATTTTCTTAAATTCAAGTTTATGAGGTCATTTTTACTAATATTTCTCTCCATAATTTATAATTCGGATTTGATCGGATTCTTTAACCGATCGCTCCAAACCTTGTACTCTAAGTTCAATCCTACGGTCTCTTAGTTTAACTTTAGGGCTTACAATTAATGGCTCGATAGAGGATCGTGTGAGATACTACTCAACATGCCAGTCATGTTGTAGATGAATATCGTACTGCGTTTGACTTAAGAATGGTGCGCTAGGTATGACATTCTACCTCGTCTACTATGTACTTATCTTCTTACACCGTACACTCATTTCTCATATTCATTGTTGTTAGGTGGTTTGGGTACCATACTTGAAGGAGTTGCTGTAGCTGCTACCTTACTTCTATAGTGTTAGGTTATATATTTAGAAGGCTTAAGTCCTACTTGTTTGCTTTCACATAGTAGAGTGGTGTTTTCTCAACCATGTGGTTTATTTGTTTGGTGGGTACTAGTTACCCTTATAAGATATGGATACTAACGATCACCTCCATTGGATTGACTTGCATGGCATGATCGATATGGATTTGATCTACATCCATGACACCTATAAGTTTAGGGTCTTAGTGGAATTGACCTTAGCTATTGACCTTAGTACAGGCTAATCACTCGTCGTTATATTACACATTATGGAGTAGTCATAAGTCGATCAATAAGTGCTCGTCCCCTCATTAATTGTATATTATGTGTATGTATGTCATATGTTATATTTACTGATGACATTGTGTTTATTTATTCTAAGTTGACTCGCTTCATGATGGGCAGTTGACAAGAGACCATCTATTTACACTCACCATGGCAGATGGAGTGCTGCAATTCGTAGAGGAGTACAACGATCATATACTCTATCTACAGCATGAGGATGAGTAGCAACATGACTAGGGGATACATGTTAACAATTAGAAAGTGCTTGCACTGACACTATTCCGCCTTTTAACCTATCACTTATAGGTCATTTTAAAGTTCAGAGAGGCATTGCTTGGTTGAGGTGTAGTCATGGTGGCCATGACTACAAGGTGCCATCATAGGGGTAGCATTTTATGGACTTAAGCAACATTGATTATGGGTATGATGTTGGTCCTAGCTTGAGAGTTAGTTCCAACTCAAGGGTCAGTTCAACTTTCAACTCCTATACGACTCTCGAGTTCCATTATAATGGAACTCCTCACTTTACTAGCTCCTTAGAAGTGACATTCGAGCTTTTCGCAACCTTCCTTAGGATAGGGCATCACTAAGGTAGAGCCTGCTCCTCATATGAGTTTAATGTCTCCACGTAATCTAAATGGTGCACCAGTAGAGCCTTCAAAGTCTCAAGAGCGACGGAAGCGTATTATGCTGTCTTTGGCCATTAAAGGCTTCCAATGCCGTAGGAGAGATTATATAAACATGCAATTTCTTGTCATTATATGGATAGAAATAAACAAAGAACTATTGTATACATATATTTTTGAAAGAATATATATTAAGCTTTTATCAAATGTTAATATGTATAACAAGCTTTCTATCTGATGATATATTGCAAAATTCTTAGCTTCTAAATGAATACTTAATATGTTTTTTGCAAAATGGAGTATTATCATGTGTGTCGAATCTTATTCTTGTGCCTTCCAACAAGTGCAATTAGTCTATTAAAAGGGAGAGTTTAACTAGCTGTAACTTGTGTTGGTATTTGCAAGAGTAATGTATTTTAAGCTTAACTTAGTTATTTAGTGTAATGTTGGTGGATATGGAAGAAGGCACATGCAAATTTTTAACTATACTTATTGCATACCCTTTCAATGTAATTTGAAATACATTGCATGCGACTTAAATATTTCACAAATTATGAAATTTTTTACACCGAATGCACCTTCAATGTATAAAATAAGGAAGTGAGGGGAGCATGCACCTTCACTATACTATAGACATAATATTTTCCACCAAAGACCTTTTTCCCATAGTATTTTTCAAAAATGATTACATGTTCATATGTAACTTAAATTTTTCCATCCATTCAAATTATGTCATATATGGATTTATCATATTCGGGTTCCAAATTACCAGTCCTAATCTTATATCATGCCTATGAATGATTGAAATAAATAAAATATTTAGTTCTATTTCTTCCAAGATAAAAAATAATTTTTTTTTCTTATAATGAATGAAGACGTTTATTAATCGACGACATGGTGAATGGACACAAAAATATCGACTAAACTATATAGATATCATCGGAGTTAATTAATCATTATATGTTCTATATATCTCACGTGCTTATATGAGGACACAGCTGCCTTGCATGAAAGTCTTTAAACCTTACCAAAACCAACAATCCCCGTATTAAATAGCGGTTAAGCATGAAAGCTTAAACATAAGTGATGACGAGCAATGGTGGGACAGGTCAAAGCTTAGGTATGGTTGCTTTCACATTCTAATCATTTTGCAACAACCATGCTCATTACGTTGAAGGATCATCCCTAAGACTTACCCTACAAAATTAATTCATTTGTTGAAAATATCAATTTCGAATTAATTGTTTTAGATGGGACATATAAGATAATATATATATATAAACTGCTTGCAGTAATTTCGGATGGGTTTTAATAAAGAACATAGGTTAGCTGCTTTCTTGGAACGGTTTGGATGATGATCAAATTATCTCACAATATATTTATCCTTTTATTTGCAAGTCAAACAGTTCCCAAGTTACAATAGATTAATTATGCAATTAATTTTTTATTATTTCATAAAAAAGCTAGTTATCAAATTAATTCTAATTTCTAAATAAATAATGACATAATTCCAAAGTCCATTAATTTCTAATAAACTAAAATACTTATTAAAGTACTATTACATGATCATTTAGACTTCGATTTATATAAAAATCTATCTAGATACACAACTAAGGTATATCATTTAGCAACTTATATTAATATTCGACATTATAAGAAATTATTGGTAGATCAAAAACCATCCATAGATTGATTGCTATATTCAATTTCTTCATCTTCCAGTATCTAAAAGTAAAATGCTACATTATATGTTTTGACAAGATTCAATCATATTTGCTTAGCAATCAAAACCTCAGTAGTCTAGTATTATGGGTGCTACAGGTTTTTTAGTAGGATGAATCGGGTTCAAATTTCCCTTTCCATATTGTAATTACTAGAATTTTTTTTTTAAAAAATTCATAATTTCTTAGCTTCCTAGATGATTATACTTAATTATCTAAAAGAATAAGTAATTGATAAATGATAACATTTCAATGATATTAAAGTATAGTCTTCCACATTAAAGACACACAAAAGCATTAAGTTAAGGAAATCAGCCATACCCATTCACATGAGCCTATGATGACTTACATATAAGTGATTGATAAGATGACAAATCTTACATTGATTAATAAGACAATGTTGAGATGTATATGTAAATATTAGCAACTTATGCTCGCTTCAATCACATATAGGAGAAAGTGTGAGTGAGGCATGAATTCATCATCCATTAATTTTGTTATTATGGCAACAGAAAAACCTTGAAATGGATGCATATGAATATGTAGGTTTATTAAATGTATATTACGTGCATGCAATATTAGTCATAAGCTCATACGGTGATAAAAGAGTGATGCGACTCAAGATGACGCTTATAACAAAGCTTAGCTAGAAGGAAAGAGTAGTTTTAGTAAGCTTAAGTGCTTATTTGACAATTAAAGGAGTTTGCAAGCTTAACATTGATATATTGATCTTTTATTCTGAAGTTGAACCTTGAGCTCTAAAGCTTATTGACTAATGGCTTAAATTTGTAAGGGTGGAATACAATGGTTGTTCCTTTCATACAAACTTATTATTGTATTTGATTAGTAGAATAGTTGATTCACGACATTGTTATAATTGCAAAATGAAAAATTACAATCTTACAAGACTATGAAAATGGTTATTCTTTCATTTTTATTTTTAGCATATTTCTAAATCTATCCATGAGACCTAAAATAATTATAAAAAATTGTTATTCCTTCCTTGTTCCTTTCTTAATATTTATAATTTTATTCATATCTTATTTTATTTTGTAAGCCAAATGTGCTATAAATGAATTTACTTAGGAATGGAAAATTGGTGGCATTTATAGGACATGATAATGAAATAAACATCATAATATGAACAACAAATCCTCTTATAGTTATCCACAAAACTTTTAGAAAATAAATTACTTTAGGTAGACAGGTGAGCACATGTGTTTACTGGGATTCCACTTGATCACTTAGTTATTTTCACAAATCCAAATGATAAATTCAAATTTTTATATTAAACTTAGCCAATATTGATATATATGTTAATTTTCTTAAAAGCATTATTAATGAAAGGAAGCATTATGAATGAAAGAAAACTTCTTCCTTAATTGCCTTTTCTTATTTTGATGAATTATAAGCTGCGTAGATTAGCTTTATATCTTCCTATTGGAGATTTGAGTTATATATTAGGGCTAAACAATATTCAATGTTTCGTTGTTGAATTAGTTCATATAATTTCCCAAAAGTTGAAAATATAAAAAAGAAAACAAAAAAGAGAAGAAATGGTTGATATTTCAAATCTATATGCATAGAGATCCGTCCATAGCCTCTCTACAACTTTTTGAGTCATTTTACCTAAAAAAGAAAATGATAACTCAATCCTCCACATGATTAACCACCCTCCACAAATGGAAGGAGCTTTACTTTAAAGATTCTTCAATCTAAAGTTGACTTCTTGGTCATATTCAATGAAATTTTAGTCAGCAGAGTAGATGGAACATTTATTCTTCTATGTTAGACTTTGAAAAGTAGCCAATTTTTTCCGGCTTTTCTATTGCTTTCTTTGTTTTTCACCAAGATATTTGCGAAAAAGGGACCAGAAAATATATATATATATATATCTCGATCTCAACGAGCAACCTTCATGGCTAGATTAATGGCTTTTATCTCGTGAAATTGATATAATTTCCTCTTTCTCTTGTCCAAATGATACTAATTAGATATTGATGTGGTTAAGCTGAACATTAGATGCATGTTTGGTCCACTTCACCAAATAGGAATAAAATAACTCTCATATATTTGGTTTGCGGAATCTAATTTAACGTGATTGTATTTTCTACCACATAAAAGGAGAAAATTTACAATTGTTACACGTAATCTATATGTCGCTGTCATGTTAAAATAAAGAGCTCGGCTATACTGTACCTTGACCGCCAACTCCATGTGAATAGTGTGTAAAAATGGAAAAAGACATAGAAAATATCAATAGAAAGAAAGAAAGTATGAAATGGCATTATCTAAAAGTTAACCAAGGGAGACGCAGCGTCATGACCACGTTTTTCCATGGTCAGCAAGCTTCCAATTTCGTAAATAGACCTGACAAGTGGCAAGGCCCAAGAGCACAGAGAAGACAGCGTTAGCTTATTTGGTCACTCATACAATATACTCGAAATTCAATAGCACTATTGGAATTTTAGGTATTTTTTGGTGGCAAAAAGATAAAAAACATTTGCGCATTTTTCAATCTTATATCGAGGTTGTAACACTGTTAATATCATATTCAATTTAATTTTTTACTTATGATGGCGTCAAGAGAAAAGATGATTTTCACTTGCTAAATTCATTTTCTTGTCATGTCTTTTATATTGCTAAACTTGATTGATTCGTTAATTGGAAAGAGTTAAGAGTAAATCTAGATCGAACAGGGCTCGAATCGGAATCGGTAAAAATATTATAATATAATTTATATTTATTTATAAAATAATAAAATTTTTTATAACTTTTATAATTAAAAGTTAAGTGTTTTTGATGGTTTTTTTTTTTTTTGTTTCTTCTAGTCTATATTTATTTTTTTAGCAAATTAATGTATTTTATAAAAAGTAAAAGAAAATAATACATTTCAATCTAAAAAAAAACTCAATAGATTCTTATCAGAATCAGGTTAAACTGATAGAGTTAATTGAATTGAACTCGAATTATTGTCGATAAAGATTAAGGAGTGACTCGACCTAATTTTAAGAAGGGATTAGGTTTAATTTGATTGTGGATTAGACGGTCAATCCAGATCTGATAATACTATTAACACCCCTTATACCATTGCTACTTTTCATCCAATAATCATTTGTTGCACTATTTTTCAAAAAATGATAAAAATATTGAAATTGATGGATTAAAGTTGTATTATTTGTAACATTTAACAACTTTAAAAATATCGTATAAATTCTAATAAATAAAATATCAGTTTTTCAATTTGATTGATTTAGTTGTTTGATTTGAATTAAGTAGATTAATTTTTAAAGTTTTGTTCGAGATAGTCAAACCGAACATTTGCAGTTTAAATTAAAGAAAATTTTCAATTTTTAAAAGATGCAATCTCAAGAATCAAAATTCCATTAATATATATGCTCACATAACTTTTCAAGTGAAAAATTACAGTTTAAAGTAAAAGAAATTTCAATTTTTAAAAGATGGAATCTCAAGAATCAAAATTCCATGGATATATATACTCATATAACTTGTCAAATGAAACAAATGACAATTTTTGTGCAAAAGTAGACTTAGGCATGGTGCAGGTTCGAATTAAAGACCTATATGGAATCGGCCCAATTGGTTTGTCTCATGGGTTCGACTCATACATGACCCTATGGATGATTGAGACTTCATCAGACTAAGGGTTTGAAGCAACCATACAATTTTTAAAAGATAGAATTCCAAGAATTAAAATTCTAAATTTATACTTACTAACATAATCTATTAAATGGGACAAATGATAATTTTTGTGCGGAAGTAGACCTAGACACGATGAATCCATGCCGGAGATCAGCACCAGAACCGACTCAACAAGTACGAAATTGGATTTGACTCGTGTATAGATTGGCTGAGTGAAGAGGTTGGACTCACTTATAATCCAACAGGTCTAAGACTTGTAAATTTAAAAAACTATATCATTCTATTTCAATGGAAAAAGTTTTCCTTTTACAATAGATTCTTACCAAAAGAAAAATTTCAATCTTAATGAAGTGAGAAAAACTTTTACTTTTCAAACTTTCTCGTAGTTTTGTTGGCAAATTTTTTTTTTTAAAATAAATACTTTGTTGTAGTTTATAGATTTTTTATCCCATATTGTTAACATTGCAAGTCAAATTGAATGTAGTTTATAAAATGAGCTAAAAACTATATTCCATTGTTGCTTTTGGGCTAATTTTTTTTTAGTTAGAAATTTAATATAACTTTCGTTTAAATTTTAACTTAAAAGAAATAGTGGTTTCACAGTGTATGGGTCCATGAGTTTACCCCGTGCCTAAGTTAAGTAGATGAACATTTGCTGAATCTTTACGAGGCATACAGTGCCAACCCTCACCCCCCATGTTCGAGCTTCTTTTGGCTCTGATTCGACACCTGGTCCAGTATCAATCGGATAATCTCTTGCTGGATCCTTTGACGGTGCTATGTGATCTGACAATAGGTGTTAAAATTTAACACTTAGAACATGCGTTGATGTTGGCAACATATCTCGCATCTTTTTTATGCTTTAGTAAAAATAAGGATAATTGTAAAAGAAAAAGGAAAAAAAAAAAAAGGTTTTTACATCTCCAATCATTTTGTAGATTTTAAATGGTCAAGATAACAGCAAAAATTCAAAAAAAAAAAAAGTAATTGATGATATATCTTAATGGTTATAAGTCAAACTAAATAAAAAAATTTGTTCTTTGTTTTAAAAAATTTCACAATTTGATTCAACCCACTATACTTTTAGTAAAGTGGAAAAATAAATCATACCGAATTAGATCATAACTACCCTTAATTAAGACACGTTAAAATGTATAATTTATTTATCCTGTTTCAATAGCCACTTTCAACAAAATTGTTTCATTCTTATCATGTGAAGATATAATAACTACATTAATGAAGTTATCATATAACCACAAAATCTCGATATTAAAAGCTAAAATTAACTGAAAATCTTGTTTCAAAGAATATCATGACCATAACCTATTCTAGAAATCCCCAAATATCCAATCAAAGCATATTCACATAAAATGAAAGCATCATATGCCCATGCATATAAAACCTTGAAAACTAACGAAAAGAAGGATGAGGAAGGATAATTCTTGCATCGTACTTTTATACATAAAGACATGGACTTACAAATGAAAACCCCTATTTCTCACTTAAGTGCGAGATAATAAATGCTGCAGCAGGTACATAGTAATTTGATTGTCCATTTATTCCCCTTCTTTTTTTGCAAAATACAGTAGAAAGTATCTAAATATAAAAGTATCACTGACTGAAACAAAAACGAAGAAGCTCATTGAACAAACCCCAGGTAGATAAATCAAACTTCATGACATGTAAAAGATCTTTAAAATGAGTACAAATCTATATTCTGTTTCATATTTATCTCTTTAAAGTAGCAATTAAAATAACAATGTGTAATCTTCTCAATAAGCAGCCGTAATAGCAGCTAATTTCCAAATCAAAATGGTGCTTCACTCTGAGACGACTCACTTGCATATGGAAGCTTGCAAGTACCCATTTTGTCTTTTGATTTGTATTGGCCAAGCATTTCTGCAACAGTTCTACATCGGCACTGGTTGCCAGGCCGAATTACATCCCCATAAACTGCCATTTCAATTATGTCGAGCTCTCTATCTGCGTGACTCCAGTGATCATAAAATCATAAAAGATGTGAATATAGATAACAAAATTCACGGAAATAACAATGCAAAACAGACTTTCAAAATATTAGTAATCAACTATAAAACACTAATCTCCACCATATTCTGTTTCAAAAGCCTCGTTATCTTTCTATATCATATTAGGCAACATGAGAAAACGATTATCTTTGCCGCGTAAATTTCCAGCGTGCAGAATAAGTTGGCTTTAAGGCAAACACATGTACCAAAATAATAACAATAATAATGTATATGGCTTGCTACACTGGGGGGACTGCATGATGGAACTTCCCAACACTGCAGATTCCAAGTATGAAATATTCCATCAGATATTCAATGAATCGTCCAATAATGACAAAAACCTAATTTCCTTGAGAAATAGGAAGAGGTATCACAAGGGACTTACAGAATCATTTGCTAGTTCTTCGGTCATAAGTTATTCAAGTCATAGAAAAACCATGTAATAAAAGAAAATAAAATCATGGATTATCAACTTTCAAAACCATTGCGAATTTCACAAATATCAAAAAAGCAACAGATAGTAAAAGAAGTAATATCTCCATTTTCCTTCCTATCAATAAATTTAGACCAATTAATGTCATGACAGGACCTCCCACTATTATGCTGAGACAAGTGGGCTGAAAAGCTTAGGTTGATCCGGAGGTTATGGGGAATTCCAGAGGGAGAATTTTCTCGAATCAATGCAAATGAATTGTTCACATATTTGGATATTTTTCATTGAGGAAACATGCCAGGTGAAAGAAGTAGCATTCCTGGTTCTTCAGCCAATGAAATAGTTCAAAGAATAAATAATACAAGTTAAACAAATACAGGCATAAGCTTTCGCTTGTAATATCAAATTCTAAGATGGAATCATAAGTCATAATCAAACAGCCCGACTATCACCGTTTAGCATCTACATGGTTTGTTTGAGAAAAAATATCTTAGTGCCCACCTTAGGGGTAAACTACATAAAACATGATTCCACCTGTGCAGAGAATGATTATGTTACAATATTTGCACAAAGGTGGCTTAGCATTTAAGAACAGTTTAAGATACTCAATCCTCCATGTAACATGACTTTGCCTGTGCAGAGAATTGTTATGTTGCAGTGTTTAAAAAAATAAGGTGGCTTAGCATACATGAACAGTTTCAGATGCATTAGAATTGATGGTCGATTGCTATTTTGGAGTGGGTGAGCCATTGGCAATTTAGCAGAGTGCCATCCTGACTTGTCCCAACCCATACAGATGCCGATGTGTCTCCATTAAAGACAAGTTTTAAAGCGCCACTGCCTGTTAGTATTGATGACAATACCAAATAAACCCAGTTTACCCTTTCATTCAACATCCATAATCAGTCAAAATGGTGAGACTAGTCCTTTGAAATGCAAAATAACATGTATAATAAAGTTTCCTTGTTCTGTTATTTGCAACAAAAAGTTGAAGCATATGAACAAGTCTAAGTAAGCATGCTCAAGAACATTTCTCATTCTACTTGTTTCATTCAATGCTAAACTGCATTATATCACGAGTCATCTATGACCTCATAAAATTAGTAATTTCATTGCTTATTGTGCATTATCATTGATAAGAGCTGGTGTGACAAACTTCCTTGCAATATTCTTCGCATTTTAATTACCAAGAAATATTTTTGTCATTTGAGAATGTTGTAGCATTTAATACTATACTTATAGCATAAGATAGATCGAAAATACCTGTAAACTTAATATCACAGGAGTAGCCTTTTAATTGAGAAGCATCTATTTGCTCTTTATCTGATTTAAACCTATTCACCCTTGTTTGAAGAATCTGACAATTATCAGCAGTAGATTCACCACCTACAATAAAAAAAAAATTTAAAGCACATATAAAAGTAAGCATATATTAAGCAACTCATAGATAATTCTTAAGCAAATGGCTTAAGATCCATCGTATCCAAGATCATGATGTTTTTTCTGCATTTCAGAAAGAACACTGGTGATATCTTAATACTTTGCCACTGTCCTCAAATTCTCAAAATTTTCAAATTCAAGATCCATTTGTCCAAATGAAAACTTTTTTCTCAATCTTGAAAGAAATAAAAATACATAAACAGAAAATAATTCCTATTTGAATACAAACATAATATAGAGTATGATAGAACGAGACTAAGATCAATATATATGAGCTGATAATGTTCTTTTTGCATTTCAGAAACACAGAACACTGGTGGTCTCTTAATACTTTACTAATCTTAAATTCTCAAAATTTTCAGATTCGGGGTCCATTTGTCCAATGATAGAACGAGATCCTTTCTAAGAAAACAAAAACCATTCATTTTCTACGTCTTTGGATATTGAACATTATACTACCACCTGGCCACCATAACATATGCGTGTTTTTTTCAGAAAAACGTCTTCTCAACTTTCCTCAACATTTATCACAATATAGGCACCACATGTCAATCTCAAAATATTGCAGCAAGCAATAGCTCCTAATCTAGCTGGTGATAAGAAGCAAATGCAACGACCAAGGGCCAGTCATAGAAAATAGTAGTAAAAGTTAATTGATTCTAAAAGAAGAGACTCATTTCCCGTACTTTGTAATTGCATTTCCCACGGTTGTTGCTGGCTTCTGCATCATCCCCAGCCACACTTAACCCACAAAATGCTATAGCATACGCAGCCTCCTCAGAAAACTGTGGTATGTTTGACAAAAAATTACAACAAATACCAAAAATCATCACAAAACGCTCTTGCCTAAAACACAAACTCGATCGGTTACATGATTAAGCCATGTCCCTATACATGATTAAGCAGTATCCAATGAAACAATCAACAAAGGCAATGAATGAATGATGAGAGAGAGAAACATGAAGTCGCTGAGCTTTGTCGTTATTAAATACCTTTAGAGAAAGGAACGATGTGGTCGTACTCAAAGCAAAGACAACCACTGCAATTACAGAAGCGTTTGCAGACTATGTTACCGGCAGCATCTTTACGCCATCGTTCTGGGTGTCTTCCAGGTGCTACATCGGCCTTCTCCCAGCACTTTAGTTTTGCTTTAGAGTCGAAGTATCTAGGTCTGTCTTCAACATTGTTGGTGTTATTGATGTTGTTGTGGCGAGAGTGCCGTGGAGAAGAAGGGGGAGAGGTCATAGGAGGTAAGAGATAAGATGCAGAAAAAAATGGAACAAGATACGCAATGCAGGTAAGCTGTTTGTGATAATGTCACTTTTTAGCTTTTACTTAAAAGCAGACCTGTGTTTCCGTGGTTGGAACGAGGAACAAGATTTTGTGATAACGTCAGTATGTCACTGATAGCTTTTATTTAAAAGTAGACCTGAGTTTTGGCGGGAAAGGATAATCAATGGGAAATATTATTATTTCTTTATTTTTTCAATTCAAATACACCTTATATGCATTTCCTTAATCTTAAAAAAAAACGATGATTTTTACCCGCGCGTAATTATTTTACCGGTGAAAAAGTAGCAAAAAGAAAAAGTTCCTTTGATATATTTAAATTATTTTATTTATAGATAAAATATGAACCCAAGACTTAAAATTATGTTTTTAACAATTTTAAACATGTAACAAATGTAAAATGAATGAATTTATAAATTATGGAAAATGTATACTTTTAGCACTCAATATTTCACTATTTTTTTTTTCATCTATTTTAATTTCAACGTTTACTAATACTTATATACGACTCATGTTTTTAAAGTAGTTAGTTTTCCATGAAAAATAACTCACAATATACATATAGTGTGAATAATTAATTTGATTTCAATAAAATAATTATATACATTATTTAAGTAAAGGGAAAAGCATAAATTGTTCCTAATATTTACCACATTTTCTACTTAAGTCTTTAATATTTCAAGATTTTTATTAGAGTTCTTAATATTTGCAAAAGATTGAAAATGAGTTCTTTTATAAGGCATTATTAAATTTTCTGTAAGCCTCGACACGTGGTAATATTCTATTAGTCAATGTAATTTTATTAAATAAATATAACATATAAATTACTAAAAAATAAATAAAGTAATAGAAAATATAGAAAAAATATTGAAAAGGGGATTCTAAATTAATGGGTACTGAAGTTGTATTGAGAATTTATAAAAATTTCAAAAAAACTGCGAAATGATGTACATAATATATATATTTGTAAAGTACATAATTAAAAATATAAAAACAAAAATAATTGAAAATTTCAATAAGGCTAAGAAAAAAGAAAAATGGAAGAAAATATAATATTATTTATTCCTTATGAACGTCTACTCTTGCCAGCAGTTTGTAACCCAGTATTCATTTAAGCCAAAATCTAGGTGGCTAAATATTTTTATTCAATTTTAGCTTTTTTATTTTATTTTTCTGAGTTTTCTAAATTTTTAATTAATTATTTATATAAACATATGTGTATCATATTATTATATTTCTTTTTATTCATTTTCAGATTTTTTGGAATTTTTATCTATTTTTTCAATTTTTATTTGATTTTTTGAATTTTCTTTACTTTTTAATAATTTACTTAATTAATCTATAAAATTATATTTTTAATTAAATTAATTATGTTGGCAACTCACATCAGGACTCATCTAAATATCAAACAGAAAATTTGACACTACCTATTAAAATGACTCATTTGCAAATTTATACAAAGGTTAAGAATTCAAATAAAAAATTTATAACTTTTAGGATTCATTTGTACTTTTCCTTTAAGTGAATTAATAAAAAGTAAAACAAGAGCACTTGAAACAATTATAGCCACCTTGTAATTGGTGGGTCGCAATAGGCTTATAAAAGCAGGTGGTGAAATAAAATATGTTATTTTAACTACACCATGTATGACCCACTTTTGCAAGTGGATTAAAACCTATATGTTATAACATAACCTTTTCAGCCTTTGATTGCTAATTTTTTTAAATATTTTTCAACTTTTCTACCATGATTTTTTTAATATTTTGATTTTCTAATTTACTTAATTATAATATTATTTAATTATTTAGGCCAAAGAAAATCCACCACACGTTGTATTCTAATAAACAAACTAAGTCGTTTAAGAAGGAAATGGTTTGCAAATTTTCACAAACGTGGAGGATTCATTTGGAGAAAGAAAAGAAAAAATTAGGACTGAAAAAGAAAACGGTCAAATATTAAGGACAAAAATTGTACTTTTTTTTAAAAACTTATTAAAAAATATATATGCAAATAGATTTTTTTTTTTTAATAAAACCATTCACAAGTCCTATTAATTACATTTTAAATTTGAAAAGGGTAAAAGTGTAATTACAAATATTTTTCCAAGAGTAAAATTGTGTTATCATTCATTATACAAGTCTTCATTTAGACCATCCCCTTCCTTTCACACTTGAAAGTAGAAACATTATAGTGGCCGATCATAATTTATTTCAAGGGAGAATGAGCTGCACGTGGGAGGATAAAATCATGAAACTTCATGTATAAATGAAATTATTCATGATTTTTAATTGATGTTCTTTAAAAAATTCTGAAATTTGGATTTTGGGAGTAAACGTTGGATCTAACATCGCTTCGAGCCATCCCTACTCTAGTATATGAATGCATATTAAAACCATTGTTTATATATTATTGATACGGGTAAAATCATATCATTTGATAATACTACCTTAATCAGAAAAATTCACAAATTAAACGGGCTATAATTTTCTATATACTTGCATTTTGGTTTTGCTATAATAATATTTTAATTTCTAAAATCCAATTGAAAATTAAGTTATTCAGCTCTGTGTTTTAGCAAAATTTACTTCAAATTTGATAACAAAACTTGAGAATATTGTAGGACAATACAAAATAGACAGTGGTTGAACTGAAATGGCTATTGTTGATTGTCATGTGAACCTGCACTCTAATCCAGCGAACTCACTTGGGTTTAATGTGGCATGTTGATCTGGGTTTAATATCAAGCTTATAATTACCTTTTCAATTTCTTCTAGATGTATTTTATTGCAACATACACCTTGGTAACTTACAAAAATGGATCAAAATTTTTTATCATATTCTTATGAAATATGACATCTGTTGCCTTATCCTCATACATTATATTTATTTTTGAATCTAGATGGAGGATTTTAACTGTTGTTTTGTTCATTTCTTCTACATATCTCCTATTTTCATCATCAAGAAATTAAAATATAAGAGTTGTGCATAAGTTTAATGTATTCTCCATGAAGAACTTGTTGTACTTACTGACCGGTAGTTTTACTAACTACTAACGAATTTCGGGCATTATATATCTTCAAGGAAATAGATTCCCTAAAGTTATTTTATACAAATGAGATATTAATATTTTTTTTTGTTTTATTTTAACCAACAAAATTGATAATTGTTTTAAACGGAGTAGTTTGATGTGTTTGTTGTGATAAAGCACAAGCAAGCCTTTTACTCTTCAATTTATTTAGGTTTGAAATCAGAGAACGTAAAAGCAAAATATTGTAGTTGTAGCCAAGCATGAACCTATGAACACAAAGGGCTTTAACTGGAGTTATCTATTTATTTATTTTGATTAAAAAAAAGAACCATGTTTTGCAGCTAACAATATCAAATCTAGTGTGATCATGAGGATAGCATTCATGATTCTTCAACATATCTGATTTGAGCCACAGCTATTGTTATAAAATGGACCTACATCCATCAATAGATTAAATTCTTGTAACCAAGATAGAGTCTTACTTTACATAAGGCTTAAATGTAAGTTGAATTCTTATGTAAGATAGACAATGCCATTATAATATACTTGAAAGTAACTTGGTAGACCATAAACGACATACATTTGTACTTCTCACCAAGCTCATAAAATCTCTAGAAATACTTGAAAAGTGCTGTGTCACTCTTTAGAGGATGCAATTTACCAATCCTCTACTACGAAACAGATATTCCCAAGACCAAAACACAATTCTTCTCCAACAAGTGGCCATACAATCAACCACTAGATTCTTTTCCTTGGCAAAGCCACCCATCTTGATCTATAACTGCCAACATGTACATTGCACTATTATGCATTTATATTTCACGTCAAAAATATATATATATAAATCTAAAAGATAAATATCTACTATAATAACTAATTAGCAGCTGGTACACTCGTGAAACGTGTAAAAAAATAAAACTTATACAATAAATCAATATAAAAACAATATAAGTTCTGCAATTACATTATCATCTATAGGAATTATAATATGAATTTTATGTAATCCCAAGTGCACACAGGATTTTCGGAAAAGGAAAAAACATAGGATTTTTGGAAAAGGGAAGCATTCATTCCAACCTTCTCAATGAAGTACCTTCTAAACAGTTGCAGGTTAGAGAAGAACTTTACAATAAAACAAACCATGCAATAGGGCAGTATCCAAAAGACGATGGCTAGTGGCAACTCATTTTTCAAATTAAAAATCTAATTGTAAGGATTAACTCCTTCTACAGAAAAAATATGTAGTAATTAGCAGAAAAAAAATAATACTTATTAATAGGACTTTTTAGACATAAGCACCCTATATCCATCCCAATTTGGTAAGTCTTACGGCCTGTGACAAGCCATCATTGGCTCAAACCCAAAACATGACCTATCCAATTATTGAAGGCCTCAAATGGCTAGAAGATTTTGGATAAAGCTAAAAGATTAAGTTAAACAATTAACTCATATACTTGCAGACTACATCGAATATTACAACACTACTCTCCAACAATTACGGATGTGACTCTACCCATTAACTCCTTTCTAACTGTTGGCTCCACTTCTTTATAAATACTAGATTAATATCTAACGGTAAACTATTTGATAGTTTACGTATTAGAGTCTATATATTACTCTTAAGTACTCTTATTCTTCAAATACTTAATTGGCTTAAATTTCAGAGTAACCATATCAAACAACATCCTAACACTCCTCATTATGCTCCTTTTTTTAGGCTCAATTACTTGAGCAAAGCCTAATCTCCTTCAAATGCATACCGGTAAAGATCTTGAGATCATAGTACTTTTATAAAGCAAAAGTGTTATTACCTTTCGTAGTTACTCTAAAAATCCTCAATTATGTGAATTCATCCATAGGAAAAAGTAATGAAATTTGAAAAGGAAAATGAAAGAGAGAATTGCTTAATTGCAAATAATACAAAAAGTTCACTCCGCATATTTCTAAAACGCAACATCCCTTCTAACAAAACATAGCATCCGTAATAGAACTTTTCATTTCCACAGCACTTGCAAGTGAGTAATTTCTACTATTATCCCTCCTGATCAAGACCAGTGGTTTTGCTCGATTATTAAAGCGAATATATGTACGGCTAAATATATCAATTCAAATAAAGAATAGATTTTGAAACCCTCTTTGTCTTTTGATTTCTTTTAACTGTTCGAATGGACTTCAACATATCAAAATATATTTGACGGTACTACTGTAGAAAAATTATATAGGAGGGGAATAGGACAGTGAGATATCACTAACTTAGCAACTTGAAAGCCCAAAATTTCTTGATAAATAATAAATTCAATGATGGAATGACGGTCGAACAATGTTGATAGTGGTGGCCCTGAGGCTATCGATCGATGCTGTAGTAAAGTGGTATAGCTTTGATGCCAAGACTGTTCAGAACGGAATCAATCTGTTTTTCTTTTCCTTTTTTTTTTTTGTTGAATATTTTAATATCAAATAGGAAAAATTAAATCTTAAAATTCAAGAGGAAAGAAGAAATTGCTTGTGTGGATTGTGGAAGAGATAGTGTATAGAATGTTGAAGAGATCAAATGGAAGATAGCGGATTGGATCTGGCAATTTTATTTCATGGAAGCTTTAAGTCCAAACAACAATGTAGTATCAATAGGTGGGTTAGTACTCTTACAATTACAAAGGATGTATTACCGTCAGTTTCATTTATGGGAGCACTGATTTTGGGAACATGCAACTGTAAAAGCGAACATTGAAGACATGAAAGAGAAGAGAGGTGTGTGTCAACACCAGAGTGCTGGGGTAGGAGTTGGATGTGCAGTTAACTTGGAAGTTGCAGCTATGTCAATTCAAATAATTTTGTATACGGAAAAGTGAGAAATAAGCACATAAGGGCTTTCGTAGGTAAATAAGATAAAAAAAAAGAAGTTTTAAAAGATGTAAGATACCAAAATGGTGTCTTGGACTTAAATAATATAGAAGACCAGAGGAGTTAATCATCAGTAGATGTTCCTCCGTTGTATAGCGCCCCACAAAACTGTTATAGGATCATGTGTAGGCTCTGGTTTTAGGTCGTCTAAATAAAAGCTAGATTTTAGAGCACTCTTTTCAGATCTCATACCCTTTTTACCTGTGGTATTAGGAATAGATTTGTGCTCATCGTAGAGAGAACCCAAAGATCTCAACAGATTATAATAAATAACTTAGGACTTGTTTCCTCCATTGATTTCTCGTCCATGAAAACAGAGTTGTACAGTAACCAAAAACAAATAATAGAAAACAATCTCAAGAACAGCAATAAAATAACCATAAACAACTGACATGTGAACATTATAAACAACCCTGTCAAACTGATTTGCTTCTTAGGCTAAGCATGTGGAGAAAAGAGATGTTAACAAAAGCATGTTCAGAACATCAAGAAATTGGTAAATGGAGAGAAGGCTAAGAGGCCTATTTATAGTTTGAGAGATTGGTAAGACATGCCGATTTCTGTAGAGTTTATGTTCATAATATCGAGAATGACACTACTTTGGAATCACAACCAAATAACAAAGAAAGCAATACCTTCAAAAGACCATGATCCCTCCAGTAGGAAACTGAGATGCACATCTAAAAGTTCAAAACAAGTGAGCAGAAACTTGCATGAGATGAATCTGTGTTGGAGAAGGGGTCAAGGCTTAAGAAGAGATTGTCTTGTCTAGTTTGTGTCTATGCTACAGCAAAAAGGCAGAGAAATATAAGAAAACTTGTAAATATACAAACCTGCAACAATGCTCATGCAATTTAATTGCCCCATTGGGAAGTCCCATATGCATGTTCCTCTCTGGTTTGAAGGAAAAATAATCAACTGGCTAAAAAATTTGCAGCTCAAATGATTTCCAAAGCCAATCTAAGCAGACATCAAGATGAATGTCCCAAAATTTATTTTTGGGTCTACGACATGAATACACAGTAAAAAGTGTATAGAGTGAAAGGATTACTAGAATGGAAATTGGAAAAAACATTATCGGTGCTATTCAAGTAACTTAAGGACTAAAAATCCCCATAACAATCTTCATGTGCTTACTCATGTTTCTGTTGTCTAAACCGAAATCATTACCAGATATCATTCATAGAAAAAAAATTCATCTAAATATAGAAAATCTGCAAATTCTAGAAGACAAGGAAATACCACCATGTTTGATAGGGCCATATTGTCCCACAATCTGCTAACGTGCATCAATCCCCAAAGTCACTTCAAACATTAGCAGCAAAAGTAAACTGCTAAATTGCTTGAGGTATTTAAAGTCCTATAGGTCTTAAAGGCAGTGCTGTGCATGTAAATTTAATAGTTTGCTCCGTTTTGTTTATTGGGAGAAAAAATAGAAGGATGATTTTAAGGTGCTAATGGCAAATGGATTCCTTCACAACTTAACCGACAACGCCTATTTATGACTTCCATCAAGGTGACATTAAGGAGACATGTAGTAGATATCATTGTATGAATGTCAAACAATTGTCACTCAATCTCGATAAATATAAGATTGTCCAAAATCATATATTAGAAGCACTTCTTGAGCTTTCTTTACAAAGAAGGTTTAGAACTCAAATGAAATATTTCAGTAGCAATAAGGGATTCTCAAAGATATTTACTGGTTATATTCCTCTTCATCTAACAATGTTGATGAAATGCAATTCATTAAGGCAACATTTGGTAAGGGTGCAATGTGAGGACCAAAAATGATCAGTTCCAAGATGCCTAACTCCCTATATTCCTTTTCATCACAATTTACCAATGAATTAAATTCCGAGAAATCGGAGCCAATTTACTAAACCCCATGGAATTCACCAACTGATGTCTAAGAATTAACAAAGTTAAGGAATTTTAAAAATGCCAACAGACTTGATGTCACACCTCTACCTTTCCAATGATATGCACAGACCTCTTCTTTGTTCAACTTGAACTCATTCACCTTTGCTCAATAGCAGTAGTAGAAATATCACCTGCAACAAAGACATAGACATAAGGATCACTAAAATACATACTATATGTTTCTTACATCTCGGTGAGTTACGACAAGAACATCAATTCATCAAGAATTCTCTATCCGATAGCACCACTTTTGTTTCAATTATATAATGAAACGTTTTTTAATTTATGTTTCATAGCAAAGAATGAAATAGATAGGAATCTTATACCAATCAGTCAAATCAAAAGAGCAAGAGCTAAGGAACTTGGCACTTTGGTACAAAGGGTTCTTCAAGAAGCACATTCAAAATCAATCGAAGCCTTCCAAAACAAGTTTATGGCCCACACAAATTCTCTAAGAGGCCTTCAAGCATTTTGTATTTCAGTTGAAGAAGCCAAGGTTGAGCTAAAACTGTCACATCAATCACTATGCCAACAATAGATTCAACAACTATAGAATTCAAATCCACCATCTATTGCTCAGGTGGCAGGGGGTGCATTCTATCCACAAAAAGGTCCTCCCTTCCGTTATGATGGCATCAATGAGATATCCTGACAGGAAGCTACTATGCAAACAGCAGCCTAACCACTGTTCAAATGGCAATAACAGTGTTAGTGACCATAATAGTTCACCTACCACTATCTGCATGGCAGGCCAATTGCATCAGATGGCAAGCACATTCCTGCACTTTTCCTTTTGTGTGTTTTAAGTTATTTAAGACCATTCTGGCTCTCTAGCTTAACCTAATCTTTTGGGGTTTGGACGAATGTATCATCATCACTTACCTTATCTTATGACCATTATTGATTATTTTCACTCTCTAATCCTTATCCTTATAAATTCTAGATTGTGGCAAATACTCGGTATCATCGAATTGTGTGTAATCCCAAGATGAGTTTGTTCTTCTCCTTACCTTCTAAAAGTGCAAAAAGATTGCTCATTGTTGACTGGAATCTGGTTTTTCTTGCTTGTGCTTAGGCCATTACGGCCTAAGCAAATCAAGAATATATAAAGAATTTGGCATGCATGATCTAGAATAACCAGTAATATGAACCAACTCTTGATTAGTTACAAAATGTAAGTGTGGTATAGCTTAGCACTTTTGAAGTCCATAATTAAAATGGCAATAATTACTTCTCTTAAGAGAACTTCCAATACTTAGTAAACTGTGTAGCTTATCACATACCTGAATAAAGATTCATGTCATGTGGAGTTCACCGTGAGGAACTAGTACCTAAGATTAACAGGAAACAATTTATTAATCTAAAAATTAATAGGAAGAATGTATCTTTTCATGTTTCACAAATATTGTCCTTGAAGATTTTTTACTGAATTTATATGGAGCAATAAACAACTCATATTACCAGTATAAACAAGCATAGGCAAAAGCAAACCTAAAGAGATAGAAATAAGCTGTTTAGAGAGTGTTGTAGGGTAAAACAACTCAGTCTATCCCTATCGTTGAGTGTGTCAAATGCTCAGTGCCTTTGAATTTATTCTTCTTTCAAGCTAAAAAATAAAAAATAAAAAAAAGGAAAGAGAAGAAAATGAAAAAAGAAAAAGAGAAAACAGAGAGAGAGAGAGAGAGAGAGAGAGGGAGATCTCAAATACAGGACATCTTGTATACTTTTGTTGCACATTTTGTTCCGTGTTTCCATTTTCACCATCATGTATACTTTAAAAACATTAACGTAGATATCTTTACTATAGATGAATTAATAGACAATGGAGGACAAAATTAATCGATAAATTTCAAGTTACAATAACAAAACCTGGAATTAGTAATGTTTTTTAAACCTTACTCCTGTATGTGCATAATACGATGTGCTCTTCATTAACATTATCTTTATCACCTTCTTAAAAAGCCAGCTAACAAAATAAGATGATAATCTACAACTTAGTACTACCAGTAAAAGATGAAAACAGGGTTATATTAGTTTGTTACCTTTAAAGTTCAAAAGGCTCTTATAACGGGTCCACCGCATTCATGAGCTGTCAAGCTGTTTAATCGGTCCAATTTCATAAGACAAGGTTGACCATTTCGTGGTGAGTCTCTTGAACAAGCCAGATCTATCATCTTCAATCCATAACCGTTCTATTTGTATCTTCTTGTCGAACCTATCAGCACCAATAAATATAAAATGAGGTGTTCCTGCGTTCTTGTTTGCTCGTGAACATGGGAGCTTTGTAAACTTCCTGTACTTTCTTGTTTCTTCTCTCTTCAAGTGTCTCAGTTATAATTCTAAAAAGAACTTGTCAACCTTTCACAAAAATATCATCTGAGTTTCTGAATGGGGACAAATTTGGGAAATATCCTCGTTCTTCTCGCTCTTCAAGTGGGTTAGCGACAATACGACCATTATGAGTCAGAATCATAACTTTCTCAATCAACATCATTCCAGTCTGACAAGTATCTCGTATCTGACATCATTTCCCCATCTTCTTCAAGTGAAAATGAGTCAAAATCATGACTAAAATGTGGTGAATTTGACAATTCTCCGGGTAAGTTACATCCAGTTATGTACTGATGCTCCAACGACATAAGGTTTTCACGCCCCCGAATCTCTGTGAGTTTTTCACAATCAACAACTCGCAGTTTTTCTAGGTTTATCAGCTGTGAAAAATCTGGCAAATACTGCAGTGACTTGCAGCTCCTAAGGGATAGTCTTGTCAAGGACGTTAGTCCTTCGAAGCCACCTATTCTTTCAAGGGAGGAACAGCTATCAATTTCCACATTTTGGAGGCCCTCTATACCACTGATCCCTTCGATCTCTACTAGATTTCTGCATTCAACAATCTTTAAGTCCTTCAATTGCTTTGCAGTTGAAAGATCCGGTAAGCTCTCTAGTGCATCCAAGAATCTTAATTCCAACTTCTCCACTATAGTCCCCACACTACTAAGTTTGGAGATCTTTTTGCAGTTCTCAATTTTCAACTTTATTAAAGATTTTGTTCCTTCTAGACCATTAATTTCCACTAGTTCAGAGCATCTACCAATATATAAACTTGACAGATTCTTCAAATTTGACATATTTGGAAGGGTTTGCAAAGTTTGACAACGATTGATTCTCAAATATTGGAGGCCCTCCATACTTCCAAGTCCTTGGATCTCCATGCTACTAAGTTTGGAAAGCTTTCTGCAGTGTGTAATATCCAACTTTCTTAATAATTCAGCTCCTTCTAGACCATTAATTGCCACTAGTTCAGAGCATCTACTGATACATAAACTTGACAGATTCTTCAAATTTGACATATTTGGAAGGGTTTGCAAAGTTTGACACCCATCGATTTTCAAATCTCGGAGGCTCTCCATAGTTCCACGTCCTTGGATCTCCACTAGACTATTGCATTCAACAATCTCCAAGTACTCTAATTTCTTTAGAGTTGAAAAATCAAATAAGCTCTCTAGTGCATCCAAGGATTTTAATTCCAACTTCCTCACCATAGTCCCCATGCTACTAAGTTTGGAGAGTTTTTTGCAATCCTCAATATACAACGATGTTAATGATTTAGCTCCTTCCAGACCATTAATTTCCACTAGTTTAGAGCATTCTCTGATATTTAAACTTGACAAATTCTTCAAATGTGACATATTTGGAAGGGTTTGCAAAGTTTGACAACTACAGACTTCAAGTTCCTTTAGACTTGAGGGAAGCTCTATTGATAAGTTGATGTTGTCAGGTGCTGGATCAATCTTTTTCTCAAAAGATAAAGAACACTGCCAGAGTGGTTGACCCATAATTAACAATGTCTTCAACTGGTTCAGCTTTCCAAGATTTAGGGTTCTATTCCGTGTCTCAATGTAATCATAATATTTAAGATGATTCAAGTTGGTTAAGTTGGAAAAATCTACAAGTGTTTCCATTAGAAACCCGTTGAATGTGAGAGACGTCAAATTATTCAACTTTCCAATGGAAGTAGGAGAACATTTTATGCCGAAGAATGACATATCGAGCCTTTCCAAATTATGTAAACCTTCAATTGAATCAGGTAAGCATGTAACTCCTGAAAGGCTTAAGTCAAGCTCGATCAACGATTTTAGCTTTCCGATGGATTGGGGAATCTTTTTCAACGAATTACACTCAACTAATATCAAGCGTTGTAGCTTCACAAGTGAGTCGATAGAATCTGGAATGTCCGTGATATATTCACATGACGTGGCATCAATCGTCTCAAGCTTTGTCATGTATCCTTTTGAAATAGGAATTTCTCTTATGGCAGTATGACTTATATTAAGTTCCCTTAATTCTTCCATTTTCCCCACTTGTATCGGTAGCTTCTCAAGTTCCTGGCAACCACTAACATTGAGAACTTTGAGTGTCTTACACAATTTGCCGATGGATGGGTGAATTTCTTTCAAACCCGAGCAACCATTTAGTTGCAAGACCTCTAATTTTTTCATCACAGAGAAATCTGGAGTCGTGGTTAAATCACGGTATTTCTCGAGTATTAGAACTTCAAGACCCTATACAACAATGAAATAAAAAGAAAATATTAAAAAAGGTTAGTTTGAAGATAATATATATTTTATTTTATATTTAAACCATTAAAATCATATAAAAAAAATACCATACCATAAAAGGACTCCCAAACAGCCAATCCTTCGCAGTGCCATAGCTTATTGAAAGCCATCTAAGATCTAGAAAAATATTTTCAAAATCTCCTTCCAGCCAAGTATCTTGCAATTTGAGAAATTTCAATTTTGTCATCCCTTTAAGTTGTTCGTTCATGCTGTTGGGACTCCCTAATTCAGCTGCCAAAATAATGGCATGAACTTTTGGCGTTCCCTATTATAAATAGAGAAAAAATAAATAAATAAGTTCAAGAAAAATGGTGAAATTTTTTCTTTTTCTTTTTACAAAACTGATTTTGATGAATGTTTAAGCAACTAGAAAACTAGGAATATGCAAATAAAATTAGTGAACTGTTAAGACTCATCGCAAATATGATAGGCTAGCAATTTTATATGGAATAATAAATGCACAAAAGAAGGAAAGAAATAGAAAAGGCATTTAAATTATTAGGAAATTTCATACACCACCTTACAAACTTCTAAGAATAAGTCGTTCTCTCTAATTGCGCACTTCCATTCCTTACACCCATGAAGCTTATGGCATTTATAACATGGAAACCTGCTAACATGGTATTTACCAATTGCCACATTCGGTAATTTATTTTAAAAGATAAGTATATTATAAGAATTTTTTTATAGTGCCGTTTATGTTTTCATGTGATCGGTCCTGTTTTGTATCTTATCTCTAATTTAAAAATTTTTAAATTTGCAACATTGAATATTGTGGTTTTAATGATTCAAATTTAATGAATATTAAACTAATGATGTAATAAAGGACAGCTTCGATCCCCTAACAAACATAGATAGTAATACCAAAGACCAAAAAAAAAAAAACACGTATAAACCGTGTAGAAGGTAGGTTTTAAATTTTAATTCTTCAAATAATCTTTTCTATTGAAAACCCTTTATAAAGTTAAATTAATAATGATATATTATTTAACTCATTGATTAATTAAGATTTTAAATAAAATGGCTTTCATTCTTGATGCATTAATCTAAACATTCTCAATTTTTCCTTACAATCCTATCCTTTGTATTTATTAGCATAAGTAGTTGGCTCAACTTTGCTTTACGTTTTTCTATAGTATATTCCTTCTTCATTTTCCTAATTCTACTTTTAGATCTAACGATTGCATTCAATCATTTCCTAAGCTTAGGCCATGAATTACAAACATATATTGCATTGGCCATGGGACATATATCAATAGATTGTGGCTTATCGGATATCCATAGTCACATATATGTGGTTGTAAGTTAATTAAATTAAGAATAAAAAAATAAATATATAAATAAATAAAAACTTTAGTGACTAATTGTTTAGAATCTTACAATCTCTGACTTGCAAGATAATTTTCAAATCATGGATGCACACATGATATGAAAATTTTAGGCAATTCTACTAGGCTCCCTTTAGGGTCATGACAGGGAAAGTAAAAATACATAAGGTTTTTTTAATCTATTGTAGGTCAAAATTTAACATAATATAGTTTTCTTTTAGGATAAATTGTCGAAAAATCCTTAAAAACTTTAAAAATTATGTATCCTCCAATGTTTTTAAAAATCAATACTTAGATTTGAGCTCCATTTTTCTTTTTCCTTTTTTGTTTCTTAGATTAGGTTATCATGTGCAAAAATAAGCTACTGTGAATACTCATGTAGTGTTTATTCATCTAGTAATTAAGTAAATTAACTAAAACAAAAAAGAAGAAGCAAAAAATATAAAGAAGGAAAGCATAAAATTGAAAAAGCAAGAACTAAGGAAAAAAAAAAGTTGATAAATGAATAACGGACCACTCAAGAGTAAGAGGTGGCCGGGCCAACATCAAATGGCTGCTCGATGTATGCATTAAATATTGAAAATACTGTAAAAGGTGGTGATGATCAATAAAGTACTAATTTTACAAATTCAAGGTTGAGTTTTTTATTAGAAGTGAGACTGGGCAAAGATAATGGATATCACAAAAAGGGTTTGGCTCTAGGAAGATAATGTGAAACTTTGATGGTAATAATGTCAACAACATATGCTCCAACGCACAAATTTTGTAATAAACTACTTATATTCACTTGTTTCATTTATAGGGCAAATATAGCCGATTGCAGAATCTAATAACAAAAGCATTTACCATGTCAGGGTGTTTGGTGAAAGCCATTGGAACAACTATATGACAGGTTTTCATGTGAGTGTTAAGGGAGTACATTAAAAGGGGTATTGTAGGGTGACTGAAAATTGCTATGAACTAAGTTTTCTTTTTTTTTTTTACTTTTGTCTTGACTTTTTTTTACTTATTTTTTAACTTTATTTAATTTAATTGATCCAATATATGGATATATCACCATGTAAGCATTTACATCATCTCGACTTATATATGATAATCTAATAGAAAAGTATTATATATGATAACCTAATAGAAAAAATTCCCATACTTGTTTTGAAGATACTAATTGTTGACTTTTGAAAATACTAAAGTCTATGACTTTTTAAAATTCTTTTAATTTGAAAATGTATTTTCTTTTATACACATTAGGACCACCATTAGTAAAAGTAATTATTTAGTTAAACTTTTCCTTTGAAAAGTACCATAGAAATTTCTCACAATATTTTAAATAACTAAAGTTGTTTAGGCAATTACTATATTAATAATTTTGAAAATTGAAGTGACTCTAAAAAGTAATAGTAAAATAAATTTCTCTATATATGCCATGCTTAAGGAAAAGATTGTGATAGTAAAAATTTATAAATTATTCTCTCAAATATTGTATCTTGCTCTTGTTGTTGTCATCATTATAGTTCTTTTTCTATTCTATTCATTGTCTTCTTCACATTTGGATTAGAATGATTGGTCATATGTCCATCTCAGTTTTTATTTCCTTTTTCCCCCTCCAAACTATAACTACATATTGTCTTTACAAATTATCTTCTTTTTTTTTTTTTAATGTTGAGAGATGAAATCTAAAGTGATTTACCTTTTTAGAGTATAAAAATTGAATCGCATCATCTTAAAAAAAAAAAAAAAAAAGAAGCAAAAGAATTATTCATCATCAAAAAACATAAGATAATCCTATTCCTCAAATACATTTCATATATCATATTAAGGTTTAGAAAAAAAGTATGTAAAATTGTGGGAAGATTATGTAATACAATATGAAAGTTCTTTTTAATCCATATTTAGATTAGAAACAATCTGTTCAAAACCTCTTTCAGCAAACTATTGTTTGCTTTAACATAAAATGTTATATGGTTTTGTCTCTCAATATAGGTATTTCCCATTAGTCCAGGCCACTACACCATAAACCATGCCTTGAGAATTAGAGTTTTTTTTTTTTTTTACTTTTGTCTATTTAAAAAATGTCACAATCTACCACTTTTGTAGAACTAATGTTTTCATTACAAAGGTCTATGACCACACCATGCAAGGATTTCACCCTTCTAATTGGTATACTACTCTTACACCATCCTATTTTATTTCTTGGTGGTATACTTCCCTTGCAATGCTACAAAAAATTCATGTTTTGGCAATGGAAATTTAATAGCAAAATACCATTTGCCATGATTTCGTTTTTTCTAATGAAATGAGTTAATTATTATAAAGAGATATTTAAATTGTTTTTTTCATTGGTAATACATTTTGATAGTTTATGATTATTTATTTATCATATATATATTTTTATTATTAATACTTTTTGATTATGGACAATACTTACTTTCGATTTTATACTCAAGTAAAAAATATGCACAAAATTTTATTTGTGAATTTTTTTGTAGTAAAATGTATTGCAATAACAAAAAAAAAAAAAAACTTATGCATATTTTCATAGTAATTAACTTGTTAGATTAATAAAATAAAAAATCACTGCAAAAGGGTATTTTGCCACAAAATTTCATTATTATAGCTTAAATTTTTTATAGTGATTACCCATTATAAGATTGCTCTAACTTAGCATTCGTGTTATATTAAAAGATATTCAACAAGTTAATGTAAAAAAAAAAAATTCAATGAAATATAACAACCGCAATGATAGTGTGATTGGAGCCTCAATAATACCGTAATAGTGAATATACAGGTTAGAGAGGAGGTAGCAATTAGATGCAAGAGAAGACGATGAAGATTTTGTTATTGGATTTTCCACATCAAAATGCAATCCGATGAGGTATAGATTTTTTATAGATATTTTTTAAGGAACTTTAATAGAAGCAATTGTAATTATGATGTTGAAGTTTCCATAGAGTACTAGTGATGATGAGGATTACGATGTTGAAATTTCCAAGATTTTTTAATTTCTATTTGTGTTATTTTATATATTATATTTGTTAGTTAATTTAATACTGTAATAATATTATTTTATTTACTTAAATTATAATTAGCATATTGGAAGCTAACATGCATTAAGACTACGTTTGGGAAAAGGGAAAGGAGGAAAGATTAGGGATGGAAGGGGGGGAGGGGGGGTGGTTGTTGAAAAATTACTAAAGGACAAGGGAAAGATTTGTTCCCATCTACCTCACACAATTTTTTTGTCCTTTAGAATGGAGATAATGACGATGGAAAGGGAAAAATAGAGTTGTATTTACATATTCACTAATTCTTTTTACTTTTTTTTTTCCTTTCTAGTTATTATTCTTAAGGATATACTGTTAATTTTAATTTTTCTCTTATTTTATCTTTGGTGGTGATGACTAAACACATTGAAAGGAGTCAAATGCTTCCACAGTTTCTTCATTTCAATTCTTTCCTTACTCATTCTTATCCTTATACCAAACAAAACGTAAGAGTGGATGGGTGTTAATGAATTTGTGAAAAGTCTACTTCTAGAAATTTATTGGAGAATTTGGAAAACATGCTATTAAATGGAAAGAAGGGACTAAATGTGAATTTTTTTAGTGAAAGAAATATTTTATTAACATTTATCCGATTTGCCGTAGCTGGATGAAGAGGCATATTATTTCTTAATCAATTCATTTTAAATTGATTTTTTTGTCAAGATCATTATAATGTCTTTCTTTCAGTATCTTCCCTAGTTCGGTGATTTATACTATTTATAATTAAACTATGGTGCTTTTTAAATTTATAGCCATCTAATTAATTTTTTTAAAATTATTGATCATACTTATATTTTTCATTGAATAGCCAACCTACGTGAAATTTACTTAAACAAATTGCATAATAGATCTCAATCCACAAACATAAATGCGGATGAGGTAAACTATTTTTGATTGCCTTGAAGAAAAAAATGAAAAATCAAGCGAGGGATATTTTTCAATAATACCTCTTGTACTGATGAACCATTAGAGCATATTATGCTTCAATAAACTTACTACTTACAAATGTGAAATATTATTAATAATTACCTACCCACATCTTATATGTAGAGTGTACCAATTATCAATATTAACATGAATAGATTATTTTCACTAATAATTTATTTATATAGTCTTTTTTTTTTCATTTCCAATATTGTTTTCTAAAAGAAATTAAATTAAAACTAATAATTTATGCAAAAGCTGTGGAAAATCCAAAGACCGTTGCCATATTGAGGGGAAAAAAGAAAAAGGGCAAAGATTTGTACCTGCTTTAATTCTAAGACTTCCAAAGCTTCCTCGCTCTTCCATAATCTACTACGCTCCCCAGGGTTATCTCTACTTTCTTGTCGAACAATTTCCCTTCCAAGGTCTCTCAACTGATCATGTATAATAAACTTTTTTCTTAACATTCCTCCTTTCCAAAATGTTATTTCCTCTTCGATTATTTTTATCAAGGACACCGATATGAGCTTCTTAATCGCCAATTTCGGATAAAAGCCACAACTCTCCCACATGTAAACTGCATATTCTATCTCTTCATGAATCGGAAGACAAGCGATATCAAGAAATATCTCTCGCTCCTCACCTTTAAGAGCATCAATGCTTATCTTCAACTTACTTTGCACTTTATCATTAGGTATCTCTTTCAATTTCTTCAAACTTTCTTTCCAAATGTCTTGTTTCTCACCGCGTAAAAGACAACCAATGACTTCAATTGCTAAGGGAAGACCACTGGTGGTGGACGCAATTTCCTTAGCAATAGATTGGTATTCAATTGGAATAGAATCACTTCTTTCAAACGCATGTCTACAAAATAACTGAAAAGATTGATCATCATTCAATCCACAAAGCTCGAAACAGAAGCTATCCTCCCACCCTTTAAGGACATCATTTCTTCTAGAAGTAATGATAACTATGCTTCCTGTTCCAAACCAATCCCTCTTTCTTGCCAGTGCATTCAACTGGTCATCAACATCATCGAGCAAAATAAGAACTTTCATGCATTTAAATCTATCTCTAATGATGTTTGCTCCTTGATCGACACTTGATATATCATGTGACAGCTTTTCTCCTAAAATGTCCGAAATAAGTTGCTTTTGTAAGCCCTCCTTACCCTTATGCTGAGCTGATGCTTCACGTATATTAGCAAGGAAGCTACAGCATTTAAAGCGATGAGTAAGTTGGTTGTATAACTCTTTAGCAAGAGTTGTTTTGCCTATACCTCCCATTCCGTGGATTAGGATAGCACGGACATCATTGGATCCTTCCACATTTACCATATTCTTAATCTCCTTCACCCGATCCTCAACTCCAACCAACACATCACCAACGTCTAGAGTGCGCTTTTTCAGTGCTTTTATTACGTCGGCGACAACTATCTCTACGAGTTCTCCTTCATACCTATACAGAACGCTCCGATTAATTAAAGATTCAAATATATAGGCAATAATGGACAAAATCACAATCTAAAAGACTATAGTATAGTTACCCGTCTGCAACTTTCTCCGACTCCAGTCCTGTTAAGTATGAAACCTCCATTAGAGCATCTCTCCATTCTTGGAAATGCGCAGCATCAAAATCGAGCCTCCTCTTCTTGCATACTTGGGACTCCTCATCACGAACATCTAACTTTTTTCGAACATCTGATGGTTTAACTCGGTAAAAAATGGGTATGACAAGTTGGCCGAGCATTTTCTTGCACCTGAGAATCTGGACAAGCTCGTTGAGGCACCATTCACTGGAAGCATAATCAGGAGAGATGATTGGAATTGAAATTTTAGAAGCCTCGATTGCTTTGACAAGCTCGGGCCAATTCCTCTCACCCACAGGAAGTCCTTCTTTATCTCTAAACACCAAAATTCCCGCAGCGACCAATCCTTTATAAAGATGATCCGTGAATCCATGACGAGTTTCTCCCCTAAAACTTAAGAACACTTCATAGAGAGAAGGAGGAGGAGAAGGAGGAGGAGTGGAGGATGAACTTGCCCTTGAGGAGATCGAAGAATGACTCATCACGAAAGGATCGAGGTATACAGATTCTTTGAAGAGACGGTGAATTAGAGATGAGACTTCTTTTTGGTGGAGAAACTGAAAGATGATCCACTCGTTTGCTCCTCTCCTTATTCTTATGGTGATTGAGCTCTATTGACCTAGACCTTGACTTGTATGTGTGAATCTGTTTTTTTCCTTTCCTCGAAATTTCCAGGAAGTTTCCCATACGGCTGGTTATGTTCGTGTCATCCGGCTTTTTGTGGGCATATAATTTCTTCCAAATAGCTACGTGCGATAAAAAAAAGTTCACATCTTCTATCAAAATAAAATAAGTAAAATGGTTGTATGAGACCAATATGCTGTTTTTGTCTTTTTCATATATAAAATTCAAACTCCAGACATATCAATAACAAGAATTACAATCGAAAATAGATGCATCATCTTAATCTCTGCTGTATATTCTTACTAACAGAAACATAGTGTCAAGATATTATAGATTAATAAATATACGTAATATCTTCTTTACTTATTCATATGTTAATATAGTGTGATTGGTGAACCACTAGAACATTTATAAGGAAAATATCTATCCAAAGATTTTATTAATACTAATGAAATTTCCTCAATACATAATTGAATGGGGCTCGTTTACTCTAAGTTAAATATTTACACAATTGTAGGCAAAATACGAAACCTCTAAGAAATATTTTTGGCCCTTTCACTTTATTAAATGAAATTGGAATTCTCATAAAATAGAATGAGGAGGAAATGAGTATTATATTGTTTAGTTAGAAAAAATAAAGGTCATTAAAAAAATAAACATGTAATAAAAGTGAAAGCACTATATTACTCTCTATTTTCTTCTTCTCCTTCCGTTTCAATACCTATTATTTATAGTTGTAGGTTGATAAGGCTAGATACAGCTTAGGCAACTAGGCTAAGGACTAATGAATCTCTCACGCAAGGTGCAGATAGGAGCAGAAAAGAAGGCATCGCTAGATCATTCCATCACATCAAATGCTTTTTAGCTCTTGAGGCTTATTAGAAAGAAAGTGTTACGCCCCGAAGTCACAGAGTCGCAACAGTCTCGCCGTATAAACCATTCTATGATAGTAACCGGCCTCATAGTGCCTACCATAGACATGATCTACACAAGGCGTCGACGACTCCTCGCTTTGAAGTAAACAGTCCGATTAACAATTAAACTACAATTATGATAAATAGTGCAAATTTCTAATAACATGTATAATTATATATATAAGTCTACAGAGCTTCTCAAGAAGTTTCACATAAACATAACAGTTTACTAGATTACATAATAACTAATAGTCTTTTATCCCTAATTACATGGTCACTCTAGTTACACATTATTCTAAGTAACTTAATCCTTACACCCTTGGCTTCGAAAGACTAACCTCTGGGTAATTGTAGGGCGGCATAGTACTCGAAGTGTTCAGAAATTAGAACCTGCAAAAGGATCTATAAGGGTATGAGCAACTATAGCTCAGTAAGTTGAATTGGAAACTCATGAATGCATACAAGCAAAAACAGGGTTATCAAATAATTATTTTCATGCAATGCAACAATCAAGTGTCATCGCATAACGTAGTCCGGTTCGTTGTGAAATCAGAGAAATTTCACCCACTCCAATCCGGGTTGAGGAGTTCCATGTTATGCAGCAGCTCACAACTAAACCCAAGCTTGTGCAATGGAGACCTCGCTCCTCCCGCGACTGCCTTCGAACTATTGACTTCACCCCCGCCGCGACCTCCTCTCCTGTCACTTAGTTCGACTAAGGATGAAGAAGGGACCATTTTACAATCCTGCACTATCCCTTTCGAAGGGGTCGGTATTTGGTTGGAGAATCCTATGATCCCCTAACGGGTTGCAATGCATGACATTTTTTTTTTTTGTTATTAAGGTCGACTAAGATTAAATTTCGTTTAGGGTGTTCAAACAATTTCATACCAATTCAATCAGTCACAAAATCACTCACAATATAAATTTCAACACGAATTCAGATACATCAAATACATGCGTAAACTACTTACATTAACAATCATATACAAGCTTAAGTCTCCAAGTACTACAAAACTAGTACTCTATTACAATAAGCAATAACCCAACTTACTTGGAATTGCCCGATCGCTCGATTCCTTAATTGCAAGCTGATGTGTCTCTGGGTATCCTATAATACAAATAGGTCTTTTTAGTACTTATAATTTATGGTTTCATATTCTAAGTTATATTTTAACTCATTTTTTTCATTTATACCCATTACGTCCTAATGATTCGTTGTACTCTATTTCAGTGTTCGAATCCTAAATGAGATTTTAAATTTTGATTCCTAAGCCTAAATTATACTCGAATCCTAATGTGAAATTATTCACATTAAGCTCGAGTGTCCATATATCCTATTGGGTCATAATTTGGTATTCTAAACTATTCGGTACACGTTAACCTTAATTGAGGTATCGGATTTATTCCCAATGTGTGAAAATCTTACATTTTGAGACATTTACTTAAAATTAAATGTTATTTTAGATTTATTATTTTTTTCTGATTTCTATTATAATATTATCTAAATAACCCCTTTTTTTTATTTATTAATTTACAATTTCACATATTACTAATTTCTTATATTAATTACCTAATTTTCTAAATTAACCATACTTAATACTCCAAAAGCTAGGATTAGGGTTACACTTCAGAGATGAACCTCCCTAAACATCTAATTAAGATCTAAATCAGTAATTAACATCTTAATCACCTAATTAACCCCAAATCACCCAATTTTTCCATCATTTTAGGGCTATAAATTAACTTAAAAATTTTGAAAATTAATTTTAAAAAAATGGCTTCATAGCACTATTCTACATCATATGAGCATCTTACAGAAAAAAATTGAGCTCCAAACTACACTCTTAAGTCTATTTATTTTCTGTTCTAATCATGCTCGGTTTTGAACAATTTGTTAAAAACCCTATATTTTCAAACATAATTAAACTAAATAAATACTTTTCCCTAAATCTACATACAATAAAACCTCAGAATAACAAGTTTCATAATTTTCTGGGCAAAATAACTAATTTTACAAAATTATTCAAAAATCGAGGTAAATAAGGGACTAACCGGTTCGAAGCTTTCTGGCCGTCCAAACCCGGTCCAAGGTTATCGGCCGGCACAGACGGTGGGTCTAGTGTAGGGTAGTGGTGGTGGTTTGGTCCCAAGTGGTGGTGAGTGGTGAGTTTGGTTCACTTGCCCAATCTACACAGTTTTCTTTTCTTTTCTTTTCTTTTTTTTTCTGGATTTTCTCTTGATTTTTTTAGTGTTCCTATTTTTCCCAAATGCTAAACTGTCCAAATGACTTCTGGAAATTTTTCCCCTATTTATAGACGTTTGTTGTAATTAATATGCATTAATTTGACAAGACTTTGCCCATTTTCCTTGATTTTTGGCTTTTAGGTTGTTTAATTTTTATTGGTTGATTTTTCTTTTGCATATCCTGACATGGACGGTTGGAACATCTCGATTCCCTACATATTCGTTCCTAAGCTCATAATTCAAAATAAGAAGGGGCTGGGGAAAGCTTGAATCCAATTCCTACAGTGATGAATATAAGCGCAATTGAAATTCCTGGATTTCATGAGCAGTCATTAATTACTAATAAAATATTGTTTTAACCAAGGAATTAAGATGGCATAAACAAAGAAAGCTACTATTTGTTCGTGCTCCCCCCCGGGAAGCACTTCACTCTCTTTAGCTCACTAGCTCAACCATCTGGCTTAGCTTTGTAGCTCCATCGATCTTTTCCCTTTTAGGTCCATCCAAGTTAGGACTGACAGGTCGATTCATCAACATCCACTACCACTTGTACCTAATTTGGATCATCTTATCGTCTTCTGATTTTTTTCTGATTTTTCCATAATTAATTTATAATTTTCTTTAATTATTTACTTAGTTTTTGGCCAATTTAGGTAATTTCATGTATTTTTATCTACACATAAATACATGTGGGGTACATGTGAACATTCCTAATTATTATTTTGGTCATTCTAAAATTTTTAGTATACATATAATCTATCTTTAGTAATTTATTAGTTATTCGATTACATTATTCGCCTTTTTGGTAATTAGTACTTATTATGCTTAAAATTTGAAAATTTTATAGTCTCCTATTTTACTACTTATTTTCTTAAATTTAAGTTTACGGGGTCATTTTTATTAATATTTCTATTAACAGTTTATAATTTGGGTTTGATCGGATCCTTTAACCGATCGCCCTAAACCTTGGGTTCTAAGTTCAATCCTACGGTTATTTGGCTTGGCTTTAAGGCTTACAATTCCACCCCCCTTCAAAAAAGTTTTGTCCTCAAAACTTTTGTATACCTAATTTACACTTAAATGACTAAATATAATAACTTGCATACTTTTACTAACCTGGAAGTTAGAAAGCCATGGATACTGCTCCATCATCGTGGCTTTTGGTTCTCAAGTCATCTCCAAGTCTGGACCTTCATTCCATTGAATCTTCACGTACTCCATATCTCTATTCCTTAACTTCTGAACCCGATTATCCAGTATCTTTATGAGTTGTCTCACCAGTTGAAAATTTCTCGTTATCTCCACTGGCTCTATTTCCACTATCGCATTCGGGTTTTTAATGAATCTTCTCAGCATGGATACGTGGAATACATTATGATAGCCTAATAGACTTGGAGGTAAAGCTACTCGGTAAGATACATTACCAACTTTCTCCAACACTTCAAATGGACCAATGTATCGTGGGCTCAGTTTTCCTTTTGAACCAAACCGTCTAAGTCTTTTGAATGGGCTTATTTTAATGTAAACATGATCACTAATTTCAAATTCCAAGGGTCTCCTCTTCAAATCAGCCCAACTTTTATAACAGTCCCGAGCTTCTTTCATCCATTGTCGCACAATCTTAATCTTCTCACTTGTTTGATTGATCATGTCTGGTCTAATCATGGCATACTCTTCGTGATCCCAATACAGTGGCGATCTGCATTTCCTCCCATATAATGCTTCATACAGTGCCATCTATATGGTTGCATGATAACTATTATTGTAGGAAAATTCTATCAACGGTAAATATTTATCCTAATCACCTCCAAAATCTAACACGCAAGCTCGTAACATATCTTCAAGAGTTTGAATTGTTCGCTCAGACTGCCTATCTGTTTGTAGGTGATAAGCTGTACCAAACTGCAACTTTGTACCCAAAGCTCTATGTAAGCTCTCCCAGAATTTGGATACAAACCGACTATCTTGGTCAGAAACAATACTCTCAGAAACACCATGTAGCCTTATTATTTCTCAAACATACAGCCTAGCCATCTTTTCCATTGAATCACCCGTCCGATAAGGTAAGAAGTGTGCACTCTTCGTTAATCTATCCATGACTACCCAAATGGAATCGTATCCAACTTGAGTCCTTGGTAATGCTACCACAAAATCCATGGTAATATGATCCCATTTTCATCCCGGTATTTCTAAAGGTTGTAATAATCTATCCGGTCTTTAGTGTTCTGCTTTGACTTGTTGGCATGTAAGGCATTCCGATACATACTGTGCCACTTCTCTCTTCATCCCATTCCACCAATACATGAGTTTTAAATCTTGGTACATTTTATTTCCTCCCGGGTGCACAGTATAACCTGTAATGTGTGCTTCATCCAGAATCTGTTTCTTTATGTTAGCATCTTGTGGTACACATGTTCTGTCTCTAAACTTTATTAGACCTTTATCATCCACTTTAAAGTCAGGGTCCTGTCCGTTACTTAATTTCTCTTTTATCTTCATCAAACCCTTATCTTCCTCTTGCTTTTGCTTTATTCTCTCTAATAAAGTAGGTTGCAATTCCCAGTTCATCAACTGGCTATTAGGTTCACACCAATCAAACCCAATTTGCATCCTCTCAAATTCATGCACTAATTCATGCTGAGGTGTTAACAGCAAGGCAACCTGTTCATAATTCTTTCGACTTAATGCATCCGCCACCAAATTAGCCTTTCCAGGGTGGTAATTTATATTCAGATCATAATCTTTAATCAATTCTAACCACCTTCTTTGCCTTAAATTCAACTCCTTCTGATTGAAAAAATACTTCAAACTCTTATGATCAGTATACATCTCGCACCGTTCCCATAAAGATAATGTCTCCAAATCTTCAAGGCAAACACCACAGCCGCTAACTCTAAATCATGAGTTGGGTAACTCCTCTCATGTGGCCTCAATTGTCTTAATGCATATGTAACAACTTTTTTATCCTGCATCAATACACAAGCTAATCCATTCTGTGAAGCATCACTGTACACATTATAAGGTTTATCCGGATCAAGCAATGTTAATACTGGTCTTGTAACCAGTCTTTTCTTCAATTCCTGGAAACTCCTTTCACAATCTTCACTCCATTCGAACTTTACATCCTTTTGGGTCAATCGAGTCAACGGTTTGGCAATTTTGGAAAAATCCTTTATGAACCGTCGATAGTATCCAGCCATACCTAGAAAACTCCTTATCTCAGTCACTGTGGTTGGTTACTTCCAATCCATCACTGCTTTCACTTTATCAGGGTCTATAGAGATTCCTTCACCAGATATAATATGACCTAGAAAAGAAATTCTATCCAACCAAAAATCACATTTACTTAACTTGGCATATAATTTATTCTCTCTCAACTTCTGTAATGCCAATCGTAAATGCTCTGCATGCTGCTTCTTGGTTTTTGAATAAATCAAAATATCATCAATAAACACCACAACAAACTTATCCAAATATGGTTGATATATACAATTCATCAAGTCCATGAATACAGTTGGAGCATTCGTTAAGCCAAATGGCATCACCAAAAATTCATAATGACCATATCGAGTTCTAAATACAGTCTTATGCGCATCTTCCGGCTTAACTCGTAACTGATGATATCCTGATTTTAAATCTATTCTAGAAAACACAGTTGCACCTTAGATTTGGTTAAATAAGTCATCAATGCGAGGTAAAGGATACTTATTCTTAATGGTAACCTTATTTAACTCCCGATAATCTATACACAATCTCATAGTACCATCCTTCTTTTTCACAAACAATACCGATGCTCCCTATGGTGAAACACTTGGTCGAATAAACTTCTTATCCAATAGCTCCTGAAATTGCTTCTTTAGTTCCTGAAGTTCATAGGTGATATCCGATATGGAGCTTTAGAAATAGGTTCAGTTCTAGGAACTAATTCTACAGTAAAATCCAACTCTCGGGGTGGAGCTAAATCCTCCGGAAATACATCTGGAAACTCATTCACTACCCGTATGTTTGCTACCTTGGGTATTTCCTTCTTTACATCCACAACAAACACCCAACAAAATTTCCAATCATCCTCCTTTACTCTTGTCTCAAATTGTTCATCACATATCTCCATCACTGATAAATTCAACCTACTTCCACCAGCTTTTCCCTGAAATATCGTTTCTCCATCATTAAGATTGACAATTTTATTCCTACACTCCATAATGGCTTTATTTTTGGACAACCAATCTATTCCCACTATTACATCATAACCTTGTAAAGGTAATATTACAAGACTTATAGGATACTCCTTCTCCTGAATTTTTATTCTACCATCTGCTGCTACTATTTCTCGGGTTGTTACTTTCTCCCCAGTCAGAGTTCTAACTTTATAAGTTATATTAATAGTAACCACACTAATTTCTTATTCATGTACAAATTTTTGACTTGCAAACGAATGAGATGCACCAGTATCAAACAGCACAAAAGCAGGTTGTCCATTTATCAACACATGTCCTGGAATGTACTAATACTATGGTTACTAACTACACTAGCATTCATAAATCTTAAAATGCAAATACTTCAATTTAATTCACACTTAGAATTATCATTATAATAGATAGTCTGAATATGTATCGGTTACAAGTCCTTCATCATTTTCATCTTCAACTCCCATGATCTCCTCGACATCATCATGGTAGTATTCCTCCATAAAATCTGAGAAATCCTCATTCTCCTCAATTTCCATATCCTCCAGAGCAAAGATACGAGCAGGTGCAGTGGTGTTATCAACACCTTCTGTTCGCTTAGCTCCTTGTACAAACTGTGGACAGTACCTGGAGAAATGACCCTTCCTACCACACTTATTACACTTTACTAATTTCATCTTAGGGCATGCCTTCAACACATGGTTCGAGTCTCCACATATAAAACATTTTCCCTTGAGCTAAGCACAATTCCTCGGAAAATGATTTGCACCACACTTCCAGCATTTGACATTTCCATCCTTGTCATAACAGCTCAAACTCGGTATTGACTGCGCTAGGTTACTAGCCAGAGTTACTGGTCTCCTTCTCTTCTGTCCAGAATTGCTACTCGCGGCACCAGGATATGACCTTTTAAATGATGGACCTGGTCGATATCTTCTGTTGATTTTTTGACTCCACATTGCTTGCATCCTCACACGATTATCTTCCAGTTATCTTGCCTTATCTACCACTTCATTGTAAGTGGTAAAACCATAATCCAACAGCTTGCAACATATTGTGGGGTCAAATCCAGTAAGGAATAAATCTTTCTTCAACTCAACATTATCCCGGTATGAACCAAGTACATATTGTAACAATCTATTGAACTCAGTCTTATTCTAGGTTACACTCATACCTCCCTTCTTCAGTTCAAATAAATCTCGCACCATTTTATTTTGGACACTATGAGGGAAATACTCCTTCTTGAATTCCTCCTTAAATTGTTGCCAATCAATGTTATTTCCGAGTTGTCTTGCTCTCGAGTCCCACCATACTCTCACAGCTAATTCTAACATAAACGTACCATAAGACAACTTTTGAGATTTAGGGACTTTGAAAGCCTCAAAACTTCGTTCGATTTGGGCTAGCCAATCATCAGCTAGATCTGGTCTACCCATCTCCCCTTCAAAGTAACAATTGGCCTTTATAAACTCAAGAAGTTTATTTACCTCTTGAGTTCACTCCATTCGTTGTTCAACTTCTTGCGGTCTCCTATTTCCCACATTACCACCAGTCAGAAGATGTTAAATCAACATTCCTTGCTGTCTCATCATCGTATGCATACTGGCAAGTATTTGTCCAATAAGCATATTCTCCTGTGAAGGAGGTGGAGGTAAATCTTGTCTATTTTGTTCTTTTGGTGGTGATGGTGCTCATGGTGGAGGGTTTTGATTTCCTTCAGTTCCTCCTTGACTACTTTCGTTTCCAACTTCAACCATAGTCGCTTAATAGTTTAACTTATAATCCTGCATTCATATCTATCTATAAGTCATCCCTACTTTTGTTTAAAGAATGTTAATAAATGCTGGCAATAAGTACTCATATCAAATAGTAATGACAATATCATTGAAGTCAACATACTTAGTTATCTAACTTCCATTATATATTTCATTCAACCTTACATCATTACTATTACAACTTCAAAACAAAAGATAGAACTCGATAACTTTCAAATACATACATCAAATTTACAACTCGATTACATCATTACTTACATAATCTAATACAGACTCAATCTTTACAACTGTACAATATAAAAGGCTACATCAAACTTAATTACAACATATATCTAACTTGATCTAGAAGCTAAAAAGTACATCAAAAAGTCAAAAAGATACATCAAAAGATCCTAAAATACATCAGTTTCCATCAAAATTGCTACTGGATCATATCTAAAAATCTAACTAAAACAAGTCAGTCATCTAAATAAGCTAATCCTCCTCTGAATCTGTGGTAGCTACTCCATCAAAGGAGTCGTGAGCCACATAGCCTCCTACAGAGTGATCCTCAGGCTCGCTGTCTGATGCGTAGTCTATAAATACGATCTCTGGAGTATCAGGAATCATAATCACCTCCTGCACATCATCATCATCCGACTCAGCTGTAGCACCAGCTCCAACTCCAGCTATCACAGTATCTGCGATCACCTGCATAACTACAGTATGTATATCTATATCGAGCTCATTCTCATTCTCTTGCTCCTCCTCAAGGTCTTCTTCTGGCTCTTCTTCTTCTAGGTCCTCCTCTGGATCCTTCTCTAGGTCTTCCTCGACATGAACTCCATCTTGGGGTTCAATTGGAGGTGGGTTTTCCGGTGGTGATTCGGGTATTTCAAACTCAGGTTCAGGGTTAGGGTTTAATGGTATCTCTATACCATCCCCAGCAAGCTCTGGAAACTGTGGAAACCAATCAATGATCCTCGGTGGGTACTGTCTAGGAATGTATGGAATGCTAGTAGGGATGTGTACAATACTAACAGGGTATGGTCTTCCATCCTTTAACCTAGTAGGAAAATACCGTAAAGGTATCATCATGGTTATAATTCCCTCTTTCTCCAACCATCTCTGCTAAAAAACTGCTATAGCAGTGTATCTATTATACTGGGGTCCTAAACTCATTTTTATCCATGCTCACTCATCCTTCCAGCTATAGCACATTCGATTATGAAACTTATCAATGATCTCATCAACCATCCTAAATATATTCCAATCGGCTAGTTCTATCAATAGGCATTGTAATTTAGCCCTATAATTAATAAGAGATACTTCTCCATTCCATCCAAACTGTATCCAACTATGAATTAGTTCTCCCCTTTGACCCTGTAATTATAATTAAACCAATTAATATTTCCTATGTTAAAGATTATGGTTACTTATGTTATACAATCTTTTATCGCCCACTTAATATTACCTACTCTCAATATTTCTATAATGTCTATTTCTTTTAAGGTATGATGCTTCAAAGCGAGTTTACTAAAACTACGCTCTGATACCAACCGAGAATTATTACGCCCCGAAGTCGCGAAGTCGCAAAGTCGCAACAGTCCCGCCGTGTAAACCATTTTATGATAGTAACTAGCCTCACAGTGCCTACCATAGACATGATCTACACAAGGCGTCGACGACTCCTCGCTTTGAAGTAAACAGTCCAATTAACAATTAAACTACAATTATGATAAATAGTGCAAATTTCTAATAACATGTATAATTATATATATAAGTCCACAGAGCTTCCCAGGAAGTTTCACATAAACATAATAATTCACTAGATTACATAATAACTAATAGTCTTTCATCCCTAATTACATGGTCACTCTAGTTACACATTATTCTAAGTAACTTGATCTTCACACCCCTGGCTTCGAAAGACTGACCTTTGGGTAATTGTAGGGCGGCATAGTACTCGAAGTGTTCAGAAATCAAAACCTGCAAAAGGATCTATAAGGGTATGAGCAACTACAGCTTAGTAAGTTGAATTAGAAACTCATGAATGCATACAAGCAGAAACAGGGTTATCAAACAATTATTTTCATGCAATGCAACAATCAAGTGTCATCGCATAACGTAGTCCGGTTCGTTGTGAAATCAGAGAAATTTCACCCGCTCCAATTCGGGTTGAGGAGTTCCATGTTATGCAGCAGCTCACAACCAAACCCAAGCTTGTGCAATGGAGACCTCGCTCCTCCCGCGACTGCCTTCGAACTATTGACTTCACCCCCGCCGCGATCTCCTCTCTTGTCACTTAGTTTGACTGAGGATGAAGAAGGGACCATTTTACAATCCTGCGCTATCCCTTTCGAAGGGGTCGATATTTGGTTGGAGAATCCTATGATCCCCTAACGGGTTGCAATGCATGACATTTTTTTTTTGTTATTAGGGTCGACTAAGATTAAATTTCATTTAGGGTGTTCAAACAATTTCATACCAATTCAATCAGTCACAAAATCACTCACAATACAAATTTCAGCACGAATTCAGATACATCAAATACATGCGTAAACTACTTACATTAACAATCATATACAAGCTTAAGTCTCCGAGTACTACAAAACTAGTACTCTATTACAATAAGCAATAACCCAACTTACTTGGAATTGCCCGATCGCTCGATTCCTTAATTGCAAGCTGATGTGTCTTTGGGTATCCTATAATACAAATAGGTCTTTTTAGTACTTATAATTTATGGTTTCATATTCTAAGTTATATTTTAACTCATTTTTTTCATGTATACCCATTACATCCTAATGATTCGTTGTACTCTATTTCAGTGTTCGAATCCTAAATGAGATTTTAAATTTTGATTCCTAAGCCTAAATTATACTCGAATCCTAATGTGAAATTATTCACATTAAGCTCGAGTGTCCATATATCCTATTAGGTCGTAATTTGGTATTCTAAACTATTCGGTATACGTTAACCCTAATTGTGGTATCGGATTTATTCCCGATGTGTGAAAATCTTACATTTTGAGACATTTACTTAAAATTAAATGTTATTTCAGATTTATTATTTTTTCTGATTTCTATTATAATATTATCTAAATAACCCTTTGTCGAGTTTGATTTTTCGGTTTTTGTTTAAAATATTAATTTCTCATTTCTTGATTAATACTAAACCCTTACCCATTTAATATTAATTCTCGACTAAAGAAATTGAGAAATTCCAGTTTTTTATTGAAAATAATTTTTGGAGTCGTCACCCGACCAAAGTCGGGAAAAGAAAAAGAAACCGCAACCAATTGGGTGGATTGATTACGATTTGACTACCGGTCTTTGATTTCAATTTTAATAAAGAACCGGAGGGTTCCAAATTCAGGGGCTAACCTATTAAACCCTAACGGGTACCACTATTTATTTGCCGAAATTAGGATTATTTTTCTAATTATAATATTTAAAATAAATAGATAAATAAAAAAAAAGAAAAATCAAAAGAAAAAGAACCTAAGTTTCTATATATTTTATCGTCTTCCCGAAGGTGCCTACGTACCCGCTAGCCGAGATCAGACGATCGTAGTTCTTTATGAAAACTTTACTATGTTGGTTCTTTTTATAAAAAATGATTGGTTGAATTTACGTTTTTATTAACCATTTTATTTTTATTAAGAAAAATCCCTAGAAGCTTAATTTTTATTCCTAACATTATATATAAAAAAAAAACATAAAAACCTAATTTTTGAAAAGTGCCAAATTAAAATTTTTATTTAAAAATAACTAAGTGATAATTTTTTTTATTTTCAAGAAAAACCCTAAAAATTTTATGAAATATGCAATGTTCTACATGATGAAACTTTTATATAGAAAAGATGCTTAAAACATTAAAAAAGAAAGAAAGAAAGAAAAAAAAATTCTTAATCATAGAAAAGATATCTAAGTCATAGAAAAGATGTTTAAACTATGAAAAAGATTTTTAAACCATTAAAAAAAAAATCTAAATCATAGAAAAAATATCTGAATCAAAGAAAAGAAACCTAAACTATGAAAAAGACATTTAAACTATGGAAAAGACATCTAAACTATGGAAAAGATGTCTAACCATAAAAAAAAAAGTCAATTAAAGATTTTTTTTATTTTATCAAGATCAAAATGATTTTTTTAATTTAGAAAAATTACATATTTTATCGTCGCCCCGAAGGTGCCTACGTACCCGCTAACCGGGATCAGACGATCGTAGTTCTTTAAAAAAACTTTAATTTCTTGGTTGATTTTAATTTTGAAAACTGACTGATTTTACGTGTTTAACTAATTTAGTTTATTCAAAAATAAATAAATAAATAAAGGGCCCTAACTCGTAAGTAATCAAAAGACTCCTTAGAACACCATAATCTTTTTGTAAAAAATTTTCCTTTTGTTAATTTTTGTTTCTAAAAATAATTTCCTATATGAGAATTTCTAAAAAAAAAACCTAATTCTAAAGGAATCCTAGATGAATGTATATATATATATATATATATATATATATATATGCATCTACACTATTTCTATTTAACCATTATCCTCTTTAAGATTTTTAAAACTAATGTACGTATAATACTGGATAGCTGAAAATTTCCTAAACTAATGCAATCATATATACATATACTATATTAAATAAACAAGGAACTAATAACATAGTAATAAAAACCATAATAATCATAATCAAATAATAAGCAATAACAAAAAAACTAACTATCTAACTAACGAAACTCACCTAATCGTATAATAAGGGGAGTGCTCGTGTCCGATTTCAGATCAGCGGAGGGCTGACCATTCACCAGTTGCCGTCGTCGTGCTACCGTTCCGTTGCACGGTTGGTTGTTACGTTGTGTTGTCATGCCTGTCGCAGCGGGACTGATTGCATATGCGGTGCAGCGACGTCCATGCTGATCATGTAGGAATTTAGTCCGGCCTGAGCACCGAATTGTTGATTATTGCAGATCATCGGATTGGGGATGTGGTAGGGGATCAGTCGCTATGTATGCAGTGGGCGTGATAGAGGATGGGTTAATGACTGTCACGTAAGAGAAAGGGGGCGCTGTCGTGGCTGCTGCGTAATTTCAAGCCGTGCCGTACAGGCAAGAGCAGAGTTCGGTCAGGAACTATCCAGTGGCAAGGATTGAAGATCGTCAGGCGTCGAGGGCTGCAGTGGAGTGTTCGGAGTTGTATGGCGTCCAGATCGTGGATGGAGACTTCTGCTACGTGGAGCGATCGGCGTGGATGGAATCTGCTGCGTGGAGCTCGTGGACCGTCACTGCTTCGTGGCCGATCGTGGATGGAGACTTCGGAATTTAACATTTAGATGGCGTCCCTTGCTCCTGATAATCGGTGGAATTCAGATGGCGTCTTCCTGACGATCGGTCCGCAACTTTTTTTTATGAAGCCGATTCTTTTTTTGAAGCTGATCCCCCCTCCTTTTCGTTGTGGTTCTCTTTTTATAAAGCCCAAATCAAATCTTAATGTATCCAATTAAACTAAATTCAAATCTAATTTAGCTAAACCCATATGATTTAATTAGATATGATTCTTTTGCAAAGATAGAAAAATAAAAACATTGGTGCCTGCAGAAACTCGAACCCGTGACCTCCAACTAAATCCACCCAAGCGCTCCACTACTTATCCGTTAAGTCGTTGACCTGTTTCTTAACATTCATTACAATTAAATTATATTTAAACTATTTAAATCCCTAAACTAAACATTTTTAACTAAACTAATATTAAACTAATTATTCCTAATATAAATTACTTCGAAACTTTTATAATTTTTCCTTTTCTTATTTTTTCTTTTGTATTTTCATTATTTGTTAATTTTTATTTTTTTATTTTTTTTGAATTAGGACCCTTTTTGTAAAAATAAAAACTAAGACTATGGAAGGGCAAAAATTAGGTGTCTACACCCTTTTTTTTAGATTTATCAATTTACAATTTCACATATTACTAATTTCTTATATTAATTACCTAATTTCCTAAATTAACCATACTTAATACTCCAAAGGCTAGGATTAGGGTTCCACTTTAGAGATGAACCTCCCTAAACATCTAATTAAGATCTAAATCAGTAATTAACATCTTAATCACTTAATTAACACTAAATCACCCAATTTTTCCATCATTTTAAGGCTATAAATTAACTTAAAAATTTCGAAAATTAATTTTAAGAAAATGGTTGTCACGCCCCGAAGCGTCAGAATCGTAATAGCCCCCGCCGTGTAAACCATCCTAAGATAGAAGTTGGCCTTACAACCGCTATTTTAGACCTGATCTACACAAGGCGTCTACGACTAACCCACTTTGAAGTAGACAATATGTAATTTAAACAAATTGTTTACCTAAGAAAGTGAGAAAAGTTACATATAATCACTATAATTCAGTTATTACATTAATTAGAAATGAAAAGTAAAATATGTGTTGATTCTTCAATGTTTTTCCTCACTCCCCAGGATCCAGCAGTTGCTAGCTTCAGAGTAGTTGTTGCCGCTTCTTAGCCAGCACCTGCACGATGTCTATAGGGATGTGAGCAACCACAGTTCAGTAAGTAGGGACGGAAGACTTAAAACTATACCAGAAATACAACAAGGTTTTCAATCACTTATTAGATGCAATGCATGTGCAAGCAAATGCTATCGCACGACGTTTTCCGGCCCGTCGTGAGATTAGAGAAATTGCGCTCGCTCTAATCCGGGTTGAGGAGTTGCCGTTAATGCAACAGCTCACGACTAAACCCAGGCTTGTGCAATGGAGACTACGCTCCTCCCGCGACTACCTTCGAACCATTGACTTCACCTCCGCCACGACCTCCTCTTCTATCACTTAGTTCGACTGAGGATGAAGAAGGGACCATTTTGCAATCCTGCGCTATCCCTTCCGAAGGGGTCGGTATTTGGCCGGAGAGTCCTAAATCCCCTAACGGGTTGCCATGCATGTTCGATTATGATTACTGATCGTATATTTGATTAAGTCCAGTTTAGGGTGATCAATCATTACATACAATTCATACAATATTTGCCAGAGCAACAAACAGAACCATAGCATCACCCATAATCAAGCACATGCACACATTCAACTATCTAACAAGCACAACCAAGCATAATCTTAAGCCTCCAAAATACAGCATCGTATTAATCCCAACTTACCTTGACTCCTCGCTTGCTCACTCGAGGTCCGATTTGCTCAGGCCATCGCCGGTTATCCCTATAACATGAACGTGGTTTCAGCTTTTCATATAACTGTTATAGGTTCGTTTTATCCTATAATGCTTATTGTTAGGTTTTGTTTAAGGTTTAATATGCCTAATTATCTAGGTATTAAGTCTTTTACAATTATTGTTAGGTTCGGTTTTCACATCGATTTCTAAACCAGGTTTTTAGTTCGATTTTTAAGTAATGTTTTAGATTCCAACCCTAAAAATCCGTTTCAACCTATAATGTGAAATTAATCACATTACTTCCCAATCTCTTAAATACCATTATTAACTTTAATTAGTATTTTTTCCATCCAGTACACTTAAATCCCTATTTGTGTACTGAATTTACTCCTAATGTGAGAAATTTTTACATTTTTCATATAATTACATAAATTCAAGTTTCCCATAAGATTTATTGTACGTTTTTATTATTAACACAATATCAATTTTTATTATAATATTTCCTAATTATTATATTTTCAATAATTACCTATTATGTATTATTACCTTTTATGTATATATTACACTTCTAATATTTCTATTACTCTATTTATCATCTCTAAACCTCATTTATCATTTCAAAATGTATAAATTCATCCTAAATCAGATTTTACTCCAATTTACCCTAATTTACAAAATTATCTTAAAATGTACTATTTTTCCATATTGCCTATTTACTACATAATTAACCTAATAATTACATCTAACACTCTAATTGCTACAAGTATCATACTCCATCAGATTTTGACATCCTAAAACATGTAATTATTCACTAAATCAGAAATTAATCATTTAATTACATAATTAGCCCTAAATTACCCATTTTATGCCTCATTTTAGAGCCTAAAAATTATCTAAAAATTTCGAAAATTAATTTTTGAAAACGGGCTTCATAGCACTATTCTATATCATCTAAGTAATCTACAGAAAAATTTTGGGCTTGAAACTACACTCCTAAGGTCATTTATTTCTAAACCGAAACATGCTCGATTTTGCACAATTTCTTAAGGACCATATATTACGGGACATAATTTCATCAAAATAACATTTTTCCTAAAAACTACATACAAAAATATCCCAGAATAACAAAATTCATAATTTTATAATTATATTTACTATTTTTAAAAAATTTCACAAAAATCGGGCTAGAATTTGGACTCACCGGTTCAGGTGGCTCCGGCCACCGCGGGCCGCTGTGGCATTGTCGGCCAGCCTGGGCCCTGCTACCACCGTATGGTGGTGGTGGCCGTCCACTCCCAGCTCCTCGTTTGGTGTGGATTCCTTCTAAAATCCTTAACTGCACAGTTTTTCTTATTTTTTTTATTTTCTGGATTTTCTCTCGAATTTTCAACTCTCTCTAATTTTCTCTGATTTGTATCTGTCCAAATGTGCTCTGTAAATTTTTTCCCTATTTATAGACAATTGTAAAATTTAATGTGCATTAATTTGATGGGATTTTACCCCAATTCCATGATTTTAGGCTTTTTGTTTGTCAAATTCCTATTGGTTATTTTTTTATTTTTCTGTCACGACCTTATCTTGTTGCAGTTATTCTCTTCTGATTTTTTTCTGATTTTTTTATAATTATTTTGTATTTTTCTTTAATTATTTACTTAGTTTTCGGCCAATTTTAGTAATTACGCGTATTTTTATCTATACGTAAATACATGTAGGGTACACGTGAACATTCCTAAATATTATTTTGGTCATTCTAAAATTTTTAGTATACATATAATCTATCTCTACTAATTTATTAGTTATTATATTACACTTTTCGCCTTTTCGATAATTAGCAGTTATTATGCTTAAAATTTGAAAATTTTATAGTCTCCTATTTTACTATTTATTTTCTTAAATTTAAGTTTACGGGGTCATTTTTACTAATATTTCTCTCAATAGTTTATAATTTGGGTGTGATCGGATCCTTTAGCCGATCGCCTTAAACCTTGGGTTCTAAGTTCAATCTTACGGTTACTTGGCTGAACTTTGTGGCTTACAATGGCTTCATAGCACTGTTCTACATCATATGAGCATTTTACAGAAAAAAATTAAGCTCCAAACTACACTCCTAAGCCTGTTTATTTTCTATTCTAATCATACTCGATTTTGAACAATTTGTTAAGAACCTTGTATTTTCAAACATAATTAAACTAAATAAATATTTTCCCTAAATCTACATACAATAAAACCTTAGAATAACAAGTTTCATAATTTTCTAGGCAAAGTAACTAATTTTACAAAATTATTCAAAAATCGAGGTAAATAAGGGACTAACCGATTCGAAGCTTTCTGGTTGTCCAAACCCGGTCCAAAGTTGTCGGCTGGCCTAGACGGTGGGTTTAGTGTAGGGTGGTGGTGGTGGTGGTTCGGTCCTAGGTGATGGTGAGTGGTGGGTTTGGTTCACTTGCCCAATCTGCACAGTTTTTTTTTTTTTTTCTGGATTTTCTCTCTATTTTTTCAGTGTTCCTATTTTTCCCAAATGCTAAACTGTCCAAATGACTTCTGAAAATTTTTCCCCCTATTTATAGACGTTTGTTGTAATTAATATGCATTAATTTGACACGACTTTGCCCATTTTCCTTGATTTTTGGCTTTTAGGTTGTCTAATTTTTATTGGTTGATTTTTCTTTTGCATATCTTGACATGCCACGACCTGATTTGGATCATCTTATCCTCTTCTGATTTTTCCATAATTAATTTATAATTTTCTTTAATTATTTACTTAGTTTTTGGCCAATTTAGGTAATTTCGCATATTTTTATCTACACGTAAATACACGTGGGGTACATGTGAACATTCCTAATTATTATTTTGGTCATTCTAAAATTTTTAGTATACATATAATTTATCTTTAGTAATTTATTAGTTATTCGATTACACTTTTCGCATTTTTGGTAATTAGTACTTATTATGCTTAAAATTTGAAAATTTTATAGTCTCCTATTTTACTACTTATTTTCTTAAATTTAAGTTTACGGGGTCATTTTTATTAATATTTTTCTCAATAGTTTATAATTTGGGTTTGATCGAATCTTTTAACCGATCGTTTTAAACCTTGGGTTCTAAGTTCAATACTACGGTTATTTAGCTTGGCTTTAAGGCTTATAGAAACCGATGATAAGAGCAAGGTGCTCGATCAAAATACCTTAGGATTGTCCCATTATTATAATGAGGCTTTAGGGTCTTCTAGGGGAGGGGATAGATTGTCAAGATGCTTAAGTTTGAGCACTTTCCAAATTATCCAAAGCACTTCCCTCTATGTGCTAGGCTTGATCTGTTCTTGTTAGGTATCTTAGTCTCTTAAGCATCAAAACTTAGACGAAATTTTGATTATCAATAGTATCTCTTCGAAAAATAGTATAAGTTACTTCATCTTTTAAAATGGTACATTTTTAAGAAAATAATGAATTGTTTCACTTTATTTAAAATATTCTTTAGGATCACACCTTTTTTATTTAACCTTTTAAAATTAATACTTCTTCAAAAATAACATAAGATACCAAATTGTTATTTGTAGGTAGTTTAAAAAACAAAAGTTTCCCTTTAATGTAATAGATTTAGGAAAAAACCGTGTTTACTAAATTAGAAGAGAATTAGGTTGTAAATCTTTTAAGAGGAGATTTATTATTTAAAAGATTTATAAATTTAAAAAAAAATTAAGGATATAGCCTGTGGTATAAAATAATTAAAATGCTATTTTAGGATGTTTGAATTGTAATCAGAGTATTTATTTCAATGCTTGCATATAGATTTCTCAAAATCGAAGGTTGGCAAGGATCACTTTGGCGGCATGCGAACTTGAACTCAAGTCAAGGGAACACACCCAGGTTTCTTCGTGCGATATAAGTTTTTGGTTCTTAAAATTAATTTAGTTTTATCTAATTAAGTCAATTACTTTAGTTTGACAACATATGTTATTTTAAATTATCTAAACCTTTGCCATATAGATGTCTTAGTCCAGGTGAAGCTGCATGGTTGATTGGCTTAAGAATACGACAAATTAGCAAGTAATTGGTCATTAAATTCAACTTAAATAATAACACCTTTTAAGCAATAATGTTAAAAAGAAAAATTTCGATAAATAGAAAATTTTAACAAGTTAAAGTGTAGATGGTAAATTATAATCCTACTTTTTAGTAGTAAATTCAATATCATCTATTTATTATCTAGTGATATAGTTTCTGGTATAATAACTAGCATACCGTATTGCTTTTAAATCATCAAAAATTAACAAATGAAAAATGGATGGTGTCAATAAGGACTTTAAGTGCACCTGTTAATGGGCTAAACAAATAAAATAAAAAAGTCTTTTATCTTCTTTTTATACCTTTGCTTTTTATAAAATATATAATAAAATTTAAAAAGTATGATAAATTTCCTTTTTTAACTTTTAAGAAGTGCTTTCGAGAACTTGATAATTGAGCCCATAAAAAATTTACAGTTACCAATAGTAACTTCACACGGTATCAGTTCTATAATTGGTTTCATTATACAATACAATGGTATTTAGAGTGTATAATATAAAATAGAATCTAATATCTTGGGCATCATATTCTTACTCATCCCTTGGTACACATAACAGTTATAGGAAATTGCCTCTTAAATTTGGTAAAACAATTCCTCTACATTCAAAGGCACTTATGACATATTTTCATGGATTAAAATAAGGTAGAAATACAAGTCTTGTTTTTAAGGAATAGAATAGAAAAACCAAGGTATTCATTATAATTTTTTTGGGATTTAATGGATAGAAATGGAAATATATTTAAAAAAAATAAAAATAACTATTCTCTTAGATCCATAAATATATTGTAATTCTTCATTTCACAACAATAATAATTGAATGGAATAGCTTTCCCTCAATTAAATATAGGAATAAGTATATAAAGAGAAAATAACCATTCTGTTCAACTCTTATAACAACAATCGAATACAATATAGAAACTTGATTAAAAAAATCTTAAAACCTAGAGTGTAGCTCTACATGTGAGATTGTAAAACCCTTTAAAATGCAAGTAGAAAGAATTTTAATCATCGAGGCATCTTTTAGCATAATGGCTCGAAATATATCAAAACTCCGAAGTCAAGCGTATTTGAACCAAATCAATTCTAGGATAAGTGACTTTTTGAGAAGCTGTTGCACTAAGGAACAAAACCATGCGACGTTCTATGTTAAAGCGGACAATATTTTGATGGAAGAAGTTTTAGTCAAGTCATTATAAGGGGTTTATTTTCAAAAAAGCTATTTTCATTTTAATTAACCAGATGATAAAATCATAAGTATAATTGGAACTTGACTAACGTATAGCTGAGTTAGCTTGATGATACCACATATACATTTATCTGGCTATTTGAACTACTATTCAGATGCCTGAAGTTTAAAATGTCTGTTGATGTAGTACTCTTTTTCCCTTTCTCCCATTACATAGGCTTTTGAAAATCAACTCCCTAGTTAGGCTAACTTTAATTTTCTACAAAATTAAGTTTACCAATAGAATGGTTTTTTAATAATTATCTCTTCTATTTTGTCTTTTTAAACTTAAAAGTAATTTCAACTTCTGATAACTATCCTTTTAGAATTATATTCATATCAAATTTGTTTTTTTTTTTTTTTTTTTTTTTGCTTTCTCATGAGACGTCATACTTAATTTTAGGCTCAAATAATTGATTGTATGTGTTCTTTTTCCTTTTTTTTTTTCCAATTTCTTCCATATGCCTCCCATTTTTATCATCAAGAAGTTAATATATAAAGGTCATATATATGTTTAACATATTCTTCATCAACAAATTTTCTGTGTATAATGGTTAATAACTTTGTTGTCTACTAATAAATTTCACATTACAAAACATTGTTTAAAAATGATTCCTTAGTTCCTCGCTTCATATTGGATTGTTTTGTATGACCAACAAAGTTAACACTGTTTTGCATCACCAATAAAATCAACTTGAGATAGAATGTATGTAGTATGTATATATGCATAATGTTTTTGCTTTTAACCAACAAAGTCAACGACTGTTTTAAACTAAGAAGTATCGTCATGTTTGATGTGATGAATACCAACCGAGAACACCTTTGGCTCCCCGTAAAATAGGTATGATATCTAAGAATTTAGAGCAAAATATTGTGATTGCGCTCAAACGGTACCGTTCTTTATTTATTTTGATTAAGAAAATAGTCCACAGATATCAATAATAAGCCCTGTGTAACCATGAAGGTACCAATCTTGATTCTCTACCACTCTCTTAAAATGGACCTAATCCATCATTAGACTTGTAAATACTTAATTTTTATCTCCCATAGTTTTATTTTTTGTTTTTTAATAGGGTCTTACTTCTAAAATTAAAAAAAAAAACAATAAAATAAATTTTAAAAAATTGAAAAATTATAAAAATATAAAAAAAGGAAAAAAGAAAAAAATTATAAATTTTTTTTAGATTTTTAGAAAGTAAAATATTTTAGGGTTAATTGATTTAATTTTAGTTCGTTTCAAATAGTTTTATTTTAAAGAGTTATATAGTTTAAGTGTAATTTAATTGTATTAAATATTAAAGTATAGACTAATAGTATAACGAATAAGTATTTAAATATTATTATTATATTAGTTTAAGATTGCGAGTTTGAATCTCATTTGGCATAAATGTACTTTTTAATTTTTTCCCTTTCATTTTGCGAAAGTGGGTTAAGCGTATAAGATCCAAATCTAATCAAAAATTTTAAATCTAAAGCGATGAAGATTTATGAGATTCAAATTTAATTTGATTTTTTAAAATCGGATTTAAATCGATATAAATGATTTAAATCTAATTTGATTTAAATATTTTAGCTCGTGATTCATCCCAATTTCCGACCATCTGACAGTATTTATACGGTTCGAAATGAATAAATACAGTAAATTATGTGAATACTCTTCTACAATGCCAGATCGGCTTTACTCTCTCACGAGCATAGTCCTTTCTAATTAACCAAGAGGAAGAATAGCAGCTTGTTCCAGCCGCTCAGCCATAAGCCTTCAATCCCCAACCAATCCCATAACGACCTGGATTATTACCAGGCTGGAATGTACTCTATCTGTTCAGTATAACATGTTAATGAAAATTACATTCATGGCACAATGCTTTGAACCTCAGATACATACGCGAAATGAACACATTAAATTTCCTCCCCACCCAAAAGTCAAAGTCGACGAATTACTATAAACAAATGATAAAATATGTTCATGTGATAGTTACAGCAAAGCTACTGCAAAACATTTTCATATGGAGTTAAAAGAGTGGTCTGTGGTCTTCGTCGTGGTCTATGATAAAGTATTTTATTAAGTGGTGATGTCTTAGTCTTTTCTTTAATCAATATCTTATTGAATATTTTATTCCCTTTTCCTTTGAAGTTTGTGAACGAAGACACTACACACGACAAAAAGGCATCTGCAGTAGTTGGTAGTTGGTATGCATTGTGGATACACGGTAACCTTTGATTTATTCAAAACGGATTTGGATTGTAATTTAGTTTTTTTTGTGGGAATCATGATAATCAGGTTTTTGATATTGTTTAATGGTAGAACAAGTACCTAAGAAAAATTCAATTGTGATATTTGAAATAAGAGAAAAAAGGCTTGCATGATGTCATGTAATTGAATCAAATTATGGAATTAAGTCCATTTATTAGATTTAAGGAGAGAACCACCAAGTTCATCCATTAGTTCATCGATCCTTGGTCTGTTTTTTGTTATTTGAAGGGACTATGGACAATTTAAGATGATATTAAATAAAATCTTTTTGGAGTTGGAAGAATTAGTAACCAGATTGTAAGATTCTTTATATTAGTGTAATGTAAGATTGAAGAAATAGCTTCTTAATTTTGTGATTGAAAGTTATAAAAAGAATTCTTAGAAAAAGGAGTTGTGTTGTTAATACAAAAAAGGAAGTTCTTAAAAGGAATTATAGCAAAATGTTTTGATTCTCTAAGTGCTAAAGTTGACATTGAAAAGATGCCGAAGAACTTGGTATTTTGATTTTGGAGTTTTGGATTAAAAAAAAGAGAGGGGTTAGTTAATTAATAGTCAAAGGTCAATTAAAATTCTTAGCTTTCCAAAAGCTAAAGCACCTAAAATATTTGTAGGTTAGTTTTAGTAATTACTTAAAGGGCTTCTTTTTAGTCTAAACTAGTAGAAATTTAATTAAAACAATAAATATCGATAATTTCACTAAGTACTCAAGTTGATATTGAAAAGATGCTCAAGAAACTGGTATTTTGATTTTGGAATGAAAAAGGGATTAGTTAACAGTTAATAGTTATTGGTTTGAAATTGTTAGCTTTCCAAAAACTAACACATCTAAAATGGTCGCAGGTTAGTTTTACTAATTACTTAAAATGTTTCTTTTAAGTCTAAATGACTAGAAAGTTAATCAAAACCATAAATCTCAAATATGATTTTAGTTTTGTACAAGTATTGATATATGATTAACATTTACATCTATCATGTGAAGTTCTAATAATTTATGTGAGACTTAAGAACCAAATATGTGATCATTAGTGGCAAAAAAAAAAAAATGTGATCATTTGCTTGTTGCTTTGTTCATGTTGAGATTAGATAATAATAAACATAATATAAAGTGAAGTCCTAATTGCTTGTTGCTTGTACTTGGGAGAGGCTAAAGAAATAAGGGGCAAATTAGATTCCAACCAATAATCGGTAAGATATGATTAGTCATTATGTAGTATATTGTCCTTGAAAAGATATGGTTATTTAGGCACTGATATCCTTAGCTAGTTGTTGACGTTAGTCACATTGTGAATCGTTAATGTATTGCAAGAATGTCTAAGTGGATCACACGATAGTTATGCAATGTCCCTATATATGCTTGTAATAGACTAATACACTAATGGCTAGTCTAGTATCGTCTTGAATTAATGCGACTTTTGGTTTTGGTATCAGTTGTTAGGTATATTGTACGTGTTTGGGAACATGAGTTACTTGGCTTTGGATACTTAAATTGTGAGCTTGAGTTCACTTAAACAAGATGACTAAATTCTGTTTGTGAAGGTTCAAACCTAAATCCCATACTTTATTTACTTATTAAGTACTCTATTTGGAAACATGCACAAAAGAGAATACCAAATAGCTCATCTAAGCTTGACTCATAAGCTAATTTGATTTAGCTAAAAAACTTTGACATCCAAAATAATTTTAAAAAAAAGAAAAAGCAATTAACTTGAAATTATACAAGCTATCAACGACACATTTTTATTATATAAATAAGGAAAAAAGTACAAAAATATAAACAGTGTTTTTATAAGTAATTGATTGATTCATAACTTGTGTTTCATCACTATTTGTTATAGATAGTTGGTGGATATTTATCAACTTCTTTTTGTTTTTCAATAATTAATTTAATAGAATAATATAATTAAAAGAGTACAATTAAATAATAAATAACTTATTAAATATATCTCTCGTGTAGTTTACCCTTATCATTAGGGGACTCTTTTACCTTTTGTTTTTTTTCTCTATTTTTTTTAAAGCCATTCTTCAGTTAGGTAGCAGGTGCATTAATTAATCAAATTAGATATACCTTGTCATGTTAGCCTGTCCTGCTGTTTAAATAAATAGCAAATTCCCTTTCGGCCTCTTGGGGTCGTCATAGCTCTCTCTATACTAAAACAGTCAGTTTCTTCCTCTCTTTTTTTTTTTTTTAATGTTTATCGGAGTAGCTGACGGTGAATATTTAAATATTCATATTTGGGAAACTTCTACGATTAGGTACGGCTCCGTCTTTTCCTCGACATTTCCTTCATAATATGAATATAGATTTAAATAACCCAAGGAAACAGCTTAGCTTTGGGGAAATTGCATTGCGGTTCGTCTTGATACTTCAAGAAATATTTCTTTATAGTGTATGATTGTAGTTATCACGGCACTTCAATTGAAGTATATTCAATACCATTTAACCTGTAACCTATTTTAAGCGCATCATTTTCAACAGTTACGATATTATTTCCAAAAAGAATTTTAAAACAATAACAATAGCAGCAACAACAACAACAGAAAATCAAAATCAATTACATAGCCAAGAAAACAAAATAGAAAATAATTGAAAGAAAAAAGTTTTGAGCGTCGCACAATAAGAAATTTGAGTTCATGTAACAAGAAATTGTAACAAACAATTGTTTTGCGGCAAGATTTTTTTTAATTTTTCTTAATATAGTGAAAAGACGCTGCATCTTTATTTGTAATTATGTAAATAGGATGAAATCCCACAAAACATAAATAAAGAAGACTTCCTGCAACCAAATGCTTGCTGAGATGTAGCAAAGCAGTAATTAATTTTTTTTTTTATGCAAATCAAGCGAGAGATGCTAAATTTATTCGTTAGAAGAATACCTTTAAACTTAGTATGGATCTTCCAAAAGATAATTAAGTTCTTGCAAAAAATAAATAAATAATAAATAAAGATGACACTAGTTGCTGAAAATTTGAAAAATAAGCCAGCTACCAAGAAACAAGTATATTAAAGCAATGAAAAAGAGGTTAAGAACTATAATAAAAACTAAGATAGCATAACTTACAAATCAATTTATCCGACTCTGACCAGTACAATTAGAACTTGAACTTTTGGTTGTGCATCAAATCCTTATATTGATTTTGTATGACTTGAATATTGAGCTCTCCCTTGTCAAATAAATGATATTCCAAAGAGCACATGCCAAATTGAAAGAATATATAGCATTAAAGACAAATTCATATAAAGGAGTGTCAACAGCTTCTACCTCAACTTTTCCTTGAGGTTGCTTGTTCAAATTTGTTAAAGTCGTCTGTGATTTATCTTCTTTTGATGACCTAAATAGTGTTGAATTTTAATTAAATTGATGAAGTATCGCACAAAACCAAATCTTGGAGACCGAATCATCTCTGCTAAAAAAGTTTTATATTTAATGAATTTGGCACTTGTAAGTTTGAAGGAAACTATTAAGAATGTGTTGATGGAGTTTTCCCTTCTTCCCCCTTTATTTTTAGTAAAGATGAATTTCATTTGATGGATAAGAATATGTATCCATCTTATCAATCGATGAAACAAGAATAATAGACAAACAGTTATGTGTTTAAAAACCCAACCAAATATACAAGTACATCTTTTATAAAATGTAGTACCCCTTAAATGCTAGACAATAAAACTTTATTCATTGAGGTGCTTTTTAGTGCAATGGCATACAGTACACTGAAACTTTGAAGTAAACGTATTTGGGCTGGGTCAATCTTAAGATGGTTAATCTCCTGAGAAACTGTTGCACCAAGGGACAAAATTCTCATGGTGTTTCATACTAAAACGGATAATATTTTAGTGAGAAGAGTTCCGATTGGGCCGTTACAGGTAGTATCAGAGCACTCTACCAATTGAAAGTATAAGTCCTTACTTGGTAACGGTCCTGAATTTGTGTAATAAAATTGACAACGGTATCAATTCTGTAAGGAAGGGTAGATTGTAGTACCCCTTAAATGCTAAATGATATAACTCTAATTATCGAGATATCTTTTGGTGTAGTGACTCAAGGTATGTCGAAACTTTAAAGTTAAGCGTGTTCAAATTGAGTCAATCTCAAGATGGGTGTAGGCCAAAGCGCATAATACCTTGATGGGAAGAACTTTAGTCGAGTTATTACATAGAATTGATATGCCCCACATAAGGAATACTATAGTTTCTCCTAAAAAGCAAAACCCACCATATGACAAATAGTTGAGTACAATAAATCACATAAAGGAGATATCATAATCTTACAAAAGGGATGAAAACAAAAGGAAAAATAAAAGTAAAAATGCATAAAAACCATTTGTTCTAAATATTAAAAACTAATTGATATTATTTTAACCGTTACAATCCTTGTATTTACTAGATTTGTAACATAGACATGTGGTGATGGAAACATAATGCCAATAGAGTATAGATGGTAGAAATAATAGAACAAATATGAAATTAATAGTGGTAAATTTGCAAATATTGCGATTACTAACAGTGGATTTATAAATTTAGGATGGTGAACAAAGAGGAGTTTTTTGGAAGGAGGTCGCCCCTTAATGTTTTAGAAAGAAGCAAAAAAAGGGAGTTAATGTTTTAAATCCATCTGTTGAAAGAAATTACTAAAACACAAGTGGCAGGCTGGGCTTGGGCTTGGCTAATAAGTCTTGGACTTAAGCTAAGTAATTAAGTATTAGTTAGCCATATGTTTTGTAGCTCTTTACCGTTAAGAGCATGTTGTTGCATGTCACACCAAATCTTATTTCACATAAGGAGTTTATATATTTTGTAACCAACGAATTTCACTATAAAAAGGATACATGTGATACAGAATCTATAAAATAGAAAAACATTGTTCTCCCTTAATTCCTACTTGCATTCAAGCAAATATACTCTCTACATCCAAAGAACTAACCATAGAATTTCTATTGCAATTAATTATCAACCACTGCTAACAACAATTGTTATTAGAGCTCTACATGGCGGATGGTAGGTATTAAAACTTCCCAGAAATTGGAAGAATCAGTACGATCCATATTTAAAGAGCATAACCAAAAGCGTAAATGTTGGGAGAAGGCATAAGATGAGAAGTACAATCAGCATGTGCAAATATTCACTAACTTGTGCAAAGAAGTAGGAATCCTTCAATAACTCTACATTTAACTTGAGGAAGCAAGCATAAGATATTATAAGACCAACACAAACAAACAAGGTGAAGCTAGTATTTGACTTTAGAGATTTGAGTAGCTCGTTTATTACAAAACCAGTACAAAATCTAGCTCATAATCCTTTTCTACGAATTAAGTTGTCTTTCCAGGAGCTAACTAGAGCTATTAGGATTGAAAATTTTTTATTCGTTGATGCTACACCTAAAATTTATAGGGTTTATTTAGCTAGTATGCATTTTGATGAAAAAGCATTGCAATGGTATCATACATTTGCACAGAGTCACATATTAACCACACCATTAACTTGGGAAGAGTTATAGTGGAAATGCAAAATAGATTTAGAGTAAAAGGCTATGAAGATCCTATGATTGATTTCAAAGAGCTATTTCAAATCGGGTCATTGTAGGATTATTTAGAAGAATTCAAAACCCTTTTAACCTTAGTACATTTACCTAAACACCACTTGGTTAGTTGTTTCCTGAATGGATTAAAGATTGAGATTCAATATGTAGTAAGGATGTTTTGACCATAGTCTTTAACTAAAGTTATTACCCTTGCTAAAATCCAAGAAGCCACCCCATTAGGTATAAAAATTAGGCTTAAACACTACAAACCCTCTTACTTAAATGTTTACCCATAAGCTACTTCTTCGTTATGTAGAATTTATCCACTAAACAAACCAAGCTCACCTAAAATGCTGGTATAAACTTCAACATCAACCCTCTAAACCCTATACCAATTGGATATCAACCAACCAAAACAACACCTATAGACCTACTTACTATAAGATAGTTGAAGAATTAGAAGAAAAATGAAAAATGAAACAGTTCTTTTAATGTGACGAACCATTCGGACCTCATCATTAGTGTAAAGGAAAATAAATGAGGATGATGATAATTGAAGATGATGGTGATGAAGCTCTTAATGTGATGGAAGAAAGGGAGATTAGGACTACAAGACCATGTGAAGGATCTACTAGACCAATTATTACTTTTCTTAAATATTCATTTCTATCATTTTATATTCTTGTATACTATTTTTTTAGGGTAATACCCTTTTGTCTTTTCCCTTTTAGAAAAATTGCCCTAACTTATTGGGTATAAATACCCCTTGTATTCATAGCCATAATCATCAGATTATCATCAATATACAGTTGAATATTCTTCCTTACGTAAACACTATTTTGTTTACCATTAATTCACTTTTATCCTAACCTTTAAGTAAAGTTAGGTGGCGAGTAACCTCACCAAACCAATTCGTATATCATATCAAGTTGTGCTGTAAATAATCAGAAGTTCCATTACTATATCATATTCACTGGAGCTGTTTGTAGGTTTTGCTTACTTTCATTCCCATTTCCTATTCTTTTATATTTAGAAATTTTTAAATTTTCTAATTTTTCTTTTCCTTCTTTCTTCCTTTTTTTTTTCTTTTCCTTTTTCCTTCCTAAATTTTTTTTTCTTTGCCACATGATGCTTCCATATTTGATTCGGCTGAGGATGATGTGTTGTTTAATTCCAACATGTAATAATAATGTGTATAAAACAAATCTATTAAGATAATGCTCAAGTCTTGTCGATTTATTTCATTATCATATCTTATCTTGATTTTTTTTCCTTTTTCAATTGAATTTTCTCTCTCCTCCTTACTGCATTACATCCCAAAACAAAAGCAAACACACATCTTTTCCCACATAAAAACCAAAAACACACAAACACTTCTCTATTTCTCTTTCAAAACCATAAAGCCCCTCCTCCATTTCCTTTTTATTTTCTTGGCTATTCATTTCCATTTTCAACCACACCAAATGAAGAAGAAGAAAGAGCTTCTAACTTCATCAAGTCACTAAGGAGTTAGATAAATAGAATGTACATTATATGTATTTTGTAATAAGTATTTAGTATGTATATTATACTATTTTGTAATAATAAATTAGGGGTATTTTATCGTGTACATGTACTTTGTGTCTATTATTTTGTAAAGAGAAATCTATGTACATGTATTAAAGTTTATATTATACCATGTCCATATGTTCACATATGTATAACTATATATATGTGATTCCACAAATGATTAGTATAAACATTTGTGCATATGTATATATATAGGTATATTATATATTTTCATTACATATGTATATATGTATTACCATGTGGTTGGATATATATATATATATATATATATATAGATATGTATGTATAAGGTACAAAAAAATACTAATGTAGTATAGTACATATATATTATGTACTTATATGTATGCATATATCACAATATTTATATTATGTATTTTAATATATTAATATATGTATAGATATATATATATAAACGTGGTGATATATGTATACGTATTGGTAAATGATAGTATGTCTATTAAATAAGTTCAATAGTAATATATATATATATATATATATGTATATATGAATATGGCCATATGTATATATATATGAATAAAGGAAAAATAAAAATATAAGTATATCTATATGTGTCATATAGGTAAGTACATACATATAGCATATGTAATATATTTAGGATTATATTATTATATTACATAGGTATGTTTATATCAATAAAAATATGTATATGAAATGTATAGTACATGTAGAAATATGGGTATACCTAAATGTTACATATATAATATACTATGATATTAATTTAATAAATGAAACAAAGTAATATATATATATATATATATATGGATATATGTACCGTAAATCTTAAGGAAATAGAAAATAATTAATTTAAAAAAATTAATAAAATATGATAAAAAATATAATTATATACATAACACGTCAAAATATACAAAATGAGAAAAATATTAAAAATTTAAAAATAATTAAACATGGCACCTAAAAATTTCTTTTGCTACCACATCAATATTAAGTAAATATAAATAAATTCGTAATTAAAAATAATAATAAAATAATTAATTATTTAGAAAATTATTAAAATAGTAAAAATGAATTAAATAAGTATTAACCCTTAAAAATAGCAAAATAAGTGAATGGAGGTAAAATAAACTAAGGAAATAAGAAATTTTCAAAATATAAAATTTAGATATTTATTAACCTATAAATAGGTAAAGAAAAACTTAAAATAGTAAATTATAATTATTTAAGTCAAAATGGTAAAATTTGTAATATTTTTATATCATAATGGAAAATGTAGGTTATAATATCCAAAACGAACACCGCTATGTTAAAATACATCCGAAAATGAAAAAGTTGTACACAATTAAAATTTTATAATAAATCGAGAAAAATAGATAAAAGAATTAAGTTCAACTTTGTTTATACTATACTTAGATTACAGTAGGAAACTAAGCAAATAGTGATAGATATTTAGTTAACTAGAAAACCTAGTTTTTAAATTACTTATAGATTTATTTATCTATTAGGTACCCAATTATTAAGAACTGGAAATCCCAAAGAATTGGAGAGTGAGCATTAACCCGAGTGAGGGAGTTCTTATGATTTGCTATTTGCTTTCTATTTGTTATTTCTATGCTGCTTGTTGGTTGATACCAATTGTTTGATTGAATGACTAATACTTTGTGTACGCTATCATCTATGTGATCACTTTCTCGAACTGGTAAATATAATTGTTCGACTAAAATAACTAGTTATATCTATTCCATGTCTATGACCCAATTGGTATACCAACGAAGAGTGTTAGCTTTGTAGAGTTTTGAAAAAAAAAAAGGGGAGGTATTCTTGGAAAATGTTTTTCTTCAAATCTTAAATATATTTTGTATAATTTGTATGAGGGTTCATAGTGCCCATGAATGGTATTTCTATCATTAAGGCAAAGATAGCATAATATATCCAATTAATTGTGAAAAGACTCGCATATCTATGCTAGTGGAGCCTTGGATATTTGTTGATAGCGAGATAGACTCGCTTTATGTACCTGAAGGGGCCTTTGTTACGTTTGGAGGGTAGCTCTAGTTGGGATTCACCTATATTGATTGTTGATTTTCGGATTAAGGTAATAATCGAGTAATGTCCGGTAGGATGTTGCCCTCAAGCAGCCTCATGAGGTTAAGGTAAGGTACTCCGTGCGGGTAAGTATGGAAGAAAAATCGACTTGTAAATGATGTAAATCTACACCTTCCACAGTTTCGAACTCCTATGGATGTATTGCTTACATTTATTTAGTATGTAGATAGCTTACATATATGTTAATAATGTTTGATAACTTGCTTGAACGGTAGTAATGAAGAACGAACTCTCTGAGTTGTGATTTGCTCATTCCCCTATAGTTTCTTTTATTGGTACCCTTAAGTAGGGATCGGGGAAAATCATGAGAGCAAAGTATAAACTGAAAATAGGTTTGATAATACTAGAGTTGATAAAAATGTATATAGTTGATATAGAAACCATTGATTTAGAAAATATTTATATAAAATTATGTATAATATAGCATTTCTTGTAAATTATTAAGTTTTTTTATCTTATCTTAGTATTTGGTAGGATATATCGATTCTCTATGGTTTTGGTGGACTGTGGAATATTGGATATCCATAGTCATTTATATTTTTTAGTAAGTTAATTAATTAAAAATCGAAAACCTTAGTGATTACCTATTTAGAGTCTTGCAATTTCTGACTTGTAAAATGATTTTCGTATCGTGGGTACACACATGATATGAAAATTTTAAGCAATTCGACTAGGCCCCCCTTAAAATCACGATAGATAATGGATCTTCGAATTAGGGAAAAAAAAAAGAAGAGTAAGTAGGCCACTTATCTGGTCTATCTATCTTAGTAATACCCTCCATTAATAATGTAACATATAAGATAAATGGGGCTGCATAGCTTTCGCCTTAAATGACCCTTAATTGGTAATGCACATGCTATTAAATTTATGTTGCATTTACTAATTAGTTAAGTCATACGTAGTTTAGTATATTGTATGTGTAGTAGAATAGTTTATTTGCTGGCAAAACATACTCAAATCATTATTGAGACTTACTTTTCTAGTAATTGCTATGCTTTAGACTCAAAGACTTAAGAGTTGGATATAAATGCTCTATGCCATTCCTATGTTAAGGACATATAATGGATTGATCATGCCTTTAAACTTAGGGTAATACACAAATATTAAACCAACAAGATACGATAGCAATAATTTATTATAGCCATGAATTTTTTGCCCAAAACCATACTAGTATGCACAAACATAATGTCCTAAAGATGATATTATTATCCGATGTTGATTAATTTATTCGAAAGGAGTTTACATTATTATAACTTTCAACCTCTCTATAAGGGAATGAAGTCTCTTTGCATAGATTCAAAAAGTACAATGCCAGCTTAAACACTACATAAAAATCATGATTCCCATGGCCTTTTTGAAACAACTCAACTTCTGTGAAGTGACTTTGAATCATGTTTTTAGCTATTTTAATTCTCTGTTCATTCTTAGTGCTATATATTAGTTTATGTAATTTCTTGTACTAAATCACATCAAAAGCGTTGGTCAATAGACTTAAACATTTTCTCATTAAGCTTATTATGGAGAATTAAAGTATCTTTATCTCAAAATGAATGATTTAGGACATTATAATAATGGCACATGGAATATCTTTTTTATTTGAAAAATAAAAAGAATGATAAGAAAAAAGTTTTTATATGATAGAATGGGATATCCTAGATAACATTTTGAGAAAATATGCATTTGGTGAAATTTGGATTAAGTGAGTTATGAGATGTCAATTCTATTAGTTTTATCATTATGATTGACAAGGTAGTGGTACTAGAAGTGGTGCCTAATAGAGACATTAAATAAAGAGATCATCTTGTTCCTTACTTATTCACATTGGTAGCTGATACAATGTACAATTGGGTAGCTTAATTGGTTTTTTAGATAAGATATCCTACTATTTCTCACCTATTTTCTACAAGCAATTCACTTATTCTCTTAGAAGCTAAAGAAGGGAGATTAGAGTTTTGAAGGACCTAATCATGACATATTCAAAGCATTGAAGTAAAAGGGTAATTTCCTAAAATCTAATTTATAGATTGGAAATGCCCTATAAGTCTTAGTTACAAGCAATCCAAGTACTTATCTCAATCTTCCTACTTTAAAAAACTTTTGGGGTAAAAGCAAAGTTTGTTTATGATGAATGGCTAAGAGATTTGGATTAAAGTAATAGCTACTACCATTTCAATGTATTTTACATTATTCTTTCAATTTCTATTTAAGGGATATAGTGACATCAATTTGATTATTGCCAAATTTTGGTGGGAGCAGAAAAGGAGAGGAAGGAAGATCCATTAGGTTAGGTAGAACAATTGAACTAAAAACAAAGATCATGGTAGGATGAATTTGAAGGACCTCCATAGGTTTAACTTAACCCTTCTTATGAAATTGGCTTAGATAATTGAGTCAAAACCAATGCCCTCTAATTCCATTTTTTGGAAGGGGTTGTGTTTCCTCCATAAGGAATTTAAGGATGCTGGCAAAGGGAGTAGGGATTCATAGGAGTGACATAGTATCTTTGGGGAGAAGTAGTTGCTACTCCAAGGAGTGACGGTTAAACATACTAAGATGGAGACCAGAATGTGGGATCTCGGAGCTTGCACTAACATATTATCAAAAGAAGAATGTGAAGGCTATACATCATCCTCTTTGCCATAAATTCGATTGTCTAACTATATGAACACTAGGGCAATTGTTCTATAAAAAATTTCTTATCACTTCTTTTCATCTCTACGATAAGCAAAGTAATAGGAGAAGCCATCATTGTCTTTATATACAATAAAAGACAAAAAGAGGGAGACTTAGCAGTTATCTATCCTTCCTAAGAGCCAACATTTTATTTAGGAAGTGCTAACTAACTCAAATTTAACGATAGCTAATGTCTTTACTCAAAAGTCATCAATTTTGCCAAATTATCAATGGTATATAGAGATAGAAATCATCTAACACTTAATGCTATTGTACAATTGGATGATTCATCTAGTTTAGAGCTTTTAGGGTTTGGGTTAAGGAAGAAAAAGGTTAGGATTTTTGTCAAGTTAGTAGAAGATGTTATCAACTATCTAAAGTATAAAAAAAAAAAAAAGGGAAGGAGAAGTCGCTCTGGTAAGGGAAAGTGTACTTGTACTTATGAAGGTTTGAGTAAATCCCTTAGCGTTGGTGAAAACAAGTGTACGTGAGTGTTAAGGAATTGAATTCTCTATGTAGTAAGAAGGACATATGTTCTTTAGCTAAGAATGGTGACTGTGAAGTGGTTAGGTAATGGGAGAGTCGAATAAATTTGAACTAAGAAAGGAGATTAGTTATAGTGATTCAAATCAAGAGCTTAACAAGTCTAAGAGAGGAAACACGTGTTTGATGAAGCATGGTGTAACTATCCTAAAACAATCTAGTAGTGATAGAGACATCCTTATGGCTTATGTAAATCAAGAAAATGAGGGGTTGTATAGACAAAATGATTTAGGTAGAACATGATAAAGCATCAATATCTGGTTTGATGCCTCTTGGACTAGGCTAATGCAATCCACTAGACTTAGACTGGTGGAGAGATATAAGGTTTGTCTAGTTGATCTTAGATGTAACAAAAGTAGTAGATTCACCTTCTTTAGACATAACATACTGTCAAGCCTTAAATTAAGCAATTAGGCTATAAAAAAAATCTAGGCCACTAGTCTATTGTGATTGTTCTTGATTATCGTATATTATACTAAGCTCTTGAAGGTTTCACCTAATGTTTACATTGGCACTATTATTCCCTACTTCTTGGAAACCTAGAGGCTATTATATTATTTTAGAATAACTTGCTATAGTTTTTGTGTTGTTAAGAGAATGACTAATAAAGTCACTAACTAGATAGCTTTAAGTAAGGTGGCCAAAAAATCAACCAAACCTAACCAATTTGTAATTTGAACCAAACCACACAAAAAATATAGTATTTTTTGCAATTTGGTTTATAATATTTAGAAATAGTCAAACCAAAAATTTATAATTAGTTTAGAAGGATAAATTGAAGTAAATTGTAAAACTAAATCAATCCATTTTGAGAAATATATACAGTAATATTTTACTTATGATTGAGACAATTTTTTTTTCTTTTCATTATAAAATAACACTTAAAAGAATTTTTAGTTTAAATTTACTAAAATGTATATACGTTTGACTTTTGCTTCCATAATTTATAATTATATATGTAGATCAATTCTAAATTTATATTATATGCTAGCTTAATAAATAAAATTAGTGATTAATATATAGTTGAAATTTCTTAGTAAAATGAATCTTAATTTCATCAACCTTTTCTATGATGTTGATATTTAATATTATTATTAAGTGAATACAGCACTTTTCCTATGAAACTACATTTTATGCATATACACTCTTATAGATTACAAAATACAGTTTAATCCATAAATTAAATTGAATTAAAGAGAAATTTTATGATCTAAAAAAATTTCTCATATGGACTATATTGTTTAGTTCAAAAACTGTAGAAAATCAAACTATATTTTTAAGGTTTTGTTTAATTCTATTCGAAGGGTGAGAGCAACTAAACTGAATCATAGCAACTCTTGGTTTCAAGTTATGGGAAGGGAATGTGCCCATAAGATTGGCAGTTGAACCCTCCATTCTTGCTGTAAAAGCTATATATGGAAAATTTATCTTGTGTTCCTAGCTTAGCCAACACTTAGTCTTGTATAAGGTTGGCAATTCGTGTTGTCATATCATATTTTGTTTTTGTGTCTAATAGGTTCGTATTAAAAAAATTTAGACTTATGACAAGACTCGTTTATTAATCATATATGAAAACCTAAACCTATGACTTGGCATGTCTCGTGTTTGTGTTGAACTGGTTTATATTAAGGTTAACAATTCATGTTACTATATTGTATGTTGTTTATCTTAGGTTTGACATGATTTATCGATTAAAAAGTTAAAATTGAATCTATAAAATATTTATAGTTACAAACGAAAAAGTACAACAAAATATTTAACTTTACAAAGATAAATGATACAATATCTTCATACTTAATATAAAATTATAACCTAAACAAAAGTTTAAGTAAAGAAAAATGTAACCAAATATAGAAAAATTGAAATTTTAGGTTACATAATATCACTAAATTAAGTACAACTATTGATTAAATGAATATTAATATTACCACTAGTATTGACTTCCAAATTTATGATATTATTTATCAGATTTTCAAAAGAAACAATTAAAAGATCTATACATAAGTTTGTAATTTTTTGCTCATTAAAACTATGACGTGGCAAGAAGAGTATATAATATTACTAAATTTAAGTTATATAACATTAGTAAATTAAGTAGAACCATCACTTAAATGTATATTAGTATTACTACCAGTGTTAATTTCAAAATTTATCACTTTGATTGTTGGATTTTTAAGGGAGATAGTAAAAAAATATACATACGAGTTCATTATTTTTTACCTATTTAAACTACAATGTGGTAAAGGGAATGTATAATTGCAATCATCTCAAGCCTTTAATTGAGATCTAATACCTTAAAAGAAAAGATTTATGCAAGAAAATGTAGATATAAAAGAATACATAGCGTGTTTTATGTCCCCTATCTAGGTCTAGGAGATTGATCTAAATACATACATGAATTTAACCGTGTTTGAACATATCTAACCTATTTGGGTCTAATATTAAATTTTTGAGTTTTATATGAATACGAGGCTATTTACAAAAAATATAATGAGAAAGAGCCCCTAGGGAAAAATAATCGAGATATGGTATAATGAAGGAGTACACTTGCATATGCCTTTAATGTAAAAATATTGGAAAAAATAATACAAGGAAGGCAAACATAAAGCATGCACCTTCTTAGTATTCCAAAATAATAACAAGGCACAATAAGAAGGTGCATACCTTGGGTGTGGCTTCAATGTATTAAAAATACACTAAAGGAGCAATTTGGACTTCCAATTGAAAGGATTGCAGCGGTAGGTGGATGGATGTAGACGAGGAGGGCACTTAGGTTGATGAGGGAAGAGATTGTTAGGACCGAGGCCTCCTAGGATCAAAGGGGGTTGTTTATCTCTTACATGATTGTGAGAGAACTTTAGGATACTTTCCTATGGCGTGGACGAGGAAACGGTGAAGTGTTACATGTGTATGTACATCCGGAGCTTAATGGAGGGATTTGTCTTCATGGATAAATTCTCTAACCTAGTGTACCAAATGCTTTTTATAGTATTAGAGGACTTTATGATCATAGAGAAATACAATTAGGGCTCTACATGCTTAGTATGATTATATAGACAACTTTGTTCGACTGCTCAATTGGATACATATGAGATTGGAGAGCCATTATCCTTCTCCGGGTATGGGTATGGGATAGATTTCCCTACATTACCTCATTGAGTCATTATGGTTTCTTAATTGCTGAGAAGAGGCTATTAACAACCTGATGGAGAGTCATGTAGGATACTATCGAACATGCTAGCCATGTTGTAGATTCATATCGCATTGCGTTCAACTTATAGATGGTGCGCTAGGTATGACATATTACCTCGTCTACTTTGTACGTGTCTTCTTATACCTTACACTCATTTTTCATATTCATTGTTGTTGTTTGGTGGTTTAGGTATCATTCTTGAAGAAGTTGTTGTAGTTGCTACCCTACTTATACAATGTTAGGCTATATATTTAGATGGCTTAGGTCTTACTCATTTGCTTTGACATAGTAGAGTGGTGTTTTCTTGACCATGTGATTCATTAGTTTGGTAGGTACTAGTTACCCCTGCAAGATGTGGATACCAACGATTACCTCCACCAGATTAACCTTCATCACAGGATCGATATGGATTAGATCTACATCCATGACTACTACATTCGATAGTAGGTCGATTAGTACTTCTATGTAGTTTGGGTCTATGGTCTTAGTAGAATTGACCTTAATTACTAGCTTAGGTACAAACTAATCATCCTGTCATTATATCACACATCAGGGAGTTATCATAAGTCGATTGGTAAGTGTTCGCTTCCTCATGAATTGCATTCTATATGTGTGTATGTCATATGTTATATTTACTGATAACATCGTGTTTGTTTATTCTAAGTTGACTTGCTTCGTGATGTTTAGTTAGCAAAAGACCATCTATCCATACTTACCATAGTAGATGGACCACTACAATTTGTACAGGAGCATAGCAGCCATATACTCTATCCATAACATGAGGGCGAGCAACAATATGACAAGGGGGTACATGGTGACGATCAGAGAGCACCTACCCTCGATGTTATTCAGCTTCCTCACCTACCACTTAAAGGCACAATCAAAGTTTGGGGAGGTATTGCTTGGTTGAAGTGTAGTCATGGTGATCACAATTAGGAGGCATCGTTACAAGGGTGGCATTCTATAGACTTAGGCAACATTAGTTCCAAGTATGGTGTTAGTTCTAGCTCGAGAGTTGGTTCCAGCTTAGGGGCCAGTTCTTGCTCCTACATGACTCTTAAGTTCTATAATCAAATGGAACTCTTCACTTCACCAGCTCCTTAGAAGCGGTGTTCAGGCTACTCACAACCTTCCATTAAAGAGGGAGTCACTTAAGTAAAGCCCACTCCTTATACCGGTCTAATGTCTCTAAGTGATCTAAACGATCCACTAGCAAAGCCTTTAGAGTCTCCAAAGCGCGAAAGGCGTATTATGCTATCTCAAGCCATCAAAGGCTTCCAGCACCTTAGGAGGGATTATATAAACATGTAATTTCTTGTAATTATTTGTATAGATCTAAATAAAGAACTATCATATACATATATTTTTGAAAGAATATATATTAAGCTTTTATTGAATGTTAATATGTATAGCAAGTTTTCTATCTAATAATATATTGCAGAATTACTAACTTCTACATGAATATGAATTCTTTATCTCTTTTGTGAAGTGGAGTATTATCATGTGTGTTGAATCTTATTCTTATGCCTTTTGGCAAGTTGTGTTAGTCTATTAAAAGGGGGAGTTTAACTATATGTAACTTGTGTTGGTATTTGCAAGGAATAATATATTTCAAGTTTAACTTGATTATTTAGTATAGTGCAGGTGGTTATAAAAAAAGGCATATGTAAATTTCTAATTAAACTAAAAACGTATTCAGTGTATACGCCTTCAATATAATTTGAAATACATTATATGCACCTCTAATATTTCACAAATTGTGGAATTTTTTACACCAAATTTACCTTCAATATAAAAAATAAGAAAGTGAGGGGTGCATGCATCTTCACTATATTATACATGTAATATTTTTCACCAGGAACTCTTTTCGTCAGTATTTTTTTGGAAAGGATCTCGTATTCATGTAAAACATCTAACTTTTCATATACTAACTTATCCAAATCATGTTATGTCTCGGCCTATTATGTCTGAGTTCCAAATTGCTAGCTCTAATCTTGTACTATGCCTACGAATAATTGAAATAAATAAAATACTTAGTTCTATTTCCTCTATGATGAAAAAGGAAAGAAAAAAGAAGAAAAATTCTCATAGTGAATGAAGACGTTTATTAATCAATGACATAGTGAATGGACACAAAAATGCTAACCAAATTATATAGATATCGTCGAAGTTAATTAATCATTATATGTTCTATATATCTCTCGTACTTATTTGAGGACACATTTGCCTTGCACGAAAGTCCTTAAACTTTACCAAAACCAACAATCCCATATTAAATAGCGATTAGGCATGAAAGCTTGAACTTAAGTGAGAACAATCAATGGTAGGACAAGGCAATGGTTAGGTATTGTGCTATCACATCCTAATCATTTTGCAACAACTACCTCATTACGTTGAAGGATCACCCTTAACACTTATCTTACAAAATTAATTCATTTGGTCAAAATATTAATTTCGCATTAATTGTTTTGGATGTGATATATAAGATAATATATATATAAATTGCTTGCAATTATTTCAGATGTGTTTTAATAAAAACTCTAGGCTAGCCATGGTACGATTCGGCTCAAAATCAAATTAGCTCACAGTTTATTTGTCCTTGTACTCACAACTCAAAATCGTTTCCAGGTTACAATAAATTAATTATCTAATTAATTTTTTATTATTTTATAAAAAAGTTAGTTATCAAATTAATTCTATTTCCAACTAAATAATGACATAATTCTAAAGTCCATTGAATTTCTAATAAATTAAAATACTTATTAAAGTACTATAATATGTGATCATTTAGGCTTCTATTTATATAAAAATCTATTTAGATACACAACTAAGGTATATCATCTAGCAACCTATATTAATATCCAACATTATAAGAAATTATTGGTGGATAAAAAACCATCCATGGATTGATTGCTATGTTCAATTTCTTCATTTTCCATTATCTAAAATTAATATGGAACATGATATGTTTTGACAAGATTCAATCATATTTGCTTGGCAACCAAAATTCCAGTAGTCTGGTGTCACATTGTAATCATTAAAAATAAATAAATTTAAAGAAAATCTATATTTTCTTAGTTTCCTAGATAACTAGACTTAATTATCCAAAAGAATAGGTAATTGATAAAACGATACTTTTTCAATGATATTAAAGCGTAATCTTCCTAATCCAATGATATCAAAGTGCAGTCTTCCTAATTCAAGACACACGAAAGCACCAAGTCAGGGAAATCACCTACACCCATTCAAATGAGACTATGATAACTTAAATACAAGTGATTGATAAGACGATGATAGATCTTGCATATATTAATAAGAATATGTTGGGATGTCTATGTAAATATTAGTGGCTTATGTAAACATGAGTAACATATAGTTGAAAGCATGAGTGAGACATGATTTGATCATCCATCAATTATTGTTATTATTATAAAAATAAAAAGCTTGATGGATGCATATAAATGTGCAAGTCCGTTAAATGTGTATTACATGCATGCAATATAATTCGCACACTCACATGATGATAGAAGAGTGATGCAACTTGCGATGATATTTATAACAAGACTTAGCTAAAAGAAAAGAACAGTTTCAACAGGCTCAAGTACTTATGTGACAATTAAAGGAGTTTGCAAGCTTTAAGGTTGATACATTGATCTTCTATTCTTAAGTTGTGAACTTTGAACTCTAAAACTTAATGATTGGTGGCTTAAATTTGTAAGGATAACATAGAATAGTTATTCCTTTCTATAGAATTATTCTTATGTTTGATTAGTAGAATAGCTATTTCATAACATTGCTATAACTGTAAAATGAAAAATTGCAATCTTATAAGACCATAAGTATAGTTATTATTTCATTTTTTTTTAACATATTTCTAAATTTATCCATGAGACCTTAAAGAATTATAAAGAATTGTTATTCCTTCTCTATTTCCTTCTTAACATTTATAGTTTTATTCCTATTTTATTTCACTCTATAAACCAAATGTACTTTAAATGAATTTACTTAGGAATGGAAAATTGGTAGCATTTATAGTGCTTGATAATAAAATAACCATCATAAGATCATATTTGTTATCAATAGTGAATCCTCTTATGCTTATCCACAAAAGTTCTCGAAAATGAATTACTTTAGGTGGACATACCAAGCACATGTTTATTAGGAACGGCTAAGACTAGTCAAGCTAGTTTTAATATATCTTATTCCAAACCTTTCAAGTTTAAACTCCTAAAAATAGGACTACACTTAATCACTTGGTTATTTTCACAAATCCAAATAACTAGTCCAAATTTTTATATTAAACTTAACCAATATTAGAGGTGTGCAAACAGATTAAATAGCCAACAATCATGGCTAGAATAATGGCTTCTATCTCATGAAATTGATATGCTTCCTCTTTCTTTCTTTTTTTTTTTCTTTTTTGAATATAGGATTTAAAATTACTCTTATTATGATTTCAAATGTATAATAAATGCAAAAAGGATATATTTACAATTTATGAGAAAACTAAATTTTTTAGTATTCAACGCTTTACTATTTTTCTACTTGAGCCTTCAACCTATTTTTTCTTTATTGTATTTCAATCCTTAATATTTACTAATGTTTACAAACAAATCATGTTTTTAGTATGGTTAGTGTTTATATAAAGAATGACTCATGATACAATTTCTTGGTCTAAATAATTAACATAATTTTAATAAAATAATTATATATTATTTAAGTAAATGAATAAAAAAATTTAAAAATTCAAAAGAAAAACTTGAAAATAAAAAAAAAAAAAGTTCTGACCATCCTTGGCTTTGGAGTGGCTGGTCTCCTAATAGGTGGATCACGATTGACTTGCAAAAAACATGAATTGTGCAATAAAGTGGATCGTGCTACTGGGCATCCAAAATTCAAAAGAAAAAAAATGTGAAACCACATTTTATTCAATCAAGTAACATGACCTGATTGAAACCCAATCAATTCATGCTTAATTCTTTCTTTTGCTTTTTAATTTTAGGTAGTGAGAGATAATATTATGCACTTTTCCAAGTGAGTTGCAACCCACTTGCTATAAGGTAGCCTTTTCGACCACAGGAAGTTTCGAGGATGAGTTTTTTTTTTTTCTACCATTTTTTAATATTTTTATTCTTTTATTTTTTTATGAATATAATTATATTATTTAATTAAATTAATTATTTGGGCAATCAAATATCACTACATATCATATTTTAACGATAAAACTAGCACCATATAAAAAAGAACTCATTTGTAAAGGATAAAAGTATAATTATAAATATATTTTTCCAAGGGTAAAACTATGTTATCCCTCATCATGCAATCTTACACCATGCCCTTCCTTTCACACTAAGAAACTTGAAACACCATAGTCCTAGTGCAAATCACAATTTGTTTCGAGGGAGCACGACTCACATGTAGCCATGAAATTGTATATATTTTCAAAATTATTCATGATTTTTGATCGAGTTTCTTTTGCAAAATCCTTAAGTTTGGACCTTAGGGCAAATGTTAGGTACAACACCACTTTGGTCAAACCTTATTCTTGTATATGTATACTTTTTAAAACCACTAATGTAAGTTAAATCATATCCTAAGATAACAGCATCTCAATCGGAAAAATTCTTAGGTTAAACAAGCTATAATTTGCTGCGTACTCTTGCATTTTGATTTTACCGTAATAATATTTTAATTCATAAGATCTAATTGAAAGTTAAGCTATTCAGTTCTATGTTTCGGCAAAATTTATGTCAAATTTAATAACGAAATTTGAGAATATTGTAAGACGATACAAAATAGACACTAGCTAAACTGAAACAGCTATGAGTGGCATATGAACCTGGACTTTAGCAATCCTTATGTCCTCTAATTTTCTTATAGTTGAAAGATTTGGTAACCTCTCTAGCATGTCCAGGGATTTCAACTGCAACTTTGTCACTGTATGCCCCAAGATACTAAGTTTAAGAGAACTTTTTGCAGTTTGTAATCCACAACTCTACTAATGATTTTTTTCCTTCCAGACCGTTAATTTCCACTAGTTCAAAGCATTCACAGACATGCAATTTTAACAGATTTTTCGAATTTGAGATATTTGGAAGGGTTTGCAAAGTTTGACAATCTTCTCTAGTCTTTTGGAGGCCCTCCATACTGCCAAGTCCTTGGATCTCCGCTAGACTTTTGCATTCAACAATCTTCAAGTAATGTAATTTCTTTAGAGTTGAAAAGTCAAATAAGCTCTCTAAGATGTCTAAGGATTTCAATTCCAACTTCTTCACCATAGTCCCCATGCTACTAAGTTTAAAGAACTTTTTGCAGTTTTTGATATGCAACGATGTTAATGATATATCTCATTCCAGACCATTAATTTTCACTAGTTCAAAGCGTTCACTCATATGTAACTTGGATAGATTCTTCAGACTTGACAAATTCTGAAGGATTCACAAAATTTGACATCCACGGACCTTAAGTTCCTCTAGACTTGAGGGAAGCTTTGTTAGTAAGTTGATGTTTTCAGGTGCTGTATCAATCTCTTCTTCTGAATATAAAAAATTTTTGCGTGATTCATCCTCGATAACCAATGTCTTCAATTGGTTTAGCTTTCCAAGATTTAGGGCTCAATTCTGTGTCTTGAAGTCATCATAATATTCAAGATGATTCAAGTTGGCTGATTTGAAAAATTTTATAAGTGTTTACATCGGAGTCCAACTGAATTTTGGAAACCTCAAATTTACAATGGGGGCGTCTCAAATATAGAGCAGTTTCAAATTATGTAAACCTTCAATCGAATCAGGTATGTATGTAACTCCTGAAGAGCTTAAGTCAAGCTCGATCAACGATTTTAGCTTTCCGATGGATTGGGGAATCTTTGTCAACGATGTATAGCCATATAATATCAAGCGTTGTAGCTTCACAAGTGAGCCAATAGAATCTGAAATGTCCGTGACCTGTCGACATAATGTGGCATCAATCGCCTCAAGCTTGGTCATGTATCCTTTTGAAATAGGAATTTCTCTTATGGCAGTTTCCCTTATATTATTAAGTTCCCTTAATTCTTCCATTTTCCCCACTTGTATCGGTAGCTTCTCAAGTTTTGGGCAACCACTAACATTGAGAACTTTGAGTGTCTTACACAATTTGCCAATGGATGGATGAATTTCTCCCAAAAACCAACAACGGGTTAGTTCCAAGACCTCTAATTTTTCCATCACAGAGAAATCTGGAGTCACGATTAAATTCATGCATCCCGAGAACTTTAGAACTTTGAGATTCTTTCCAATAATGAGATAAAAAGAAAATATTTAAAAAAGGTTAATTCGAAGATAATATATATTTATTTTATATTTAAACCATCAAAATCATATAAAAAAAAAAATTATGGTACCTTTATATGGCTCCAACCTATACAATCCTTTGTAATGCGATCTGCCGACAATTCAAGAACCACTAACTTTGTGGGAATAAACTTCAGATCCACAGTATCATCAACGTTCTTGCAAAAGTTTAAAGAAAGCCATTTAAGATTTGGAAAAAGATTTTCAAAATCTCCTTCCAGCCCAATACGTTGCAATTGGAGAGATTTCAATTTTGTCATCCCTTTAAATTGTTCACTCGTGATGTTACGTCCCTTTGAAGAATAGAGAGTAAAGGCTTGAACTTTTGGCGTTACCCGTTATAAATAGATAATAAATAAATAAATAAGTTCAAGAAAAATGGTGAAAATTTTTCCTTTTTCTTTTAACAAAACATATTTTGATGAATGTGTAGTCAACTAGTAAACTAGGAATATGCAAATATAATTAGTGAATTATTCAAACTCTCGCAAATATGATAGGCTAGCAACTTTATAAGGAATAATAAATGCACAAAATACAGAAAGAAATAGAAAGGGCATTTAAATTATTGGAAAATTTCATAAATCACCTTACAAACTTTTAAGAGTAAGTCGTTTTGTCTTTACTGTGCACGTTTATTCCTAACACACGTGAAGCTTATGGCATTTATAACGTGGAAACGTGCTTGCCAATAGCTAAATTGTTAGTTTATTTTAAAAGGTAAGTATATTATAAATATCAGAAGGGGGAAAAAAATGAAAAAAACCCATGTATAAGCCGGGGTAAGTTTTAAACTTTAATTCTTCAAACGATCTTTTTATCGAAAACCCTTTATAAAGCTAAATTAATAACGGTATAATATTTAACTCATTGATTAATTAAGATTTTAAATAAAATGGCTTTCATGCTTGATACATTAATCTAAACGTGATTGATTTTTCCTTTCAATCCTTTGCATTTGTTAGCATAAGTAGTTGGTTTAACTTTGCTTTACATTTTTCTATATTATATTTCTCCATTTTCCTAATTCTACTTTTGGATCTAACAATTGAATTCAATCATTTGCTACGCTTAGGCTATGAATTACAAACATATATTGCATTAGCCATGTGATATATATCAATGGATTTATCCTTTTAGTACAATTTCTTTCTTTCTTTCTTTTTTTAATTAAGACAACGATTTTTTAAAATATTTAAATAAACCGTCATAAGAAATTAATCAATTATTTATGTGATTTCTTCATGCATGAAATGTTCACAATTTTTCACCATATTTAACCTCTTTTAAGCTAATGATATTCTAAATATTCTTCCGAATGTTGAAATATCACTGTCGAGCTGAGGGAACCTTTAATTTATGATGTTGTTTTCATTCTTTTCTTTCCCCTTGGACAGAGTGAAAGTAAAAATACATTAGATTATTTAATCTATTGTAGGTCAAAATTTAACATAATATAGTTTTCTCTCAAGATAAATTTCAATAATCATTGAAAACCTTAAAGATTATGTAGCCTCCAACATTTTTAAAAATTAGACCTAAGCTCCATTTTTCTTTTTCCTTTTTTGTTTTTCAGATTAGGTTCTCATGTATAAAAATAAGCTAATGTGAATACTCATGTAGTGATTTATTCATATAGCAATTAAGTAAATTAACTAAAACCAAAAAAAAAAAAAAAGAAACAAAAAATACAAAGAGGGAAAGCATAAAATTGAAAAATTGAAAATGCACGAACTAAGGAAAAAAAAAAAAGTTGATCAATGAATAATGGATAACCTAAGAGAAAGAGCTAGCGAAGGCAACAATCTTGATGTATGCTTTAAATAATAAAAATATTTTAAGATGTAGTGATGATCAATAAAGTATTGGTTTTACAAAATCAATGTTGAGTTTTAGATTAGAAGTGAGGCTGGGCAAAGACAATGGATATCACAAAAAGGGTTTGGCTCCAAGAAGATAATGTGAAACTTTGATGGTACTAACGTTTATGGCACATGCTCAAGCCTATAGATTCAGTAATAAATTACTCATATTCGCTCGCTTCATTTATAAGGCAAATCTACCCGATTGCAAAATCTAATAACAAAAGCATTTAATATGTTAGGGTGTTTGGTGAGGGCCATGGAACAACTATACACAGGTTTTCATGTGAGTGCTTGGGGTGAATCTAAAATTAGAGTACATTAAATAGAATAGGGAGGATGATGACCCCACTATTGTAGGTGACCAACAATTGCTATGAACTAACTTTTCTTCTTCTTTTTTTTTTTATTTCTTTTGCCTCAATTTTTTTGGTTAGTTTTTAACTTTATTTAATTTAATGGATCCAATATATGGATGTATCACTATGTAAGCATTTACATCATCTCAACTTACATATGGCAACCTAATAGAAAAAATGCTCACACTTGTTTCGAAGATAGTAAGTATTGACTTTTGAAAATACTGAAGTCTATGCAATTTTTAAAATTCTTTTAATTTGAAAATATATTTTCTTTTATACATAATAGGATTGCCATTAGTAAAAGTAATTATTTCATCAAACTTTTGCTTTAAAAAGTACCATGAAATTTCTTACAATATTTTAAATAACTAAAGTTGGTCAGATGTAAAAGATTACTATATTAATAATTTTGTAAAAGATTACTAAAGTTGTTTAGGTGTATAAGATTACTATATTAATAATTTTGCAAATTGAAGTCTAGTGACTCTGAAAAGGTAATAGTAAAAATAAATTTCTCTAAGGAAAATATTGTGATAGTAAAAATTTATAAAATATTCTATCGAACATTGTATCTTGCTGTTATTGTTTTCGTCATCATTGTTCTTTTTCTATTCTATTTGTCATCTATTTCACGTTTGGATTAGAATGGTTTATGATTTGTCCATCTCAATTTTTATTTCCTTTTTTCCCTCCAAACTATGTATTGTTTTTTCCAAATAATCTTCTTTGTCTTTTTATGTTAAGAGATGTAATCTAAAGTGATTTACCTATTTAAAGTATAAAAATTAAATTGCATCATCTTAAAAAGGAAAAAGAAAAAGCAAAAAAGGTATTTTTCATCAAAAATCATAAGCTAATCGTATTCCTCAAATACATTTCACATATCTCATTGAGGTTTTAAAAAAAGTATGTAAAATTGTAGGAAAATTACATAATACAATATGAAAGTTCTTTCTAATCCATATTTAAACTAAGAAACAACCTATCTAGAATCTCTTTAAGTAAGGTATTGTTTGCTTTAGCATAAAATATTATATGATTTTGTCCTCGTTGCAGCTATTTCCCATTAGTCTAGGTTGCTACACCATAAACCGTGCCTCAACGATTAGAGTTTTCTCACCTTTTCTATTGAAGAAATGTCATAATTTACCCTCTTATAAAATTAATATCTTTGTTAGTTTTGTTACAAAAGTCTATAATAATGCCAAGTAAAGACTCCACCTTTCAAGCTGGTAGACTACTCTTATATCACTCTATAACGAGCACATGATTTTGTCCCTTGATGTAGTTGCTTTCGTTGGAACGCTTAAAAAAAAATTCAGCAATGGAATTTTATAGCAAAATATCATTTATAACAATTTTTTTCTTTTCCTAATGAAATGAGTTGGTTATTATAAAAAAATAATTAAATTGTTCTTTTTATTAGTAATACATTTTTGTAGTTTATAATTATTTATTTGTCATATATATTTTTTATTATTAATACCTTTTGATTATGGACAATACTTACTTTCGATTTTATACTCAAGTAAAAAATATGCATAAAATTCTATTTGTGTATTTTTTTTAATAAAATATATTGCAATAACAAAAAAATATGAATTTTTTTAAAGAAAAAAAAAATTTATTAAAGTTTATATGATTTGCCTTAGTGAATGAAGAGGCATATTATTTCTTAATCAATTTATTTTAAATTGATTTTTTAGGTCAAGATCATTATAATGTCTTTCTTTCACCCTTAGTACAACCATTTATATTATTTATGATTAAACTATGGTGCTTTTTAAATTTATAGTCATCTAATTAATTTTTTTTAAATTATTGATCATACTTACTTATATTTTTCATTGAATAGCCATCGCACATGAAATTTACTTAAACAAATCACATAATAGATCTCAATCTGCAAATATAAATGCAGATGAGGTCAACTATATTTGACTATCTTGAAGAAAAAAATAAAAAATTCAAGCGAAGGATATTTTTCAATAGTATCTCTTGTATGGATGAATTATTGGAGCACATCACGCTTCAAAGAACTTGCTAGTTATAAATGTATTAACATGAATAGATTGTTTTGTAGTAATAATTTATTTATATAGTCTTTTTTTTTTCATTTCCAATATTGTTTTCCAAAAGAAATTAAATTAAAACTAGTAAATTTATGTGAAAAATATAAGCCTCACAACCAATCACTAAGGGTTTTGATTGGTTTAAAGATCCGATCGAACCTAAATTATAAGTGAAACTAGAAATATTAGTAAAATGATCCCGTAAGTTTGAATTTAAGAAAATAAGTAATAAAATAAAATAATATAAAATTTTCAAATTTTAAGTATATAACTCGTTATTTATCGAAAATATGTAAAATGTATTCCAATAATTAATAAATCTCTAGAAATAAATTATATGTATACTAAAAATCATAAAATAACCTAAATAATATTTAAGAATATTTATTTATACTATATATGAATTTACATGTATGTAGAAATACGCGTAATTACTTAAAATATATGCAAAATATGCTAAAATAATAATAAATAATTAAAGAAAATTCATAATTAATTAAGAAAAAATCAAGAAAAATATAGAAAAATGAGGAAAAGTCTAGAAGTGGGGCGTGGCAATTTGATATTGAAGAAAAAAAATCAACCAATTAAAATGCAACAAATAGAAAGTGGAAAAAAGAAGAGATAAGGCAATTGTCTTATCTCATTAATGCACAATAATTTCCCTAAAGCTCTATAAATACTCCAAATTTCTTAGTTGGTTTCTTTCTATTGGTTCAATTTTTTTCTTTCTGCCTTAACCTACCATGACTTGATTCTAGACAAACCCTTCCTTTTCCATTTTTTTTTTTGTAATTTTCCTTAATTATTTGGCATTTTTAGATATTTTGGGTAATTCCGCATATTCTTCCCTACATATAAATACATATAGAGTATAAATAAATACTCCTAAATATTATTTACATTATTCTATAATTTTTATTGTACATATAATTTATCTTTAGTAATTCATTAGTTATCAAAACTCGTTTTTAGGTATTTCTGATAAATAACATGTAATATACTTATAATTTGATATTATAATATTCTATTATTTTATTACTTATTTAAACTTACGAAGTCACTTTTACTAATAATTCTTATATTATTATGATAATTTAGGTTTGATCAAATCCTTTAACCGATCGTTCTAAACTCTACGTATTGAATCTAATCATATAGTTGCAAGGCTTACAATAATGACTTTTATGAGTTTGAAATGTAGTTTTATAGATATCCTCCTAGTGCATCCAAATTTGATGATATCCAGAGTGTAAATCCTTCTTAGAAAAAATGTAAGCCCCATGAAGTTCATCAAAAAGTTCATCAATAATGGGAATAGGAAAATTATCCTTAATGGTTACTTAATTAAGGGCATAATAGTCAATGAAAAACACTACGTATTGTATTTCTTCTTTACCAATAGTACAAGTGAAGAAAAAGGACTTGCACTACGTTGAATAATCCCCTGATCCAACATGTCACGAACTTGTTCTCTATTTCTCCCTTCTGAAAATGAGGATAACAATATGGTTTGATATTGACATGAGATGTAACTAGGTTAAATGAATGCAATGTTGAACATCTCGAAGGGGTGGCAATGATGACGATATATCAAAAACTAGAGAGAATCTGCCCAAAAACTCCTTAAGTGAGTTATTGCTAGTAGTAGTCTCCTCTGATTGCAAAGAAACTAGTTGAGCCACCATATGTAAGAAAGAGACGACTACATCAGTCTTGTTAAGACACCGTAATTGATAATTAGAGATAAGAGTAATAGTAAGAACGTGATCCCTTCACAAAGACACAAGCACCCTGTGATACAAGAAATCCATTATTAGAGAATTGTAATCAATAGTGATAACTCCCAAACTCTAAAGCCACTGGACTCTTAGAACAATATCAACCCCTTGAATAGGTAAAATGTAAAAATTTTCTTCAAAGCATAAGCCTTAAATATAGAATGGAATGCCTACACATTGGCTGTTACAAGCCATAGTACTCTCATTTCCTATCATCATGTGAAAACGTAGAGCAACCATATGGAGAGACCTAAATGTTTAGCTAATCATGATTGTAGAAAATTGTGGGTACTACCTGAGTCAATTAGCATCGTGACTTCATGATTGTTAATAGACCTTTGAAATCGTAGGGTATGGAGCAAAGAGTGACTTAAAAGAGCACGATAGTTGATAGTACACTAGTCCAAGTCATGAGTAATGTACTTTATTTCAACATGTTGCTCTAATGATGGAGAATTATCTGAAATGGTAAGGTCAGAAGTTTCAGAAACGTTTTCTTCATCATGAATGAGAAGCAAAAATTTAGGTTTACACTTATGGTTGCAATGGCATTTGTCATCGCAATTATAACATAAGCCTTGCTCCCATTAAGCCAGCATCTCAGAAGCAATGAGATGTTTGATAGGTAAAGCTAGTTTAGAAGGAATAGATGGAGAAGTAGAATTGGTAGAGGTTGAAGGTAAAGGGAGTTTAGAGAATTGTAACAGAGGGGTATTTGGAGTGAATGGTGAAGAAGTGGTATAGGATTTAGAAAAAAGAGAAGTATTAGTATAGTTAGCTTCATACATCTTAGCAAGCTAAATTGCATGCATCATAGTAGTTAGTTTAGCTATTTGAATATCTATTTTGATATGTGATTTCAGGATTGATACAAAATAACTCACCAAGAATCCTTCAAGAAGGCTAACAACTGTATTGAAGAGAGCTTTAAAGGCAACCTAATACTTAAGAACTGTTATTACTTAAATAAGCTTAGATAGCTTACCTTTGACATCTTCGTAAATTGATGGACTAAAACATTCTTCTAATGCTTTAAGAAAAGCACTTTAGGTAGTAATTTGATTATTTCTTTGCATCCATTGATACCAAGTAATGGTTGCTTCTTCCATGGCAACAGAAACTGTGATTAAACACTAATCTTAAGGTGTAGCATGAAATTAAAAAACTTTTCCACTTTGAAAATCCATCCCAAAGCATCTTCTCCTGAGAATTTGGGAAGTTCTGGTTTAATACCCTTTAAAAGGGAATCAAGGCACCTTGGCTAATTGCACCAAAAAATGATGATCCCTGAGTAATATTATGATTAGTACTATCTCGAGAGTAGGTTTAATTTAGATTAACATTTTACAATTTTGAATTTAGTTCATGCATAGAATCTTGAATGTGAGAAGCACTTCTAAAATACTCTTACATCTGAGATTGCATCACATGCATTATCTTAGCTAAATACGACATTAAAGCTTGAAGCTTATCTATGTCATTAGATTGGTTATGATTCTTCCTATTACCACCCATGGATAAGAGTACCAAAATGTTAGGCCTATACCTAATGTTCAGCCTTTAGATGTATTAGAAATTCATACTTTCAAATATTACTGAATCTTTGCTTTCACTTACTTTCTTCCTCTCACAAGTTCTTTAATCAGGTACACTTTCCTCTCTCTCACACACTCTGGATCTAGGTTTGGTCTCCATGTCAGATCCTTACTTAGATCCCTTTCAATCTCTCGTGTTTGCTTATGATCTCTCACTAGACTAACATCCCTTTTTCTTGTTGCACGAGGTACTTATAGGTTTAGCTTGTTCGAGTTGACTCAACTTCGAGAAAAAGGAAGAGAGGAAGAAGACAACAGAAATTCTTCAAGGGATGAATTGATCTCGTTTACTATTTCTATATTCTCTTTTATACTACCTATCTTGAATAGTATTCTAGACACTTTTTAGTTATTTCTTGCTCTTTTGTTGTTACTTCTACTAATTTTTGTTGGTTACGGTCTATATCTTATGCTATTATCTATTTTCATTTACAGCTTGTAATATGCTAGATCTATTATATATGTGTCCAAAAGTTGTTATATTTTGTTATGCTATGATATAATCTTAGTGCCATTTAGGTACTTTCCTCAATTTAGCCTTTTTGTGCATAACAAAGCTCCAAGATTCAAATTTGAAGGCATTAAGCGTAAAGGTTTGCCCCTAATTTTTAGGAGATATTTATTTTAAAAAAGGGTTCAACTTTTGAAAGCTTTATTGAAGAAATACGAAGGGAAATTAGAGTATTTTATACAAGAAAGTCTCTAAAATACATCAAATAACAAGAAGTGCAACATTTAAATTCTAGTCAAATTCAAGTGATTCAGTTTCCACAATTTATGGGATCACAACAACCAGTGAATAAGTCAATATTTTATCAAATTATTCAACATTTGATTAAGAATTATCTAAAATTATAGTAAGGAGACATTGCTCTAAAAGATATAAAAAAAGACAACTTCAAATATTTCGAGATAGAGATCATCTGATAAAAGTTGCGTTCATTTTCTAAAAGCTTGATATTCGAGAGAATTCAGAACCATATTCCAAATTTAATTCAGAGACAACACTGTTCAATCTTCGTATTCTGTCCTCATAGTTTCTATAAATATATGTATTTGATTTTGTTGTGTACTTTATTTGAGAAGGTCTTTATACTCTGTCTTCATAATTTCTATAAATATATTCATTTGAGTCATATGCTTTGTGTTAAAGAGAGAATAAAATTTTTGTAGTTCTGTGTATAGTCAAGAGTAGCTTAGTGAAATAGAGAAGAAATGCTTGTGATTGTGTGTCTCTTGTTGAAGATAGTGAATCGTGAATAGTAGAACGACATCGGTATAGATAATCGGGTCCTTCCTTAATGGTGGAGCTAAAATAGCATAGTAGGCATAAGGATGAAGCATCATAAATCTCTTGCTTGACCTTCTTATCCCTATTATTCTCTCTTTACTTCATATTTTGTTATTGATCATATATTATTTCACGTCGAATCTTATTTAAGTAATTAAAGGGGACGTATTTAAATTTAGTTTTGCGAAAATGTTTCAAGTTTTGTAGTAACCAATTTAACCTTCCTCCCTATTATGCATGCGCGCGCAAAGGTGTTTACTTTTAGGACCTACAATTATAATCTACCTATCTTACTAAAAGGTTAACCTCATAATATCCTAATCACTGCTCCCTTATCATGGTAGCCTTGGTAAAAATTTTTGACTTAATGATTTCAATAATCTCATAACAGATACCAACACTTAAAAAATAATGTGGAATGAACTAAAGCCCAATATGAAAATCCGTAACCACATATGCATGCCATATATCATACACACGGTTTCACATGCATTTTTCTAACAAAAATATCAAATAATTCATTTAATCATCCTTTATTAATCAACAAATTGCACAACCTGTAATCATTTGCAACTAATCCTAAACTTAGAGTAACTCATGACTCCTACTTCATAATTCCTAAGTCGGGATACTAACATTCAGCCTCATTTAAACAAGCATTGAGATATTGGTACTACGGCTCCCATATGCTACATAACCTACTTGATTCTAGATTACTAATGTTACGACCTTTGGATACTAACTCAATCTATCTTGTATCATATTAGGGGTAATTTTGCTTGGGACAACGTCGCTCAAATATCAATAAGGTGCCATCTTAGAGATGTTAGTACTATGACCCCTGATACAAGGCAAGTGCACCTATCAGTTTTAATATAGCGAATATGAGTCCGAATCGATCTCTCAGAGACTTCGAGTACTAATATTTACTTTAGCTCTATTATTTGATCGGAAAATTGTGATAGGTTGAATGAATTAAAATACTAAAATTAACAAACTAACCTAATTATGAGACTTGATTAAGTAATTTAGAAAGCAATAAAATTAAGAACGACTTCAAGAAGGTAATAACGTATTTAGGAATTATTTCCTCTAGTGTTTAATATGTGGCCGCATAAAATGTATCTAATTCAATCTATATTATTCTTAACTGAAGGGATTCACAATTAAAGTTAACATCTTTCTCAAGCATATTAATCTTAATCCTAAATTATTTACCGAAATCTCTTCACTTAGTAATATAATTTAGAACCGCATTAATGTATAATGAATTCCCACACAAGATAACAACTTTCTGGAAGAAACATGTATCTTATCTCTAAGTACACATGTAATTCTCTCCAATTATGTCAAGATCTCATTACACATGTGATTTCTCAATCATCATGCATAATATCATAGATTGATACCCTAGAAATATCAATTAACAATTAAATAACATAATTGAATCAAGAAAATATAGAAACTTTATTGAAATTTGTCAATAAATTTAATAATCACATGAAACCCTAGATTCTATAATCCTAAATACAAGAATCTTAAGTTATTATAATGAAACTAAAAATGAATTGCAACAAAATCAAGAAATAAAACATGAAAAATCCCTTTTGTTGATGATAAATCTCTTCAATCTTTAAGTTGGGTATTGCTTTCGTCTTTTTTTAGTGTCCAAAATTATGTGTGAAACCCTAGTATATCCTTTTATAATGTATTGTAAGGTTTCTTTTTGCGTTACCAGACACAGCTTGAGACACAGTCGTATCCCCAGGTTGTGTAACTTTCTAACCTTGACAAATCTTCCTACATGAACACAGCCTAGGGACACAATTGTATCCTAGACTGTGTAACTTTTTTATCAACATTTCTATTGTTTATGTAACTTCAAAATTCCATAACTCATTCATTTGAACTCCAAATTGAGTAAAACTTGATTTCTTTTCTTCGTTTTCAATCCGAGAACGTGTTCAAACCTTGAAATCAAAATTTTACTCAATTAAGTATCCATTTCTTTAAAAAATACCAAAGATGTAATGGAAATACTATAAAATCACTATGTGAAATGTATTTAAAATAAGAGTTATCAACCCCCTAAGTTTAGCCATACATAAGCAACAAACATAATTTAGCCAAATTTTAATTAGTTTAGTTCACATCAACTATCTTACACAAGCACAAGTGCAACCAACAAATAAGGTAATACGTACCTAGGTCCAATGAATAACTAAAAGTATCTAACTCAGAAATCTTTTCTTATTAGTTGAAGTACCGATGCAAGAATAACTTATTTTAGTTTCTATTTCCTTATTATCTTTCTTTAATTAGATTCATTTAATTATTTTGCTATGTTCTTGAATATGAATTTTAGCTCTATCTAAGGTTTTAGGATCAATTTGGGCTTTTAAGCGTGTTTAGAATTGGTTAAGTTAAGATTAAGGGGGAATAAGAATGAGAAACAATTGAAAAAGAAAGACAAGAAGAACACGCCCAACATTCGCGGCTATGTTCTTCCTCTCATGAAAAATTCTCTTCTTATTCCGAAGCAAAACCCATGTTAAGGGGTTCATGGGTAGAATTACGCCTGTGATCTTTGTCCTTGGTTCGCATTAATTAACATTTTCTTTTCTTTTTCAATTTTTAACCTATCAAATCCATTCCAATTCAATCTTAACTTATCCAATACTCCAAATTATCTCTAATTTGATCTTACTCATCACTTAAACACAACGAAACACTCAAGTGTGTTTCCAAACTCAAGATTGAAACAACAATAACAATAGTCAAGATTGAAACATACTTTGATCAATCGCTTGATTATGGATTTGATAGGCACTAATGTAAACTTGCAACACAACTCCAAGAATCCAAAATTCTACTCCTTTGATTCCAAAGGCCTCATATAAAATTAAAGATAACTTAGTTATCCTTTTCTTATCAAGCTTTTTCATTACAACAAGTTGGTGTACTAATTAAAAATTAAAATTTTAATTTGTTCGATTGCTTAATCTATAACTAGCCAATGTTGAAGGATCTTGCTCCATAAAACTCCAACAAAACCTTTACGTAAGGGAGATCTATAGTTATATTCATCTCCATCATAATTCATAGGTTATGAAAACATATCTTACCTTATTGGATTGGTTAGCCTAAATTAGTAATTACCAAAAGGATTTACTCCACAAACTTTAACAAAACCTTGAAAAGAAATAATCTTTACTATTAATTTCGATTTTTATGAATTTATAATCAAAGAAATCGTGTCTTGCTTTCTCAATATCTCATTCTTGTCTTTATGTCACTACCATTGTTAAAGTTTTTGTTGTTGCCTATGAAGAAAATAGAATAATTAATGATATAAAATGATATTTATATGTAGGCCTTTTTATTTCCTTTTTTTTTTTTTCAAAAATATCCTTGACTTCATGAGCTAATCATTTTTATACCATTACCTTAATAACTATTTTCCTTTATTAATTTTGTGGGGTTTCACATAATTGTTATGGAATTATTCACTTCTCACTTTTCACTATTTCTCAAAAACAAATTTTCCTCCTTTCTTCTTCTACGATTTTATTTATTCATTTGTTTTTTTTCCCCAAGAAACTCAATGTTTTTACATTAACTACATTGATTTACTTGCAGATTTGCCTTCAAGACCTTCCCTAATATGCTATTAGCGACTAAGGCTATGGTTTTTCTCCTTACCATATTGTATCTATCCAGTTTATTATTGTCCTTATTATTTAGTTTGTTTCCTTGATTTGATGTTGAATTGCTAATTTCAAATCATGACTTTTGGCAAGTGTGAAGAGTCATCTTGTATTATTATTTTTATTTTGATACGATCATAATGACATTTATTTTATTGAATAACTAGAATATAAATTATATTTGCATAAAACATCTTAAATGAGTCTAACTAAATATAATTGTTGTTCATGGCTAAGTCTAATGATACCATTATTTCTATCATCTTAAAAGAATAATTAACTAAGAGGTAGTAATGAATATTTTCAAAGAAAAGTTGTATACTATTCTTAGCCAATAGATTCTGTTAATAATAATTTTGTAATTTTGTATGCTATTGATACTTTTATATTGGCCACAAAATTCATTACTACTTTTAAGTCTTCACATTACATCTCATATAAAGAATATAGGAAGTCCTTCATAACAAGATATTTTAATTGTTTACACATACTACTGGATACATTTGAAGAAAATATCATGTGGATTTTTTAAACCTTTTATCTTTGTCAATAGTTTTAAATGCATGAAACCCAAAAATGAAAAATTCTTTTGATTACATATTTATTTTCATTTATTTAAAAGACAAGTAACATATTGGTTCTTAATGATTTTAAACAAATGTAGGAAAATGGTTGCTTTAATGTGATTCGTTATTACATAGATGTTATATATAAAGTTATAATATGTACTAGTTTCGTGATTGGTGAGAACATGTTCAAGACAGCAAGCTAGAGGTAATAAATATTTATTTAGAGAATTATGTGTTTAATGATATAGAGTTTTGCATCTTTACCAAAGAACAAAATGATTTTTTCTTGGTATTTCATAATTTTATTATGTAAATACAATTTACTTCTATTATCTTGACGTAATAGTTTGAGGTAATGCATTTTATTACTCCTTTACAATTGCTAAATTTACAAGGTCATTCCAATTTGTTTTATTTTTCAAATTCAACTCTTATGCAATATTTTTTTAACACTATTAGATCTTATTCAATAAGAGACAAGTGTAACTCTAATACATGGACAAACATGATCAAAACTAAATAATCAAATCTCTTATAAGGGACTTTTCTCTATATACTAAATTATCTTTTTATTTACTATACATATTCATTTAGAGTAAAAGGATAATTATATACATCAAATCGTATTTATATTTATAGTTGTATCATTTACATAATGTAAGACAAAGTAACATAACCATTGACATTCATGACATTTCATTTTGCGTTTTAAAATATAAATATAATATTTTCACATTCATAACATATTTTATATTGTAAAATATAAAAGATATTTTGTGTTTTATAGTATATTTCATTTTAAAATATAATAATTTTCATTATAATTATTTATACTCTATTTCTGGATGGTACATTATTTTATGGAAACCATTTGGTATTTATATGATACTATTATCTATTATATATTTTTTACGTTAAATTTAGTAGTAGTAGTTGCCCTACAATTAAAAAAATTTATAACAATATTTATACTATTTTTTAAATTGCGTATCATTTTACAGAAATCATTTGCTATATACATGATATTGTAATATATTATATAGATTTTTTATATTGAATTTAATAGTAGTGGTTACCTTATAGATAAAAAAAATTTATAACCATTTCTTGTTAATATATCAATTTTTGGTTTTTTTTTAAAAGTAAATTTATTACTTTGCTAGTTGGCAAAAAAAAAAAAAAGAAAGAAAGAAAAGAAAATAACTATTACTTTGTTTGAGGAGTACATTTTGGTGAGAAAGGATAGCTTCTATCCTTCTTCTTAGGATTGTAAGGAACTTATCTATTATATATTATTTATTATTTAATATAATAAACTCGAAATATGTTTTTTTATAATACCCATATAATATTACATTTTCATATTTTATGAAAAGCCATCACATTAATATTGTCTTTTAATACAATGAAAATAACTACTTATTAAGAAATAATATGTAAGCCTGTAATGATATGACTCTTCATTTCTCCCTTTTTTTAAACATTTTTTATTCTTTTTAAGAAAACTTTCATTTTTTATACTTTTTCATTAACAATATTGTTATTATTTTTATTATCCATAAGTTTTCACTTTTTAAAAGTCACATTCTTTATGTATAATATGATGGATTTTTCTACCGTAATACTAGTAATATAGTATTATTGTAACGTTAGTACTACAGTATTACAGTAACATTGACCAAGATAATTTATATAAAAACTTAGCAGGTTATCTTAACAGATAACCTACCATAACAACATATTGTTTAAGTAATATGTATAATATACAATGTAGATTATACTTAAGTATATATGATTGGCTAAGGTAACTTGCTATAAAAACTAAGCAGCTTATCTTCTACGATGGTAGCCTGCCACCGTAAAATAGCATAATTTGTTGTTCAAGTAATATATATGCTATAGAGTATAGATTATGCTTTAGTAAATTAATGGTTTGAATTATCTAGTATTACGGTAATATATTTTTGCTGATATTGTTGTAGAAATCCCATGTTGAATAGCTGTGATCTTTAGATAATTTGATGTAAAATGATGTAGTTCTAACTATATGGTGTTATAATCTGATAACTCTAAAGATTATAATTTTTTTTAAATAATATGATATTTTATATAATTTTCAATAACCATAAAAATTATAATATAAAAGATATATTTATATAATTAGATAAATGCTTTCACATAAGCTTTTAAATATGAATTTATTGGCTTATATTAATATTTTTATAAATATAAATATATTTTAAAATAAAATCTGTCCATTCTGTGGACATTAAGCAGTTGAAGAATGTGAAAAGGCATTTCAGATGAAGATAACTGCACGTGGCGTGTGATCTTTGTTCCACTAGCATAATCGCACATGGACCGAGTCATGATTACGAAAGTCGTCGAAGTTGGATTGCAGGTCTAAGCTATACGTTATACTCCTATTCCGGTAGACATGGAGCCTTTTTACCTATTCACACTCCACAATATCTCCGCAGTCTGTATCAAATTATCCTTCGGAGAAATCACGAACGCACTCTCTCTCTCTTACCTTCTCGAGTCCCTGTTCGTTCTAGGCAATCACGTCTTTTTTTTTTTTGGCCCAGGTATGCACTCACTATTCACGTATGTTTCTCTCTCTCTTAGATTTCCTCAGTCAACTATATGACCTTTCTATTTGTAGCTCTAATTTGTATTTTCATTATAGATTCTACTATTCCAACTCCAAGATTCAAGTTAGATAACTTTTGGATTATCTAAAGTTTCTAATCCTTAAAGTGCTTCCTCTGATGAGATTAGACATGGGGTATGATAAAACAAACGGTTCAGATTAAATCCTCTTTTTGGATATAATCCGATCATTTATTTTTGCTTTTCAATTTGTTCAAAACATGTTTTGTTTTGATTACCAAATCGAACTAGGTCAATTTTCAAATAATCAAACAATTTAAGTAAACTTCTCCTCTTTACCCTCATGGTACAATATTCAGAAGTGTGATGTTTTCTAGAGTTGTAACTAATGGTTTATGAATAACTTATTTCTAATCGGTTTTCAAACTCCATCTATAATGTAGGGAATTGTGGTAGCTAGGTCGTAATAATGGATCCAATTGTCAAATTTTTCGTCTTTGCTCATGGAAACATTGTACGAGTTGGTGAAGAAGGTGTATCATATGATAGGGATCCACTGAGGAAAATAAGACTGAAAACAGACGCAACTTATAAAGATCTATTGAATGCAATATGCACCTGCGTCAAAATCGACCCCACTACCCATCAAATCAAGCTGCACCATCGGTACCCTAAATCTGTGGAAGGGAGACTTCATTATTTATTGGTGCCCATCCTTGATGGCAATGACGTAGAAGATCTTATTCAAACAGCTGAAAAAACAGGTGAAGGGTCTATCCAAGAGCTTTACGTTGAGATATCTGATAAATCTGTATCTTTGTCCGGGCACGAGATGCAGCAGGTAGATGCTACGATGCCCTCGACCTCTCAAGTGCCCCTGTTAAAGCATGACCCAACCATTACAAGTGAAGATTTCATGCCTAAGCGTCCCCGATATGAGACACCCTTATCTAAAGGTATCTATAATACTGATGGAGAGATAAACCGTGTTATAGAGGATCCACATGTTGAAACGGGCAAGAGTCTTGTGGTCGCAGACTTGAAAAACGAGGATCCTTCTCAGAATCTTATGATCCATTACCCAAAAGGTTTTACCATGCCACATTCTCCAGTGTCAATGGATATTACAAATGGTATGGAAGAAGGTAATCAAACCTCAAGGGAAAGTTTGTCAACTACTCCTCCAATTGGACACAAGTACGAAGTATTCTTGAGTTTTAGAGGAGTAGACACTCGTCATGGATTTACTGATCATCTTTACAATGGATTGGTCAATGTGGGAGTTCGGGTGTTTAGGGATAATGAAGAACTTCATGTGGGTGAGGAGATTGGCCCTGAACTTCTTAAAGCAATCAAGGGCTCTAAAATTTTAATCCCCATTATCTCTAAAAATTATGCATCTAGCATATGGTGTCTTAAGGAGCTCGTCCAAATTCTGAAGTGCAAGGAGACACCTAACCAAGTTGTCCTACCCATCTTTTACCAAGTTAAGCCATCAGAAGTTCGAAACCAAACAGGTGATTTTGGAAAGGGGTTTCTCCTATGTAAGAAGAAGCATGATGTTGAAGATGGACTTGTCCAAGAATGGAAAAATGCGCTCATGGAAATTATAACCTTGAAAGCATGGGAGTCAAATGAAATTGCAAATGGGTAACTATAGTATTTTCTTTTATCTATTTGTGGTTTTAATATATATTGAAACTGAGGACAAAATTTATGTGCCCACAAACCAGCATCCTCATTCATGTTCCTTCTAAAATTATTTGTATGCACAAAAAAGAAAAACAAAGTAAAAGGTGAGATACAATTTAAATATTCCTTATAAAGGGCAATGTGTAATTTGAAGGATGTGTGTATAGGAATACTGTTTGGGATGGTCTTGACTTGAATACCTATAAATTTAGATCCACAACCACTCCATCAAGAACATTAAGCTTAGAGAGATGATTTATATTATATATTCACCACCTTTAGAAAATAATCAAATAGTCCAATCGTGATACAATAATTGAAATCAAGACCTTCTCTTAAAAAATGTTGAATTTAGATCCATTGCTACCTAATAAAAGTTTTATTGAAGTTAGCACGACAAAATCAATCTAAACGATGAAACACGTAATATCTATTCTGATTATTTATTATTTTACAAGACTAAATTAAAACATTGGATGTAGGCATGAAGGAGAACTCGTAAAAATGGTTGTGCACAAGGTTCTACAAGTACTGAGAAAAGTTGCTCTCCCTATTAGCGATCACCTAGTTGGAGTTGAGGATCACATGCAAAAGATTATTGAATGGATGACAAATTCCAAAAAATGCAACGATGTTCAAGCTATTGTATTTCATGGAATGGGTGGCATAGGCAAAACAACTTTAGCTAAAGTTGTATATAATCAACTTTGCAACCAATTTGAACGTTGCAGCTTCATCGCAAATATCCATGCAACATCACAACAATACAAGGGTCTGGAGGAACTACAGAAGCAACTCATCTCAAATATTTTAGGACAACAACAAGGCATATCAAACACTGATGAAGGAGCTAACATCATTAAAGCTAGATGCAATAGAAAGAAGGTTCTCATTTTGCTTGATGATATTGACCATAGAGATCAACTAGATGCATTGGCAGGAAAGCCGGATTGGTTTGGAAGAGGAACTGTAATTATCATTACTTCCAGGAGAAAAGATGTCCTTCAACATTGGGATAGCAGCTTCAGTTATGAACTTAATGAATTGGATCCAAATCTATCTTTTCTGTTATTTTGCAAGCATGCATTTAAAGGAGGCGATTCTATTCCAGATGAATATAATCCTATTGCTAAGGAAATTGTATCCACCACTGGTGGTCTTCCTTTAGCAATTCAGGTCATTGGTTCCTTTTTATTTGGTAAGGCAAAAAATATTTGGGAAGGAAATTTAGAGATATTGAAAGAGATACCTCATCACGAAGTGCAATGTAAGTTGAAGATAAGCTTTGATGCTCTTCAACCGGAGGAGAAAGAAATATTTCTTGATATTGCTTGTCATCTAATTCATGAAAAGAAAGAACGTGCATTTTACATGTGGGATAGTTGTGGCTTTTGTCCACAAGTACGGATTGAGAAGCTCATTTCATTGTCCTTGATAAAAATCGAACAGAAAGAAGAGTGCATTGTACATGATCAATTGAGAGATCTTGGAAGGGAAATCGTGCGACAAGAAAGCATACATGATCCAGGAAAGCGCAGCAGAATATGGAAGGAGAAGGAAGCTCAGGAAGTCTTAGAATTAAAGCAGGTACAAAGTCCATTTCTTTTTTTAGTTTCTTTATATACATATATGGCAATGATCTGTAGATGTTCCTCAGCTTGTGCGAAGATACTAAATTAAGATAATTTCTTATAAAAAGACAATTTTTACAAAGAAAGAAAACTAGAACAATTATTAGTGCAAAGAATTCTATTCATGTAAACATTGGTAATTGGAAATAAGATGTGGATTTGTGGTTATTGGAAATAAGTATTTCGCTACTGTAACTAGCAAATCTTCTTCCATTCATAATTCATTGGAGCATGATATACTCCAATAATTCATAGATACAAGAAACATTATTGAAAAGTTTTCTTTGCTTGATTTTTTTTTTCTTGAAGGAAACCAGACATAATTAACCTTGTTCCATTGATATCAAGATCTACAATGCGATTTCTTTAAGTAAAGTTTATGCGAGCAGGCTATTGAATGAAAGATAATCAACACTACGAGTAAGATAAATGATGAAAATATTCAATAGATGGCTATATTTTCTAAACTAGTGGCTGTCGTTTAAATTGTGTATTTAACCCCCTTATCCATTTAAAAGCTTAATATTTTCTAAAGTTTCCAAAATAGGGCTTTCCTCAAATTTATTCAGTTCAGTTTCCAATAAGATCATTATAACTTAATTAAGTAAAATATAACATTATTACATGTATCGAATTAAATAACAAATATAATAAAAATATCAAGAATAACAAAATGCCAAAAAAAAAAGAGAAATCCTAGAAACTCATCGTCATGAAAACTTTATGGCAACTCCATCAGAATCCTCATGATGGAAACTCTGTGGCAACTCCAACATCATAGTTACAATTGCTTCTACTACAAATTCCTTAAAGAAAATCTATAAAAAAATCCATACCTCATCAGATTGCATTTCAATATGGAAAATCTAACACCAAAATCATGATCGTCATCTCTAGCATCATAACTGCTACCTCCTCTTTGCCCTGCATATTCACTACCACTAGGGCTCCAGTCAGACTATAGCACTTTGTTTTCTCTTCTTCTCAAAACTTCTCGTCTTCATTCTCTAAATTTTGATTGTTATACTTTATCAAAGTTTCTTCCGTTGAGTATTGTTTTAATCTCTAAATTTTGATTGTTATACTTTATCAAAGTTTCTTCCGTTGAGTATTGTTTTAATGACACTCGGATGTTGGGTTAGCCTTTACCATAGAAAGTGCTATTACCATTCGAGTTTAAGCCTTTAGCATAAAAAATTAGATTTTATTATTACATTAGTTTAGCCTTTAGCATAAGTAGCCTCCCTTTTTCCAATTTTTTATTTGTCGAAAGTTCCAGATTTTTCCTGGTTTATTTTTTATTTTGTAAACATCTATCATTTTTATTACATTACTTAATCAAACATATTTAATAATAATATCTTATTAGATTAATTACTATGGCTATATGTCCATGGTGGATGGATTCCTTTTATGAAATTGATGGAAATTCTCTTCTGAAAAGCTTGAAAAATTGGTAAAATAATTAAGGACAGAAATTACAAAATCTATCAAACTTTAAAAATTAAATTTGTATTTTTTTCAATTATTTAGAGGATATAGACAATTTTATGGGAAAATTACTCTGAGAGTGGGTAAACTTTTAAAGTCAAGCTTTTAATAGAGGAGGAATCATTAATTCAAATATGACAAATACTATTATGGTGCAAATATAGAATATCCATGATATGTTGCTGATGTGGCATGTTAAGTACCAAAGTAGATAACTGATATGGTAATTCACATAAGTGACATCTAATGAGATTATAGTAGAGGCATGACAACATGTTTTATGTACATCACTTTTAATAATATTCATTTTCTATCTGCACTACTAAAAACATCCATACTAAATCTAAACGTGCAGAAGATTCACATTGTATTACTATTATGTAATCTTCCCACAATTTTACATATTTTTTTCTAAATCTCAATGTGATATGAAATGTATTTGAGGAGTACGATAAGGTCATGTTTTCTTTTGAAAAATATTTTTTCTGCTTTTTTTTTCGATCATGCAATCAATTTTTTAAACTCTAGTAAAGTAAATCATTTTAGATTGCATCTTCCAATATAAAAAAGATAATTTGCAAAGACAATACGACGTAGTTGGAGGGGGAACAAAAAAAAGACAAAAGCTGAGATGGACATATGACACCTGTTCTAATCCAAATTTGAAGTAGAATGATAGAATAGTAAAATAAGTATAATGACGACAACAGCAGAACATATTATTCTGAGAAAATAATTTATAAATTTTTATATTTACAAGCTTTTCATTAGGCATAGTATATACCAAGAAATTTGTTTTTACTATTACCTTTTTAGAGTGACCAGACTGCAATTTACAAAATTATTAATACACTAATTTTTTAGAACTGAACAAATTTAGTTATTTAAAACATTTTGAGAAATTTCATGGTACTTTTCAAAGCAAAAGTTTAACCAAACGGTTACTTTTGCTAATGGAAGTCTTTATCATGAATAAAAGAAAATATACTTTCAAGTTAAAGGAATTTCAAAATTGCATATTTTCAAAATATCAGCACTTATTATCCTCGAAACAGGAGGACATTTTTTTTTTAATACTAGATTGTCATGTGTAAATTAAGTTGATGGAGATGTTTATATGGTGACATATCCATATATTTAATCAACAAAATTAAATAAAGTTAAACAATAACTAAAAAAGGCAAAGACAAAAAGAAAAAAAGAAATACTTAGTCCATAGCAATTGTTAGTCACCCCTATCTTTGGTTGCCTGGCCACCACCACATTTTTTCTTTTTGGATTATCTTACCAGAAGAATCCTTGTCATTGTCCTCCCTACCCTATTAATACTTTAATTATAAGAGTCACCTAGGTCACTAACATGAAAAGCTGTCATGTGGTTGTTCCCCATGGCTTTCACCAAACACTCTTGACATCTTAGATGCTTTGGTTATCTAATTCTACATAGATTCGCCCTATAATTGAAGCAAGGGAGCATAAATAGTTTATCTGATTGTTGAATCTGTTGGCTTGAGCATATGTTGTGAACTCTTTATTAGTATCGTGAAAGTTTCCCATTTTCTTCATGGAGCCAAACCCTTTTTATCAGATCCATCACGTTTGCCTAATCTCACTCTCTAATCCAAAACTCAACCTTTTGACATCTAATTTGGAAAACCTATACTTATTGATTATTACTACATTTCAAAGCGTTTTCATCATTTAAAGCATATGTTGAGTGACCCCTTCTAACATAGCCCCTACCACATTATACTCTTAGGTGGTTCATAACCGCTTTGAACCAAGTGTTTTTTTAAATAACTCTTGTGTTTTCCTTTTGTTTTCAATTTTCTACTTTTCCTTTTATCTATTTTTTACTTTTTTTTTTTTTAGTTTCAGTTAATTGACTCAGTTAAATATAAGAATAGATCACTATAGAAGCATTCATATCAGCTTATTTTACACGACAGCCTAATTAAAAAAAAAAAAAAAGAAAAGAAAAATGGAATCTAAGTTTTTATCAAGGTGCTGAGTGCTGACTCTAAAAATGCTAGAGGTATGTATAATTTTTAAAGTTTCTAAGGATGATCCATACAATTTATTCTAAAAGAATACTATATTATATTAAACTTTGACCCTACAATAGATTAAAAGAAAAAAAAAAAAAACTTAGGTATTTTTACTTTCACTCTATCCAAGGGAAAAAAAAGAATAAAAATATATGAATAAAAAAATTCTTTTAGCTCGACAATGATATTAAAACAATTCGTGGAACATTTAGAATATCATTAGCTTAAAAGAAGTGAAATATGGTGAAAGAAGGTGCACTTTTCATGCATTAAGAAATCACATAAATAGTTGATTAATCTCTTGCAATGGTTTATCTAAATATATAAAAAGAAATCGTTGCCTTATGGGAAAAGGAAAAAAAAAAAAAGGAAAGAAATTGTACTAAAGTGATAAATCCATTGATATATGTCCCATGGCCAATGCAATATATGTTTGTAATTCATAGCCTAAGCTTAGCAAATGACTGAATTCAATTCTTAGATCCAAAAGTAAAATTAGCAAATGAAGAAAGATATTTTACAAAAATGTAAAACAAATAGAGCCAACTACTTATGCTAATGAATGCAAAGGATTGCAAGGAAGAGTCAATAACTTTTAGATTAATGTATCAAGAATGAAAGCCATTTCATTTAAAATCTTAATTAATCAATGAGTTAGATAATATATCATTATTAGACTGTATTTTAACTTTATAAAGCGTTTTCAATAAAAAAGATTTTTTGAAACCCACCTTCCATACGGTTTATAAATGGATTTTTCTTTTTTTTCTTTTTTGCCTCTGATATTTGTAAGACACTTACCTTTTAAAATAAACTACTGAATTTGGTGATTGGCAAATACTAAAGAACATGCAGAATTAACTCCTGTAATTGAATTAGTAAACTAGATCTTACTGTGCTTGATGAATTATAGAAATGTTGAAGGAAGACAGAGGGATCTCTGGAAGTGTGTGTGTGTGTGTATTGAAAAATGATTCAGTTATGTTTGTTACAAAGATGAGAAGTCAGTATATATATACAAGTATTGAACTGACTAACACGTCTAAAGCTAAAGTCCCTTAAATGCTATGTAAGTAAGTTTAACATACCCCCTGGAATAGGATTTTTAAAAGTCCTAACTTGGACCTAAAGAAAGCAAGCTACTTTTCACTAACAATTTTTGCCATAAAATCTGTTGATTGAAGATGTGAGGGAACATGAGAGATATGGAGGAACCTAGAATCCATTTGGTCGCAAGTAAAGGGCATGTCGACTTCTATGTATTTAGTTCTTCCATGAAAACAAGGAATTTCTGAAATGAGCTTAAGTGATTTACTGTCAGTAAAAAGATCAACAGGCAATTGAACTTCAACTTGCAAGTCTTTCAAAAGATAAGTAATTCACAACAACTCTTTAACTGTTAATGCAATGCTTCTATACTCCACCTCAGCCAAAGAAGTAGATACAGCTGATTGCTTTTTTGTTTTCTGTGACACTAAAGAAGTTATGATCATGATACAAAAGCGGGGCAATGATTTATGATCAAACTTACAAACTCCCCAATCTGCATCAGAAAATGCAGCAAGGGACAAAGCACTTTTTGAGGAAAATAGCAAGCCTTGATTAATGCTTCCTTTCAAGTACTTCAAAACATGGATGGCAACATCTAAGTGAGTAGTTTGAGGAGTTGCAATGAATTGACCGAGTTGTCAAACGATCAAAAGAAAGATCAGGCCTAGTGATTGTAAGATACAAAAGTCTGTCAACTATCTGCCTAAAAACAACTGGATCAAGAAGGAAAGTGCCAGACTATGTATCAAGATGTAAATTGGAAGGAAATGGTGTAAGAGCTGATTTAGAACCTGTCAGACCCATGTCTTGAAGAATGTCCAAAATGAATTTCTGTTGATGGAATAAAATGCCATGAGAAGTGTGTGACAAAGTTCAATACCCAAGAAAAAACGTGCAGTACCTAGATCCTTTATAGTAAAAGCACAATCAATTGAGTGCTTAACTTCCTGAATAGCATCTAAACTATCACCTGTTAAGAGCACATCATCAACATATATTAGCAGGGCTAAGAAGCTTAGTAAACTTCTTGTTCCATTGTCTTGAGGCTTGTTTAGGCCTGTACAATGAGTGAACATGCCTACAAACCTGACCATTAGTTGCCTTGGTGTCTTTTGGGTGGAGTAATATAGATTTCTTCCTTAATAAAGCTATGCAAAAAAGCATTGTTCACATCAAGTTGGTGAAGATGCTATAGATAGAAGCAACAATAAGAAGCACTTTAACAAAGGCTAGTTTTGCCACGGGAGAAAAAGTGTAGGTATAATCTATATCCTCTTCTTGGCTATAACTCTTAGCTACTAGCCGTACTTTATACCTCTCAATCAACCCATCAGCTCTGTATTTTACTTTGTGAATCCATTTACTCTCAATAGGTTTCTTTCATGGTGATAAATTTACCACTTCCCAAGTACTATTAGCCTCCAAAGTACTCAATTATTTGTCCATTGCCTTAATCTAATAAGGATATTATTGAGCTTATGGATAGATAATACATTTGCCGAAGACACTAAATATTTGGGATGGTGTTGAAATGAGGTGGAAGAAAAAACTGGATACAATGAGGTTCAATGAGTGGAAGATAAGGACTGTATTGCTCTTGAAGATGCATCCAAATGGACTGAATGTACGAAATCTTGAAGCCATGCAGGTAATAGCCTAACTCTATTAGATATTCGAATTAGAACAATTACCTATATAGACTTTGATTGAGGATCTATTTGTTGCTGATGTGTATTTGAACAAGATTGACCAGTAGATGTTGAAGAATGTTCTGTATGATCTTGAATAGAAGGAATAGAAACAGGTATTTGGTAGATTAGTAAAGTTGTTATCTAGTGTAAAAGGGGGTTGTAACACTTTTGTCTACATGGAAATCCTAGGAATATACATCTACTTCTAGAATCAAATTTATTTCTTAAATGTGGTAGTATAGATGCATAACAAAGATAACGAACAACTCGAAGATCATCATAAGATGGTGGATTATGGAAAAGTATTTGGTAAGGTCTTTGCCAAGTCAAAAATCGAATAGGTAGTTTGTTAATAAGATGGGTATCACTCAATATACATTCTCTTCAAAAATACTTTGGTAGGTTTGCATGCAAACGAATTGCTTTAGCAACATCTAAAAGATGCCTACTTCTACGTTCTATCACTCTATTTTATTGAGGAGTATAAATGACATTCCATTGATGAACTATTCCAACCTTATAAAACAAGTTTCGACACTCAAAACCGATAAATTCAACACCATTGTTTTATTTCACAAACTTTGGTGTGGTGTTGAAGTGATTTTTGATGTAGTTGAACAATTTGGCCAAGATAGCAAGTGTTTGTGACTTGTGTTTTATAAGAAAGGTTTAAATGAATCTTGTCATATCATTTGCAATTGTAAGAAAAAAATTTATCTTTAGAAATAGAAGGTGTATTATAGGGACCCCATATAGTCATATGTAATTAATCAAAATGATAATATGAACGAGAAGTACTAGAATGAAATGAAAGTCTATAAAACTTTGATTGCAATTATCACATAAGATGTTACAATCATGTAATTGGTTTGAACTAACCAAGTTTTTCAACTTAGAAATTGACACATGTCTAAGTCTTGTATAAGAGTTCCAATGACATTGGCTTATTATCAACTAATATGAAGGAACTATTTAAAGAATTTGCTGCAACAACATGAGAATGAGCATCTGCAAAGTTACAACTACTACCATTACATGGTTCAGACTTCAAAATATAGTCTAAAACGAGTATTGGCTTAAACAACAATTGTTTTAGAAGGATGGTCTTGAAACAAATAACTTTTGGAATTAAAGATAACATTTCAATTATAATGTGAAACTAATTTTGCTGACATATGAAAGATTAAAATGAAATGTTGGTATGAACATAACATTAGGCAGCATAATGTTATTATTAATGTTCACATCTCTAGTAGTGTGAACAAAAGTTTGTCTACCATTTGGTAATTTTACTTTGATTGGGTCTTTAAAGTTACGTTTGTTTTGTAAAATATGAGGAAAAGGAAATATATGGTCGAGGTACCTGTATCAATGATCCAGTCACTAGAACTCTTATCATTAAATGAAGCAAAAATGGTTAAGCAAGTACTTGCAAAGTTTACAACTTGCTCTTCTTGTTTGTCCTTCAAGCCTTTGAGTACCTCGACATACTTTTGTCACAAGGTCAAACTCGTTAGTTAAAGCAAGATTAACAAATTCATCAAGAGAATTATCCACACCTTCATGACTCATCTCCAACTTGGCTGTTGTTCGAATGCCTGTTTTTCTATCTCTACCAGGTTTATACCAATTTGGAAACCCAAAAAGTTCAAAACACCTATCCATCGTATGACCAATCTTCTTGTAGTGTGTATAGATTAGTCTAGTTCTACACCTATTCATTCTATTAGCCCCTCTTGGTTTGGTGATATTTTTCACAACATATGTAGTTGGAACATCTTCATTTGCTCCAAGTAGATCATTTAGTTGTTTTTTCTTTTCAACCTATCGTATAAGATAATATGCTTGGCTTGGCCAACGGCTATTAAGGGATCCATAAAAAGAATCTAGCTTCTTACACTCTCAAACACTTCATGTAATCCCATTAGAAATAGAACAACTTGTCTTAATTCTCTATTTCTTGAAATTTTTCTTTTATATTACAAGTACATCGCTTGTGCATCACAATTATACACTGGAAATTAACTAACACTGGCCATTTCATCTCACAGCTTCTTCAATTTGTTAAAATACACAATGACAAACATGTTTCCTTGTTTTAGATTCGACAATTCATGTTTTAATTGATATATAAAATATCCCTTTGTCTGTTCAAATCTTTCACAAACATCCTTCTAAAGTTCTCTTGATGATTTAGCATACATAAAGTCCCTCACATGTGAATAAATAAAATATTGTACAAGTTTAACAAATACCATGTTATAGCAAGTTTCCACGTATAAATGCCAGTATTGTCAAACGTAAGTTGATCCCTATTGTTCAGCTTGGTTCAACTTTCGGTCGAATATGGTTTTTTTTTTTTTTTTAATTTTTGGCCTTCTTATATATTCGAGTTAACCACCCAGTTTAGGTCTGACAATAATGATGAAAATCATTAGCTGTATGTGTGTTAGGAATGGAAGTGTGCAATTAAAGAGAAAATGACTTATTCTTAAAATTTTGTACAGTGATTTATGAAAATTTCCAATAATTTAAATGCTTTTACTATTTCTTTCCTTTTTTGTGCATTTATTATTCCCAATAAAATTGCTATCATATTTGTGGAGAGTTTTCATAATTCGCTAATTTTCTTTGCATATTCTTAGTTTTCTAGTTGCTTACACATTCATCAAAATATGTTTTGTAAAAAGAAGAAAGAAAAATTTCCACCATTTTTCTCAAACTTATATTTTTTTTAATCTATTAATGATAGGGAACGCCAAAAGTTCAAGCCTTTAACTTTGCTCCTTTTGAAGCAGTTCACATCATGAGTGAACAATTTAAAGGGATGACGGAATTGAAATTTCTCCGACTGGAAGATACTTGGCTGGAAGGAGATTTTGAAAATCTTTTTCAAAATCTCAAATGGCTTTCTTTAAAGTATTATTGGAATAGTGATGATATTATGTATATGAACTTTATCCCCACAAGGTTAGTGGTTTTGGAATTATTTAACACTGGCATTACAAAGGATTGGATGGGTTGGAGTCATACTAAGGTACGGCGGTTTTTTTTTATATGATTTTAATGGTCTACTATAAAATATAAAATATGTACTATCTTCCAATTAACCTTTTTAATATTTTCTTTTTATTTCATTGTTGTAAAGAATCTCAAAGTTCTAAAGCTCCAGGACTGCCATCATTTAACCACGACTCCAGATTTCTCTGTGATGGAAAAGTTAGAGGTCTTGGAACTAACCTATTGTATGGCTTTGAAAGAAATTCACTGATCCATCGATAAACTGTGTAAGACACTCAAAGTTCTTGATGTTACTGGTTGTTATAAACTTGAGAAGCTACCGATACAAGTGGGGAAAATGGAAGAACTAAGGAAACTTAATATAAGTTACACTGACATCAGAAGAATTCCTATTTCAAGTGGATACATGACAAAGCTTGAGACAATTGATGCCATGGGGTGTAAACAGCTCATGAACATTCCAGATTCTCTCGGTTCACTCATGAAGCTACAGCGCTTGCTATTATATGGCTGTTCATCATTGACAAAGATTCCCCAATCCATTGGAAAGCTAAAATCGTTGATTGAGCTTGAATTAAGATGTTCAGGAGTTACATACTTACCTGATGCAATTGAAAGTCTAGATAATTTAAAACAGCTCTTTATCGCTCACACTTCCATAAAATGTTTTCCAACTTCCATTGGAAAGTTGAGCAATTTGACATCTCTAGAATTCAATGGGGACTCAATGGAAACACTTCCTGATTTTTCAAGCTTAACCAACTTGAATCATCTTGAATATTATGATGACTTCACGAGAAGGAATAGAGCCCTAAATCTTGGAAAGCTGAACCAATTGAAGACCTTGTTTATCCTGGATAAATCATATAAAGAATTTTCATTTCCAGAAGACAGGACTGATACAGCACCTCAAAATATCAACTTACTACTAGAGCTTCCCTCAAGTCTAGAGAAACTTAAGGTCTATGGAAGTCAAACTTTGCGAATCCTTCCGAATTTGTCAAATTTGAAGAATATGTCAGAGTTACATATCAAAAAATGCTCTGAACTAGTGGAAATTAATGGTTTAGAAGGAGCAGAATCATTAACAATGTTGCATATTGTAGACTGCAAAAAGCTCTCCAAACTTAGTAGCATGGGGACTATGGTGACAGAGTTGGAATTAAAATCTTTGGACGCACTAAAGAGCTCACTAGATCTTTCAAATGCAAAGAAATTGGAGGATATAAAGATTGTTGAATGCATAAATCTACTAGAGATCCAGGGGATCAGTGGTATGGAGGGCCTTCAAAATGTAGAAATTCATCAGTGTTCCTCCCTTGAAAGAGTAGGTGGCTTCGATGGACTAACATCCTTGACAAGACTATCCCTTTGGGGATGTAAGTCGATGCAGTATTTGCCAGATCTTTCACTGTTAAGAAACCTAATAAAACTAGAAGTTGTTAACTGTGATAAACTCACAGAGATTCGGGGGCTTGAAAACCTAATGTCAATTGAGGATCAATACATAACTGGATGTAATGCACTTGGAGAGTTGCCAGATTTGCCATATGTTTATGATGGTCCTTACCCACTTTCGGATGAAGAAGATGGGGAAATTATGTTTGATGCATTATAACTCACATACTGAAATGATATTGTTGGAGAAAGTTGTGAGATTCCTTTGGAATATCCTGAACTCAGAGGATTGCCTGATTAATATAATGGTCGTATTGTTGCTGACACACTTGAAGAGCAAGAAGAAAGAGTATATTTTTCAAATCCGTCCTGATGTAGAAACTCAGATGATATTGCTGTCTTTGGACCTATGATTGAGACACTTGAAGAGAGAGAATAATAAAGTACAAGAAGGAAAAAGTTCACAAAGCTCTCACATTCACAGGCAAACAAGATTGCAGGAACCCTGTATTTTATATTTATTGGTGCTGTTAGATTCAACAAGAAGATACAAATAGGATGGTTATGGATTGAAGATGATAACTCTGGGTTTGTTCAAGAGATTCGGTTCCAAATGGTTTACCTTGTCTTATGAATTTGGACCAGTTAAATAGCTAGACAAGCTTGTGAATGCAGTGGACCCGGTCAAAAGATCCTTTTGAACTTTAAAGGTAACAAACTAATATAATCCTGTTTTCATCTTTTATTGGTAGCTCTAAGTTTTAGATTATCATCTTATTTTGTCAGCTGGCTTTTTAAGAAGTTGAGAAAGATAGTGCTAATGAAGAGTATATTATATTATGCACTTACAGGAGTAAGGCCCTGTTATTGTAGATAGTTGAAAATGTGCAACCAGTAGGCATGCATATTTTTGAAAAAAAAAAACATTAGTAATTGTAGGTTCAATTGAGATATGGATTATTACTGATTATATTAATTGATGGCCTTTATAGTAGATTTGGTAACTTGATACTTACCGGTTTGCTTATCTTCCGTTCTCTATTAATTCATCTGTATTAAAGATATCCACATTAAAGTTTTCGAAGTATACATGATGATGAAAATGGAACCATCGAACAATATATTATGCAACAAAAGTGTGCAAGATTCCCTGTATCTCTCTCTCTCTCTCTCTCTATATATATATATATATATATATATATATATATATATCTATTTTTTCTTTTCTTTCTTTTATTTTTTTCCCCTAATGGCTTGAAAGAAGAATGAATTTGAAGGTGCTGAACATTTGACAGACTCTATGGTAGGGATAGACAAAGTTACTCTGCAACACTCTCTAGAGTCTAAACAGCTAATTTCTATTTCTTTCAGCCACTTTTTGCCTATGGTTGTTTGTACTAGCAATATGAGCTGTTTAATTCTCCATACAAACTCAATAGAAAATCTTCATGTACAATATTGGTAGAACATAAAAAACATACATTCTTCATGTTTGCTGATAAATAAATTATTTCCAAATGCTAGGGCCTCATGGAGACAGCTATATCATCTAAGGGAGAAGTATACATCTTTGTTCTTAAGTACTAGTCCCTCATGGTGACTTCCACAGACATGAATCTTTATTCTGGTAGGTGATAAACTTTACAAAGAAGTGCAACTTTTCTTAAGAAAAGCAACCACTACCATTTTAATTATATAGACTTCAAAAGGGCTAAGTTGTCCTTGACTTACATTTTGTAACTACTCAAGAGTTGATTCATATTTCTGCTTATTCTAGATCATCCATGAGAAAGGTTTTATATATTCTTGATGTGCCTAAGCTGCAATAGCCCAAGGATGAGCAAGAATAACCAGATTCCACTCAACAATAAGCAACCCTTTTTTTGTATTTTTACAAGATAAGGATATGAACAAACTCATCTTGGATATGACTCACCAGAGCTAGAATGATTTATGGAATAATTGATCTTACCAAGTATTTGCCATAATCTAGAATTGATAAGAATTAGAGAGTAAATGTACTTAATAATGGTGATAAGGAAAGATAAGTGATCATATATTCGTCCACACACCTTTAGAAAAGATTAGATTAAGCTAGAGGGCCAAAATGGTCTAAGTGCCATTCACACTTTCATTCTTGAGAAGTTAGGGAACATTGTGAGAAGGGGAAAGGTTGGCTGTCCTATTTACTTTCTGGAAATGACTAAAAAGAGCCTCCAGTGTCACAGAGAACATTATGTCTCGTGATCTGGAAATATCAGCAAAGATGGATACTGAAACCCTCCACGGATGGGTGGAGGAGATAAAGGAGAATCCTAATCTCCTAAAATCCCTTATTAGAGAATACCTGTCAGATTTTTCTACCACTATCTTTCATAACAAAGTCAGGAATAACGGCTGGTATAGAAGTCTCTCACACACAAGGAGATGCTGCTGCTGGATGTTATGATCCTAGGGTGCAATGATCCTTCTCTCTGGAACAATTGAGGGCATGAGCTTCCTTCAGCTTTCAGAGGTAGGGGCTGCATCAATCATCACTTAGTGAGCAATTTATTACTGCCAATAGCACTTTGCTTGTATGCAAGGCAGCACACCAGGTAGAGCTATCACGTGCAGGCAAAGGAGATGCGTATCAATAACTTAAAACACACAAAAGGAGAAGTATAGGAAGGTGCTTGTCACAAGGATGCCACCGGTTGGTCATGTGGATGGTGGTAGGTGCACTATTATGATCAATAGCACTGTTGCTTCACCACCATCCACATGGTGGTCAGGCTGCTGTTTGGATAGTGGCCTCCTGTTTGGATGCCTTAGAGCTGCCATTTGAACAATAGAGATTTGCCATCTGGATGGTGGATCTGAATTTTGTAGTTGCAGAATCTGTAATTGGCATGGTGATTGATGTGACAGTTCTAGCTCAACCTTGGCTTTTCAACTGAATTATAAATGACTTGAAGGCCTCTTGGAGAATTCATGTAGGCCATAAACTTGTCCTCAAAGGTTTTGATTGATATTGAATGTGCTCCATGGAGAACCCTTCATGCCAAATTGACAAGTCCCTTAGCTCTTCCTCTTTTTATTTGACCAATTGGTATAAGATTCCAATCAATTCTGTTCTTTGTTTTGAAACATAAATTATAAAATGTTGTATTATATAATTGAAACAAAAGTGGTGCTATCTGATAGAAAATTGTTAAATGAATTGATGTTCTTATCACAACTCACTGAGATGTTATAACATATAATATGTAGCATTGAGGCCTATTTTTAGTGATCCTTATGTATCTGTCTTTGTTGCAGGTGATACTTCTGCTACTGCTGTTGGGCAAAAGTGAACGAGTTCAAGCTGGAAAGGGAAAATGTCTGTACATATCATTGGAAAGGTAGTGGCGTGACATCAAGTATGTTGGCATTTTTTAAAATTCCTTTGACTTTGTTAATTCCATGGGGTTTGGTATTGTACTGCTTTCATGAAGAGCTTGGTAAAATGCAAGGCTAATGATAAAAGAAATATGACTATTTGGCTCTGTTTTCTTGGAATTTAATTCATTTGTAAATTGTAATGAAAAGGGAATACAGGGAGTTGGGCATCTTGTAACTAATCATTTTTGGTCCTCACCCTGCACCCTTACCAAACTCTCACAATGAATAACAGGAAATTGAATTCTATTAAATCCTAATCCTTAAGTGAAACTAACCAAATGATGCCTCAGTGAACTGCATCTCATCAACATTACTAGATGAAGAGGAATATAACCAGTAAATATCTTTGAAAATCCCTTATTGCTGATGAAATATTTCATTCTAGTTTTGAACCTTCTTTGTAAAGAAAGCATAAGAAGTGCTTCTGATATATGATTTTGGATGATCTTATATTTACTGAGATTGAGTGACAATTGTTTGGCATTCACAATAAGTGGGTATTGTCTGTTAAGTTGATAAGCTTAATGGAGGAATCAATTTGCCATTAGCACCTTAAAATTATCCTTCTACTTTTTCCCCTATTAAAACAAAACAGATCAACTATTAGATCAACATGCATGGCACTGCCTTTAAAACCTATAGCACTTCGAATATCTCAAGCAATTTTGCAGATTACTTTTTGTTGCTAATGTTGGAAGTGAAATTGGGCTACATGCGTTATCAAATTGTGGGACAATATAGCCCAATCAAACATGCAAATATAAATCTAAAGGGTATTTCCTTCTCTTATATAATTTGCATAGTTTTGTCTCTTTGGATGAATTTTTTTATATGCATTATATCTGTTAATGATTTCGGTTTAGACAATGGAAACATGAGTAAGCACATGAAGATTACCTATAATGGTTTTACCAACTTCCTTTCTAGTAACCATTCACTCTACACACATTTTTTTTTATGTATTCATGTTGTATACCTAAAAATAAACAATGGGACAATTGTTTTGATTTCTGATGTCTACTTGGATTAGCTTGGGGAATTATTTGGGCAGCAAATTTTTTAAGCATAGATTTGATTATCTTTTCTTTGAAACAGACAAGAACAAACATATGGGAACTCTGAAGGAGCAATGAAATATCTGCTTTGTCAAAAGAGCCTTGTTGCAGGTTTGTACATAAATGTTTTCTTATATTTCCATGTCTTTTTGCTGTAGCATACTCACACATGCTAGAGAAGACAAACTCTTGTTAAGTCTAAACCCCTTCTCCAACACAGATTCATCTCATGCAGGTATCTACACACTTGCTCTGAAAGTTTAGATGTGCATCCCTGTTTCTCACTAAAGCGATCATGGACTATCAAAGGTATTGCTTTTCTCTGTTATTTGATTGTGAATTTAAGGAAGTGTCATATTGCTTCATTATTTGGACTGCCTTTTCTCATGGTAATTTTTACAACTCCACATAAATTTCTTAGTAATCTGAACATGCTTTTTTAATCTTTTGCATGCTGTGCCAGAGAAGCAAATTAGTTTCATAGGGTTGTTTGTAATTTTCACATGTCGGTTGTTTTTGGTTATGTTATAACTGTTCTTGTGTCTTGTTTTCTGTCATTTGCTTCTAGTTTTGTTGCATTTGACTTTGTCAAGAGTAGTCGGGATGTGGTTAAGGGCACTTACTGTTGGTATGTCGGGTGCATTATGGTTGGGAAAATTGGGAGTTGGAGAGGGAGGGGGGGTGCTGTGTGGGGGCACAGCAGTTGCATAATTGCTACTGTACTACTCTGTATTTACTGATGAGAAATGAATGGAGGAAACAAGTTGTAAGTTATTCCCAAATTATATTTGGGTTCTGTCTACTATAAACCCAAAACTAATCCTAAAACCTCAGATAAAAAGGGTGGGAGATCTGAGAAGAGTGCTTTAGAATCCGACTTTTATTTAGATGCCCTAAAACTAGATCCTACACATGATCCATCGAAAGACAATAACACTTTGTTTTATGAAGGTACTATTTCTTTCTGCTAATTATTACATTTTTTTTTAATACTTGGGAGTTAATGCTTAAAATTAGATTTTTAATTTTGGAAAATTATTTGCCACTAGCCATCGGCCTTTGGAAACTGCATAATTGCATGGCTTGCTTTGTTGTAAAGTTCACTAACCTGCAGCTACTTAAGAGGTAACTCATTGAGAATGTATGAATTCTTCCTTTTTTTCTCTCCCCAAAATCGTGTCATTATATAAAATTCGTATTAGAATTGATATAGATGATAATGTCATTGAAATAAGTTATACTGTTTGTATATTAATTTATTTTATAATTTTTGATTTTTTTTTTTTTTACATACATCGTGAACTATCCACTAGTTAGTTATTATCATAAGTACTTGTAGACGTGTACCCTTCTTTTTTTAAGTGATAATGCATCTACATGTTGACAATTATAGATCAAGGATGGGTAGCTTTGCCAAGGAAAAGGATCCAATGGTTGATTGTATAATCATTTGTTGGAGAATAACAGTGTCTCCTAGTAGAGGATTAGTTAATTGCATCCTCTAAAGAGTGATACGGAACTTTTCAAGAATTCTAGAGATTTTATTAACTTAGAGTGGTGATTGGTGGGTAGTACGAATGTATGCCATTTATGATCTACTGAATTACTTTCAAGTATATTAAAATGACATTCTCTATCTTACATAAGACTTGAACTTAGATTTATGTCAAGAAGAAGCCTTTTGTAAAGTAAGATTCTGTCTAGGCTACATGCATTCAATCCGTATATGGATGAGGTTTAGGTCCATTTTAAAACAGTAGCTATTTGGAGAATCATGAATGCTATCCTCATGGTTACACTGGACTTGATATTGCTAGCTGTGAAATATGGTTTTTCTTTTTAAATCAAAATAAATAAATAGATAAGTTCACTTAAAACATTGTGTTCATAGGTTCATGTTTGTTTACAATTACAATATTTACTTCTTTTTACTTCTTTGATATTTCTGAAATTTACGATGATTTTGAAAGTTGATAGTTTATGATTTTATTCTCTTTTATTATATGGTATTATCTACCTCTATGACTTGAATAACTAGACCAATGAACTAGCAAATGATTCTATAATAAGTTCCTTGTGATACCCCAAACCCATCCCACCCCACACCCCTACCCACACCAAAATTTGTCGTTATTTAATGATTCATTGAATTTCTGAAGGCATATTGCAACGACCCTAAAGGGCCTTAGTTAAATTATCTTATATTTGTTATATTACATGTATACCTGCAATATAAAAATTGTCTTACAAGTTAAGAGGTTATAAGACTTTAATTAAATATTCACTCATTATATTCAATCATAGTAAAATATATATACATATATATATTATATTTATATGAAAATATTTATAGAAACAAATATTTTATAGTTTACTAGAACTGTAGAGAATCAAAATTTTCTATTAAACAATAAGATCGAGTAGTAAAAATTTTTTAAAGGATATTAGTTTAAAATAAGTTTAAAGGGATAAATATTTTGAAAATAGAAGAATACATATTTTAATATTTTTCCTCGTACAATTTAAGTTCAATTCAAATAATATTTTATTATATGCCTATCTTTTATAGCATGAGGTTTGTATACTGGTTGCTTAGCTCTTAATCTATTCTCAATTTTGATGAATGTTGTAATAAAGACTATTAGGGGGTGAGCAATCATGGTCCAATGAGATCATTGCTCATATTGTTGAACAAGTAATTAACAAACGAGTTATTTACCATTAGCATACAATGCATGTACGATCATATGATTACAACATTATAAATAGTCATTTGGAAACTGTCTACAAATCGGATTTATACCTTTTGGATGCCAAGGGTTAGTGAATAAGTATCGACATGTTAACTTTAGGTGTTATTACTTTGAGCTAAATCGATCTTGGTCCAATGTTTTATTAATTGATATATTAAAATATTGTGATCTCAGTTCAAGCGAGGTTTACTTTAATATTAAAATAATAATTTGATTATATATATATATATATATGCTCGAGTGTGGGTAGCCTAAGTGATAGCATTTGTTGATGGATTCCCAAGATAATATTCCTTATATTCCCAAGCAATTCAATTTTGTATTATATATTAATTAAAGTGCAATTACACTACAAATATAAGCAAGGTAATCATTAAAAGTCATTCACTTGTTTAGGGCAACTCGTTATAATAGTTCTTAGCCATACAATTGATAGAGAATCCCCCAAAATTAGTATTGCTTAAGACATCAATAAATAAGCACATAAGGTATTTGAAACTAATTAAGTTTAAAATAAATTTAATGTTGCTCATTTTTAGGATTGAACCTAAACTTTTAATCAAATGTAATTTATTTAGTTTAGTTTTGTTTGCTTGTAAATAAATAACTATCTTGAAGTGTTTGATTTCTTTTGGGAATATGGTGATGTTGAATCAGTTTCTTAATTAAAGTGATTGATTGAATTTATTTATTTTATAAGTCATGCATAATTTGTTATATTAAGGATTATTTTATTTAAATTAGTTTGGCAATGGATTTTTGATTTTAGCCTCAGTAAAATTCTTAGGTTACAAAATTAAACTTTCCTTTTATTTTAATTTCAAGTTTAAAACTAAGTTAGAGCAGGCTAATTCTTAGTCACAAGATCTAATTGATGTATTAAGCGATTTAGTAAGGTATACCTTGATTTTTATATTATAGCATAAGCTTGTTAAAATATTAATATTGTCCATTATTAAAATCGAAATGGAAGCTCTATAGGTTTTTCACCCAACTTAACATATTAAAAAAAATGTATATATATATATATATATATATATATTTGGAGTTATCGTTGTTATTCAATTTATTAAAATATTCACAAAAATATTTAGTAATAGTTATAAATTTAAATCGTTTCATTTAAACTTTGAGATTCTCACATCAATTGGGGTGTTAATAGTTCGATTTGGTTAAGGGGCCGAATTGAACTTAATCGTATTCGAAACAGTTTTATTTAGATCATTAAAGAATCGAACCGCTTTCCATGGTTTAAGGTTTTAAACTGAATTGCTTTAAATGGGATTTAGTTTGAATTGTTTTTAAAGCATTTCGTTTTATCTGATAATACTAATGGTTAATAAAATTTTTAATCAAACATTGATGTTTAAAATGACGAGTATTATGTAAGAATTAAAGCCATATAGCATTATGCTATAGTAATATTACATTTTGGATAATAGAGAAAGCATACAAATCTATTGGAGAGATGAAAAAAGATGATAAAGGAGAAGGAATGGTTAGTAGAGATTGAGTATTTGATAAGAAAAAATAAAAAAAGGTAAATAAGGTTAAAATGAAATGTTAATATGATTTAAAATTTAAAGAAATGATTTATTTTTTATTTTGAAATAAGATATGGGTAGGTTCGGGAAAAATTGGTTTGGTTTAGTTTAACTTCTTGAATTGAACCCAAAGTGTTTGGATCCTTTATGAAGTAAATCGCAAATCAAATTGAAATATAAAATAATCATATTTTACAGTTTGATTTAATTTGATTTGATGAATAGCTCTATATATCAATTTACTACCTATGCATTTACCTTTGACTATCTTTATTATTCCCTAAATTATTAGAGATAAACATGGAAAATTTTATTAGAGATAAACATGGAAAATTTTGAGGATAAATTTAAGCTCATTCAATTACTAATGCCAATATTTGCTAGTTATAGATATATTATAACCTACTAAAATCATTAGTTTCTACATATGTATTTATTTTCCCCCCTCTCTCTCTTTTGTTTTTTTTTTTTTTTTTTGGGTCCAAAAATATAAGTTGTATCTTATATGTTATTTCGAATTGGAAATTTCTTATCTTCCTCTAAAATTAAGTATGTGTTCCTATAAAATTAAAATTTGATCTTTTGCTTCGATTTATGCTCTGGGACCATGTTAAGCATATGCAATAACCCCTTCCTTTGATTCTTTTCACGAATCCTTTAGGAGTTATGCTTTATCGATATCAACTATATGAGAAACAAGTTTACAAGGTTTTTGTTTCTAATATCCTCAACGAACATATTCGTCAACTTATTATTTTATTTGATTTTGATTAATTTAGTCTCAAGTTATGGTGATTAGCTATAACAAACATTACTGACTCTAAGTTGATATGGTTTAAAAATAAACAAATGGTTTCATTATTAGATTTGTTCATTGACTTTATTTGGTAAAATGTGTTCTTTAACTTACATCGTTGTGCAATATTAGATTTTGATAATAATTATTAGTGAGGTATTGATATATCATTAGTTTCTAATCAAATTCTAGTTTCTTCCATAGTTTACTTTATTATTATATATATTTTTTAACATTGTATAATTCCACAAAGGAACTTTTTATGCAAATATTACATAAACTACACATAGTTATTAAGAATTCATTTAATTCGATAATTCCATTTCTAAAACTATGTTTTTTTTTTCCTTTTACACATTTTATAAGAATTTTGGATAACATCTAATGTTATATTGAGGTTATAATATAAACAAATAATTATTTTTCATATAAATAAGTAAAGCAAGTCTTATAGCTATAATAATATAGCAAAATGATTATATATACATATATATATGTATATAAGATATCGATAGAATTAATTCGATTAATTTGAAAACTTATATATGGGCTCTAGATATTAGTTGAAGAGATATTGCAGACTCAGATATTAAAAATATAATAAAATAATAATATAGTTAAAATAATATAATTTAACTATATTATATATTATTCATCTTAATCGCATAAAATGGAATTCTTTAAATCGTAAACTTTTAAAGATTAGTTATATATGCAATAAAATTTATAGAGAATATAAAATAACCTATATAATATATATATATATATATATATTGCATCATGTGTAGTTTTTAAGTATGTACGTATACTTGTTTTTAGTTAAAATATGCTAATATATACATTTTAGGCTAAAATACATTAAAAAATCAGTAAAAATTATAAAAAAATCACAGGTAGCTAGGAATTGGATTTTAGGGCATGTGGAATTGCCATGACAAGTGTTTACAAATTAAGAAAGGTGATCATGTAANTTCCGATCTATTTTCCTTTGGCTTTCAATTTTTATAGATTAATTATATATGCATTAGAATTTATAGAGAATATAAAATAACCTATATAATATATATATATATATATATATTGCATCATGTGTAGTTTTTAAGTATGTACGTATACTTGTTTTTAGTTAAAATATGCTAATATATACATTTTAGGCTAAAATACATTAAAAAATCAGTAAAAATTATAAAAAAATCACAGGTAGCTAGGAATTGGATTTTAGGGCATGTGGAATTGCCATGACAAGTGTTTACAAATTAAGAAAGGTGATCATGTAAGATTAAGGTTGATACTTAAGGGGAAGTGTAGGAAGAGAGAGAAGAAAATCCATTTTTCATCAAAGCAAGTTATGAAATTTCTGAAAACCCTCTCCAACATTTAGTATATGCAAGATAGGATTTGTTAAAATTTAGTGTTGGATTTGGAGATTAAAGAGATGATTTAGGAAAATTATACATAATTAAGGTGTAATCTAATCACTAGAAGGTATGTTGGTTTAGGGAGTTGCTGGAACTTAACCACTACCACCACCACCATTAGAGATTATACTCACCACCTAATGCTGTCTACAAGGAGGAAGCCACTGTGGGTGGCCAAAGGCTAATTTTTTGGTGGGGTCTAAATTATATTAGATTTTAAGAAAAAATTGTAAAAATATTAAATATATCTAGAAAATTATGAAAAAAATTTATTCTTATATATTTTTGTATATAAAATCTAAGAAAAATATTATTTTGTATAAATTTAATAGTTAATATGTATGTCTTTAAGAAATCGAGGAAATTAGACGATTTTTGAAATTGAAAAAAATTAGGTAAATGATGTAGTTTCTATCTTAATTTTTTTCTATAAACTATTCGAAATTAATATTAAATTGCTATGTCAAAGTTTTTCGTGATATTAGTTTTCATATTTTAATTTAATTTTTTAGCCTAAAATGATGCTTAGAATGGTGTTTTAGGGGAATATAGTGTTTTTTTTTTTTTGTATAATTCCACTTAGGTACTAAGTTCAATTCAAAATTGAAAGTTTGTATACTATTCTAGAGTGATTAGGATTGATCAATAAAATGAGAAGTTATGGGAATTGGAAGTTGGCTTTAAGTAGTGAAGTTGGTATTTAACTAATTTGGTGAATTAGAAACAATTGATGAATTGTGGTGTAGGAAATGAAGAATTAAAAAGTAATGAAACTAAGGAAGGTTGTTTGGAGTGTTATTTGATGTTTTACTTAACTTTATAATTAGTAACTTAGCTAAATTTATGATTTTAGTTGAGAGTAGATGATAACTTAGAGGATTTTGAGTATGAATTTTGCACTAAACTGATATTTAGAGAACAGGTTAAAAGTAAAAATTATAAAGTAAAAGTGGAAGTAGAGAAAGTAGAGGATTGATCAAAGGATTATTTTATTAAAACTTCTATAGATAATAAAGTCAAATGATAGTTTAAAGGATTTTTGAATAGGGACAACAAATATTTTAAGATAACAAGGCATATCAAACATTGATGAAGGAGCTAACATCATTAAAGCTAGATGCAATAGAAAGAAGGTTCTCATTTTGCTTGATGATATTGACCATAGAGATCAACTAGATGAATTGGTAGGAAAGCTAGATTGGTTTGGAAGAGGAATTTTAATTATCATTACTTCGAGGATAAAAGATGTCCTTGAAAATTGGGATAGTAGCTTTAGTTATGAACTTAATGAATTAGATCTAAATTTATCTTTTCTGTTATTTTGCAAGCATGCATTTAAAGAAGGTGATTTTGTTCCAAATGAATATAATCCTATTGCTAAGGAAATTGTATCCACCATTGGTGGTCTTCATTTAGCAATTCAGGTCATTGGTTCTTTTTCATTTGCTAAGGCGAAAAAACATTTAGGAAGGAAATTTAGAGATATTGAAGGACATACCTCATCTCGAAGTGCAAAGTAAGTTGAAGATAAGCTTTCATGTTGTTCAATCGGATGAGAAATTAGGTAATTTCAGATATATTCTCATATACATAAATTCATACTTAATACAAATAGATACTCTTAATATTATTCAATTTAGTTTATAATATTCAATATGCAAATAATTTATTTCTAGTGATTAATTAATTATCGGGACTTGTTTCATATATTTCTGATAAATAATGAGTAATATACATATATTTTGCAAATGTAAATATTTAATTATTTTATTTTCTTAAATTTGAACTCATAGGGTCATTTTTATTAATTTTTCTAGTATTGTTGTAAAATTTGGCTTATACCTCCTAATTGTTTTCTCTAGTTAGTAGTTAAGCTGAGTTTATATTAGATTATTTTTTGAGTGATCAAGCAAATTTAAACAGTTCAAAATATGTAATATCATAAAGCAATTGATATATTAATCCAGCACTCAAATAACACAATAATATTTAAGCACATACACTACATGTACATAGGTAATTAACTTACAACCATAAATAAGACATATCCTAATATCTCTAAGTATTCTAAATAATACTCTAAAATGTGGTGAAACATCGATCCTACTTTTCTAGATATTAATGCTTATTCTTTTCGTGTGTCACTTTCGTCTTTTTTTATTATCCTTCAAATTTTACGTAACTTTAGTTTTCCACAATACGTAATATATGAGTTCATTTTAACATTTAAATATGTTCCTCAATTGTGTTAAGTAAGTTTTTTGAAGTGTTTATTAGATATTAGTTAAATACGATACTTTTTGACAAGATTCTAACTTAGCACAGATTGCTACTTAGTAGTTTTTTATTCACATTATTCAGTATTTGACTTCTGTAAATTCTTAGAAAGTATAATCATGCTACTTTCTGATTTATTCTCCGATTCTTAATAATCTAATATTTAATATCGTCTTTAAACATTCATTTGCTCTTATATTTTGTATTTTCCATCGAATTACTTTTTTACTTAAATTCTGACCAAGCTTTATGATATAAGCTATTGTTTGAGTGGCTTCTAATTCATATTCTAACTTTAATAAATTTATAGAATTCATATATAAATCACTAACTGATTTAGTATTGGACTCTTGGTGTAATCAAGAATATTAAATACGAAGCTACATTCTAACCTAGTTTTTGATGAAGTTTCTAACTCGCCGTCCTAAATTAAATTTTTATTTAGGAAGCTTTTTAACTCACATTTTATTCTCTAAAAATAGTGCAGAGTCCAAGGATAGCCATTTACTAATCTAAATCAAATTTCTAGTGTATTTACCATATTTACACCACGTTACATTTTAACTCACCTTTTGATTTATTTTTTGACCTGCATCAAATATACTTCGAACTCTTAAATTACATAACTTTAGTGTCTACACTGCGAGCTTCGTAGTTTCACGTAATTATTCTGAGTTAGTAATTTAAGGTATATGAGGATGTTAGCCAAATAGGGTAATACTTCACGTATGGATCCTAAGAGTTAGACGATGATACATGGTAAGTCTAGATTTTAAAAATATAATAAAATAGTAATAATATTGTGAAAAATGATTAATTTAACTAAACTATATTATATTGTAACTTTATATCGTAACCACATGATTTAAGTGATGAAAATTTATCAAACTTAAGAGATAAATTATTTGTACCCTAAAATTATAAAGTGACATAAAATGACATATAAAATAGTATGTATACCTCGATTGTAATTATCATATATAATTATATACTCGAAAATGTTTAAAATACCTCAAAATAAGTATAATTAATTAAATAATTGATAGAAAGTCATAAAAAATTACAAAAGAATCACAACACATTTGTGTTAAAGGTGAGGACGGCTCTATAGTCGAGTGTTGATTGATCAAAGTACCCTTACGACACATATACAAGTAATAGGGAAGAGGTATTTAAAGCTAAGAAGAGAGAAATTCTTCATTTTTGTATTGAAAGCTTAGGAAATGTCACCAACTCTCGTCAAAATATTGTTTAGCTCCTTAGGATTCTATGAAAATTATAAAATCAAGACGAACATAGTATGATAAATTCTAGAGAAAGTTAGAATAAGTACTCTGCAAACTGAGTAGAATTGGAAAGCACAAGTCTAGGGTGTTTTGGGTACAAACCACTACCATCGGCCAGTAGTTGGAGTAGTGCTTGGTTAGGTTGACACAGTAGTGGTGGATGATGGTAGCTGGACAGCGGTTTTTTGGTAAGTCAAGATTTTGGTTCGATTTTGCCAAATTTTGTAAAAAATAATAAGTTAATTTAAAAAATTATGAGAAAATTTATTTTGAAATATTTTTGCATGTAATTTTAGGGAAAAATATTAAATTGTAAAAAATTTTAATGGATATAGTATTTCCTTAAAAAATCAAGTGATATCGAATAACTTTCAATGTTGATTTGAATAATCTTATGGTTGTTGTTTCGAAACCAAAACATTTCTAAAACCTCCATATACTGCATGTTTGAATCTTATAAAAAGTTTTCGGCTAAAAGTATTTTCTATAATTTTTAGTAATTTTTAAGTCTTTAAATTTTGTGAAAAATGTTATTTTTGGGAGTTTTTGTGTAATTAACTTTAGTGAAACCAAGTTGTACTAGTTTTGGAGTTCATATAAGTTGTGTTCTATTGTAGAAATTGATTTGGAGTTGGTTGAATTGAATGAAATTTGATGTATGTACAACATATTGGTTATGGCTTACATATATTAAGGTGAGGTTATGTGGATTTGAAAGAATGGATGATGTGGTGATTATGGGCATAAAGAATCTATCGTATGAACATGTTTTATTACACTTGTAAATTGGAATAGGATGTTGAGGCGAGTTACTAAAAGTAAATGCATAAATTAATTCTATTTAGAAGGTTCTTCAGATGGTTGAACTAATAGAAAATGGACTTAATTCCTAGTATAGTCGGTGAAAGTAAATGCATAAATTAATTTTGTTTAGAAGGTTCTTCAGATGGTTGAATTAATAGAAAAGGGACTTAATTCTTAGTGTAGATATTTGATTAGAAGGATAGATGGTAAAGGATTGTAATTATAAACTTGTTAGAGCTTTGTTTGAGAAGTCAATTGATGAAAGAAATATGATTGTAAAGACTTTAAAGCCATGTTTAGATGGTTGATTTGGTAAAGGGATGACTTAAATTATTTTTTCCAATACTTGACCAGAAGATTGGTTGGTGCAAGAATCTGGATTATAATTATGTTAACAGTCTTGATTAGGATAGTATTTAGCAAAATAAACATGGTTGAAATGACTTTAAAAACTTATCTAAAAGTTTAGTGGATGAAAGGATTGTAACTCTAAATATGTGGGGGTTCCGCTTAAGGAGTTTGATAAAAGAATGATGATTGTATTGAGTTCTAAGATTTGATTAGAATGTTGGTTAAGTTAAAAAGTTTAGATGAAATCACTTTAGAAATAGCTTCAAAAGGTTTGTTTGTAAATAGAAGGATTTAATCTTTAGTTTAAAAGGTTGATTAAAAAGTTGGATAGTAAAATGGAATTAACTGTAGCCCAACATAATCTTGTTTAAGATGTATTTGGTAATGGTAATGTATTCGAAATGGCTTCAAGACTTAATTCAAGGGTTGGTTAGTGTGAAATACTTAGTGGAAATAATTTTAGAATCTTGTTCAAAGACTTCGATAGCAAATTGGAAATTAATACAAAATTTACATCACTCATTAAAGATAAGTTCAAGCAACATTTAAATTATTAAAATAAATTCATTTACTTATATTAAATAATACTAAAGTAACTGCATTACATATTTAAGGGAAAACTGAAGCGGATGAGACCCATATGCACACAAATGGAGCGTCATATGTTCAGGTAAGTGGGATTTGTGCTTCACCACACTTTATAGCATTATTAAATGATACTTGGAGATTTTAGTATATATCGTGATTGTAAGATAATTGCTCGTGTATGCATTATGTGTGCATGAATAATGTTTTGTTATTTAGAATACTGAATTTTATGAATTGATTGCTTTATGATATGGTTAGATTGAATTGTTCAAAATTGCTTGATCACCCCAAAATCAATCTAACACAAATTTGACTCAATTTTTAATCGGACATACATTGTAACTCATTAAGGGAAAATAATTGGAAAGTTTGAGCTAAGCACGGACCCTTTGATGAGGATAGTAGAAATGGTCCTTTGCTTACTCTTAATCGAACTAATTGATAGAAGAGTAGGTTGCAATAAGGTTGGTGATAGTGGTTTGAAAGTAGTCTTGAGCAAAATGTGTTTCTTCATTGTACAAGTTTCAGTTTGGTGACCGATTCGCAAAGTGCACAGTGTGAAACTCTTCAAAACTTGGATTAAAGTAAGAAAAATTTTTCTAATCTTACGACGATCGGTCAATATCGTACGATGACATTTGATTAAACATGCATAATATCTAATTAATCTTACTTAAAAACCCTAATTGCTATATGTAGGATATGTGTTATTGTCTTTGACCAACTTACTAAGTAAGTTGTCACTCATTCCTTTACAGTTGTCTTGCAGGTCTCTTGATAATTACATTAGTATTGCTAAGTTTCAGAAGTGTAGAGAACAGGGTTGGGATGTAAGATTCAAGATCAATTGGTTAGAATCCTATATATTTTTTTTATTAACTTTACGAATCTTTAGGAAAATTAATAGGGTCTCTTTAGGTGACCTTCAAATTTTTAGCTATTATTATTAATATTATGTTCTATAAACCTGTGGACTTTTATAAAGTTTTATTATGTTTTTTTTTTTGAAGTTATTTAAAAAATTTGTTTTCTTTTTAAGTTTTTATACCACAAAATATTTTTTAAATGCTATTATAGTAAATTATACTACAGGTTGATGCCAAATGTAGTTTGAATTAGATGATTTAAAATTGTGGATTGCATGTAAACTATACCTAAGTTAGCAGCTAAAGTGGCTGGTTTCTTGTTTAGAATGGTTTATGTGACGAGGCTGTTATGACTCTTTAGTTTGGAGCGTGACATACACCTCTTGCTTCCCTAATCCAACACTCTGACCCAACAATTTAACTCTCAAATATAGCAATAAACTAACATTTGAAGACTCAATTATTTCACCAAATACTCATTTTAGGTAACTCCAATCATATATAGGCTAACTAGGGAAACCCAAAAAATTCAACTTTTAAAATTTTTGAAAGTTATTGCTATGAAATTAGAATAGATATACTGAAATGTTTGTACATAAATTTTGGAATTAAAATAACACCATTTAAGCTATTAAAAATTAGGTTCGTTTTTGTCCAGTTTCTTAAGAAACATAATATTTTTACTTGGAATTTGAAGAATCTAGTTGCATTTTTGGATTCTATACAAAAAATTACTTAAGAAAACAAAAAAAATCATAATTTTAATAACTCGTCTTCTATTGTTTAGAAAAAAAAAAAAGAATAAAAAATAGTTGAAATGGAAACTCACCACTAACAACTCTACCACCATCTAAGGGTGGGGGTTTATCTTTCGAAGTTGGTGCCACTTCTTCTATCTTTAAGTGGTTAGGTTCATTCCAAAATGGTAACTAACACTAAAATCTCGAATTTCACCTATAATATGTATTATTTCTTCTTAATTTTGCAAAAACTTATATCGATACTTCCTAAGCCTTTTAATATTTTTTGTAGCTTCTAAAATGTTTAAACTAAATTTTAGAGTGGAGCTTTTGGTTTTATAGAAATTCTTTTGTCGATGAAAGATTTTCCATGTGCCATTTATCCTTGTTTTATATATATATAGTTTTTACATTCTCTTAGTTAAATCCTATGGTGAGGTGTCCTTAAATTACTCTTACAATTTGCCATTGCTTGCTGCATGATTCTAAATGTCATGGTGAGTTTTAGGAAATTTTCTTATATTTTTCTTTATTTATTTGGTAATATTATGCATTTTCGAGTATTTACGATTATTATAAGTACAAATATTTATATAATAATCATAAGCGATGTGTCTACATGTTTTTTATATATAATTTTATATACAATATTAATCATATTACTCTTATAATTTATCTCTAAGTGTTTGTTAATTTTCTAGATCTAATTCGTGCATTATTAATAATATAGTAAATTATTATCATTTTAGCTATATTTTTAATATTTTATTATATTTTCAAATTTCAAGCATATGAAAACTCTTCGACTGATATCACAAAGTCCATTGTAAGTTTTTAGTCTAATCTAATTACCTTTTTGAATGCCCTAAATTGACTATTGAGCTTAATTACGCTAGTACAGATCTCTCAGTGAATGAAGGTACTACTAAATTGTTTTGGGTCTATGAATCTAAATTAGTTGTTTTTGCATTAATTGGTATTTAATCAATTTTATTGATTTAATGGAAAATAAATAGTAGTGGATGAGCATTGAAGGATGGGTATAATGTAAGAATCATGCCCCTCTACCCCCCACTTTGCAATCTAGAACTATTTCTAGAAAAGGTAGTTTTTAGCACATTGTTTTTAATTGCCTTGTTACGCTCTTGTTTATAAATTTTATCAAATTCAACAATATGTTGATGTACTTTCTTCCAATATTCTTTTCTATCACATTTGGTATGCAAAAATGGAATGAAATTGTAATTTTGGGTTTCATTCCCCTTTTTTTTTTATATTTGAAAGTATAATTTGAAAGCAAAATCTAATTTTGCTTTCAAGGGAAAATCCGATTCTACCTTTGAAGGGGAAATGGAGATTTCATTATACTCTTATTAATTGTATTGATTTAAAGTTTACTTATTTAATCTTTAAACAAATTTTCATATACAATAATTAAGCGTATTTTTAGTAATTAATACTACTAGTGCATTTAATACCATTCTATTCAATTCCATGCCATGAGCATTTCCAAACACAAGAAATTATTTATCATTCCAAATCTTGTTCTATTCTATTCCATGCCGAATCAATCTTACATATCAAACATAATATTATTACCTAAATATATACCATTTTCTTGCTTAAATTTGATTTTAAGTTGACTATCATCTATACAATATGACAACTTTTTAAGAGTATACATGTAGGTTTATGTTGGCCAAACAAGCCTTTCAACCTAAGCCTGCACCTTAGTCATCGTTTGATGTTGCCTTAGTTTATATTACCACTTCCTAAAAATTTCTCATCCATCCTCTCCCATCATCTCTCAAGCTCCAAAAAAAAAAAAAAGGTAAACCCTTCACTCTTTTACCTTATGTCACTCATGTTCACTCTCTGTTATTTATTTTAGTATCTCAACATTGATAAAACTAATATTAATTGTTTCGTTGTGCTATTTTGCAAGAAGTGTATGATGTATGATAAGATGAAACAATTAAAGAAGATGAATGAATGAAACACATGAATGATGGGAGGAAGTTTAGTTCATTTGAAATAGCTAATCTCTAAGGAGAATAAACTCAAATTTGTGGTTGTAAACTGCTTCCTTCATTCTTTGTTATTAGCTTCATTATAGGAGTACACATTTTGATCTGTTTTCATCTATCTATTTTTTGAGGTTGAACTAACTTTCCTACTCATTACATTTGCTAAAATCGCTTACTTCTAAATTGTTAATGTAATTGCTAAATTTTACTGTTATGCTATACTTTGGTTGTTACAATTTCTTTACCCCTTCAAAACAACCTTGTCATTAAGGTTAAAGTAGAAACCTATGCAATGAAATCCTCAATTGCAAGTGCAAAGGTTTTGTATGCCATCTTCTGTCCCTTTTGCTTTTTACTAGAGGACCATAAATGCAAGTCCCTTTGTTGTTTGTTATGATGCTTGTATGATGCTAATTATGTTATATAAAATTGAAGGATAATGACAATGATGACTTTGAAAATGGAAGAAATAATTGATTGCCATATCATTATATATGTTGGTAGTGGGTAGTAATGGTTCTAGTTAAACTCCTTAAGCCAAAAAAATTTAGAGTTCCTTATGTGTAACTTATCGGTTTAAAAAATTAAAAAGACACTCAGCAACATATAAAACTCAAAAAAAGCAAAAGAAAGAAGAAATAATTTTTTTTTTAAAGATAGAATTTTGGCCACCCATAGCTATAGGGTGGCTAGAATAACCATTAAATATCAGGTATGATGTGGCATACGGGCAAACAATCATATAATGAACACAAACACAAGTGAGCCCCTGACAAGGTCAATGTGGATAGGTCCTTCGAAAGTTATTTAAGGAAGAGGAAATGTGCTTAGGGTAAGAAGATTTGGGTAGAGGGTTAAGCACTTGTGAGTTACTTGTGGATGTGACACACCACTCAAGTATAGATAACTAAAGCCTTATCGAATGTGACTCATTGGTCTAAGGCAATGGGTTACTTATCACACAATTTTACTTAAGGGTTGCTATGAGTTAGGTTTAAGGTTCTCAATGAAGGAGAAGGGAGTTAATACTTTGATATTTCATTAAATTAAGGAAGGAATCTAATTACAAGAAGTTATCATAAGGTATTTATACCCAAGGATCTTAAGGTTACATTCAATACATGGAATTACTAGAAAGGGTAAAAACTAAATACAAATGATAGTATACAAGAGGAAGGACAATTCAATAATCCTTTTAGAAAGAGAATGTTCGATTTTCAAGTAGCACACTGCAAGTAGTGAGCTATGTGTCATCAAGTGAATATTTGGAAGATCTTAAGTGTAACAAACTTTGATGTGTTGGGATAAGGTCGGTAATCCTTGGATCCTTAGTTAATTTGGAACATTAATCTTAGGACAGTTTAGAAGCATCTTCATAGCAGGCAAGTACTTTGAAGGTAGGATGGTCTCTTGAGCAAGTTAGGGAACTAATTCAAAAGTCTTTTAAGTAGCTCGATCTGACCATGTTCTTATGAGAGGGCTGCATTCTTGACAGTTAGAATGTAGTGCCAAATCAGCTTGGCGTTGTAAGTTTCTTCTAAAGTTTGACAATAATTGAGAATCCATTGGCTTATAGTCATTGTCATTAGCCTTCTATAGGACTCAGAATGGTCCTTCAACTCATAGAGACATATTGCTTTTCCTTTTGCTCAAGAATCTTTCCTTATTGAGGAGTAGCCGTGCAAGATCAATTAGTTATAATAGCTTCTTATCTTGTTGTCCTTAGCTTCTTCAGACTAGTTTCTCGATAGCTCAAGCCAATTGCTTGGTGACTCTTTGGTAGATTTTCTATAGGCGATCTTCTACTTTTGGATCTCCTTGTTTAGCTTGAGGTGCTAATGTCTTGTCATGAAGTAGCTTTGGGTTGAAACTATGGACAACTTCAAATGGAGTCTTATCAATCATGCTATAAACAAACCTACCATAGGTATACTTGATAATTGGTAGGCAAATGTCCTAACCGGCTTGGTTCCTTCTAGGAGTAACTTGGTTAAGAGAACCCAATGTCCTATTGATAACTTCTATCTGACCATTAGTTTGGGGATGACATGATGTGATGAACAATAACTTAGTTCTTAGCCGATGTCATAATTCTTCCATAAATGACTTAGGAACTTTGAGTCCCCATTAGACACAATGCTCCTTAGGATTTCATGAAGCTTCATATTCCCCTACAAAAACAAAAAAGAAATAATTGAAGCATTATTAGTTTTGTGGCAGGGTGCAAAGTGTGCTATTTTGTTGAACTTGTCAACCACAACCATCATAGAATCCTTCCCATGTATAGTTCTTAGCAAACTGAAAACAAAATCTATAATTACATTGATCCATGGTTTAGTTAGTACAGGTAGAGGTACAACCTTCTCTTGTATAGCTCAGGCTCTTGGCTTCCTTATAAGTTACACATCTCTCAATTATGTGATATACAACCCTCAATATTCTTAGCTAGCAAAATCTTATATTTAACAACTCATATGTCCTTCTCTCTCTAAAGAATTTTGCTAAACCTTTACTATGGGCTTTCCTAACGAGCAACTCCTATGTCAAAAGGGTTGGCACACATAGTTTTTCAGTTCGGAGTAGATAACCATCTTCAACAAAACAATCATCTAACGTTATTCTCTCTATGCACTAGGTATAGATTGGACCAAAATGGAGATCCTGGGAGTATCGCTTGTTAATGCTCGCAAATCCTATTAGTCTCATTTAAAGGTTTGAAAGTAGTGCATGTCGTCTAGATAGGCATCCACACCTACGTTTGTCTTTCCCCTCTTATACTTGATCATGAATGAAAATCCCTCAAGAAATTTGATCCATTTTATCTGTCACTTGGACAACTTTGGTTGGCTTTTCAAATACCCCAAGGTTTGATGATTAGTATATATAACAAACTCTTTTGGCAATAGATAATGTTGCCATGTCTGTGATGCTTAGAGAAGTGCGCACAATTCTTTCTCATAACCTCGATAATTCAAAGTTAATCCTTTAGTTTCTTATTGAAGTAGGCAATAGGTTAGTGGTCTTGCATGAGCACTACTTTAATACTTATGCCAAAAGCATCACACTCCGGCCCATACACTTTATTGAAATATGGTAATGATAGAGTTGTAGTTGAGGTCAATCTCTTTTTTAGCTTGGCAAAGCTTTCGTCTTCCTTTCTTCCCATCAAAATTCAACATTCTTCTTAATGAGCTCAATAAGGGGCATGGCAACAAAACTGAAGTTTTAACTGAACCTACATTAGAAAGGAGCTATGCCATGAAAACTCTTGATATTATCACAAAAGTTTGAGGTAGGCCATTCTACAATAACTTGAATTTTCTCCTCATTTACTCTCAAGCCTCTACCACTAACTACATACCTAAAGAATACAACCTCATCTTGGTAAATACAATATTTCTTCAAAGTTCTTAACAATCTTTCAACCTTTAATACTTCAAAGACAATTTTGAGATGATTAATATGGATGGACAAGTCAAGGATGTGTACTATGATGTCGTTAAAATATATTACTGCAAACTTCCCTATTTGATTCCTCAACACATGGTTCATTAATCTTATAAGTGTGGTCGGAGCATTGGATAATCCAAATTGCATTATGAGCAATTCATACAGCTTGTACCTTGTTTTGAAGGATGTTTCCCACTCATCTCCTTCTTTTATGTATTTTAATATTCGGACTTTAGATTAATCTTTGAAGACACTCTTCCTTCGTACAACTCATTTAACATATCATCCAACCTTGGAATCGGATAGCTATATTTGATAATGATTTTATTAACAGTTTGGCTATCCATGCACATTCTCTAACTTTTGTCCTTCTCAGAAACCAACAATGTAGGTATAGCACATGGAATCATGCCTTCTTGGACATATCCTCATGCTATAAGCTCATTAACCTATCTCTGTAGCTTAATGGCTTACTCAGGATTCATTTGATAAGCTAGTTGATTTGGCATAGTGGCTTTCAGCTGAACTCTATGCTATGCTTATTCCTCACAAAGGTGTTAATCCTTATAACAACTCTTCAAGAAACAGGTCGGAAAACCCTTCTATCAACTTCTTAACCTTTGTAGGTAGATTGGCTTCTTCTCTCAACTTCAGTATTCTTTGGATCACTAAAAAGGTCATCTCATCAGTCTTTGCGACTCCTTAGAGCTCAAATCAACTCATCACTAGGAGCTTAGATCATTTGCTTAACTTGGTCTGCATAGTGCTGACTTAGTGGGTATTACAGGAATAAGGGTAATAGGTTGGCCATCCTTCTCAAAGATGTCATGCCTTAAACCCGAAAGTTGTAATAATCTTATCATGTAAGCCAACCTAAGTTAGATGTTAACTACTTTAACCACTAATGTAGGTATAGTTTACACAAGCATTTACCACTCTACAACTTTGAGTAATCCAATTCAGTACTTATTTGGTATTAGTCTATGGTGTAACTTTCCAAAATAGCTTTTTAAAGAGATTTGGTGATATGAAAGCGTGAGAAGAAATCAAATTTTATAAACAACTTCAGAAAAATGACATAGTAATGATTTATAAAAGTTTACAGGTATATAGAACATAGTATAGGTAACAATAGTTGAAAATTAGATAGTTATCTTGAAAGACCCTATTACTCCCTGACTCCATTCTTTACTCTTTAAGAACTTAAAGTAACACTAGTATATCTATTGGAAAACTTGCAAAACAGTTATAGGGAATGAGTAACAACTTACTCAATAAGTAGAATAGAGACAATAGCACAAATTTGATATAGAGCAACCAACGTTTTCAAGCAAGTTTTGCTAGACGCTATGCATATACAAGCAAGTGTCATCTCACGACATTATGTGGTTTGTCATGAGATCAGAGAAATTTTGTTCACTCTAATCCAGGTTGCAAAGTTTGATGTCACACACTTTATGGATCAAAACAAAACCGGGGTTTATGCAATGGAGAAACACACTTTGCCTGAGACTTTAATTTAAACCGTGGTCCTAAACCTTACCATAACCTCCTCTCTTATTACTTAGTTCAATTAAGAGTAGGGAGATGACCATTTCAACTATCCTTATCGTAAGGTCCATGTTTGGCCCGAAAATCCTAGTCATTCTCCTAATAGGTTGCAATGCATGTCTGATAAAAAATTAAGTCAAGTTTAAGTTAGTTTGCTTTTTAGGGTAATCAAGCAATTTCAAATATTTCAAACAAGCAACATCGTAAAGTAACCAATACATCAACTCCAGCACTTTATAATAGCAATAAAATATTCAAGCACACATATGTAGGCTACTAACTTATAATCGTAAGCAAGATACATATTAAGACCTCTAAGTATTCTTTAGTAATACTTTAAAGTACGATGGAGTGCTAATCCCATTTACCTACATATATAACGCTCTATACATGTGCATATGGGTATTGTTGGCTTTAGTTTTCCCTTAAATATTGAATGCAATCACTTTAGTATTATTAAATATAAAGTAAATGAGTTTATTTTAATAATTTAAGTGTTGCTAGAACTTATCTTTAGTAAGTAGTGTAAACTTCGTATTGATTTCCAACTTGTTATTAAAGTCTCTGAACAAGGTGTTGAAAACTTACCTAATACCAAGTTGCAGTTTTAGAACCTTTCGATGAAGTCTCGAAATAGTTGTCTTTAAACTAATAACCTTTTAACCAAGTCTTGAAAGTTATCTTAATTATACTCCGTATTTCAATAAACTCTTTGAACAAGCCTTTGAAGTTATTTCCTCTAAGTATTCAATACCATTCATTTTTCCGATTAAGTCCTGGAAGCCATTTCAATTATATTTTACCTTACCAAATATTTTTTGAACAAGTCTGATGTGGGTCCTTCTAATCAAGTTTTTAAATCAAAAATCAAATCCTCCTCTTCCGGACCAATCTTTGAGGATGTCTTTAAAGTGATTCATCTAAGCTTTGTAAACTAGCTAACCCTTTGGCCAAGTTTTTGAAATCATTACAATCATACCTCTCCCACTAAATAACTTCCTAAATGAGGCTCCAATATATTTGTGGTTAAAATCCCTTCTTCCATCAACTTTCTAAACATGTTTCTAGAGTGATTACAATACTATGCTCAATACCAAATAAAGTTTTAATCAAGACTCTAACATGGTTATAATTAAGACCCTTACGCTAACTTGCCTTTTGATCAAGCATCTAAACCAGAAATAAAGTCCTCATTCTATTAGTTCAACCCTCTAAAGAACTCTCTGAATAGATTCAATTCGCAAGTTTGCTCTAAGCGACTCACTTTAGTATCTTATTCCAGATTACAAACATACTAAATCATGATTTTATAATAGGCTCATCATGCCCATGATTGCCATATCACTCAACTTCCAAATCCTTGTATCTTTACCTTAATGCATGTATACCATAACTAATGATTTGCACCATTCAATACAACATACTCTAGATTACTCTTCATAGTGATATAGAATATAATCAAACTTCAAAACGGTTGCATGTTGTTTTTCACAAGGATCATTGCACAAAATTTTCGAAAAAATGCATTTTTAGTCAAATTTGAAGGCTCAAAATCTCTTTAAAATTATAGAAAATACTTTTGGTTAAAAACTTTCATGAGATTCTTACATACGATATAGGGTTATTCTAGAAGAAGTTTGGTTTTAAAACAACAACTTAGGATTATATAAAATGACTTCAAAAATTTCTCGGATTTAAGTGATTTCTTAAAAAGGTTATACACCTACTTAAAAATTTGACAACTTGATTTTTTCATAGAAAGTACATGTAATATATATATGTGTATGCCGTGAGCCTTAAAGAAAAAGATAATGGGTTAATTTGCAAAATTTAACAAAATATAATGATAGATATATAAATATATAAATATTAAGTAAAGTACAAAATAGGAAAAATTCGTAAATACAAAAAATTCATGAAAGTGACATGTGGCACGTAGCACATCCCTATGCTACTATGTTAGCACTTAATAATTTTTAATTAATAATAATTAATTAATTAAGAAATTATTAAAGTAATAAAAAGTGAATTAAATAAGTATTTAACCTTAGAAATAGTAAAATAAGTAAATTATTACAAAATAGACTTGAAAATAAGAAAATTACAAAAATATAAAATTTAGATATTTATTAAATCATAAATATATAAAGAAAAACTTAAAATAATGAATCATAATTATTTAATTTAAAATAATAAAATTTGTGATATTTTGAAATTAAAATGAATAATGCGGGTTATAACGTTTAAAATGCATGCGGCTATGTGAAAGTACGTTTGAAAATGATAAAAATCAACTATAAGTTCATAAAAATTGGAGTTAAAACGAAAAATTTGTACACGATTAAAAATTTGAGATAAACTGAGAAAAATAGATAAAAGATTTAAATTAAACTATGTTTATGTTATACTTGGGTTATAGTGAGAAACCAAGCAAATAATGATAGATATTTAGTTAACCGAAAAACTTAGTTTTTCAAAATACTTATAAATTTTACTATCTTTTAGGTATTCAATTATCAAGTTCTGAAAATCTCAAGGGCTGGGAGAGTGAGCATTAATCCAAGTAAGAGACTTTTGATGATATACTATTTGCTTGCTACTTGATGTTATATGTTGATTGCTAGTTAATATTAGTTGTTTATTGAATGACTGATTGCTTTATTTGTTATCATCCGTATGCCTACTTCCTTAAACCGGTAAATATAAATATTTGATCAAAATAATCTATTATATTTGTTGCATGATTATGGCTTAAGTGATATACTGATGGAGAATGCTAGTTTTACAGATTTTAAGAAAAGTATTTTTAGAAAGCGTTTTTTCAATTGTAAACATATTTTTGTATGATTTTTGTGAGGACTCATGGTGCCTGTGAATGATAATAGTATTGTTAAGGTAAAGTTAGCATAATATTTTCAATTAATTGTGAGAGAATTTGCATATTTGTGCTCATGGGACCTTGGATATATTTTAATAGCGAGATGACTTGTTTTGTGTGCTCGAGGGGTCTTAGATATGTTTGGTGGATGGTCTTAGTTAGGATCCATCTATATTGATTGTTGTTTCTCGACTTGGGTAACAATCGAGTATCGTTTGGAGGAACGGTGCTCCTAATAAGCTTTATGCGGTTAAGGTGAGGTGCTTTATGTAAGTAAATACAGAGGATAATCAACATGTAAACGTGCAAATCTACACCTTTCATAGTTTTGGATTCTTATGGATGTATTGCTTACATTTTACATTCATTGTATATGCATTTATTTCGCTTGTAAGCTTCATGCGGTTAAGGTGAGGTGCTCTATGTAAGTAAATACAGATGATAATCAACGTGTAAACGTGCAAATCTACACCTTTCATAGTTTTGGATTCTTATGAATGTATTGCTTACATTTTACATTCATTGTATATGCATTTATTTCGCTTGTAGATAGATTGCATGTATGCTAATAATATTTGATAACTTACTTGAATGATAGTAGTGAGAATTGAACTCACTAAGTTGTAGTTTGCTCATTCCTCTATAATTTCTTTTACAGGTTCATTTAAGTTGGGACTGAGACGGATTTCAAAAATTGAGTGCAAATTGAAGATAGGTTCAATAATGTTAAAGTTAGTTAAAGATGTAAAGCTGATATAGAAACATTTTATGTAGAAAATATTTATATTTTAGAATTATATATAATTTAGTATTTCTTGTAATTTATAAAGTTAATTTACCTTATCTTATTATTTAGTAGGGGATACTGATTTTCTGCAGTTTTGAAGAACTGTGGAATATTAGTTCTCCATAGTTATTTATGTTCTACAATAGATTAACTATTTTAAAATTAGAAACTTTTGTATTTAATTATTTAGAGTCTTATAATTTTTTACTTACAAGACGATTTCTATATCATAGGTACACATGTGATATGAAAACTTTAGACAATTATACTAGACACCCCTTAAGGTCATGATAGTTACCACGCCTCAATCTATAGAATCTAGGTTGTTTAGAAATTTTTTATTAATTTTTAATATTTTTCTCATTAATCTTTAGTTAATTACGCATATTATCGGATATGTTAAGCATTTTTAGGTATGTAATTATATATAATAATCACACCTGAGATACATGTACTATTTTTATATGTTATTTTATGTTACTTTATAATTTTAGTATCTAAATAATGTATCTCTAAAATTCGGTTAATTTTTGTTACCTAATTTACGTATTTATAGTAGATAATTTACAATATAATATAATTTCGTAAAATTATCTATTTTAGTTATAATAATATTATTCTATTATATTTCTATATTTCAGATTCATGGGTTATCCTTAACTAACCCCTAAGACTTATTTATAAAATATTATCCCAATTAGTCCACTTTCATATACACCCTAAATTAGTTGCTTGAGATAACTACACAAAGTTGGCTTTTATTTCCACCCTTCTTTAGAAAAGTTTTGTTCTTAAAACTTTAATTATCCACCTTACCTTTTTCACATGTAATCAATTCAATATTCATTTAGTTATGATTAATTAAGACAAAAGATGTATCACTGATTTGATCTCTAGAACAATGATGTCTCAATTTTGAAGCATTTGATCTCACCAGTAAAGTATTTAGATGAACTATTCTTCTATTATATAGTCCGTTTGTAGGTCCATCAATTTTATTCCCAACCAATTCCACTAAAGGGTATCTTCTCATTATATCTTTAAGAATCTACTCACTCGGTTACCTATATAGACAATTCCTTCAATATATTGTTCTATTGAAGATCTATAGGTGTAATCCCAATATTAGGTTTGAATCTCTCATAAGTTTGCCAGGATAGATGTGTAAAATATTTCATGATATCTTTTTAAATTCATGAGTAAGGTAAATCGATATTCTATATTAAACGGTTTTACTTTGTGGCAGTTTGAATTAGTATATTTTCTAAATGAGATTGTCTTTGAAGTTTCTTATTAAATATTCTCGAGTATGTACTTTATATCGTTGATCTATATCATCTTTTTATTGTCCTATTAGCCACAACATAAGCTATAATGATACCACAGACTCATTTATTATTAGATAGATTACTTTAACATTAATAAATCCACAAGGTTCCATTTCATTCCTTATTCACTACTTACTATTTGTACTTTTTGAACTAATCTCTGATGCAATGTATGATCTCAATTCTCGCTTAAATCTTTTTTAAACTGGGCTCTGAATCTTCCAAGATCAGGGTTCTAAAGTAAGATAGTTTTGATCTATCTTTTGATTAAGCTAGTTAGAATTCCACCACTAATAATTGTGCAATTCAATTCCTAACACTAATGTATTTCTTATCTTTCATCATTATTCCATATCTTACTCATTAACTTGTGAACCGGAGTACCTATTATGTGGATAAGTTGTCTCCAAATTGTATGTTCTTAATTATACTCATTGACCTTTTTAACTTTACAAATTCAATTAGATTCTTTCTTACAATTCCCATTGCCTTCAAAATTTAAGGTTTAAGCATTCCTTCAACCAGCACATACTATTGTATGGTTCAGTCTGGAGAATCTTAATCCTTTCACACATGCTCAGAAGAAGATAGAATTGACTCAACATATGAATTTGACTTGAAATTTACACACATTTGGAATTACCAAGACATTGATGGGATTTTATGATTGACACAATATGTTTGAATTAACTCAAAAATAAAGAATTCATAGGACGAGTCATATGACTTTTAACAAATTTGGTAAGAAGAATATAGGAATCATAGATTTGCTATCCTCTACTTGTACATTTATATGTGCTTATATTATACTTAAAGAGTATTGTTTTTCAATCATCATAATTTAATTTAGTAACATCCATTTTAATCTCTCACTTACTTTTGTGATCAACATATAGTGTACAACTTCATTGATTACTTCATAGTCTATCCTAGCTGCACAAAATTATTACTCCCTTATATCCATGAATTGTTCCGATTCCTTTCCAACATCCTTACACATTTTCTTGTAGTAACATTTTTTATCATTAACTAGTTTTTATTTTTTTGAACATAGTTCCATTCATCTTTTTCTTGATCTTAATTCTATTATGTTTACAAGGATCTTCTACTTATTGTTTCTAGATATAACTATCGTGAGTTATACAAGTTCATTAAGTGTTCGAACATATCCTCATCTTGTTTCTAATTTAATCCTTATTCAAATTTGTTAAGCTTCTAAGTATATTCTCAACTTGTCTATCTTAAATGCAATTGATTTTCCCTTATGTTTCTTTTGACTATAGTTTATCCATTTTCCATAAACAACTCGATCTAACTCTAGTCATGACTTAAGTCTCTACTTAATTTCTACTTCAAGTCCCTAAAATCATGTTTAGGCTTTAGCTTTACGATCCATCTTACTCTCTATCCTTAACTTTTTTATCAATTATAATGGGCATTATCATTTATGTATAATAAAGGACTTGCAGTCTACTTCATTATATTATTACTAAGGTAAATTCAAACCCTGACTTCAAGTAAGAGGGGTTTATATTTCATATCTTACTATAAATCCCTACACTTTATCATTGGTCTAACCATTATTCCCGTAGTTATCTAGGAAGTACTTTTTTAAGCTCCTTCTCAAATGTTTATCAAATTATCAACATATCAAGATCCTTTTGTCCTTAAATCTTTTCAACATCCAATTTCTCAACTTAAATGTTTTTATGTATCTTTTTAGTGCTTAGGAATTCTAAACACTTCTAACCTAATTTAATTTAGGTTGTTTAATCTTTAGTTAAAGTAAGTTTCCCTGCCTCATCTTGAAAGTGTCAATTCATCTGAATAAATTCAGAAGGTTTAATGTCTCTTAAAATCCAAGCTCTTAGTGCCCTTTCATCGTACTCTAATATAAGATTTTCCAATCAGCTAATAAGTATTGTAACAATATCCTCGATCATATAGGTATCTCACCACTTCGTTAACCAATTAGCTAATAAGTATTGTAGCAATATCCCTGATCAATTTTTGAAATCGATTTAAATGATCCAATCGACGTAGTTTCTGAGCCAAATTTTTTTAGAGAATACTTATATTGCATGTGAACATTGTATGAAGAGATTTCAAATAAAAATTATTTCCATAATTTTTAGAGATTTTTTAGCTTTTAAATTAAATGAAAATTTCCATTTTCTTAAGGATTTAGTATATGGAGTTTAATGGAATCCTTGGTATTAGGTTCTGAGGTATATTTAGATCATATCTTATTGTGAAGATCAATATAGAGTTGTATAGTTTGAGTTGGAGATGAAATTTGAACAAATTGGTGGTTATGGGATTAATATATTAATAGGTAAATACATGAATTTGAAGAATTTGGTATATAGTGTTACTTGGTATAATAACTCTGATTTATAAACATGATATAACATGTTTGTAATTTGGATTATGATAGTGCGTGAGTTGTTTCGAGTAAACTTGTATAAGGAACTATTTAGATAATTCTTCCAAAAGGTTGGTCTTTTAAAAAAGTGAGTTAATTTCTAGTCTAAAGAGTTATGTGATATGAAATATTTCGCAGATATAGCATCCACAAGTTAACTAGGGAATTCTTAGTTAGTAAAATTGTTTTCAAATATCTCTCCAAAAAGTTATAATTAATAAAGATATTTTTAAATACTTCTTCAGAGAGTTTCCGATTAACAAAATTGTTTTTAAATACTTTTATAGAGAGTTATAAAATAAAATTTGTAATAACATTATCGATGATATACTTGTTTAGAGGGTTTCAGAGCTCAAAAATTATACTAAGATTAGTGTTTAGAACCTTATTTAGGGACTCCAGTAATAAGTTAAAACCTAATCCAAGACTTAATAAATCCATCTAAACTATATGTAAGACATTAAAAAAGTAATCACATACTCCTTATTTAAGCAAAAACTAAAATATTTATATTAATTGTTTAGGGATGAATATCTGAGTGTTAAGATAAAGCCATGTCATTGTATGATTAGGGTCAATAGTTGATTTAGGGTATCTGAAAAAGTAAACTAATTAAGCTAGAAACTTACGAGAAACATAATAACTCTAATCGAGGAATTCTTGTATGTTTAGATATCCATAATATAATAAGAATATCAATAATATAATCAAAATAATGAGAATTTATTCTATATGAGACCCTAAAGTCAAATTTAGGGTTATCATACCTAAATTTAGAGTTTTTGGAAAAAGTTATTTAATTGAGTCCAAACTTTACGGTTAAGATAAAAAAAGTTAATTAAAGTGACTTGATAAAATTAGATTTTGAAAATAATTACCCAAGATCCCAATTTTGCCTCTAAAGTATGATTACTTATCATGGTACAAAATTGCTTGAAATCCCTAAAATCAAGCTCGGAATGCAATGGAAACTTAAAGACAAGTTAATTAAGTTATAAAATAAGATAATATTGCATAGTTTACTATATGAGTATATACGTATTTTTATGAGTATATCCAGTATAAATAATAATTATATTTGTACATTAACCCGAAAGTCTAAAAATATATATAATACATAATGTTACATGACTCCGACTTGCTAGCTTTTAAGTAGTTTATATTTTTTTATAGAAAAATATATTTATAAGTTAGGTCAATAGGTGAAATATTTTATATGAATGTTACTAGTAACCATAAGAACATGAATCTTGATGATAGAATAATAAGTATAATAATATTATTAATAACACGAGATAATATGTAAAAGTAATTTAATTAGTATAAACTTAATTGGCTGAATATCTCTTCTTCGTTAGATTAATTGGAAGTATTCGTAGGTGTAGGAATGTCTGAATTACATTTAGACATAGATATATAATCATATAAATTAATAAGAAATTAATTAAAATATTTAATACTTGAGAGATACTCTAGAAATTATGATTTATGATAATGTTAGTGGAATTAAATGGAATTCTCATAATTAGAAGAAAATATAAATGAAGTAACCACATAGTTTTAGTATTTTACTTTGAGCTTATTTATATAAAACTTTATTAGAAATATTAAGTTTATCAGATCTAATTGCTATAAAATAGAGTTTCGTAATTTTAGATATAGCTTAGGATGAATCTTTTAGAATCAACTACATGATCTTAATAATTAATATTGGTAAGTAAAATATCGTATAAGATGTATATAAATAATTCCCAAATAATTAATATAACTTAACTATATATTATATGTTACTAATATTTTTACTAATAATTACGTTAAGATTCCCCCGAAATAATGATATGTGAGAAAAAAAATTTTCAACTATGAATTATTCTTTAGTAATAATGTTGGTGATGAAAAGAAGAAATATTCTTTAAATATTCTAAGAATTTAGATAGGTATTGAATAAAATATACTAAATTTATTAAAATATCTATATATATATTTTATATCTTAACTGCCTTATAAAGATGGTGAGATTTTAGAGTATATATATGTGGCTTTACACCACTTTCATTAGAATCGAGGGGGTGATGGGATGAGGAGAGGGAAGAGAGAGAGAGAGAGAAATGGAGAGAAAAAATCAAAAAGAAGAAAAAAACAAGAAAAGAGAATAAAAAAAGGGAAGAAGATGAAGAAGGAAAAGAAGAAAAGAAAAAGAAGAAAAGAGGATTCGATACTTTCAAGTAATTTTATTTATATAATTATAAGTATTGTTTTTTTTAATTGATATTTAATAGTTATAGAAAAGATATATCCATTATTTCATTATTTTTCTAAATCGAGTATTTTATCTACACCATTTCGTTTTTTTTTTCTCAATATAAACTTAAAATATTGATAGCTGTAAAGCTTGTATATCATTAACACCGATTTGTGAAATAAGCGAATTTCTACTATTAATTATTTACTAGAACTATTAAAATTGAACTTTATATTCTTGTAAATTTAACATCATTGCTTCTGTAAAATTTGAGTATATATGATTTATTATATTTTGTAGCAAAATTGTGTGAAAATATATTTTTTATTACATAATACGATATTAATATGATATTGGTTTTTACACAACTTTATCTGTATACTAGAATTAGAAATATTTTTTAGAGATAATCTTTTAAACAAAATATGTAACACATATAGTTGAGTTCATGTAAACTTCACGATACTAACCTTATTAAAACTGAATTACTTTATGTAATAAAATTGATGTTTTTTTTGTAATATTATAGAAAATATTGTCCTATGACGATCTTTCCATAATTAAAGCGTAATATAAACAATAGTAAATATGTTTCAATATAATTGAAACGATATAGTATAAGTAGTAATAAACTTTGTATATTAGACATTATTAAGTAAATTGCTATAACTTATATGATAAAATAAAATACTTAAAATATGTGTATGTGTATATATATATTGTAGATTTATATAAATATATAGATATGGAACTCTATTGAATAAGTATATAAATAACATCTTAATTAAATATTAGACAAAACCCTAATGTTTTTCGTAAATCTTATGAAAACTGAATATGTACTTTGGTATATATATATATATATATAACAAATTTATAGGGATGAAGCTAATAGATAATTGGAGAGTATATTTTAATTTCTTTTATAATATATATCAGCTAGATAAAACTTTTCCCTAAGTAAAGAATAAGCCCAAATAATATATAATAAAAATTTTATTGCATCTTCTAAATATTGATTATATTCAATTAAATCGTCTTCATTATTATCTTTGGTTTTTTGAGACATTAAGCATTTATTATTTTATTATTCTTAGTACGTAGCGTTGTCTTTTGAGTCAACAGGAGGCCTGCGAAATCTTTACCTTTTTTTCTGGTCAATCCCAGTTTCCAGCCAATATACTAAAGAACTTTTGAGATTTTATTATTGAAATATTAATTTGTGTGATCAAAAATATTTTTAACTTGCCTAAATAACCAAAAATATAATCTATGAAATTGCTCAAGGAAAGTAATACAATCTTGTAAATAAGTATAAAACAATTCTATATCATGTTCGTTCTCACGAATACAGACATAAATAGAATATATATGAGAGTAATTAATACAATTATTAAAGTATAATGCCACTTAAGAAATCCTATTGCACTATCTAGATAATCATAAACATAAATATCAACAATAGGTTGTAATATAAATAAATATATGAGCAAGATATTATTGAAACCATCATAGGTGGTAGTGCTAAGATTAGTAGGGCTTTATGTAAGATTATATAAATTTGAAACGTCCAAAGGTGGTAATACCAGCAGATTATGGGGTTTGTAAATTAAATTGACATATCTCGTGGAATTACACCCAATTGAATTAGAGATTCCTCACATGAGATATAATATAAAAGAAGAGATAAACAAGCTAAAATCTTATTGTTTTTGAAACAGTTTGTGCAAAATACAAGAGCATATACAGATATTCAAAGAACAATTTTGAAATATTAAAAATATTTGAAAGAGGTATGAGAATATTAAGAGGTAATTGCAATCTACCTCAGGATTGAAGCAAACAATATGCTTCAGAAAGGAAAGTATTTTATTATTGAAAGAAAACTGATGTATATGTGTATTGAAAGATTGGAAGTAAGAGAGAGTACTGTATGTATATGAGAGGAAGAGATGAGAGAAGAAGAGAGGATTAGACGAGAGAAGATGGGGAAGAGAGAGAGAGGTAGTCTGGGAGGATAAGAGAAAGAGGTTGTGTATTCAACTTTAGTTAAAATGGTAGAGAGGGCATCATTTTATAATTGGGAACATTGACCAGTTACTATTGTGTGTTGAACCTAGGGTTAATTATTTGATTTTGATGAGAAGAAAACAAAAAGTGTATATTTAAACATATTGTTTTTGAAGAGAACAAAAACAAGTGGATGATTAAACTAAGTATTATTTGATTATTTTGAGATAATTGAATAAGTTCAATTAGCTTGCTTAATGATTAAATATATCAATTATCTCTACAAGAAATTTAATCTTTTAAAGTAGTGATTGAATGATTTTGAAATTATATTGCAAAGAGTATTCGTTTGTTGTGTGTTAAAAGAATTTTCAAGTGATATTTGGCCAACCGGGTTGATGGCTCAAGGAAGAACCAAGCTGACAGTATAAAGTCCTAGAAAATACAAAGAAAAGCTCATTGACTTGAAAGAACCGGCTTACCGGTCCACTTACTGGTAGAGTAATTTGTAGTTTGAGATACCAGCATGCTAGTAAGTCTGATACAACTAGCCGTTGGAGCATTTAATGCATTGTAACGGGAAGAATTGAATGGGATGATATAAATGCTCAACAACCCGACCAAGGACAGTAGATAACTGATCTTTTGCTACAATATTTCAACATTTTTTTCTACTCTTGTACCATAAATTGTTAATATTTAGAGAGATTTGAAGTGTAGTACTTGTGAGCTATCAGTTACAAGTATTGAGAGATAAAAACACTGCACAAATATTTCTTGAGATTAAGTTTTTGTGTTGAGAGTTGAGATTGTGTATTGTATTAAGAGTTGTGAGTGTGAAACTTGTGTAATCAAGTTTGTGTTTGTGTAGCTCTTGGAGCTTAGTTTAAGAAATCAATAAAGTGGTGTGAAGTCCTCAATTGGAGGCATTGTGTGTCTGTGGAGATTACAGGGTGGTCCGAATTTTATATTATATTCAGGCTTGATCTTCTTTATCCTTATCTATTTTAATTTCCATACTTATTATTGTTCTATTGTTGCTTTGATTACTCTTATTATTGCATTTAATTGTTTATATTGGAAAAGAATTGCAATTTGTCCTTAAACTCAATTTACCCCCTCTCTTGAGTTTAGCCTAATGTTCTTCATTGTGAACAGTAATATTGTGGCCAATACGGTACTGTAGAAATAGTGAAAGTATCGAGATATTTTACTATAGTGAACAGTAATATGTCAGATGATGGATGTTGACATCATTGTTGACGATATTGTGCACTGTGATACGTGTGTACAAATACTGTATTTTTACAGTGTGAAAATTACATTTGAGAAAAAAAAATTGTACGTATTGTTTAAGGATCACTTAGATTTATTCCATATCAGTCATCTTCATTTGAATTCCTGCTGTGATGAGATCTTGATTCTGATGCCGAATTTGAACTTGATCCTTGAGTTGAGTCGTTGATATTTGCTAATGCTATTTCTAGAATCTGCTTCATTTGCTCTAGATAACTTGCACTAACTAGAGAAGAGATAAAAAAACTTTTATTATGATATTATGGAGTTGAAATTTTGGATGGTCCAATCGACGAATTACGTTTGGTCCAATTTAGAATTGAATCTTCTTCAAGTTTATTCCAAATCTTAAAATTGTCTTTCCATTTGACTTTATATATTCTGACCAAATTGGTAGTATTTGAGGTTCGATTGGGTTTATAATCGAACCACCATGCCATGACCCAAGATATACCAATGTGTATAAAATATAGCATTTTCTTCTAAAAAATTTTCTCATAAGATGCTAGATTATATTCTTTTATAAAAATATTGAAACCATTTCTGGCATTTTCATGTATGATTTCAAGGATTGCTCCAAATTGTTCCATCAGTATGCAAACCAATTAGGAAGGTTTTTAGAAGAACAATTATAAAAAAATATTAGCTAAGTATGTGATCCTTTTAGATTCATTTGATAGAAAATATTCTACCAAGCATATTTATAATCAAAATAACTATAATTGGCTCGATGACCTAGCTGTACAGAAAAGGGTTCTATATTAAGCTTTATTGAGCTTGTTGGATAGGTTTACCATCCTTTTACATTGATTACTTTCTAAATTCTAGTTGTAGAATAGTTAACAATTCCTTCCTTTTCAAAATGCTTAAATCTTATTGAACCAGTTTTAGTCAAAACTTTTTTATAAAACTAGATTGGTTTATAAACATCATATGGTACATAACAAAAATCTTTTGTAAAAATTTTTCTTACAAATTCAAAAGAGTCCCTTTCAAATAAGTTTTCTTCAACAAAGAAAATGTATTTAAAAATAGGTTTTGTGAAAAATTTGGACCTTTGACTAGCAGGTATTATTATGGACGGTACTTAAGTTGCTATTTCAATAATTTGAATATTTTGATTTTTCCTTTGAGTTTCTATTTGTTGAGGAATTCCGAACAACATTGGGATTTCATTTTTTTATTGTAAAGCTATTGAAATTGCTTTTAGCAACCCTGGAGTGACTTTTATATCAGCTAATTGAGAAAGAGCTTCATTGGATTGATTTCGAATATTGGAAATGGATTGATCATTTAAAAATATTGGTTTCAAAATCCCAGAAGAAGATTCCTCTTTAATTATTAATGGAGTGTTACATTATTTACAAACATTTAACCAGGATTTAATATTAGTCAACCCCCTTGCCGGAGATTGAAGAAACCATATCTTTTCCTTTATCCTTCTCTTTTTTAGGAGGCATATCCCTGCAAGAATTCATAAGTAAGGAAATCAAAAAAAGAATTGGGAGATCCATTAATATGCTTTGTTTCGAAATCAAACATAGGAAGAATTGATTGCTATCTAGCAAAAATTTGTTTAGATGCAATGTTTTGAACATCTTTTATTAAAACATTTTTAGCAGTTTTACAATCAATACTTGATTTAATAAATCTCCTTGAAATTTGGAAATTGTTAAAACAATTGCTAAAGTTTCCTTTTTGATCGTGGAATAATTACGTTGACAATCATTCCAATTTTTTGACACAAATTGAACAACATATTCTCTATTGTTTTGTTTCTATTTTAGAATTCCTCTGAATCCTAAATCAGAAGCATCGGTTTCTACTATATTTGGTAGAGAAGGATCTGCAATGTGCAAACAAGGAATTTCTTTAATTTTCTGCTTGATTAATTTGATAGCATTTATATGTTCAATTGACTAATGAGGTAGATTTTTTCTTATCCTTTGATATAATGATTTACAGATTATATTGAGATTTGGGAAAAAAATATACAATATAATTTAAACTTCCTAAAAATCTCTAAAGTTGATTTTTATCCTTAATTTCACTAGGAAATTTATTTGCAAACTCTATGGATCTTTAAATAGGAATTATCATCCCATTGTGGATATTGAAGCCTAAAAATCTAATCTTAGTCTGGAAAAGACTAATTTGAGAGGGTGAAACAACTAGGCCATTTTTCTTGACTATAGTAACAAAATTTTTTATATATTTGAAATGTTAGTCTATATTAGATGAGAATATCAAAACATCATCAATATAGATTATTATGAAATTGGTAAAGTTATTGAAAATTTCATTCATTATTCTCTGAAATTCAAAGAGACCATTTTTCAATCCAAATAGCATTACATTCTATTCATATTGACCAAAAAAAACCATGAAGGCAGTTTTGTACCTATTACTATTCTTAATCTGAATTTGTTAGAATTCAAATTTTATATCAAATTTTGAGAATATGTTAATATTGTTCAACCTATTTAGTAAATCTCTTTTATTAGGTATTGGATACCTAATCCATTTAAGAGGAGTATTAAGAGGCTTATAGTTGATTACTAATCTTGGAATATTTCTTTCTATTTCTGCATTTTTATTGACCTAAAAAGCATAACAACTCCATGGAGATTTACTTTTCCTAATTAATTTTTTATTGAGTAAATCATTTATTTCATTTTTATAATGGTTCAGGACTTCATTATTCATTTGAGAAGGTCTGGCTTTTGTTGAAATATTTTTTTCACTGAAATATTTTTTTCATTGAAATCACTTTCATATGGTAGGTCCACTATGTGTGACTTACGATTCCAAAATGCATTTGGGAATATAGAGCAAATTGAATTTTTTATTTCTGATTCCAAATTAGAAATTTTCATTATTAAGTTGAGTTTCAACTCTTTTGAACTCAAGATCACTTTTCAAATACATCAAATGATTTTCTTTGCATTTAATTGAACAATTTAATTCAGAAATTGAATTGTTTTTGAATTCATTTATCTATTTGATTTGTGGTTTTGTGATAAAATTGAATACAATATTTCTTTTCAAAAATTTTATTTCAATTCCATCTTTATTAACAAAAAATGGTTGGATTTGATTTATGAAAGGAGTTTCAAGAATAACATTTTTATTTAAATTTTTAATAAGTATAAAAGAAGTTTTATATGAGGCATTGTCTCTTAATATTTCAACATTGGACAATTTATAATTGATGCGTAATTTGCTAGTAGATGCAGAACTTAGAGATTGGATAGTTTTCTCGAAATATTTGGTTGGAATTAATCCTTCTGTAATGCAATTTAAATCTACAAAATATTTGCAAGATATTTCTTCAAGATGTTTTCAAAAATCACAAAAGAATAAAAATTTTTCTTATATTTCTTCAAAATATCCTCAATGTCTATACAAAAAACCCCAAAGAAATTTAAATAAAAAATATCCTAAAAAACTTGAAAAAGCAAAATATTTCAATAAAGAAAGAAAATATAAGAAATACAAAAGAAAGTTATATAAACAATTAAGGTGTTATAAATGTAAAAAAATTGATCACACAGCAAAGTTTTGTAAAATCAACAATAAACTTAATGAATTAAATTTGGATGAACAAACAATAGAAAACATCTTGTAAGTATTTTGTGACAATGAGTCCTCTTTATCAGAAAATGATTGTGATGATGGAATTCAAGTCAATGACATGAGTTTTAAGTCATCTTCAACAGAAGAAGAAAATGAAATTAATATTTTAACAAATGAAGAAGAAGAAATTCTTTGTAATATTGATAAATTACTAAATGATAATGAGAAACTTGATTTCATAAAAAATGTTAATAAACCTAATTTAACTTTTACACCAAACTTACCTTATAATCTTAATGAAATCCTCGAAAGAGGTAAAAGAAAACAAAAAAAATCAACAACTATTAATAATTTGCATAATGAAATTAATACTAAAAAACAAGAAATAAAAGACTTAAAATTAATACAAATAAAACTTCAAAAAAATTTTCTTGAACTTAAATAAAAAATAATAATTCAAGGAAATAATCCTGAAACTTCAAATGAGGAAAATCTAAATGTTTTGCCAATATTTAATAATACTGATTATCTAATGCATCTTGTTCAAGTAACAATAAGAAAATGGATAATTAATATTTTAATCAGAATCAATAACGAATTTGTCTTGGAAATAACTGCATTATTTGATACTGGTGCAGATTTAAATTATATTAGAGAAGGGTTAATTCTAACCAAATATTTCGAGAAAATTACCCAATCTTTAAGTTCTGCATCTAGTAGCAAATTACACATCAATTATAAATTGTTCAATGCTAAAGTATTAAGAGACAATGCTTCATATAAAACTTCTTTTATACTTATTAACTATTTAAATAAAAATGTTATTCTTGGAACTCATTTTATAAATCAAATCCAACCATTTTTTGTTAATAAAGATGGAATTGAAATAAAATTTTTGAAAAGAAATATTGTATTCAATTTTATCACAAACCACAAATCAAATAGATAAATGAATTCAAAAACAATTCAATTTCTGAATTAAATTGTTTAATTCAATGCAAAGAAAATCATTTGATGTGTTTGAAAAGTGATCTTAAGTTCAAAAGAGTTGAAACTCAACTCAATAATAAAAATTTCTAATTTGGAATCAGAAATAAAAAATTCAATTTGCTCTATACTCTCAAATGCATTTCTGAATCGTAAGTCACACATAGTGGACTTACCATATGAAAGTGATTTCAATGAAAAAAATATTTCAACAAAAGTCAGACCTTCTCAACTGAATAGTGAAGTCTTGAACTATTATAAAAATGAAATAAATGATTTACTCAATAAAAAATTAATTAGGAAAAGTAAATCTCCATGAAGTTGTTATGCTTTTTATGTCAATAAAAATGTAGAAATAGAAAGAAGTATTCCAAGATTAGTAATCAACTATAAGCCTCTTAATTCTGCTCTTAAATGGATTAAGTATCCAATAACTAATAAAAGAGATTTACTAAATAGGTTGAATAATACTAAAATATTCTCAAAATTTGATATAAAATTTGAATTCTAACAAATTCAGATTAAGGATAGTGATAGGTACTTCACAGTTCTTTTTGGTCAATATGAATGGAATGTAATGTTATTTGGATTGAAAAATACTCTCTTTGAATTTTAGAGAATAATGAATGAAATTTTCAATAATTTCACCAATTTCATAATAATCTATATTGATAATATTTTGATATTCTCATCTAATATAGACCAACATTTCAAATATATAAAAATTTTCGTTACTATAGTCAAGAAAAATGGCCTAGTTGTTTCACTCTCTCAAATTAGTCTTTTCCAGACTAAGATTAAATTTTTAGGCTTCAATATCCACAATGGGATGATAATTCCTATTCAAAGATCCATAGAGTTTGCAGATAAATTTCCTAATGAAATTAAGGATAAAAATCAACTCCAGAGATTTTTAGGAAGTTTAAATTATGTTGTATATTTTTTCCTGAATCTCAATATAATCTATAAACCATTATATCAAAGGTTATAAAAAAATCCACCTCAATGGTCAATTGAATATACAAATGTTGTCAAATTAATCAAGCAGAAAATTAAAGAAATTCCTTGTTTGTACATTGCAGATCCTTCTCTACTAAAAGTAGTAGAAATCGATGCTTCTGATTTAGGATTTGGAGGAATTCTAAAACAGAAACAAGATAATAGAGAATATGTTGTTCAATTTGTGTAAAAAAATTGGAATGATTGTCAACGTAATTATTCCACAATCAAAAAGGAAATTTTAGCAATTGTATTAACAATTTCCCAATTTCAAAGAGATTTTTTAAATCAAAATTTTTTTTTTACGTATTGATTGCAAAGCTGTTAAAAATATTTTAATAAAAGATGTTTAAAACATTGCATCTAAACAAATTTTTGTTAGATGGCAATCAATTCTTCCGGTGTTTGATTTCAAAATAAAGCAAATTAATGGATCTCCCAATTCTTTTCCTGATTTCCTTATTCGTGAATTCTTGTAGGGATATGCCTCCCAAAAAAGAGAAGGATAAAGAAAAAGATAAGGTTTCTTCAATCTCTAATAAGGGTTGACCAATATTAAATCCTAGTTAGATGTTTATAAATCATGTAACACTCCATTAACAATTAAAGAGGAATCCTTTTCTAGGATCTTGAAACCAATATCTTTAGATAATCAATTCATTTCCAATATTCGAAATCAATCCAATGAAGCTCTTTCTCAATTAACTGATATGGAAGTTACTTTAGGGTTGCTAAGAGCAATTTTAATAGCTTTACAATAAAAAAATGAAATCCTAATGTTGCTTGGAATTCCTCAACAAATAGACACTCAAAGGAAAAATCAAAATATTCAAGTTACTGAAGTAGCAACTTCAATACCCTCCACAATAATACCTGTTAGTCAAAGGTCCAAATTTTTCACAAAACCTATTTTTAGATACGTTTTCTCTGTTGAAGAAAACTTATTTGAAAATGACCCTTTTGAATTTGTAAGGAAAATTTTTACAAAAGATTTTTATTATGTACCATATGATGTTTACAAACCAATCTAGTTTTATAAAAAAGTTTTGACTGAAACTGATTTAATGAGATTCAAACATTTTGAAAAGGAAGGAATTGTTAGCTATTTTATAGCCAAAATTTAGAAAGTAATCAATGTAAAAGGATGGTAAACCCATCCAACAACCCCAATAAAGCTCAATATAGAATACTTTTTTTTACACAGCTAGGTCATCGAGCTAGTTATAATTATTTTGATTATAAATAGGCTTGGTGGAATGTTTTCTATCAAATGAATCCAAAAAGATCACATACTTGGCTAATATTTTTTTATAATTACTTTTCTAAAAACCTTCCCAATTGGTTTGCATATTGGTGGAATAATTTGGAGCAATACCTAAAATCATACATGAAAATGCTCGAAATGGTTTAAATATTTTTATAAAAGAATATAATCTAGCATCTTATGAGAAAAATTTCTAGAAGGAAATGCTATATTTTATACATATTGATGTATCTTGGGTCATGGCATGGTGGTTCGATTATAAATCAGATCGAACCTCAAATACAATCAATTTGGTTAGAATGTATAAAGTCAAATGGTGAGACAATTTCAAGATGTAGAATAAACTTGAAGAAGATTCAATTCTAAATTGGATCAAACATAATTCCTCGTTTAGATCATCCAAAATTTCAACTCCATAATATCATAATAGAAGTTTTTTTTCTCTCTTCTCTAGCTAGTGCAAGTTCTCTAAAGCAAATGAAGCAAATTTTAGAAACAATATTAGCAAATATCAACGAATTAACTCAAGGATCAAGTTCAGATTTGGCATCAGAATCGGGATCTCATCACAGCGAGAATTCAAATGAAGATGACTGTTATGGAATAGATCTAAGTGATCCTTATAAGCCCTGAAGCCAAGCCAAGTAACCATAGGTTTGAGCTTAAAACCCAAGGTTTAGGGCGATCGGCTAAAGGATCCGACCAAACCTAAATTATAAACTATTTAGCAAAATACCAGTAAAAATGACCCTGTAAACTTAAATTTAAGAAAATAAGTAGTAAAATAGGAGACTATAAAATTTTCAAATTTTAAGCATAATAACTGCTAATTACCGAAAAAGCGAAAAATGTAATATAATAACTAATAAATTATTAGAGATAGATTATATGTATACTAAAAATTTTAGAATGACCAAAATAATATTTAGGAATGTTCACGTGTACCCCACATGTATTTACGTGTAGATAAAAATACGCGTAATTACTAAAATTGGCCGAAAACTAAGCAAATAATTAAAGAAAAATACAAAATAATTATAGAAAAATCAGAAAAAATCAGAAGAGGATAAGCTACAACAAGATCAGGTCGTGACAGAAAAAGAAAAAAAATAACCAATAAGAATTGGACAAACAAAAAGCCAAAAATCAAGGAATTAAGGCAAAATCTTATCAAATTAATGCACATTAATTACTACATTTGTCTATAAATAAGGAAAAAATTTTCAGAAGTCATTTGGCCAATTTGAGATTTGAGAAAAATCGAAACATTGAAAAAATCGAGTGAAAATCCAGAAAAAAAAAAAAGAAAACTGTGCAGATTAGGCAAGTGAACTAAAACCACCACCTACCACCACCTGGGACCGAACCACCACCACCACCCTACACTAGAACCACCGCCTGGACCGGCCGACAGCCTTGGATCGGGTTTGGACAGTCAGAAAGCTTCGAACCGGTTAGTCATTTATTCACCCCGATTTTTGTATAATTTTGTAAAATTAGTTATTTTGCCCAGAAAATTATGAAACTTGTTATTTTGAGGTTTTATTGTATGTAGATTTAGGGAAAAATATTGATTTAGTTTAATTATATCTGGAAATATAGGTTCCTTAACAAATTGTTGAAAACCGAGCATGATTAAACTGAAAAATAAAAAGGCTTAGGAGTGTAGTTTGGGGCTCAAATTTTTTCTGTAGGATTCTCATATGATGTAGAACAGTGCTATGAAGCCATTTTTTTAAAATTAATTTTCGAAAATTTTAAGTTAATTTTTAGCCCTAAAATGATGGTAAAATTGGGTGATTTAAGGTTAATTAGGTGATTAGGATGTTAATTACTGATTTGGATCTTAATTAGATGTTTAGGAAAGTTAATCTCTGCAGTGGAACCCTAATCCTAGCCTTTAGGTACTAAGTATGGTTAATTAGGGAAATTAGGTAAAGAATATAAGAAATTAGGAATATGTAAAAGTGTAAATTAATAAATCTAAAAAAATAAGGTTATTTAGATAATATTATAATTGAAATCAGAAAAATAATAAATCTAAAATAATATTTAATTTTAAGTAAATATCTCAAAATGTAAGATTTTTACACATCGGGAATAAATTCGATACCTCAATTAGGATTAGCATGTACCGAATAGTTTAGAATACCAAAATTATGACCCAATAGGATATTTGAATACCCGAGCATAATGTGATTAATGTCACATTGGGATTCGAGCCTAATTACGACTTAGGAATTAAAACTAGAATCTAGTTTAGGAGCCGAACCCCGAAATAAAATACAACGAATTATTAATACGTTATAGGTATACAGGAGGAAAATAAGTTACATTATGAATTAGAATAAGAATCCATAAAATATAAGTACTAAAAGGACCTATTTGTATTATAGGACACTCGGAAACAAATCAGCTCGCGATTAAAGGATCGAGTGATCGAGCAAATTCAAGTAAGTTGGGTTATTGCTTATTATAATAGAGTACTAGTTTTGTAGTGCTCGGAGACTTAGGCTTGTATATGCTTGTGATTGTAAATAGTTTGCGCATGTGTTTGATGTATCTGAATTCGTGCTGGAATTTGTACTGTGATTGAATTTGTGACTGATTGAATTGGTATGAACTTGTTTGAACACCCTAACCGGAATTTAATCTTAGTCGACCTTAATAACAGAAAATGTCATGCATTGCAACCCGTTAGGGGATCATAGGACTCTCCAACCAAATACCGACCCATTCGAAAGGGATAGCGCAGGATTGCAAAATGGTCCCTTCTTCATCCTTAGTCGAACTAAGTGACAGGAGAAGAGGTCGCGGCGGGGGTGAAGTCAATGGTTCGAAGGTAGTCGCGGGAGGAACGAGGTCTCCATTGCACAAGCCTGAGTTTGGTTGTGAGCTGCTGCATAACTTGGAACTCCTCAACCCGGATTGGAGCGGGTGAAATTTCTCTGATTTCACAACGGACCGGACTACGTTGTGCGATGACACTTGATTGTTGCATTGCATGAAAATAATTGTTTGATAACCCTGTTTGTGCTTGTATGCATTCATAAGTCTCCAATTCAACTTACTGAGCTGTAGTTGCTCATACCTTTATAGATCCTTTTGCAGGTTCTGATTTGTGAACACTTCAAGTACTATACCGCCCTACAATTACCCAGAGGTTAGTCCGTTTGAAGCCAGGGGTGTGAGGATCAAGTTACTTAATATAATGTGTGACTAGAGTGACCATGTAATTAGGAATGAAAGACTAATAGTTATTATGTAATCTAGTGAACTGTCATGTTTGTGTGAAACTTCCTGGGAAGCTCTGTGGAGACTTATATATATAATTATATATGTTTATTAGAAATTGTGATATTTATCATGATTGTAGTATAATTATTACTCAAATTATTTACTTCAAAGCGAGGAGTTGTCGACGCCTTGTGTAGATTATGTCTATGGTAGGCACTGTGAGGCCAGTTACTATCATAGAATGGTTTACACGGCGAGACTGTTGCGACTCTGCGACTTCGGGGCGTAACAATCCTTAAATGATACGTGTAATTTTTTTTTCTCAAATGTAATTTTCGTACTGTAAAAATACAATATTTGTACACATGTACTACAATACACAATATCGTCAACAATGATGTCAGCATTCAACATTTGACATATTATTGTTCACTACTGTAAAATGTCTCGATACTTTTACTATTTCTACCGTACCTTATTAACCACAATATTATTGTTCACAATAGTAACTGGTCGGTGTTCCCAATTATAAAATCATGCCCTTTCTACCATTTTAACTAAGGTCAGATACATAGTCTCTTTCTCCTTCTCTTTCTCTCATCCTCCCATACTACCTCTCTCTCCCGTCCCCATCTTCTCTCCTCTAATCCTCTCTTCTTCTCTCATCTCTTCCTCTCATATACATACAGTACTCTCTCTTACTTTCAATCTTTCAATACACATACACATCATTTTTCTTTCAATAATAAAATACTTTCCTTTCTGAAGCATATCATTTGCTTCAATCTTGAGGCAGAATGCAATTATCTCTCAATATTCTCTAATCTCTTTCAAATATTTTCAATATTTCAAAATTGTTCCTTGAATATTTGTATATGCTCTCGTATTTTGTACAAATTGTTTCAAAATAATAAGATTTCAGCTTGTTTATCTCTTCTTTTATATTATATCTCGTGTGAGGAATCTTTAATTCAATTGGATGTAATTTCATGAGATTTGTTAATTTAATTTACAAACCTCATAATCAGCTGGTTTTACCGTCTTTGGAGGTTTCAAATTTATATAATCTTGCATAAAACCCCATTAGTCTTGGCATTAATGCCTGTGGTGGTTTCAATAATATTTTGCTCATATATCTATTTATGTCACAACCTATTATTAATATCTATGTTTGTGATTATCTACATAGTGCAATAGAATTTCATAAGTGGTATTATACTTTAATAATTAATAGTAATTGGTATTAATTACTCTCATATATATTCTATTTATGTTTATAGATTATAATCCTTTTCTGAGAATGAATAGGATATAGAATTGTTTTATACTTATTTAGAAGATTGTATTACTTTTCTTGAGCGATTTCATAGATTATATTTCTGGTTATTTAGGCAAGTTAAAAATATTTTAGATCACACCGATTAATATTTCAATAATAAAATCTCAAAAGTTCTTTAGTATATTGGCTGGAAACTAGGATTGACCAAAAGAAAAGGCAAGGATTTTACAGGCCTCCCGTTGACTTAACAAGACAAAGCTACGTACAAAAAACAATAAAATAATAAATGCTTAATGTCTCAAAAAACCAAAGATAATAATAGAGATGATTTAATTGAATATAATCAATATTTAGAAGACGCAATAGAATTCTTATTATATATTGTTTGGGCCTATTCTCTACTTAGGGAAATGTTTTATCTAGCTGATATATATTTTAGAAGAAATTAAAATATACTCTCCAGTTATCTATTAACTTCATCTCTATAATTCAAATAAATTTGTTATCTATTATTAAGCGTCATTTTCTGATGAAGATGACTCATTATCATTGGATTCTAACAAATTCAGATTAAGGATAGTGATAGGTAGAAAACTGCCTTCACAGTTCACTCCATGGAGATTTACTTTTTCTGATTAATTTTTTATTGAGTAAATGTCCCAAGTGATTAGTAAATATAAGCTATAAAATTTCACAAAGAAAATTGTCTCACTAAAAAAATACAAACTCACCTATATAACTGTTTTTGGGTATTGATTTCATTATGTAGATCATCGATAGTTATTGATTTTTTTTGTTTTCTTTTACCTCTTTCGAAGATTTCATTAAGATTATAAGATAAATTTAGTATAAGAGTTAAATTATATATATATATATATATGGGACTTTTGAGTGAGTAAAGCCTTGATGTTCCAAATTTTTTAGAGTGAGATTTAGTACAAATAAGTGGGATCAATGCTTTACAGCATTTTGGGATATTATTTCAAAATATTTGGGGACTTTGGTATGTATTGGTTTGTGATTGTAGTTAGTTGTTTGTGCGTATGCGATGTTTATGGTTAGGATTCAATTTATTGTGATGGGAGCTGAGCTTCATGATATAGTTGTTTTGTGAATATTATTATACTTGAATTATTTGAGCTTGGTCGATCACCTTAAGAATAAACTAACTCAAACTTGATTTAACATTTAACTTGATATGCATTGTAACCCACTAGAGGTAACAGTTAGGATTCTTTGACCAAACATAGACTTCCTTTGATGAAGATAGCTGAAATGGTCCTTTCCCCATCCTTAGTTAAACTTAGTGACAGACGAGGAGATCGCGGTAAGGTTGGGGGCTGTGGTTTGAAGGTGGTTACGGGAGGAGGGTGTTCTTTATTGCACAAGCCCTAGTTTGGTCTCGATTTGCAAAATGTACGACGTCAATCTCCTCAATCTAAATTAGAGTAGGCATAATTTATCAAATTTCATGATGGACCGGATAATGTTGTGCGATGGTATTTATTTGTATATGCATTGTATCTAATTAATTTGGTTGAAAACCCTACTTTTGATGTGCTGAGTGTATACTTTTGTCTTTGCTTACTTACTGAGCAAGTTATCGCTCATTCCTCCATAGTTTATTTTACAGGTTTCAAATGGATTACAAGTGTCTAACTAACACCAAAACATTAGTAAACTGGGATGGGAAGTGAGATGCAATAAGAAATGTCTAGTTATTGCTCTTAGTATTAACTTTTTATCTTTTAAAGAAAACTACACAAAACTCCTTAAAAGGCTTGATAGTTTTTAATATTTTAGTCTACAAGTGAAATGATAGGTACCTGTAAGATTTATTGCCACTCTTTTATAAGGTTAAATTACAAGTTTATTATTACAAAGGATTACTCCACAAGTTTATATCAAACAAGTATCAAATTGAACGCTTCAAAGGGGTAGAATTGAGTACACCGGATGTGAACTAAGTTTAGGATTGTAGTTGTGATGATAGTTTTTATCTTAGGATGGCTCACACGGTGGGACTATTATGACTTTACCTTTTTGAGGCATGACACTTATGAAGGGATTGAGCATGAGAAGCAAGATTAACACTATATTCATACATTAAGTTTCTTGCATACAAATCATACAACAGCATGTGGTATGCATAAAGAATATCAACGGTATAGAAGATAGGTTCCAACCTTCTCATAAAAAAAATGAAACAACATGCATTCAAGTCCAATAAAATGATGACACTAAAATCAAGACACTCACTTCAATCTCATTCATCTATTTCATTGCTTCAATGATGTAGACTACTTAGCCTTTTTGAACCTTATCTTCTACCTAATATACAAAAGAAAATTATTAAGAAACTAAAATGCAAAGGATCTATCATAAGATTTCAAAGTTAGACCAATGTGATAATTATTCTCTAAATTTTAAAAATTTTCTTCCTTAGAAGCCACAACCACCTCAAGCTAAGAAATGCTTCGTTGATACTCACAAGCCATGCGGATTAATCAATGGTGGCAAATATCCATAGTATTCTATCATATGAAAGTACTCAAGGTACTATTCATTAAATCACTCAATTTCATTACCACATGTTAAATGTTACTAGTTTTACAAAAAAATCAACAATACAAGTGATATGTAAATACCAAGAAATCATTTTTCACACTAGTCCTTTTAGACTCTACCTTTATAAGCTATAGATATTTACCTTCATAAAAGGTGGTGCTCTAGGTGCAGGGAATTAATAGAAAGTTCCAGCCATGGGGCTCGTTAACAGTGGTTGTGACAATGTGCTCGGCTTTGCAAAAGGAGCTGCTGGTGCAGAAGCAGGTGCTGCAGGGGCAGGAGAAGGAGTAGCAGGAGCTACGGACTGAACTGGCGGGGGTGGTGGAGAAGGTGTTCCAGAAGACCGAGTTTGCATCATAAAAGCAGGAGCAGGATCCAACATTGGTTGCATAGCATCTTTTTTCTTTATAGCAGTTTCATAGTCTGATTGCTTTAGGTGTAGTTCAACAATGTCCTTTGCATCAACTAGCCTATTAAGGTGTAGAGTAACTAATTAGCTAAGAAAGGATAAACTCCCAAAACTGGTGCAATTTCTAGGTTTAAATCAGCTCCAAATCAATCCTAGCTCAAGTGGAGAACTTAAATAGATGGGAGAAAAACGGCAACATTAAGATTTGAATTAAGGACCACCTGCTCTCTAGTGCCATTTTGAAATCAGCTCTACAACTACCAATATAAAAGTTCAAACTTGTAGATATAGTATGAGCATTTGGATTTACTACTTAACATCCAGCATAATATAAGCATTAATTTGTGAAAAGCCAATCACATTTGCTATCTTACATACAGAGATTTACACTGTACATACTCAACAAAGTTTGTCACTTGATTCATAAATTCCTCAATGGAGGATGCATGAGGAATACAAGGTTCCTTTTTGGCTGATGTTGATTCAATCTCTATTGGAGCAGCTCTAGTAGAATTAGGTGTTTTCTCCTTTAAGAACTGTAGAGGCATTTAGCTGGATAAAACGAGTTTAGAACCATTATTATTAAACTTCTTAGTACATTCGAATGAAAGGGTATGAGCTCCACTGTAGTTAAGAATCGAACCACATACCTCATTGACAAGTGCACCAACTCTAAAGGTTCCACCTTGGCATCAGCCCAGTCACTGCAATAAGTTTTAAACCTTTAAGTGAAATTATTCCAAATAATGATTTGCAATAAGTGGTATTATCATGAAATTCTTAACCAGATAATCTCCTCCAGTCACATCCTCTCATTGCCTTATCACAATTAACATGGTCAAGTTTCTAGCGTTTATAAACAAATAGACTCAACGACACAGTAACATGTAAACCTAATATCATATGAATAGCCTTTTAACTTGCTTTTTGTCTAATTTAAACCTATTCACTCTTGTTCGAAGAATTTGACAATTATCAGCAATAGATTCACCTCCTACGATAAGAGTAAAAGCCTTTACACTGTGAAAATAGAAACATGTAAGAAGAATAGTACAAGATCTCACTATATTCTTTCTGCATTTCAGACACGTATAACATTCATAATATCTTACTACCTTGCCACCATCCTTAAATAATCAATAATTCCAAATTCAGCTAGCAATAGCATGTCTGGTGTGACAAGGAGGGTACCATTCATGATCCCACCATAACTAATCTAAGCCAGAGCTACAGGCTACAAATTTAAGTGGATCTAAATTGAATCCATCAACAGACTGACTTCATCTAACCTAGATAGAGCCTTACTTTATTGAGAGTTTCTTCTTGGCATAAATCTATATTCAAATCTTATGTAAGATAAGTAATGCCATCTTAACATAACAAAATTGACTTGGTAGATCCTAAATGACACATATTTGTACTTCTCACTAGTCACCATTCAAAGTTCATAAAATCTCTAAAATGCCTGAAAAGCACTTCATCACCCTTCCGAGGATGCCATTCACCTATCGTCTATTAGGGAACAAACGCACTGAAGAATAGAGAATCTATTATTCTGTAGCAAATGACCTATCGATCAGCCACTGGATCCTCGTCTCATTCATCCTTGATGTGTAATTGTCAACATAGACGGTACTATTACGCATTTATATCCCTCCTATCTATGTAAAAGGCATATGTCTAAAAGATAAATATCTATCATAAAAACTAATGAAAGAATCACTAGATGTCTTTATATTGTATGATGTTATATATAAAATGGTCATAATACTAAGAAATTGGTAAATGGAGTGTAGGCTAAGAGGTCTATCTATAATTAAGGATAACATCTAGAAGATCTCTCTAGAAATCGTGTGGTGTCACAACCTAGTCATAAAGCTGTAACAAACACAGAGCAACAAGTTATCCATATAACAAAAAGGCAACACAAGACTTTTTTGGAGTCACATCCGAATAACAGAAAAGCAATACCTTCAATAGATCACGATCCCTTTAGTGAGAAGCCAAAAAGTGCATCTAGGATTTCAAAGCAAATATCCAGATGCTTAAAAGGTTTGCTGATTTAGTAGTTTGTTTTCTTTTCCAATATTTCTTTGGCTTTTGAAAATCAACTTCATAATTAGGCCGACTTCAATTTTTCTACAAAATTAATATGCCAATATGTATGGCTTTTTCATAATTTTTCAATTTCTCCTAGATGTATTTTATTGCAATAGCACCTTGACAACTTACAAAACTGGATCAAAGTATCTTATCATATTCTTATGAAATATGACTTCTGTTGCCTCCTCCAAAAGGTTATACTTCTTTATAAATTCAAACATAATATTTTAAGTATTTTGTTTTTATTTCTTCCATATATCTCCCATTTTTATCATAAGAAATTCATATACAAAAGTCGTTTAGCATATTCTTCATCAGTAATTTTCTTTATTTAATGATTCGTAATGCTTCCTACTAATAAATTCCACGTTACAAAACATCGTGTACGAATGTTCTCTTACTTCCTATACTTCATAAACAAATTGCGTATTGTTGTATGAGACTCGATCTATGTATGCTACCCAAATGAGAAATTTGGTCCGAAATCAAAGAACTTAGAGCAAAGTATTGTAATTGCATGTCAAAGAAAAATCTTTTCAAATCTAATGGTATTATTTTTTTTTTTATTTTAATAAAAAGATAGTCCCCAGATACCAATAGCAAGCCTAGTGTGACCATCAGTATATCATTCTTGATTCTCCACTAAGAGCAATACCAGTGTTTTAAATGAATTTAAATCTAATCCATCAATAGATTCAATTCGTCCAACCAAGAAAGAATCTTTACTTTATTGAGAGCTTCTTCTTGATATAAAAATAAATTCGAACCTTATGTAAAATAGGCAAAGCCATCTTGATATACCCAAAATTAACTAGGTAGAAATCTCTCAAATACTTGGAAAAACGCTATGTCACTCTTTATTAGATGCAATTTACTAATCTGCTATTAGGAAACAAATGTGCTCAAGAACAAAGCTACTACTCCTCTCTAGTAAATGACAATACAATCAACAACTGGATGCTTATCTATGGTAAAGCCATCCATACTTGATTTGCAATTGTCAACATGCAGAATGCCCTATCACACGTTTATATTCCACTTCTCTTAATAAAAGACAGGTTTAAAAGATACATATCTATCATAATAACTAATAAGAGAATTATCAGCAGCCGTGCCACTAATCTATATAAAGTATGGTCATAATAATAATAAATTGGTAAATGAGGTGTAGGCTGAGAGGCCTATTTATAATCAAGAGATTGACAACATATGAAGATTTCTGCAGAGTTCATGTGGTGTTTCAATAAACTAAATAAAGCTGTGAGAAACACCACATGCAAAAGTTATCCAAATAACAACATCCTTATAATCACATCCAAATAATAGAAAAGCAATACATTCTATAGGCCATGATCGCTCTAGTAAGAGAAGCACATCTAAAAGTTTAAAGCAAAAGTGCAGATGCTGGAATTAGATGGATGATGGATGTGAGTAGAAGGGGATTGAGACTTGAGAAGAGTTTGTCTTGTCTAGAATGAGTGTGTGTATACTATAACAGAAAGGTAATGAAATACAAGAAAACATGTATACACAAACTTGCAGGCCAAGCTTTTTGACAGAGCATTTATGTAAGTTCTTTGCTCCTTAGGAATTTCCATATGCTTGTTCTTGTCTAGTTCAAAGAAAATGTTGAGTTCTCTCATCATTATTTTGATGGTAACAAAAAAGGAGTTAAAAGATATTTAATTAGTGTACTAAGTATATAGGATATTAAGAAGTGCTTAGTTTTTCTTTTAAGTCCTGTGTTCAATAATCAAAGACTAATTCAGAGATGAAATTAGAGGATCTGGACAAAATTATGTTTTAACGATACAATTCTGTTTAAGTGTTATTTTAGGCTTTTAATAATTTGAAATCCTAGCTCCACTCATTTGATATATTTAAGTAATATATTTAATGTATTCTACTATGTTGGACATACATCCATGGGATTAAAGAGGTTAACTTGATTTCTTTTTAAGACAAGCTTAGCTGGAGAAGGACCTTGTGACAAATTTGTTGGGAATGTTTTTATCAAATAACTAGCAGATTTTTTGAAGATATTTGACGTAGATAAATGGAGAATTTTTGTGGAAATTGAAATAAGATTTTATATGAAACTCAAATTAAGTTAAACGTGAGAAACAAATTCAAGATAAGGATGAATTTTTTTGAATGATGCAGATTTTTTATTGAAATTCAAATTGACAAATAAAAAAGATTTTATGGAGCTTAAAGATTAAAAAACAATCAAATTTGATTATTTGTTACACGTGCAAAGCATCAACAAGTAAAATATTAGAAGCTGAGTGTCAAATTTCAAGATTTATCAAGCTTGAAGATAAGCTACTAATTTTTAGGAATTCATATCAACAAAGAAATTTAAATTTTCAAAGAATACTATTGTGGTTTAAAAAGTCGAAGCAAAGATATACACAAGAACACAAGCAAGACCTGGTTATTTATTAATCTAGTGGTCAACATTCAAATCAAATTCAAGTAGAAAAGAAGATTTAGCTTCCTTAAATTGAGGAACACAACCACCAACATATATTTTCAAGATTTGTTAAAGATCTCTTTAAGAATGTAGTAAAAAGACATTATACCGGGAGATAATATAAACAAGGTAGTTCAAAATTTCAAGCGACATTGATCTGTAACTTTCATCTAAAAACTTATACTCGTAAGAAAAATGAGTGGCACAATCAAAAGCTAAATCAAAGGCATTGTTGTTTATTTGACTTTATTATGCTGGTTTCTTTATGAGCTTATATTTGGAGGAACATTATATTTAGTCCTCTTTGTAAATGCAATTTTTTAAGGGTTAGGATTGTGTGATTGTGAAAGAGATTACATAATTCTATGCATCAGTGTTTAGACAAGAGAAAGCCTAGAAAGACAAAGCAAAAATATTGCACTTGTTTTCTCTCTTAATTGAAGTATTGCAAGTGGATAGTAGTACAGTAACGATGTGGAATAGAGAATCCTTAATAGTGAAACTAGAAGAGTGTAACAAGCATAAGGTCGAAACACTATAAATTATCCATATGATCTTCTCACCTCATTTTCTTGCTTATTTTTATATTTATAAAAATAAAAATAAAATCATTTGGGACATTTTAATAATGTTTTTTCAAAAAAATTAAAATTTTCTTTGTAAACAAATCACTCCCTCTCTTAATTGTTTTTGGGACCTAAAAAAAAAAAAAAAGAGGATGCTTAAAAAATTTGTGGCACACATCATTCCATAAAACAATCCGAGCAGATATTAGAGAAATCAAAACAATTGTCCTATAGTTTATTTTCAGGTGTGCAACACGAATACATAGTAATGAGTGCATAAGGTGAAACAATTCACTAGAAAGGAAATCCAAAAGACGCATTGAAAATGAAATGAAGATATACCTAAGAGGTAAAACCATAATAGGTGTTGTACATGTGACTTAAGAAAAAAGAAATCCTCAAAAGAATCTTCGTATACTTATTCATGTTTCTATTGTCTAAACAAAATTATTAACGAATATCATTCACAGAAAAAATTTCATCTAAAGAGAGAAAAGTATGCAAATTCTAGAAGTTATAGCTAAATTTTAGAACTCCTAGAAAAAGATGAAAACAAGAGTATTAGTTACCTTTAAAGATCACAAAGAAGCTATAGCTGGGTCCGTTATCTTCAACAGCTTGTCAAGCAATGTAATTAGTCCAATTGCATCGGACAAGATAAACCATTTCGTATTGAACCTCTTGAGCAAGCCAGATCTATCATCCTTAATCCAGGACCATTCTATTTGTATATATCTTCTTGTTGAATCTATAAACACCAATAACTATGAAAAATGTGGTGCTCTAGCATCTTTGCCCCTTAATGAGAGCTTCATAAACCTTTCTCTACTTGCATTTTCTTATTTTCTCCCTCTTCAAAGATCTCAGTTATTGGTCGAAAGAGAATCTCACAACCTTTCACAACAATACCATCCGAGTTTTTGAATTTAGATAGATTTGGAAAATACCCTCCTTCTTCTTGCTCTTCAAGTCGGTCAGAATCACCATAAACATAACAATACAGGATGTCTAAATCCTTAAGCAACCTTAAATTTCCATGCCCTCAAATCTCTTTGAGTTTCTCACAATCCTAAACTCACATAGATATTAAGTTTGTTAATTTTGAAAGATTTGGATTATACAACAACAACTCGGATCCCTTAAGGGTTAATCTTTTCAAGGATGATAGTTCATCAAATCCACCCATTCTTTCAAGAAAGGAACATCAACCAATTACCACATTCTGTATGCCCTCCGTACCATCGAGCCCTTGGATCTCCACTAGACTTTTGCATTTAACAATCTCTAGGTCCTCCAATTTCTTTGCAGTTGAAAGATCCAGTAAGCTCCAATTTCCATTAGTTCAGAGTATTGACAAACATGTAGCTCCAATGGATTCTTCAAATTTGACATATTTGGAAGGGTTTGCAAAGTTCCACACATGTTGATTTCCAAACATTAAAGGCCCTCCATACTACCAAGCCCTTGGATTTCTACTAGACTTCTGCATCTATCAATCACTAGTTTCTCCAATTTCTTTGCACTTGAAAGATCTGGTAACCTCTCTAGAGCATCCAAGGAATATAATTCCAAATCCGTCACCATGGTCCCTATACCACTAAGTTTAGATAACTTTCTGCAGCGTGCAATCCTCAAAGATGTTAAGGATTTTGCTCCTTCTAGACCATTAATTTCCACTAGTTCAGGGCAATTTCTGACACATAACTCTGAGAGATTCTTCAAATCTGATAAATTTGGAAGGATTCGCAAAGTTTGACATTCATAGACCTTAAGTTTCTCTAGACTTGAGGGAAGCTCTACTAGCAAGTTGATGCTTTTAGGTGTCATATCAATCTCTTCTTTTGAATATAAAACAAGTTCAGATGGTCCTTCTATAATCAAGGTCTTCAATTGGTTCAGCTTTCCAAGATTTAGGTCTCTATTCTGTCTCTTGAAGTCATCATGATAAATGAGATTACTCAAGTTGGTTAAGTTGGAAAAATTTGGGAGTGTCTCCATCAAGTCCCCATTGAATTCTAGAGACGTCAAATTGCTCAACTTTTCAACAGAAGTGGGAGAACATTTTATGGGGGTGTTTGAGATCAAGAGCTGTTCCAAATTATGTAGACCTTCAATTGAATCAGGCAAGTGAATAACTCCTGAAAATCTTAAGTCAAGCTTGATCAGCAACTTTAGCTTTCCGATGGACTCGGGAATCTTCATCAACAATGGACAAAAAGATAATAGCAAGCGTTGTAGCTTCACAAGTGAGCCAAGAGAATCTGGAATGTCCATAAGCTGTCGACAACCCGTGGCATCAATTGTCTTAAGCTTCGTCATGTATCCTTTTAAAATAGGAATTTCTCTTATGGCAGTATGACTTATACAAAGTTCCCTTAATTCTTCCATTTTCCCCACTTGTATAGGTATCTTCTCAAGTTTATAACAACCAGTAACATCGAGAACTTTGAGTGTCTTACACAATTTGCCAATGGATGGATGAATTTCTTTCAAAGCCCAACAACAGGTTAGTTCCAAGACCTCTAATTTTTCCATCACGGAGAAATCTGGAGTCGTTGTTAAATGATGGCAGCGTGAGAGCTTCAGAACTTTCAGATTCTTTACAATAATGAAATAAAAAGAAAATATTAAAGAGGTTAGTTAAATGTCAATGCAAATTTTATATTATATTTAAATCATTAAAAATATATGAAAAAAAAAATAAAGAATACCCGTACTTTGAGTTGACTGCAACCGATCCGATCCTTTGTAACGGGATTATCAAATAATTCTAGAACCACTAACTTTGTGGGAATAAAATCGATTTCCATGATACCGTCATAATAAGAGTTGGCATCCCTTGTAGTAGCGTATCCCCACCGAAGCCATCTAAGATTTAGAAAAAGATTCTTAAAATCTCCTTCTAGATAAGTATTTTCCAATTGAACAAATTTTAAATTTGTCATCCCTTCAAACTGTTTGCTCGTGAGGTGAAGTGGTTCTTGGGAATTCTTTATTCCGATACAAAGAGCTCGAACTTTTGGGGTTCCCTGTTATAAATGTATGAAAAATAAGTTCAAGGAAAATAGTGGAAATTTTTCTTTTTCTTTTTTCAAAACATATTTTAACGGATGTGAGCGAAGAACTAGAAAACTAACAATATGCATTAGTGAATTATTAAAACCCTCTGTAAATATGATAGGCTGGCAATTTTATGGGGAATAATAAATGCAAAGAAAAAAAAAAGAGATAGAAAAAGCATTTAAATTATTGGAAGATTCAACGAATCACCTTACAAACTTTTAAAAATAAGTGGTTTTCCCTTTAATTGCTCACTTCCATTCCTAACACACGTGGAGCTAATGGCATTTACAACGTAGAAGCTTGCTATGAGAAATCCTAAGATGGTATTTGCCAATTGTCATAGTTTATTTTTGAAAAAGGTAAGTATATTATAAATATCAGAGGGCAAAAAAGAAAAAAAAAAAAGAAGATCCATGTATAAACCGTATGGAAGGTGGGCTTTAAAGCGGTGGTTGGTTGATAGTAGTCATTCATGATTCATCTGTGTGTTGGGTTTATGAAAAAGAAACAGAGAAAGATATCTATAATTTTTAAACTTTGTTTCTTCAAATGATTTTTTTTTTAATCGAAAACCTTTTATAAAGCTAAATTACATTCTAATAATATATTATTTAACTCATTGATTAATTAAGATTTTAAATAAAATGGCTTTCAGTCCTGATACATTAATCTAAAACTTAATATTTTTTTCCTTGCATTCCTTTACATTTATTAGCATAAGCAGTTGTCTCCACTTTGTTTTACATTTTTCTATAATTAGCATACGACGCACCCGTATTATAGGTACAATTTAAATAATAATTAATTAATTAATTAAATCGTATATCGAATTGTTTAAAATAACAAAATATACCTAATGTTGAATATCAAAATTATATTTCATAAAAGTACAAATATAGTAACAAAGAGTGATAATTAACATTTTTTTTTTCCCATGATTACAATAGAGAAATGGGAATTTGAAATTGGTTCATCCTACTTGGTAAACCAGTATCCTTGACATTTGATAACAAGGTCATTGGCTATAATTAACATGTCGTTTTACTATTTTAGGGAAGTTTTAAGTTATGTTAAAAAAAAAAAAAAGAAAGAAAGAAACAAAACCAGTTTAATCAAATCACATCAATGCTCTCTTTAATACAATAATAATTTATACTGCTTATTAAATTTATAGCCATCTAATTAATTTATTCATTATCGATCGTACTTAAATTATATAGCTTTATTACATAAGTTATGCTTAAATAAATCACATAGTAGATCTCATTCTCCTGATTGATACATATATATATTGATATGTGGGGATGAGGTTTACTACCTTTGTGCTGCCTTCAAGTGGGCGAGGGAAAAAAAAAAAAGAAAAAGAAAAAGAAAAAGCAAAGAATATATTTCAATGGTGTTTCTTGTACTGATGAGTTATTGGAACATGCTCCAACGAATTATGAATAGAAGAAGATTTGCTAGTTACAATTGTGAAATATTACCAATAACTGCCAACCAACATCTTATATGTATGTATTACCAATCACCAGTATTGACACGAATAGATGTCTTTGCACTAAGAATTTATGGAAAGTTTTTTTTTTTTTTTCCTTTTTTATTTCGGAAATGGTTTTCTAAAGGAAATTAAATTAAATTTAGTAATCCTAGCACATGTTGAGGAAGATCAAAAGATCATCGCCATATTGAATAAAAAGGCCAGAAAAAGGATGTGTACCTGCTTTAGTTCTAAAACTTCCCGAGCTTCCTTCTCCTTCCATAGCCTGCTACGGTTTCCAGGGTTATCTATACATTCTTGTCGAACAATTTCTCTTCCAAGATCTCTTAATTGATCATGTATAATAAACTTTTTTCTTTTAACCGAAAAATAAAATTCTCTTTCCTCTCTAATTTTTATCAAGGACATCGATATGAGCTTCTTAATCGCCAATTTCGGATAAAAGCCATTACTTTCCCACATGTGAACTGCAAATTCTATCTTTCCTTGAATCGGAAGACAAGCGATGTCAAGAAATATCTCTTGCTCCTCTAGTTTAAGCGCATCAAAGCTTATCTTCAACTTACTTTGCACTTCATCATCGGGTATCTCTTTCAATTTCTTTAATTTTTCTTTCCAAATGTCTTGTTCTTCACCGTATAAAAGACAACCAATGACTTCAATTGCTAAGGGAAGACCACCAGTGGTGGACACAATTTCCTTAGCGATAGCATGGTATTCATTTGGAATAGAATGACTTCTTTTAAAAGCATGTTTGCAAAACAATTGAAGAGAATGATCATCATTCAATCCATTAAGCTCATAACAGAATCTACCCTCCCACTCTTTAATGACATCATTTCTTCTAGAGGTAATGATAATTATGCTTCCTCTTCCAAACCAATCCCGCTTTCCTGTCAGAGCATTTAGCTGGTCTCTATTGTCAACATCATCAAGCAAAATGAGAACTTTCTTGTGTTTTAGTCTATCTCTGATGGTGTTAACTCCATCATCAACGCTCGATATATCATGTGACTGCTTTTGTCTTAAAATGTCCGAAATAAGTTTTCCTTGTAAGCCCTCCTTACCCTTATATTGTGACGATCTTTCACGTATATCAGCAAGGAAGCTACAGTAGTCAAAGTAATGAGTAAGTTGATTATATAAAACCTTAGCTAGAGTTGTTTTGCCTATCCCGCCCATTCCATGAATTAGTATAGCTTTAACATCATTGGGTCCTTCTTCCACATTTACCATATTCATAATCTTCCTCACATGATCCTCAACTCCAACCAAGTCATCACTTACAACTAGAGTGCGCTTTTTCAGTGCTTTTAGTACCTCAGCCACAACTATCTCTACAAGTTCTCCTTCATACCTATATAGAATGTTCCAATTAATTAAAGATTCAAATATAGAGGCAATAATGGACAAAATCACAATCTAAAAGACAGTAGTATAGTTACCCGTCTGCAACTTTCTCCGACTCCAGTCCTGTTAAGTACGAAACTTCCGTTAGGGCATCTCTCCATTCTCGCACATGCGCACCATTAAAGTCGAGCCTCCTATTCTTGCATACTTGGGACTCCTCTTCACAAAAATCTAACTTTTTTCGAACATCTGATGGTTTAACTCGGTAAAAGATGGGTAAGACGAGTTGACTGAGCATTTTCTTGCACCTGAGAATCTGGACAAGCTCTTTGAGGCACCATTCGTTGGAAGCATAGTCAGAAGAGATTATTGGAATTGAAATTTTTGAAGCCTCAATCGCTTTGACAAGCATGGGCCAATTCCGCTCACCCAGAGGAAGTCCTTCTTTATCTCTAAATACAGAAATTCCTGCATTGTCCAATCTTTTGTAAAGATGATCCGTGAATCCATAACGAGTTTCTCCCCTGAAACTTAAGAACACTTCATAACGTTGCTCGAGTGGAGGAGGAGGAATGGAGGATGAACTTGCCCTTGAGGTTTGGTCTCCATCCCCACCATCGTAGTGACTTGAGGAGATCCAAAAATTACTCATAACGAAAGGATTGAGATATACAGATTCTTTGAGGAGACGGTGAATTTGAGATGAGACTGGCTATGGTTGAGAAACTGAAAGGTGATCCACTGGATTGCTCTTTGACTTATTCTTATGGTGATGGAGCTCCCTCGACCAAGACTTTGACTTCTAGGTGTGAATATGTTTCTACCTCTCCTAAATAATTGTTTCGAACGTGACGAAGATGGGCCCTTTTGGTTCATCTGTTCTGTTGTTGCAAATTGCAGTGAGTCTTGGTCTGCCATTCTTTCTCTTTTTTATTTTTTGCCTTATTTAATAATGACTTGAGCGTCATGATTTTTCAGAAAAACTTTCGATGGTTGGTTGGAATAAAATTATGTGTGTTATCAGGCTTTTTGTGGGAGTATGATTTCTGCCAACTAGCCATATGGGGGAAAACAAATTCGCATCTATTATCAAAATAAAATAAGTAAAATGGTTTTATATAAGTGCAGATGTATTATTTTGTAATTAGCAAAATGAGATCGATATGCAGTTTTATTTTTTCATATATAAATTCGAAGCCCATACAAATCAACAATAAGAAATATATTCCAAAGTATGTGTAACTAGTGATGGGCATCGAGCCGAACCAGCTTTGAATCGTCGGTTCACGGATCGATAATATGGTGAATCGTGATTAGTCCGTGAGCTGGCGGTTCCAAGCCGATTTACTAAACTTGGCGGTTCAAGGATCAGTTTGAGGCCCTTGAACCATTTTTTTTTTAATTTTAAATATTTAATTTTTTTTTAATACATTAATAATTTTTAATAATATAATCTCTTTTCTCTTTCTTTTTTAAGTTTACTAATAATTAATAATTTCTAATATTTTTATTAATTTCCAACTTAATGTAATTCCAACTTTTTTATTTTTTTTCCTCAAATTTTATTTTTTTCTCATATTCAAATCCTTAACATTTGATAAGTTTTATAAAAATGACTTATATTAATTGAAATTAAATTTTCTATCTATCCTTAACACATAATTAACTTATAATTAATTATCTATAATTAGTTTGATAATATTATTTTTAAAAAAATTATCATTCACCATTGCAAATAAAATAGTTTCGATATATAATGATTTATTAGATATTATCAAATTATTTTTTTCAACTTAGTGACCTCTCTTTTCCTTTTCCCTTTCTCTTTCTTTTATTTTTTTAAAAGGGTTGACCAACTAGACCGATCCACTTGGCCAGTCAGCCCGACGGCTCGTGACTCACCAAGCCAAGCGATTTCGCTCTCTTGAACCACCTGGGCCCTTAAAGCTCGGTGGTTCGCTAGGGCAATTTAGTCCACCTACTTTCGAGCCAAGTCGGTTCAAGGCTAGTCCAGGCCAATTCACAGTTCGAAACCGGCCCTTACCCAAGTCTAAGTGTAACTTATTATACCTATTCTAATCTCCTTTAAACATTTCTACTAATTATGGCACCAACATAATATATTAATAAATACACTTGATAACTTCACTTTATCCATATATTACAATTTGATTGGCGAACAATAAGAGCTTCAATAAGGAAAATATCTATTCAAATATTTTATTATTACAACCGAAATATACTAAATACCTGTAGAGTATAGATTCAATGTGAACTATAGATAGAGGTTTTTTATCTTCAATTAAATGTTCTTTCTCCTTACAATTTTTAGTTTTGTCATTAGGGCTAGCTTAGTCTTATGCATACAAAGTCGAATATTAAGGAACACATCTAAATTCCAAAAAAAGGGCCTTTAGAAAAATATTACCTCTATGGAGTCATAAAAACGCTTTTTGAAAATATGCCTTTAGTTTGGGTTAGTTTTACACTGAAGATACCTTTTTGAAAGGCGCCTTCAGTATATTTTATCACAACTAAAGACATAGTGATATTATAACTGAAACCACTTTTCAGATAGGCACCTTCAGTTATAATTACTTACATGCACTTTGAAAGTGCACCTTTTTGGAAAAACTTACACTACACAAAACAAGCAAGTCAAAGAACCCTTTATACGCATAAAGCAATGTAAAAGCAAGAATCACAATGCAATTAAGACCTTGAAACACTGAATCTAACCTACCTCCTAGCCTCCAGAGACATAGCTCTAGCATGTAATGATATTCATTACTCCACATCCAATTCACTTACTTGAAATTCCAAATCATTCACTATTGCAATAATGCAAAAAGTGAAACGTAAGGTGTATAGCTCATTGAAACCATTATGAATAAGTTAAACTAATATGAAGATTTACATAAACACAAATGTCATAAAGTGTAATTTATAACAAATACAATGTCATTGTATCCTAGACTTAGTGAACACTCGGGACACTTTAAATGCCAAACCCTCACTACATCTCCTCTTCTCAGGAATAGGCAAAGCCTAGGACTCCTATGTTTGTAGCAGCCGTTGAGGTAGGTCCAAAAATTGTGGGGCATCAATAGTAGCCACTCAGGAAGAACTTTCTCCCTAAGAATTGATGGAACTCTTCCTTCTCTTAGCTAGTTCTAGTGGTGTGAAAGGGCATTTGTCCTGAATATCCAAAGTTAGGGTTTCGAAGATATTACCCCCATGAATACCCTCAAATGACCCCTCTACACAAGTAGAGCCATATTATCATCTCCATGACAACCTTACCCCTAAGCACATTAAACTCCTCTTATCCATGTTTGTCTGCTTGACCTAGGGGGGTCTAAAGGGTTGAACTCCACCTAGTTATCCTTGTCCGGTTCCTCCGCTTGAACCTGAACCAGATAGGGAAGGTAAAGAGTGACTAAGAGATGATCACATAGCAACTAAATCTCATGCTCGGCTGAGGATCGAGCTGCTTGGTAGTCAGCCCCATCGAAAGAAACCTTAATCTGTTAGAACTCTTCAACTTGCGAAAGATAAGAGATTAAAGACATCACATAACAATGAAAGTAGGAAAAAGTAGTCACACTTGAAAGTCATCTCACCAACTACCCAAGTAATGCTTTGGTTTAGCTAATGTACCATCGAATGATCCTCTTATACTACTATCAATATCCACGCTCCACTTCTCTAGGTTTATCGATCTGGATGACCTGAAAGTAACAATCATTCCATGTAGTGATGTAAGGAAGATGCTGCGTAATCCAATCTACATTTATCCTCCCACATAGGTCGATGCAATGCAATGCCTCCTCCATATCACATCCAGGTAGAATACTCTACAATTCACCAAACTACTTGACGGCTTGCTTAGGAAAGTGTTACTCAATAATGTGGAAGCATATGAGTGGTACTCAAGCTCCCCAAATATATCGGCCATTATACAAAAAATGAGGTAGTATCTCCAGAAGCTCATCCAAATACATCTCCCAAACTACCTGAAAGACATATTTGTTATAATTATAAAAATAAGGACCGAATCCAAACTCTATCTATTAAAGGCATTGCTATAGGTTGTTATGACATGCGATGGATGCGTCCTTATGTCGCGATCAGTCATCCACCCAGTAACCAATAGTCTCTCACTGTCTATAATCATGCCATGCTTGGGGATGGGAGCTATGTATGAGAACCTATCCCACACCTATACTTAAAGGAGAGTCACTACACCTCCCATTTCATGGGCAGTCTCTAACGAGGAGCTGCATAGCTGCCTATATAGCCATGTAAGGCATGCAAATCCCTAACTATATTAACAAGCTCTCTCAAAGTCATCCAATAAAGGCAAGAACATGGCATGCACCAAGTTACTAGATTTATCAGCGAATACAAACCTCCCTCCCCTCTCAAGCATCTATAAGATATAAGCTCCAATATGTCGTTTAACATGCTCATCATCCACCAACTTAGACAAGGAAGCAAAGTGGTCAGCTAACTAACCTATACGTAAGCACCCTCCTCACCCATCAATGTTGTCCTCCAAAACAACCCTAAGGTAGGTAGCACATACCTGTAGCCATGTCCTATACATGGTCCTTGTCACCGAAAATTCATCAACTCTGAGGCCCAACTGAACCTCTACATCTTAGAGTATAATCATCATCTCTCCATGAGCCATGTGGAAAGTATGAGTCTCCCTCCTCTACCTCCCCACTAATGTAGTGATCGAGTGGTGATCTAGCTGAATGTATGGAAGATGGCTCAAACCTATGAAGTCGGCCTAATCAAGGTAAGGCAATATGCAGCTGTCCAGCCGAATCTCATGAACATATTGGTTCTGCCTAAGTGTCCTCTTTCATCGTCATATATGTAAAGCCTCCGTGCCCTACTAGGGATACCAGTAAGTATGCTATAAGTAAACGAAGTAATTTATGTTGGAAAGACAAGTTAGTTCTCTTACATGTCTTACCCACACACGTTTAGATCTGTACCCGTCCTGTCTAGGAGAATGGATCCATTAACTAGTTCGAGCTCTATTTAGCCTACAAAAGCATGAAACAACATTTTCTTTTAGCAGCTTCACATAAGCTACCATGTTTTGCAACTTCTTCACTTCATTTTCTTTGTTATCACAAAGGGTCCATTTGGTTACCCTTTGTTCGAGGTAAGCCTCAGTGATTACTGAGCTCCTAAGTACATCATATAATCTTGGTATCAAAACTTAAGATTGCAATTGAAAGCTGTATCAAAGTAGTTCCTATTAGTGTGTTGTTCTATTATACTCTATTTTCTATTGGAAGAACTAAGCAAGTCTACAGTTCATTGTTTGATTCATATTTTCTAAGTAAGTGTGGAAATTTCTTGTATAAGGAGTGTTTTTTGAAGCTTTGTATTGAGAATGTCGAATCCTAGTGTTTAAGGATAGATTAATGATACCGAGATTGATGCTTATGGTTGTGGTCGTGTTAACCAACAAATCCCATAAACTACTGATGAGCAAATACAAGACATTACTCTGTATAAAAGGTCTAAGAGACCAAACCTAGGAAAGAATTGTTGTTAAACAAGGTCGAGAGGTGAGAGAAAGGGCGAAAAGATAGATGGATGAGCAACAAGCACTAGAGCCAATTAATATGAACCAAGATCGACCCTGATGTGTTGATAAAGTTGTTAAAAGGAGACTAGAGTTAGATGAAGTTGAAGAGTATGACGAGGAGGAGCAACATGATGGCATTGAGGAGCGTGAACTGAAAGCTCCTAGAGGAGCCAAGCATCTTAAGGTGCAGATTCCAAGCTTTAATGAGTCTAGTAATGTTGATGACTACTCAAAATGAGAGGAGAAGATCAAAAAGATATTTAACTTTTATAACTATGAAGGTGATATTCATATCAAAGTAATTGCACTAAAGTTTTCTTGATATGCAACAATGTGGTGGAAAAAGTTGCAGAACGCGTGCTAAAGAACCCAATGTAAGATCCGAATGTGGAATGAAATGAAGAGAGTTCTCAAGAGAAAATTTGTTTCAAAATACTATGAACAAGACACATTTCGATGACTCTAAGACTTGAGGCAAGGCAGCAAATTAGTGGATGAGTATGTCTAAGAATTCTGATGTGATGTTGATGAACCCTAAACCTGAAGAACTGAGATTGGCCATGTAGTGGAATTATAGAGGCTTGAGACTCTAGATGAGGCCATCTAAGTAGCATAAAGGGTCAAAAGATAAAGGCAAAGCTAGATTAGCCGAATGTCGAGCTTCTGACCAAGATTGCTAACTCGAAGTGGTATGTCAAGCCAACTTAGAAACAACTGAGCACAGAACAGTTCCAAGGTAGACCGTTGAGGACAAGTCCCAAGCTAACCAGAAGATAACCGAGGCAAAGGCAAGGCTGAGGAGCCTGAGGTCTAAAGAGACTAAGGTCAAAGCTCAGGGAGAAAGACCCGAGAAATCAAATGTTTCAAATGTCTTGAATATGGATATATGGTTAGTCAATATTTGAACCGACACATCATGACCATCAAGGGAGACAAGCCCCAGTTTAAAGTGAAGAGTACTAGTAAATGTGAGGAAGAAGTGGGAACTGATTAGATACTAGAAGAATTTCAGGAAGACCTCGATGCTGTAACACCACCTGAAGTAGGGGTTGAGTATTGTTTCATCGTTAGAAGATCTCTCAATACCTTTTTAACCAATGAGAATGAATAGAGGGAGAACCTCTTCCATACGAACTACCAAGTGAATGGTAAACTATGCGCATTGATTATTGATTAGAGAAGCTATACCAATGTTGATGGGAATCAGGCTATTAGATCTTTAACCCACAGTCGAGCCCGAAGACTAGAGGAGCTAACACAACGAATCCTTTTGTTCTAACCAACCTGTACCGAGGTTGAGTACTTCCTTGCTGAGTCACCCTTCATACCGTGCCGTATGATCACCCATTTTTTTGCAGTATATTAAGTTGATGATTATTCTCCTATGCCAAACCGACCAATTTTTCGACATATTCCTTACCAAGAAGCCAAAAGAGAGAGTCCGGACTAACTAAGCCATCTCTGCTTAGATAAGCCCATATGTTCGTACTTTTTGTCCGCGTCTTTTAACAATCTTGCCAATGTAACATCGTCACATGTATAGTATCATGTACAGAATCCGTTACAACAATAATTATTTTTCTTGTATATTTATTTTATCCCTTTTGTATCTTGTACATTACTTCTATAGGAAATACCCTTTTTGTCTTTTCCTCTAAAGTAGGTTGCCCTAACTTATGGGTATAAATACCCTTGTACTTGTAATTGTGATAACATCAGATCACTCTTAATATACACTCTTTGAGTGCTTTTTCCTTACGTAAACACCGTTTGTTTACTCTTTACATCACTCTTATTATTTCCCTTAAGCAAGATTAGATGGCGAGTAACTTCACTAGACCAATTCGTGCATCATATCGAATTGAGCTGTAAGTCCTTAGAAGTTCCATAAGTGCGTTATATTCTCTGGAGCTATTCGTGGGTTTTGCTTATTATTTCATTCTTCGTTTTTTCTCTTTCGCACTTTTCCCCATTAATCTTTTTTCGAGCTTTCTATAAACTTAGACTCATCTAGTGATCGGCCTTGTCTGTTCTTAGTCACAGTTCACAATATCTTAGTATCAGAGCGGAGGTTTTGTGTGAACTGTAGTAGTTCTTTTTAAAGTTCTATTGTACTCTATTTTGCATATGTGAAACAAAGCAAGTTATTGTATTCATTTGACTACTATGTTGTTAGCTGCTCGCATTTTGAAGTATTTGTTGAGTTTTGAATCTGTGAAGAAAAATGATAGACCCAAGTATAAATGTTGGTACTAGTGATAACAATGGAGTTATCCACCATGGATGACAATCTTAGGGAACCCCTAGAAGTATTGACGAAAGAATTGATAAGGTAGCTAACCTATTAGTAGATCTAACCCGAGCCATTCATGTGCTGTCTTACTAACCTACTGAAGCTGTGCAAAACATCCCATAAGCTGCTTAACCTATTAAAGATTAGAACCTAGCTCAATCCATTTGAGGTGGATGAGTTAGCGGATAAGTAAGGCAAAGGATAAACCTAAGAGTGTTTAACAAAGAAGAAGAGGAGTATTTTGAAGAAGAGCATATACGAATCCTTAGAGCATCCGACTATGTAAAGCTTTGGATTCCGAGTTTCAGATTCCGAGTTTCAATGAATCTAGAAATGCTGATGAGTATTTATATTAGGAAAAGAATGTAGAGCGTGTGTTTGATTATTATCAATATAAGGATTACGAGAAAGTGAGAACTGCTATTGTTGAGTTTTCTGGATATACAGTCATGTGGTAGAAGAATTTTCAGGACATGAGAAGAGGAGAGGGGTACCGAGAGATTAACACTTGGCCCAAGATGAGGACGGTGCTTAGAAACAAATTCGTGCCAGAAACATACCTCTAAGATACGTTCACTTAGCTTCAGGAGCTAAGACAAGAAGGCCGAATTGTTGACGAATATATTCAAGAGTTTCATTTGCTTATGATACGTTGCAAAGTAGATGAACTACCAATTCAAACAGTCTCAAGGTTTGTTATCGAGTTAAGAGGAGACATTCGAGACATTTGGAGGTCCAATGATTTGATACAATGGATGAAGCTGTTAGGATTGCCTAGCACGTAGAGAGGCAAAGAAAGAGCTAAGTACCAATGACGATGCCTACTAGCCGGCCCGGACAGGCAAGTCATCGAGCTCAGTTGAGTACAGAGCCAAACAGAAAGATTAATGTAAGAGCCTAGCAGAAAGGCTGACATAAAGATGTAGTGCCAAACCAAACATATGAGAAGAGGCAAGAGTCTGGCAGGAAGACCAGTTAAATCAAGTGCTTCAAGTGCTAGAGGTTCGGACACATGGCCATTTAGTACCTGAATCGACTGGCGATGGTTATATAGGAAGACATCCTAAAGCTAAAAGTCGAGAGTACGGATGAGGAACCTGAGAAGGAAGAGGTTTCTGCTGAAAAAGAAAATACTAAGAAAGAACTGATTGAGGAGGACATGTTTCCTAAAGACTTGGATCAGTTACTCATGGTTGTTCGACGCACTATGAACATAGAATCCTCATAAGAGAAGGAACAGAGAGATAATTTGTTCCATACCACCTGTAAGGTGAATGATCAAGTGTGCGCCCTCATTATAGATAGTGGAAGCTAGACCAATATGGCATTAACCAATCTTATTTCAAAACTAAAGTTGCTAACTATTTCACATCCGAGGCCATACAAGCTATACTGGTTGAGTGAGAAAGGAGCATTACATGTCACTAGACAAAAACTACTGCCAATTACTATTGAGAATTACTCTGACCAGATTCTCTATGACGTATTGCTTATGTACGCTTCCTACATGATGCTGGGTAAGTCGTGGTTGTTTGACAGGAGAGTTATGCATGACGACTACAAAAACACGCATATTTTGGAGAAGGATGATCGGAAGATTTAGTTGAATCCGATGCCACCGAAAGAAGTTAACAAGTTGCAGACACAACTTAGTCACGGATCGAAGAAAGCTCTGGTGATAAATAGAGCTCCGAGAGGCCATCGATGTTAATAAGCTAACCCTTTTATTGGCTAGGTGACTGTTAGAAATGAAGGAGCAAGGTGAGTTACCCCAGGAGATCAAGTAGTTGTTAGATCAATATGCCGACCTATTTCCAGAACAGTTACTTGGGGGTTGCCCTTAACTCGAGGAATAGAGCACTGCATTGACTTAGTATCCAGTGCTATACTACCAAATAAGCCAGCTTATCTGATGAATCCCAAGCAGGTTTCTGAACTCCAACAATAAGTCAATGAATTGCTGGAGAGAGGCTATGTAAGAGAGAGTCTCAACCCTTATGTCGTGCCTACACTTCTATTGCCAAAGAAGGATGGAACCTGGCGAATTTATGCAAATAGCCGAACCATGAACAAAATTACGATCATATACAAGTATCCGATCCCGAGGTTAGAAGACATGTTGGATGAACTAAGTAGACCCAAGATTTTCAGTAAGATTGATCTTAAATCTGGCTACCATCAAATCCACATGAAACCAGGGGACGAATGGAAGACTACATTCAAGACTCGACATGGACTTTATAAGTGGATTGTCATGCCCTTCGGCTTGTCGAATGTTCTGAGCACTTTTATGAGATTAATGAACCATGTGCTGAGACATCTCATCGAGAAGTGTGTTGTGGTATACTATGACAACATCCTGGTCTACTGTGCTGACATGTCGAGTTACTGTAAACATCTTAAAGCAATCATAGATATCCTTCATGTCGAGAGACTATTCAACAATCTAAAGAAATGTTGCTTTTGCCAAGAGGAAGTAGTATTCTTGGGCTATGTAGTTAGTGGCAGAGGCTTGTAAGTCAATGATGAGAAGATCCGAGCAATTTTTTATTGGCCAACTCCTACTACTTATGTTAATATAAAAATTTTCTACGGACTGACTTCATTTTATAGAAGATTTATCAGGAATTTCAATACCCTCACTATGCCACTTACTGAACTAACGAAGAAAAACACTGACTTCCGATGGGGAGATAAGGAGGAGAAGAGCTTTGCCGAGGTAAAAGAAAGGTATACCTCCACCCCGGTGTTAGTACTACTAGACTTCAACAAAAAATTTTCACTGGAATACAATGCATTGAGCATTAGAATAAATGTTGCCCTGATGTAGGAAGGCTGACCAATTGTCTTCCACAGTGAAAAGCTCTAAGGACCCCAATTGAATTATTCTATATATGATAAGGAACTTTTGGCATTAATCCAAGCAATGCAAGTATGACAGCATTATTTACTACTAAGAGAATTTGTCATATATACTGACCATAAATCGCTAAGGTACCTTTAGAGTCAAACCAAGTTATCAAAGTGGTAGACAAGATGGGTTGAATTCCTTGAAGGGTTTAATTTTGTAATTAAGAATAAGCAAAGAAAGAGCAACGTAATTACCGATGCTCTTTCGAGGAGATATGTGCTTTTATCAAAACTGTAGACCAGACTGTTTAGGTTTATGAGTATCAAAGAATAGTACTGCGAGGATCTACACTTTGGACCCATAATTTCCCGATGCATAAATGGTAGGATAGTAGACGAATATGATGTAGAAGATGGCTACTTATTTCGAAGCAGAAAATTATACATGCCAACTTGTTCACTAAGGGAGCTACTAGTCGGGGAAGCTTACAGTGGAGATCTCTCTAGATATTTTAAGGAAAGGAGGACCTGTGAACTGATAAATGGCTGATTATTTTGGCTGAGAATGAGAAAAGATGTGCACCGAGTTGTTGAAAGCAGTACCATATGCAAGAAAGCAAAGTTCTAAGCTGAGCAAGGGAAAGCAATGCCCCTACCTATTCCGAAGAGGCCGTTGACTGAATTGAGCATGCTCTGATTGCCGCGAACTGCCCAAGGCAAAGATTTTGTAATGGTCGTCGTGGATCAATTTAATAAGATGGCACACTTCGTTCCCTATACCAAAACTAACAACACTTTGGCTATTGCTTCTCTTTTCTTGTAGGAGATTATGCGAATACACAGCATGCCGAAAAGTGTAGTCTCCAACAGAGACCCAAAGTTTTTTAGCCATTTCTAGAGAACCTTATAGCGTTGGTTAGGAACCAAATTACTCTTCAATACCTTATGTCACCCCCAAACTAACGACTAAATAAAGGTGGTTAATCATACTTTAGGGTCACTGCTCCGAGCTATAGTAGGCAAGAACTTCACTGATTGGGACGTCTGCTTACTAATGGTCGAGTTCACCTATAACCAAACAATAAATGACACCACTAAGCAAACTCCCTTCGAGGTAGTCTATGGGTTCAATCCCGAGTTACCCTTCGACCATGCCCTTGTATCAATACCCGTGCAGGAGGACCCTAACACAACAGCCAAAGCACAATCCCTTCAGCACATCTATGATAGGGTCACTTGGCACATTAATCAAGCTGCTAGAAAAATATGAGAAAAGACCAAAGGTAGAACTAAACGATTTCAGCCAGGAGACTTGGTGTGGTTACACCTCAGCAAGGAACGGTTCCCGAACAAGAGGAGAAACAAATTATTTGCAAGAGTGGAATGACCTTTTAAAATCCTCTAGAAAATCAATAACAATGCCTATAGGTTGGAATTGTCTGAAGACTATGGGGTCTTTGACACCTTCAACATTGCCAACCTCAATCCATATCACCCTGACGGAGAATTGAGCAAACATCATTCAGATTTGATCCCAAATCCAAAATAACTCAGCAGGAATGATGGAAATCAGGCTATCGAATCTCTAACCCGCAGCCGAGCCTAAGGATTAGAGAGGCTGGCACAACAAATCCTTCCATTCCAACCAACCCCTACTGAGGCCAAGTATTTTCTTGCCGAGTCACCCTTCAAGCTATGCCGTATGACTACCTATTTTTCTACAGTATGCCAAGTTGATGATTACTCTCCCATGCCGAACTGACTAATTACTTGGCATCTTTCTTGCTGAGAAGCTGAGAGAGAAAGTCCAGACTGACTAAGCCATCCCTGCTTGGACAAGCCCATCTATCCATACTTTTTTTCCGCATCTTCTAATGACCTCGCAAATGTAGCATTGCTACATGTACAGTATCATATGCAGAATCCGTTGCAACAATGATTGTTTTTTTTTTTTTTGTATATTCATTTTTACCCTTTTATATCTTATACATTACTTCCTTAGGAAACCCTTTTTATCTTTCTTTCTTAGGCAGGTTACCCTAACTATAGGTATAAATACCCTTGTACTTGTAACTATGATAACATCAGATCATTCTTAATATACACTCTTTGAGTACTTTTTCCTTATGTAAACACTGTTTGTTTACTGTCGACATCACTCTTATCCTTTCCTTTAAGCAAGATTAGGTGGCGAGTAATCTCACCGGACCAATTCATGCGTCATATTGAATTGACTTGTAAGCCATCGGAAGTTCCACTAGTGTATCATATCATCTGGAGCTATTCATGGGTTTTGCTTACTCTTTCATTCTTCGTTTTTGCTCTTTCGCACTTTTCCTTATTGATCCTTTTTTAAGCTTTCTATAAGCTTGGACTCATCCAGCGACCAGCTTTGTCTATTCTTGGTCACGGTTCGCAACAAATGTCATAGCACAAGGAGTATTCAAGACCTTAAAGTTGTTGACCTACCTATACCCTAAGCCATACAAGATTCATTTGTTGAATGGGAAGGGAGGTCTACCCGTTATTGAGCAAGTTAAAGTGCTTATTACTATTGTTGACAAGTACAAGGACGAGGTGCTATGTAATGTCCTTCCCATGTACGCTTTACACATCCTATTCGGCTGACATTAGCTATTCGATTTAAGGGTGTTGTATGATGGATATAGGAACACTTATATGTTCTAAAAGGATGGGAAGAAGGTTATACTGACCCCAATGAGCCTTATAGGAGTCACAAGAGAAGATTACCCAAACTCTATAGCAGAAGTCCTTGGTGATTTCTTGATGCGAATCTACAAACACACAACGAGCACGAACTATAAATAGGTATTCGATGTTTAAATGAGATGAGGAATAGAAAGTGGAAAGGAGTTTTGACAGTGAATGTTTATGAATATCATGCACTAAAACATAAACAAAATCAAGGATTAAGCTCGAAATAGGGTTCGATATGACTTACGAATACTAAATGTCACTTGGATTTCAAATGAGAGATTAGATGCGACTCTCTAACTCACTCAAATGAAAGGTTCACCACAATCTTAAGATCATGATTGACAAGAACACAAGAAAGATTCGAGAGTTTATCGGTACTGAATAATCTGGAAGAGGCAAGCTCTAAGAGCTCAAGAATATCCTTACTCAAAAGGAATGTTCAAGTGTAATCATTGTTTGTATATTCTTTTTTCTATCTTTTTTTGGCTAATTACAAAAGTTGCTATTTATAATAAATTCTAAAACTCCAGTAGCAAAATTGTAAATAATATACAAGGCCCTTAAACCCTAAAGAATGGCCTATAATTGAAATAAAGAAAATATTTACAAAGTATACAAGACTACGCATTTAACCGAGTGGTTGACATGTAGTCATCCGAGTTGTTTGTAGGATTAAACCTGAGTAGGGGCCAGTTGACAGTTGGGTGTCCTAACTGGGGTGGGATGTTTAGAAGTTTTATTATGCTTGGCTGAGCTCTCCGTAAAGTCAACCTACATTTGTTGCACTCGTAGATTGATTGGCACTAGCTTTCCCTTACTGTACCGAGCTATTCTTTGGCCTTGAGGCCTCGGCAATTTAGTCTCTTACCATCTTAGCAGACGACAAACCTAATGCCAAATGGTTCGTTTTCCTCCTCTCGTCCTTCGGTTATTAGTTTGACCTTGACAAGAGCAGGTCGATCTCAGGTTAAGACAAGTTGGCTTCAGTTTCTGGCAGGTTTGCATTAGCTTCTGAGAGGTTGACCTTGGCCTAAGGATTATCGTGGACAGATTCCTATCATTTCCCATGCCTAATTTTCCTGAGAAGTCAAGGTAGAAGAGAGTGTGATCCTGTTAGTCAAGAAACCCCTAGAGTTGAGAGAAGTATGAAGCTTACTTGCCAAAGTGCAGATACTATTACAGGAGTATGCTAACCTCTGTCCTATCGAGAAGCGGAGAGGTTTGCCACCTATTAGAGGTATAGAATATTGTATTGACCTTCAACCAAAAGCTGCTCTTCTGAACTAACCTGCCTATAGGCTCAACCCTGAGTAGGTAGTTGAGCTGAAGAAATAAGTAGACAAGTTAGTGGATTACAGATATGTTCGAGAAAGCATGGGTCCTTATACTATACCAACTATCCTGGTACCGAAGAAAGATGAAACTTGGAGAATGTGCATTGATAGCTAAGCCATCAGTAAAATTACAATAAAATATCGATATCCAATCCCACGATTAGATGATATATTTGATGAGTTGCATGGTGCCCATATCTTTTCGAATATTAATCTAAAGAGTGGGTATCATCAAATACGAATGAGACCTAGAGATGAATGGAAGACGACCTTCAAAACAAGGATAGTTTCTTCGAGTGGATGGTGGTGCTATTTGGTCTGACAAACATGCCAAGCACTTTTGTACAACTCTTAAATCATATCTTGAGAACATTAATTAGTAAATGCATTGTGGTGTACTTCGATGATATTTTAGTCTACAATGCCAACCTTATTTCTCATGTTGGATATTTAAGATCAATGTTTGATATCCTCCATACCGAGAAGCTACTCGACAATTTAAAGAAATGTGTGTTCTGTCAAAGCAAGATTGTATTCCTCGGATATGTTGTTTCGAAGGAAGGAGTCCAAGCTATCCTTGAGTAGTCGACGCTAGCTAGCACTACTGAAGTGGGGAGTTTTCATGGTCTAACTTCGTTCTGTCGAAGATTCATTCGGAACTTCAATTCCATAATTGCTCCATTAACCAAGCTTACCAAAAAAAAACTCTGAGTTCAAGTGGTCTGAGAAAGCTCAAAAAATCTTTGATGAGATAAAGTCCAAGTTAACATCAACTCCAATACTTGCCTTGCCAGATTTTGAGAAAGTTTTTGAAGTAGAATGTAATGCATCAAGAGTCAACATTAGTGCTGTTCTTATGTAAGAGTGCCAACCATTCACCTATTTCAACAAGAAACTTAGAGGGACTGCCCTAAATTACTTGACATATCATAAGGAGTTCTATGCTCTTGTCCAAACACTGCAGAAATGGCAACATTACTTTCTACCAAAAGAATTCATCTACACAAATCATGAATCTCTTAAGCATCTCTAAAGGCAACAAAAACTTTCTCGGCATCATGCCAAATGGGTTAAATTCCTAGAATCATTTTGCTAAGTCATCCAGTATAAAAAGGAAAGCACCAATACTGTGGTCAACACTCTCTCTAATCGACATGTCCTTATTAAAGCATTGCAAGCCAAGATACTTGGATTTAGCACCTTATTGATCAATATGAGCATGATCCATATTTTGGGCCCTTAGTGGCAAAGTGCAACATTGGAGAAGTTGTAGATAAGTTCTATTTGAGCCAAGGTTTCCTAATGAAGGGCAAATAAGTTTATGTACTGAGTGGTTTGGCTAGAGAGATATTCGTCCAAGAAACTCATGCTGAAGGTTTAGCTAACCACTTCAAAGAGAAGAAATCGGTTAAGATGCTGAGAGAACATTTCTATTAGCCTGAGATGATGAAGGATGTATGCCGAGTTCTTAAGAGGTTTAAGCTGTATAAGCATACAAAGAGGAGAAAGGAGTTGTATGGAGAGTATGCACCTTTGCCTTACTTGAACGGCCATGAACTGATCTAAGCATGAATTTTATACCTGGATTACCCCAAACTTTAAGAAGGCATGACTCTATTATGGTGGTAGTCGATTAGTTCAGCAAGATAAGCTACCTCATCCCTTGTCACAAAACTAATGATGTTTTATTTGTTAATAACCTCTTTTTACCATAGATCATGCGGCAACATGGACTATCAAGAAGTATTGTGTTCAATCATGACTTGAATTTTACGAGCTTTGTCTAGAGAACCCTATGGTAGAAGCTCAACCATCTGCAGACAGATGGCCAGAATGAAGTTGTAAACAAGATAGTCGACAACTTCCTGTAAGCTACTATTGGGGAGAATCTGTATGATTGGAATCTATACCTGCCTATTATTGAGTTTACTTACAACCACTCAACTCACAGCTCAATAGGAAGGTCACCATTTGAGGTCATATATGGACTTAACCTGAACTTACCCTTAAATATGGTTATCAGCCCGACTACCCAAGGAGAAAGTCAATCCGGCCTACAATGCGCCAAGGAGTCCTAGAGCCAAATAATTGGCAAAGATTGTGGCTCAACAAAAAGAACAAAGAAGCTGAAGAAGGAGGCAAGTCGTTGAGGAAGGAGGCAAGTCGTTTACAGTCTTGAAGACCTTGTTTAGATCCACCTTAACAAGAGGTGTTTCCCTAGAAAAAGGATGAACAAGTTATCCCCCAAGTCAGATAGGCCTTATAGGATCCTTAGGTATATCAATGACAACACATATGAGCTTAAACTACCTGAAAAATACAACGTGTCCCTTGCTTTCAATATCACTAATTTGATGCCTTATGTACCAGATGAAGAAGAAGACTAAGATTTGTAGGAAAATCTTTAACAACCCTCAGAAACTAATAGACTGTCGACCTCTAGCCCTCTTACTTGTACGCACCTCCGAGGCTTTCAGTCTCTCACCAGAAGGATTTTCTCTTATCAGCCTACCAAAGACGAGACACAATATATAGAAAAATGGTAGGTGAACTCCTTAAGGACTTAACTCGGATACACCTTGTAAATACCTTATTTCTGCCCTACCCCCAACCCAAAAATCTTTTTTACTTTTATTTTGAAATTTTTAGAATAGGATAAGTGGTCCTAAATATGAAAAAATACGAAAAAAAAAATTAGAAAATTCAGAAAAATTTAAAAAATTTAAATAAAAAGCGAAAAAAAAAATAATAATAAAACAAACAAAATTAGGAATTTAGAAAAATAATGAAAATTAGGATTTATGCTTTAGTGATTTTCATTTTCATTTTTCTTTATTTTAATTTTATAAAAAAAGGGAGAGGGGAAGGGGGGGTGGGGGGGATCAAATTAAGATTTAAAACCCAGTCCATATAATTACCGAATAAGGCCCACAGCCTTGAACAATTTGGCAAAGCAATAGGGGGTTACACCCCATTTCTTTTGCAAGACACATGTGCATTGCACGTAAGTGTAGAGGCGCGTAGCACATGACCATGTGCCCTTGTTTTCTCCATCCTCTTGCATAAGTTGCAATAATGAAAATTAAAATCCTTAACGTAATCCCTTCACTTCTTAGCCTAATTGAGCTAATTTTTTGGTGAAATTTTATCAAATTAATTACAAAAATTTGAAGAACATTCGAGATAGTTCACATCGAGCCCCAAAACATGTCCACATTCATGCAATAGGTCAGAAAATTAGAAAAAAAAAAAAAAAAAACTTAATTACCCATCAACACAAAACTTTGATTTTGGGCAATTTAAAGGGTTTCTAATTGAATCCAAGCATGCACAAGTATAAATAAGGACCTGTAGACTCATTTTTAGCACAGAGCTAATCCAAAAACACTCCATACAAATTCAAATTTGAGCTTTCTCTCTCAAGCACGATTTCATTCTTTCTCTTTAATAACATCTTCTACAACGGTTTCCGACGAAAACCAACACCACCACGAGATCTAACACCCCTAATTTACCAAGACCCAACCTCTCTTTCACCTCCAACAACTGCCACCATAATCACACTACAACTATGCAACTCTGATCACCACCCAAACAAGCTCCATCAGCCGAGGCACTTCTCCTACCTCACTCAAGTCTAATGAGAAACACATGAATTTCGCTTTCTCGCTTAAATTGGTGTCAAATTCATTCAAAACCACCTCGACCAACAGCTGTTGAAGTTGGAACTAACCCAGCCCGAACCGATCTGATCCGACCAAATCGCTTCGACAAGCATGATTCTTGGTCCGAATTTCTTTTCTGTTTTTTTTTTCAGTTTTGATGTATTTTTTTTATTTTCTATTATTCCCTATTGTAATTGTAACAAGTGAAAAAATAGTTGTAGACACCTTATTTTTACCCCATCTTTTTTACTTTTAATTTTAAATTTTTAGAATAGGGTAAAAGGTCCTAATGTAAGGGAAAAAAAACAAAAAAAAAGTAAAAAAAAAATATAATTTAGATAAAAAGTAAAAAAAAATGAAAAAAAAAAGAAAAAGAAAAAGAAGAGAAAAAGCCAAAAAAATAAAGAAGAGTAGCATTGGTTTATTTTTATTTTTAGTTAATACATAAATAAAATAAAGAAAATAATATTAAAAAAATAAAATAATAATAATAATAAAAATGTTTTATAACTTAGAAAATCAACTTTTCAAATAAATAAAAAATAAACCAACCCATTTTCCAAATTAGAGCTTTTTCAGAATTTTCAAAAAATAAAAGCAAACTAAATATAAGACTCTTTAGAAATTTTCCTTAAATAAACTGAATCAAATAAAAAACGTAAACCCGATTTTTTTCTTAAAATAAAATCAACTAACCTACTAACATTTTCACCGAAAAAAAACTATGTATGTTTGATCCCGAATATCGTGTATATGACACCTCCAAGGCGACGTAAAAAATGAAAAAAATTAGTTTTTTCTCATTTTTTTATATTATTCAAATTGGTAAAAATAACTTTATTTAAATGTCATTTTTTGTCCTAAAAGATGAATTCAAAGAATCAAGTCTAAATTCGGAAAATTGATGGTACCCGTAACGGTTTAAAAAACCTAACTCCCAAACCTGTTTCTCTTATTTTTTTACAAAACCTTTTTTCTATAAAATTGATTTTTCCCATACAAATCGATGTCTAAATCAAAACTAAATATACACGTTTGGTTTTGACCTAAACCATTTCCCGACCTTTATCGAGTAACGACTCCAAACATTTTCAAAAAAAAAAATTTCCTTTAAACCTTAGTCAAGGATCAATATAAAACAAGTAAGGTTTGTATTAATCAGTTCAGGGAAAACTTGCTTATAAAAACCAGGAAAATATCAAGCTCGACAGGATGGCAACTCCACTAAAGATGTCAAGAGAGTTAACCATTTAACTTTCCAAATTTAAAATTAATTTTTGAAATCATCTTATTTGTTTATTTATTTATCTATTTACTCATTTGTATATGGTTGTACTTTCTTGCTTTATGTATCATAATTGTATGATAGAAACAATCAAACCTGGACCATATTAGGACCCTAGGATGGGGGGGTAGGGGGTCATTATGTAAGCTCCGAGTGTTGTGATATAACCACTGCTCAGGGTTGATTAGGCTATCCCCACTTAAACTCAATGTAAACAATGAAAGTGTTTTTAAAAAACAAGTGGGGTTACAAAGTTTAAGGACCTTTAAAACCTACCCTAATTGGATTCACAAACCCATTTCTCAAAATTAGAAAATTGAGACGATGTACTAAGACCAAAAAAAAAAAAAAATGAAGAAGAAGATTAATTGTGAAGTTTCCTAATCTTTTCCTTATAAATGTTTTCTTTTCTTTAAAATATCAATGTAATTCCCATGTAAATAGGATAATTCCAATGTAATTTTCTTTTCATCCTCTTTATAGAACATGGTTAGGTCTTCTCTTATACTAGCCCTTTTCAAAGAAGTCCATATTCACGAATCTCTAGAGCCTAAGGGAATACATGAAAGATGGCTTCGATTTTTCAATCTAGAGCAATAAAAATTCATTGAAGACAAGATTAAGTCCATCCTCTCACTGCTCAAAGTCCAAACTAATAGCACCATAGTATGGGCTTCGGTTCGCTTCTAGGACCCTCAAAGTCAATCTTTTCATTTTGGCCCATGTCAACTGAGCCCAACCGTTGAAGAATACTCCCATATGTTAGGAGCACCTTTTGTCGGAAACAAAAGATATGTCCCAAATATCATGGCTAGCCCTACAAAGATTTTCAAGAAACTCCTAAGCCTCCATGAATCTAAAATATGTAAAATATGGGCAAGTCCCTACAGGAGAATCATTAGGGTGGACAATTTTTTTACTTGGTTTGCCACCCCTCCAACTACAACCAGGAACTCTTTTATAGTAGCTTTAAAGATTGACAACAACATAGAATCAATGCCTATATATTGGTAGCATTTAAGACTATTCTATTTCCTAATGGGATATTTCACATACATCACAAGATTCCAAAGCTAGTGACCCAACTTTTAAAAGGGAAATCTTATATTCCAATACTGCTAGTAGCACAAGCCAAATCGCTTAGTTGTCTCCAAGAAGAAAAGAATGGAGAATTAAAGACCAATATGGCCTTACTCATGGTTTGGTTTATCAGCCATACTCGAAGCCATAAACTTAACTCCCTTCATCGAAAAGACACCTAGAAGATGAATTTTATTGATGCATTTGCTGTTGTCATTAAACTCCCGAAAGATGTTGCTACCTATTACTAAGTCAAAGCTTTCCAAAAATTTCACGCTAAAGATATCTAGCAGGTTTCTAGATGGATCAAGGTAGATGAGCTGAAGAAGAGGAAGAAGATTGAAGAGGAGCCAAGACACCACAAGAAAAAGAAGATCTAGACTTTAGAGTATTTGTAATAAATTTTTGAATAATGTAATGGAAACTTTAAAGATGCAATAAAAATCTTGTTCTTGCTACATCATAATCAATTTGCCAGTTTCCCTCTTTACATCTGCATGCCCTCATATTGCATTTTTTAGTTTCTCTTTACCTATAAATATTCATTAGTCTCTATTTGAAAAACATCACGAGAGTCGTATCCTTAGGCTTCTAAATATTTGATTTCTTTATAAGTCCTCGTCTTTATGCCTTCTACTTTGACTCTTTCTGAATATATCCTTAGGATTATTTTTCTTATAGGTTACTTTTTAAATACTTATAGATTATCAATAATGGATTATAAATATTTAGGCTTTTGATCCCTTAGAAATGTTTTTCTACTCCTTCCTCACAACTTGTAAATAAGTCTTATCATTGTATTCCACTTTTTTTTAATAAGACATTTTCTCTCTCTTAAAAAGAAAACTATTTTTTTCAAAAAAAAAAAAGAGAAGAAAATAAAATCAAGAAAGGTTGCTAACGAGTAAGAATTCTTTCAATCAAGTTCAAATGGCCGATGATAAGATCACCGGTACATCAAATGGGCCAATAGTGGCAGATCTTATTCCCCATAATCACTACTCTCCAAGTGTCTCAAGATTCAAACTTGGAAAGAAGACTCTCGAATCTAGAAGAAAAGGTAGCCACCTATAAAAGAGCATTATAAACCTAGAAATGGCAATAGGTCCAGTACTTAGAAATTTCAACACCCGATGTCCAATACCAATCAAATGTCGGTAAACCAAAATAATGAAGGTAGCCCAAGAAGAAAAGAGCCAAGGATGAGTGAGAAAAAACAAGCCCAAAGGACTCGGAGGAAACAATTCACTTAACTGAAGATCTCAGGGGTCCTAATTTTTTATCATCTAAAGGAGGTAAAGACCCTAGCCTGTGAAGGCCCTAATCCAAATTACAGACCATACAGCTTTGACCCAAAAGCTCAATGCGACTATCATATGGGTAAAAAGGGGCACTCCACTGAAAAATGCTAGAAGTTAGGGAATAAGATTCAAGACCTGATTGATGCTAAGTCATTTAACTAGAGCTTTAAGAAGTTGGTCCTTCTTCAAGTCACAAAGGGAGTTCAATCGAATTACCTAAAGCTCTAATTCTTTTAGATGTACCAATACCTTTTAATAATCTCACATGTCGTCTTAAGTAGTTGGGTGCTTAAATGGAGCGAGTTAAAGTAAGTGTAAAGAAGAATCAAGTTCTTTTCAATAAAGTCTATAATAAACTCATAAGAAGATGTTTTTGAATGGCTTTGTAACAGCTGGAATAAAATTATCTTTGTCTACCTTTTGAATTGAGTTATTGCAATTTGATTAATAGATTCCTCCTTAAGAAGTTGGTAACTCATTTTTAAAAAGTTTAGAATGAAAAGAGGCAAACTATCCCACACACTAACCTTAAATACTTTGAAAGTTGACTGACATAATGGTAAGGACATTTTGGACTAATTCCTTAAAGAAGGTCTATTTTGAATTCGATATGCTGATTAAAATGAAGCTAGACATTCATTTTCAAATCCCAAACACAACTATCCATTGTTAATCCCGTTAAACCAATTTGAAGAATTTTCAAATTTAAACCCCATTAAGAACCACCCCACAATAGGGCAATTCAAAGGTTAAGGTCATTGGTTAAGAGAAAAGGATAAAATTAGTTTATGCTTGCTTAAGTAACATTAATTTAAAAACAATTTTTATTTCTGATAAGTTATTTGCAAACACTTCGAACCTACCTCACTCGAGCCCATATACTTAGAATCCATGGATTTAGGGCTTTTAATATCTCAAAGTTGAAGACTCGACAATAGAGGCCCAAAGAAAAGGGGTAAAATAAAAAAGAAAGAATGGAGCAACAAAAGAAGAAGAAGAAGAAGAAAAGTAATAAAAAGGGAAAAAAGGAAAAAACTTGAAAATTGGGCTTGTGTAAAAGAAAAGCCCTTAACTGAAGAAAGCTTAGCAGCTATAAAGTCCATAATTAAAGCCTAAACATTTCCAAGAAACATAAAGCCCTTATGTCCATTTTGAACTACAAGCTCAGCCTAAACACACAAATCATGCACATCCATCCCAAATCATAAGACACGAATCTTCTTTACACATCCTTAATCACAAACACAAGACCTTCCCACCAATAATACTACCCTTACTTAATAAAGCTTTTTTTATCTTAAAGGTTAATTTATCTTTAATAAAAATTATTTTTGAAACTAGGGTAAGCATACTTCTTATTTTTCCTAAAAGGTTCTTGTACTTATACAGCCGGGTTGAATTAGTAAATCTTTTAAAATAAGCCTTCTCATTAATCTTCTTTAAAACCTTTGGACCAAAAGCCTAAATTCATAATGTTGAATTGAAAAAGACCTAACAGATTGATCAACATGTATCACTTGCAAAATGGACTATAATTTTTGGGACTATAGTCAAGAATGTAATCTGGATCCAGAGTTTATAAGAAAGCCCTTTTCGACTAAACTAATCATAAGTTATCTTTCCCTTAAGAAAGGAGTATTTGAAATCATAAGGCCCCACCAGGCAACTCAACATTAGGGTCAGGAAGAATATAACAAGTCCCATGTGATCATCAAGGGAGGATCTATACTTGTTAGCAAACTTTCAAAAAAGAAAGAAAGAAAGAGAAAGTAAAGGCTTGTTACAAATCTTTATTCAAAGTCTATGTCAGCCCAAGTAGCTAAGTGTTCAATTCAAGTCACCTACTTTTTTCCAATGTAGTCACATCTTTTAAGTTGATCACAATAGTTTGAGTTATTCTCACTAATGAAGTTTTGATGTTCATTAACTCTTTTCAAATCAAGGGGCCTATCCCTAATGTCTTTTCCATCATAAATAGTTTTCACCAAATTCTTTATATGTAAATATTTTTCAAGTTAGGAAGTTTTTCAAATTACTTGCATCCGCCATTTTGCTTCTTCAACCTCTTATACTCTCTTTAGAGTTCTAACCAACTATTAAAGCATTGTCCCGTCTTCAATCCTCTTTTAAGGTTTTAGCCAGCTCTTAAAGGTGCTATCCCAACTCATATTTTTTTCCTTTAAGGTTCTTATCAACTCATAAAGCATTACCCTGATTCATTACTTCTATTTGGGGTTTTAGTGAGCCCATAAGTCACTTCTCTTTATCAACTCACCTTAGCGAGCCCATAAGGTACTTCTCTATACCAATCTCTCTTATCGAGCCCATAGGGTACTTCTCTTCACCAATCTATTTTAGCAAGCCTATGGGGCACTTCTTTTCACCAATTTATTATAGTAAGCCAACACTTCTCTTCATTAATTTCTTTCAACATTGTAGCAAGCCCATAAGGCATTTCTCTTCATCAATTTCTTTCAGTGAGCCTATAGGACGCTTCTTTTCATCGATTTCTTTCAACGAACCCATAGGGCACTTCTCTTCACTAATTTCTTTCAGTGAGCCTATAGGGCACTTCTTTTTATTAATTTCTTTTAGTGAGCCCATAAGGGGCTTCTCTTCACCGATTTCTTTCAATGAACCCATAGAGTGCTTCTCTTCATCAATTTCTTTTAAGCAATCCGTAAGGCGCTTTCCTTACCAATTTCTTTTAGCAAGCCTATAAGACACTTCTCTTTACCTGTTTCTTTCAGTAAGCCCACAAGGCGCTTCTCTTCACTCGTTTCTTTCAATGAGCCCATAGGGCGCTTCTTTTCCTCAATTTCTTTTAGCGAGCCTATAAGGTGCTTTCCTTTACCAATTTCTCTCAAGCAAGCCCATAAGGCACTTCTTTTCATCAATTTCTTTTAGCAAGCCCATGGGGTGCTTTCATCATCATTTCCTTTTAGTGAGTCTGTATAGTACTTCTTCTAAGATAATATAGGGTTACTAATCCTTTAAAGATACTCCTACCTAGGTTAATGAGCTCAAAAGAGCACGATGAAGTTTTTTCAAATAGATTCCAATTTAAGGTTGTTGATCCCTTAAAGATGCCCCCGCCTAAATTGGTGAGCTCAAAAGAGCACGATTAGGTTTTCTCAAATCGATTCTCATTTAAGGTTGATAGTTTCTTAGAGACGCTCCCGCCTAGTTAGTGAGCTTAAAAGAGCATGACCAGGTTTTCTCAAATCAATTGCAATTTAGGTTGCTAATCCCTTAAAGACTTTCCTACCTAGGTTAGTAAACTTAGAAGAGCACAACCAGATTTTTCTAAAATCAATTCCAATTTTATGGTTGTTAATCCCCTCGAGACAATTCCACCTAGAGTAGTGAACTCAAAAGAGCATGATTAGGTTTTCCAAATCGATTTCAATTTAGGGTAGCTAGTCCCTTAAAGACATTCCCGCCTAAGTTAGTGAGCTCAAAAGAGCATGACCAAGTTTTTTCAAATTGATTCCAATTCAGGATTACTAGTCTCCTAAAGACATTCCTGCCTAGGTTAACAAACTTAGAAGAGCACAACCAGGTTGTTCCAAAATTAATTCCAATTTATAGGTTGCTAGTCCCCTAAAGATCCTCCTTCCTAAGTTAATGAACTCAAAAGGGCATGACTAGGTTTTTCAAATCGATTCTAATTTAGGGTTGTTAGCCTCCTAAAGATACTCCTACCTAAGTTAGTGAGCTCAGAAGAGCACGAATAAGTTTTCTCAAATCAATTTCCCTTGCTAAGCTATTATGATGCTACCATTCAGTCAATGTCACTTTTATGGTCTTGTCGACTTTAAAAGTGGTTCCCTTCCTTCAAAACCTACTAAGGTTATAGTGAGCTTATAGGGCACTATACCCACTATGTGTTTCAATGAGCTCTTAGAGCGCCTTCCCCTCTCTTTCACCATTCATTAAATCCTTAGCTAGTCAAGTCTATGACAACTAGCTAGTTCTAACACTTCTTAAGACAAATTGATCCTCGGGGCAAAAAATAGTGTCTCTTTTGTTTTTATGGTAAAATTTTACTCAAACTTTACCACAAAAAGAAATAGTTATAGATACCCTATTTTTACCCCTTTGCTTTTTTACTTTTAATTTGAAATTTTTAAAATAGAATAAGGGGTCTAAACTTAGGAAAAAAAAGGAAAAAAAGTAAAGTATATATATAATTACAAAAAATAGAAAATTTAAATAAAAAGTGAAAAAAAAAACAAACAAAATGAAGGAATTTAGAAAAATAAGGAAAGCTAGGATTTATGCTTTAGTGATTTTCATTTTTATTTTTCTTATTTTGGTTTAAAAAAAGGGAGGGAGAAGGGGGATTGAACTAAGATTTAGAACCCGATCCATGTAATTACTAAATAAGGCCCAAGGCCTTAAACAATTTGGCGTATTTTTGGGCCCAAAGCCCTAAAAAAAAAATAATTTTGCGTATTTTTACCTACATATAAATATACATATGGTACAAATAAATATTTTTAAATATTATTTTATAATTTTTAGTATACATATAATTTATCTCTACCAATTCATTAATTATTGAAACTCATTTTATATATTTCCGATAAATAACGAGTAATATTCGTATAACTTAATATTATAATATTTAATTATTTATTTTTCTAAATCTAAACTCAAAAGTTTACTTTTACTAATATTTTTAATTCCGTTGCAAAATTTAGGCTAGATCAAATAATTTACACAATCGTCCTGCATTTTATAAACTGTTTTCGAACCAACAAATCGTGAGTTGATCACCAATTTTTATAAGATCTCACAATATATATGATGGTAGTGATGTCTTGGTACATTGATTAAGTTTAGAGTTTATAAGAGAAGAGATCAAGAAGACAAAGGTATGGGAATTTTTTGGTTTTTCCTTGAACTAGGGAATTAGAACTCCATAGAGGAATACCTATTATGGGTTTAAAAAATAAAGTGAACACTGTAGTAAGAATTTATGAAGTATTAAAAGAAGTATTAGGGGGAGAATGAAAAAACAAAGTAAACACCATAGTAAGAATTTATGAAGTATTGGAAGAAGTATTAGGGGAGAATGAAAAAATAAAGTGAACACCCTAGTAAGAATTTATGAAGTATTAGGAGAGAATGGCTGCATTCTCCCAAGTCAACGAGCAGTTTGAAAGGGAAAAAGAAAAAAATCAAAGAGTTTACGTATTACGTTTACTGTAATGGGGATTTTGATGTGTCTTGATACTTGCTCTCATCACGTGTGTGTATTAATCTAATCTGAGTCTAAAAAATAAAATTGATTGAGTCAATCTAAATTCAGTTGTCAAATGAATTGGGTACAGTGCAAAATGGTTTTGCTCAAGGCCCAAAAGAATGAGTAGTGCTGCATCCTAGCTAAAATCTTCTAAGTAATTCTTTTTTTTTTTATTTTCTCAACCATTATATTAGAGGGATTATATTAAGCACTTTATTAATTGTACAATTTCGGCATTTCTATGATTGGTGTATATAAAGTCGATCGCAATCCTACTCTTAAGGACTGGAAGGAAATAAATAAATTATGAGAGCAAGCAAGCAAAGGTTCGAGGTAATTAAAACTGATGCTAGAACCACTTAGATACATCTGAAACAATTGTTGCACACAAGTCGGTGGAAAACTGGATAAACAAAAAAAATTAGTAAAATGGATAAAAACTGGTAAAATTGATACGTTTTTGGACGAAAGTACATCTAAAAATACAGATCCGATACACTAAAGCAAAAGAACAAAGACTATCTGAAGGGCCCTTTATGGTAGTTTGGTTTACCAAATAGGAAAATAAGTTCTTCCTATACCCCTCGAGCCTCTTCCCATTAATTCTCCCCTTCCCTCGAGCCATGGTCAGCTCTCACATGAAACTTACTTACACTACGAGTATTTTCTTTTTTTCTAATTTTTCGTTAATGTTTTAATGTTACTAATTGTCAAATTTTACTTTGAATTTTGAAATCATTAAAATTATAGTTGATCAAATTTTTATTTATTAAATTTACTATCTTCATCATCTTTAAAAATACAATACGGATGCTCATTGATAAAAGAATACAATTATAAAATAGGAGAGTTGGCATAATAAATTTTACAAAGTAAACGTTCAATCGAATGTAACATCTAACAAAATTGGAACTTTAGACGTAAAAGAAAGCAAAGAGGATACTTCTTGGAAGCATTCGATGATGGCACTTAAAACACATAATTTTTTAATAATCTTATTCCGTTCGGGGAACTTGCTGGATCGATGTGAAACCAGGAAATGGAGAAGTCACCTTACTTTCGTTTAAAGGTAATGAAAAGGAAGAAATTTTATAAAGTGTAGTTCAGTACGTTCGAGTACTTATCTCAAGAAAGTGGATAGCAGGAAGTGATTGGAATAATCAATCTTCCAGGAATACCTTTGCTTCATTGAACGTAAAAATGGAAAATTTAATTGTCATGAACCTCAATTTGATCTCAACATGCCTCAAAGCAGATGAAAGAAAAGAAATCGAAAAAAAGGACACAAAAGAAAGATGAAAACCTGGAGGCGTTATAGTGCAATTTTTCATCAATTTCAGGTAACAAAATTCCTACAAGAATCTCTAATTCATTAACCTGGGAGATAACTGAAGAAATGTGCTAAATATTATAGATTTATGCTACAAGTACAGTGGAATGAGCAGTTATTTCCAGGTAAAATTACTTGCTCGATCTTGTTTTTACACAAGAATTGGATGGGCTTTAACCTTATGGTGCAATGATAAGAAGGGGCTGCAAAGAGAGAAAAATACCATTAAATATGCACATTTGATAAACCACAACATGAATACCTGAACAGGCAGGAAAATGGAACTTACAGTATCCACACTAACTGGTTTTGCATCATCGACCAGAATGTCAACCACAGTTCCAGATTGATCAGCCTAAAATATATACAAGAAAATCACCATCATCAGCTAAAGCACGCTACAATTGCAAGTGAATCTTACTATTTCTAATATCCACAAGAAGCAGGGATAAGGTTTTGTATGAACAGTCTTCTTAAGCGACTGAAGAGATGGGAGCAGTCAGATGCAACTACGACTATTTAACTCTAGCAACTCCTTCCAGTGTTTAATAGAATCATTATTTTAGTCGTTAGATTGAAATGATGACTCTCTTCTAAAAGTTATGATTATCCTGTATTATTTTTTCCCAATATTTTTCAGTTGGAGGTCATTTTCCTTTTTGATCTTATAAGAAACACCACAACATGCACCACATCAATGCACAATAGTGATGATCAAGAACTCAGATCACATATATTCATTCATTAAGCTTCTCACCCAAAAATCTTATGACAGCATGCAGTATGCATAAAGAATACAAAAGATATAAAAGATAGGTTCCAGCTTTCTCACAAAATGAATGGAACAGCATGTATTTTGGTATAATAAAATGATGATACTAGGATAAAGACACTCACTTCAATCTCGTTCATCAATTTCATTGCTTCAATGATGCAGACTGCTTGCCCTTTTTGAACCTTGTCTCCTAACTGATTTACCCAAAAAAAAAAAAAAAAAAGAGAGAAGATCTTTCATTGAGAAACTAAAATGAAAATAATTGGTCGTAAGTTTTCCAGATTAGATCGAAGTGATAATTATACTCTAAAAATTTTCTTTCCCTGCGGAAGCCATGACCTACTGAAGTTGAGAAATGCTTCATTGGTAATCACAACCCTTGCAAATTTTTATCACAGTTGACAACTATCAATAGTATTCTAACATAGGCAAATATCAATAGTATTCCAACATAGAAAAGTACTCACGGTACTGTTCTTTAAATAACTCACTTTCATCACCAGATGTTAGAGATTATTGATAATTGCACAACATTCATCAATACCAATGGCATGTAAATACTAATGAATCCTGTTTCACTCTACTCCCTTTACACTCTACCTTGACAAGCTATAGATACTTACCTTCACAAAAGGTGGTGCTCCTGGTGCAGGGGATCGATAGAATGTTCCAGCCATGGGGCTCTTTAATGGTGGATGTGATGATTTGCTTGGCTTTGCAGAAGGAGCTGCTGGTGCAGAAGCAGATGCTGAAGGGGCAGGAGTAGAAGGAGAAGGAGCTACAGACTGAACTGGTGGAGGTGATGGAGGACATGTTCCAGAAGACGGGGTTTGCATCAAAAAAGCAGGAGTAGAGGCCGGCATTGGTTGCGTAGCATCTTTTTTCTTTATAGCTATTTCAAAGTCTGACTGCTTTAGGTGTAGTTCAACAATGTCCCTTCCATCAACTAGCCTATTAAGTGTAGAATAACTAATTAGCTAAAAAACGGATACTCTCCTAAAACAAGTGCAATTCTGGTGGAAACCCTGTCTTCTGGAAAACTTAAATAGATAGGAATGAAACAGCAACATAAAGATTCAAACTCTAGACCACCTGCTTTAGTACTATGTTGAAATCAGCTCTATAACTACCGATGTAAAAGTTCAAACTTGTACATATAGTATGAGCATTTGCATATATTACTCAACATCCAGCATAATATAAGCATTAATTTGTGGAAAGCTAATCACATGTGCTATCTTATTTACAGAGATTGAGAATATACATACTCAACAAGGTCTCCCACTTGATTCATAAATACTTCAATCGAGAAAGCATCAGGAATACGACTTTCCTTTTTGGCTGATGTTGATTCAGTCTTTTCTGGAGCAGCTCTAGTGGAATTAGGCGTTTTGTCCTTTGAGAAATGTAAAGGTGTTTAGTTGGATAAAACCAGTTTAGAACGCTTTCTGTGAAACTTTCAAGTACATTCATAGAGTATGAGATAGACTGCAGTTAAGAATTAACCACATACCTCATTGACAAGTGCACTCGCTCTAAAGGCTCTGCCTTTGCATTGGCCCAGTCGCTGCAATAAGCTTTAAACCTTTAAGTGAAATTACTCCAAAAAATGATTTGCAACAGGTGGTATTATCATGAAATTCTTCACCAGGTAATCTCACCTAGTCACATCCTCTTATTGCCTTATACAACTAAGGTGGTGAATTCTCTAGCGTTTATGAACAATTTGCCTTGAAGACACAGTAAACTGAAGGTAAAAGCCTATGCAGGCATACCATATTTGACAATCTTAAACTTTTAGATCAAATAGTTATAATGCTAAACTCAATCAATATTAGAGCCACGAGATTCTGAAAAATTAAACTAAATATAAAAACTTGTTGGCCAAATAAATAAAAGAAAATACTATATCTATAAATTTAAGCTTTTATATCAGTTAGGGTGCTAAAGTGTACTAGCTCCATTACATAAGAGTATTTAGCCACCATTTTCACTTTATTGTGGGATTAATCTATGAATCAGAAGAAGAAAATCATATTGCTTTGCTTGTTCAGTGACCAGAATGTCTTCTGTTTTAGTAGCTGTACTTGTTATACAAAATGCAAATTAGAACTTCAAGCAAGTGAAACAGCAGAACAATAATGCACAAGAATTATTCACTAGCTACACATCAAACGAGAACATTGAAAACAGTAAACCTGATTAGCAAGGTAAATTATGTCTACATTATTCGACATGGATACTATTTATCACTATCTACCAAATTGTGTCAAATACAAAAGCAATCCAATAAAACTAGGACCAATACATAATATATTGCTTTCGGCAACATTATCCCATGACCAACAGAAAATAATAGTATGTACAGACCAATCTAACAAACTGCATCCATCATAAAATGGCATATGTACATAATCGTCTTGTATACACATATCGCTCTGCCCTAGATGAATTATAAAGCATCAATCATCTTGTATACACATATCACTCTGCCCTAGATGAATTATAAAGCATCAAGTTTATCAGAGTAATTTCTATGTCCAGTCGACTAACAAGCAGTTTATTATCAATAATAAATTGCTCCAACAAATGGAAGAACGCAGGCGGATCCGTTTTATCTTATATATGCATTAAAATTCACCATATTCAACTAAATAATTCCATGATTAGCCTACTAAGCTGCAGTATATCATCAATAATTACACTAATTAAAGAACAAATCAAAGAAACGCCTGGAAAAAACCGATGAATAACCCGAAAGGATCTTAACGTTGCTCTTGTACTGAACTTCACACCACAGGGTAACCGAACAAACACAAAATGGGCATCATGTTGACAATGTCGTGTCGGGTTTAGATTCGATGAACCGAGAAGTGCAGTGGCATTGGAAGATTGCAGGGAAAGTGATGATGCCATGACCAAGTGGAAAAGAGTGAGATGTGGTTGACGAAAAATTTGGAAGAAGAAGAGTGCATGAGAAGAGTGTGAGGAAATATTAGAGAGGTTTTGTAGTTGAGAGATGAACGGAGGAAACGAAGAAGTTAACGGAAGAATCTATGGAGGGTTGTGATGAGATGATGTCGATGGCGATATATGCAATGGCGTGTGTATTTTTTGTCGACTCAAAAAAAAAAAAAAAAAAAAAAAAAGATTAGAGTCTTTTGACTCGGTTCTTTTTGGCGCTATTTAACAGGTTCCGAAAATAACCGTCGACTATCGTCGAGCAAACAATGTCTTTTCTCTTTATTTTATTTTATATTTTTTTTAGTTTGTTTTTAACTATACTATTATCATTTGAAGAGAAGGAAATCAAACATTTTCTATTTAAGCAAATACTTATTATTATACTAATAGATATAGGCTCATGTTGTATGTGCAAAAATTAAATATCATGAAATAATAAAATTAAGAACTCAACACAATTATTAATTCAAATTATATATTTATATGTATAACCTATGAACAATGAACTTTTCTAAAAATGAAGAAGCATATAAGTAAAGGGAAAATTAACACTAAATTATATGATAAGTAGTCAATAGAAAATCAACAACAAATTGTCGTAGTAATTCTTTCTCCTTATAATATGTTTTGTTCTATTTATTTCTATTTATAAATCATAAAGTATTAAAACCATCACTATGCCAAACCATACAATATTTTATGCAATCCAACTTAAACTATCATGACTATATAAACATTCCATTTACTTCACTGAATGGAATAAGAAGAGAATATAATTGAAATTTTTTAAGAATATAATAAAAGTATAATATCTATTATTTTGTTTAGTTAAATTAATAAACAACTTAAAAATAGACACGCAATAGAACTTTAATGACTAAATTACCTTGATCTATTTTCTTTCTTAAGTAATTCTAAAATAATAGGTAGTGTTGATAGAAATTGACTAAGGGGCGGAGGCAATGGTAATAGTTGCGAGTAGAGGTGATGGTGGTGGTAACGGTGGCCGTAGCGATGGCCATGGTCGTGGCTAAGGTAACGGCTAGGAAGGGGGTGGGGGTAGTTGCGACGGTAGTGACACAGTAGTGGTGGTAGTGGTTGGTGACGACGGTAACGGCGATGGTTATGGTCAATGGTTAGTAGTAGTAATGATGGTAGTAGCGGCGGTGGCAACAACAATGGTGGTGGTGGTAGTAGTAATGGTTCATAGTGGCGATGGCGATGGCGATGGCGATGGCAATGGCCATAGCAATAACAATAGTAGTAGTGATTGGTGGCAAATAGTAGTAGTAGATAGTGGTAGATAGTGGCAATGACGATGACGATGACGAGGTGGTGGTTATCGTTAAATTAATATGAGGTTATTTTTAAAAAAAAAATGTGAAATTTTGTGAAGAATCGCAAATTCTTTGGTTAAATTAAAAAATCCCTATTACTTGATTTCACGTAATAGGAATTTCTAAGGAATTGTGATTAGAAGATAAAAAATCAAGTGAACGCTATAATAAGGAATAAGAAGGGAATGGAATTCCAATTTCCCTCAGTAAATTCTATTGTAGTTGCAACAATTCTAATTGAAGTGGATTACTAATTGGTTGAAGTGAATGCAACAAAATGATGGTGTATCTGAAAAGAAATGAACGAATCCTAAAAGGAAGAAAATAATTTTCACTATTTGAAATAATTTTACACCAAAAAGAAAAATTACATGTAAATCATAAAAGTATTCAAAATCACTCTCCTTACCCATTTGTGCCTTTGATGGTATTACGCCCTAAATCTAAGGAGTCATAATAATCCTATCGTATAAACTAACCTAAGTTAAAAGCAAACCAACATAAGTTAGAAGTTAACCATTTAGCCACTAACGTAAGTATAATCTATACAAGGCAATAGCAACTCAATCCACTTTAAAGTAGTTAAATGAGCATTTATAATATTTAATACCTTTACAAAAATATAATTTACTATATCATAGATAACTTAGTCCCTTTCTTACATAACTTTATATACATCCTTAATTCAAAAGTTTCTAAAAGATCTATTCAACTCTACAGGTAGATTTAGTTACTTATACATAAGTAGTATAATAAACCAACAACAATTGTAAGGCCTCTCAAAAGACCCTTATAAATTCCCTACAAAAGGAAACAAAAATAAAAGTAAAGGGGTGATTATTTCATTAGTCTTCTCATCTTTACTCCCTAGCCTATAAAAACTAACCTACAGATGGTTATAGTGAGGCATCTCTAATTACTATTCACACTTGCAAAATAATATATTAAGATGTAAACACAACTAGCTCAATAAGTTGGGATGAAGTTATAAAAGTACATTAACAAATATGGTTATCAAATCATTAAATTAGATACAAATGCAACAAGCAAATGGTAGTTTATCGCACAATGTTTAACTGATCCATTATGAAGATAGAAAAATTATGTTCGCCTTAACCCAGATTAAGGAGTTTCAATGTAACACTATCAGATCAAATCTGGGCTTATGCAATGGAGAATACTCGTCTCCCTAGACATCATTCAAATCACAATTTTCAACCTTACTTCGACCCCTTCTCATGTCACTTAAGATCAACTAAGAATAGGAAAAGGATCGTTTCTACTATCCTCTTCAAAGTATCGGTATTTGGTCAAATAACCTAATTATTATCTTTATTGTGTTATCATAAATGTCAAGTTAAATCTTAGTCCAGTTAAGATTAGTTCACTTTTTAAGGTGAGCAACCAAGTGCAAATACGTAAGGCATGATATATTCAAGTAAAAAACAATACCCAAAGTTCAGCTCCTAATCATCAAATCAGTATCACAAACATACACATAGCACATGCACAAACAATCTAATTATAACCACAAACAAGTACTGTTAATTCTCCAAGTATCTTGATATGATACTCTAACATGCCATTAACTACAGATCCTAACTTACCTTATGTCTATACAAGTTAATCTTGCTTTTCGACTTAATCCCCTCACAAACTCCTAGCAACTAACATAAATAATTCAGTTTTTTGCTAAATAAAAGGTATATGATCTCTTTTTAATGTTTACTATACTATTTTGATTTAGTTTAAGCTTTGTTAAGTCTTTCGTCAGGTTTTAGCTTGTTACTAAAGTCTTTGAATGATAGTGTCAATACAATTTTCATTCTGGAACCTTCTGAAAAAGTATCTAAAAATAGCTTTGTTAATTAAGAATTCTCTAAAGAAGCATCTAAAAACAACCTTACGAAGTAGGAACTCTCTAATCAACCTTCTAATGTTATATGAGTCGAGAATTTCATGTCAGGCAACTTTATGATCAAGTCTCTAAACTTAGGATTAACTTATTCTTTTAACAAACCAACCATCTGAAGAATTCTCTAAACAAGGTCATCTTACAAGTTCACTTAAAGCAACTAATTCCAGTATCACATTTCAAATTATAGTCATGCTTAAACATGATCATACATTAAGTTTATCATATCAACCCTATATTACTCAAATCTCCAAATTCCAATATTTACCTCTTTAATGCATTAAGACCATATCTTAACAACTGATACATACCCCAACCCCAACCCAATCCACATAAATCCAGATTATTCCTCACTGTAAAATATGATCCAAATAAACTTTAGAACTCGACACCAAGGGTTTTTATCAAGTTAATTATATAAAATCTTCAAGAAAATCACATTTCTCATCGAATTTAAAGGCTAAAAAATCCTCGCAAATTATAGAAATCATTTTTTTCTAAAAGCTCTTTATGCAATATAAGGACGTTCTAGAAAAAATTTGGTTTAAAAACTACATCGATATGATCATTTAATATTACTTAGAAAATTAATCGATTTTGCTTAATTTCTTAAAGAAGTTTTATATTCAATTAAAAATCTTACAATTTGACATTTTTCTCTATAAGTATTTATAAAAATATGCCAAAATATATTTTTTTCATAATTTTTGGAGTTAAATTAGTATTTTTACAAAATCTACAAAAATCAAGTAAAAGTTTGGACTCATTGGAATAGTGGTCATTCAACCACCCACAATCACTCTTGGTCATCGATAGGGCTAAGCGCTACCACCGCTGCTGGTGATGGTGGTGGTTTGCCTCTAAGTCGCCTCTGGACTTAGGTTCCATAATCAGCTCGATTTGTACGGTTTAGCTTCTAAATTTTCCTCTTTTGATTTTCTTGTTTCTATAGTTTTTATTAAATTTTAAGAAACTAAATGATGCTTTAGAGAGAATTGGTGATGTTTCCTAGATTGTAGAATACAAAAATGGAATTTTCTTTATCCTCAAGGATTCTATACCTAAGTTTCTATGCTTATAAGGTGTCCTTAGGTTAATTTGATCATCCAACACCTATCCCTAGAGTTGTCTACATCTAATCTAATGTGAATTTGGTAATTTGGTGAATTTTTTTTCCAATTTTTAAATTTTTTTCTCATGAATTTTTAGTTAATTATACTTATTTTTAGGTATTTTAGGCATTTTCAAGCATATAATTATATATAGTAATCACACTTGAGATACATATATTATATTTATGTATTTTTTAATGTCATTTTATAATTTTATTATCAAATAATTTATCTCTAATATTTAGTTATTTTTTAATACCTAATTTACGTGTTTACGATAGGCAAATTACAAAATAATATAATTTGGAAAAAATTAACTATGTTTTAGCTACAATACTATTATTTTATTATTTTTCTATATTTCGGACTAACAACGTGTCATTATTTAACTCCTAAGACTTACGCATAAAATATTACCCTAATCGAACAACTTTTACATATGCTTTAAATTACTCACTCAAAATCCAACATGAAAGCCTGCGAGACTCTCAAAATCAAACAAGTGAGATTACGAGGCTCACAAATATCACCAATATCTTCAGTAAAACACTATGCATAGCAAGCATACTACCACTTCTCTAGATTTGGTTTATCTCCATTGCAATGTTATTAGCAATGTGTGTAAGATGTGGTTATCTTTGAAGCACCAAAATGTTAAAATAAATAGCTTAAATATATATAAATGATGGAATTATCATGTTGATGAAGATTTTTTAGTGAAGAATCCATAAAAGAAACCACTTAGAAGTTAAGAAGAGCTTGGTGCAATGTTTGTAGATATATTTTACAATGATAACTTTTTATTCAATTCAAATACAGTTTACTTTGGGGAGGTTTCTTTTTCTTTTTTTTTTTTTTGGGGGGGGGGGGGGGGGGGGGGGCGCGGATCTGAGTTGTGGTGGTGGTGGTGGATGAAGTGCAAAGGTTTGTTTTGCTAATTGGATACAAAAAGAGTGTAACATGCTCTATAAACATCTAAGAGCATCTCTGCTGCCATTTGGTGTAAATTATTACAAAAAATATATTTTAGAAAATATATACATACAATTATCATATTAGGGATGTCAAAAGAGTTCGTTTTTCACCAATTTCTTCAACTGAAATGTTTTTCCAAAGTACTTATATTTGAAGGGCCGATTGAGTGGACCAAAAAATACGTTGTACATCCAAGTGAAATTTATTTGACGTCCACTTCATAATTGAGGTTACTCCAAGTAGACCTTTAACTACAAATACAAAAGCATATTACAAAAAGAAGAGACAAAAGGATGCCAATAATACTAAGCATAAATAAGGAAATTGCAAAAAGAAGAACGTAGTTAATCCTATGAAAGTTCCATGAACAATAATAACTACAAAAACAAAAGCTTGACTGATTTTTGGTTCTCCTTTCTCACTCCTATTTGTTTTTCAACTAAAAAATGTTAATCCTTCTAATGATAGATATTAGTGTACTCTTGCACTTTCGAGGAGTTAGAATACAATGAGAAAATGAGATGTGATGATCTGAAAGAGAGAACTGCAAAATTGAGAGAGAAAGAAGATGAAGAAGAAATGTAATAATTTATGATATTCAAAGTTCTTATATGCTATTTAAGATATCAAGTTCCTATATAATTAGAAAAATACTTAACAATCACCGTCACCTTCGCATTTCTCATTTGCAACACCTATAACCAAAATTACGAGAAGAGCAATCGCAAGCAAATTGAATGGATAAAGTTACTTTACTAGTCGCTATACATGGACATTAGAGAACTGCCTTATATTGATTGAGTAAATACTCGATCAAATGTACTATAAGAATACCTATTCAAAGCCAAAATTAGGTACTTATTGAGCAACATTTTCTTGAAGTTCTTGTGCTAAAGCAGCACACGCATTCTCATATTCAGTAAAAATTTCAAATTGTGGAGGAAGGAGATTGGATGTTACTCTGTCACCATCTCGATAAGAGATGAAAGATGACAGGTTTTAAACAAAAACTAAGTATATAAATCAAATTTGCACTTGTTAACTTACCTGTTTTAACCTTTGGTGGGCAAAATCTTTTTTCGAAACTGTAGCCCCATTTTTTTTAGCTATGATTTCATTCCCCTTCCATATGATCTCTGCAGGCCTTCTTCTATATATTTCTAACCACTATGAACTTCCTTTTTTTAAGTTCTCATTCTAAACCTGTGGACTCAATATGTTGATGAAAACCTACTCTCCAATATGCTTCTTCAACAAATGAGTTACTCCATTTTTAAGTTGTTCCTCGCACAATACATTGTAGTCTTGACATACTCGATGCACCATGAGTAACCTAGACAATAAACAAAGCATTTTAAGTCTATCTTGAAACATATTGTGAGAAAGAGAACATTGTTATAACTCATTACATCAATCAAATTACATCTTCATAAAAATGCAATCTACAAGCAAACATCATACTAGTTTTCTTAAATGGCATTGACAACAATCAAGGATGAATTTTGAAATTTGCAAACAACAACAATGGCCTACCTAGACAAATTAACACCATGTGAAATTATACCTAGTAATCAAATTTTGCAAAAGCAAATGAAAAACTTGAAGAAACTTAAAAAAAAAAAACGAAGAAGAAAATTTTAAAAAGGAAGCATATTCAAAAATTAGAAGTAACACCAAAGTCATAAATTTCCTAATAGATTTCAAAAAAAAAATTATTTTCACAAATTTCTTTAGTAAAAGCTCCAATTGTTATGGTCATGCATCATATAAGACCAATATGGATAATGGACACACTTCATATCATCATCTCAATCGAATTTTTCTATAGAAAAACAAAGAATAACATTGTCCTAATTAAAGGGGAAAAAAAAAGAAAAAATAAAATATTTGAACATAAAGGAAAAAAAAAACAATATTATGAAACGGTTAAGACAAACATATTTAAGTTTCAAAGCATCATTGATTTCACAAAAAGTCAATAATTGAAAGGAAAGTAAATCAAAGAAAATACCTTTTGAAGGTTCGTCTTTGTTACAAGTCCACTATACAAATAAGACCAGGCCTACAATTCACATACATACAATGGTTGTCACTTCAGAAACCCTCACTCAATTCTTCTCAAAGTAGTATAAAAACTTCTTTCTTTGTATCTCTTCCTTTCAGATACTACACAAGAAGGTAAAGTAAACCTTAATTGTTCTATATTCCTCTATACCTTGTTCTATCACATATGATTAGAAGAGATTACTAACTTGATTGCTTTAATTGTGTTTTGTAAGGTGAAATGGTAGTCATTTCGAGTAAGACTAAGGCTTCTTATGCACAAAGGCACCAAGATTGTGGAAAAGGTCCTTTTTACTATTTGTCTTATTCCTTTTATACTCAATGATGATTATTCTAATAGATCTGAGAGTGATCTATTACGGTAGTTACAGTAGCACCTAATTTCTATCATCTTTTGTTTACAATGACTAAACTGTATGTATAATCTATATTTTATTCCAACCTTTATATGATGAGTATAATCTATGAATACAAAACGTAATCCTTCAACAAGATAGGTATATTAGTCTTTCTATTTGATGTATGTGTAACAATTTTCTCCTTCTGTTGAAATCTAAACTTGTCCATAAGGTCAAGTGTCAGATATGACTATTAATGAGTTCTGAGTCTTCTCATATAGTCTCTTCTAGCAAAAGGCCTCCCCAGTCCCCATTGAACTAACACTTGATTAATAAGCACTCATGTCATAAGACTTGTCTAGTAGAAAGAATCCTTAAAGGTCTAAGGATAGGGTGATTCTAAGTAGCCTACAAAGGTAATTACAATGACGGTATATTAGAACCAAGAGCCTTCTTAAGCTGAGATACATGAAAAACGTTATGTATCTTAGCTGTCTCTAGTAGCTCCAATTCATATGCATATGTACCAACTTTTCTCAACACTTATATGGTCCATAAAATCTTTTAGACAGTTTATATGTACAAGAATTAGCCACAAAAACCTACTCGTGGGGTTGTAATTTCACATAAACCAAATCTCTTGGTTTAAATTGTACATCAATCATGTACTTATAAACGTATGACTTCATTCTTGATTGAGCTTATTAGAAACATTGCTTAAGCTCTTTCAACAACCAATCTCTACTCCTTAACTCCATGTCCACCGTTTCCACCTACCTTAAAGGTACTAGAAAAGTAAGTAGGAAGTGAAAGCGATGGCCTACCATAAACCAATTGGAATGGAGTAGACTTAGCGCCCTAATGATAAGAAGTATTGTAGGCATATTTTACCTATGAAAGGAATTTCAACTAAAGTTGCGAACAATCTATTACATAACACCCTAAGTACTATTGTAATACTCTATTCAATGCTTTCGTTTATCCATCACTTTTTGGGTGGTATGAACTATTTATATTCAATTCTCTACCACTCAACAAAAAAAGCTCCTTATGAAATTTACTCATAAATATGGGGTTACAATCTGAAATAATTGATTTAAGATAATCACATAATTTGACTAACATATTCACAAATAGCTGAGCTACTTTAGTTGTTATATAATGTGAGTCTAATGGCACTAGATGATAATACTTGGAAAGCCTATCCACTACAACCAAAATGATTATATAACCATTAGACCTTAGTAAACAAGTAACAAAGTTTAAGCTAATATCTTCCCAAATCTGATTGGGTATACGTAAGGGAGCGAGTAATCTAGCACATGATTGAGTCTAATACTTTACTTATTAGCATAATATACAATCATGAACACACTCTTCTATCCGCGTTTTCATACCCTCCCAAAAGCAATCTTTGGGACGATTGAGGTACTAAGAATAATCATCGACCATAGTATAGTAAAACTTTTCTCCATTCTAATGGCCACTTATGATCTGTCCCTTTCTGTATAGTAGCAATTATATTCTGAAATTTAGTCAATTATTGATATTCCCTTTTCAATTGGTCCACAATATGGAAACAAGGAAAAGAGATGCCCATATATGTACTCAACTATGAGTCATTCCTTGAAAGTGCATCAATCATAGAATTATTAGATCTAACTTTGTAAACCACTTAGTAGTCATAGCCCAATAATTTAACTAAATACTTCCATTGTTCAAGTGTCTAAATAACTTGTGTCAAAATCTCCTTAAGGCTTCGATGATCAATTCTTACAGTAAAATGAGCCCTAAGTAAATATTGTCTCCACTTTCTTATTGCTTCTACTAATGCATACAACTCTCTGACATAAGTTGAAGCTTTCTGTAAATGAGAGGATGTTTCTTATTGAAATAAGATATAGGGTATTCCTTCTATAATAATACTGTCCCCATGCTTATACCTGATGTATCTACCTCGACTACAAAGGCTATAGAAAAGTTAAGTAAAGAGAGTATAAGGGCTATAACCAATGCCTGTTTTAACTATTTAAAAGTTGTTAAGGCAGCTTGAGACCACTCAAAATTGTCTTTTTGAAGCATGTGAGTTAAGAGACTTGCAGTAGTGGCATAGTCCTTAATGAAACGTCTACAATAACCAAATAATCCCAAAAATGCCCTCAATTGCTCAATGTTTGTTGGCAAAGGCTACCCTTTCACTACTGTTACTTTCGTAAGTTTAGGAGCTACACCATTATTAGATACTATGTGATCCAAATATTCAATTATATTTTGTGTGGAAAAAACACTTACTTTTCTTAATGAAAAATGTATTATTAGCTAAAGTTTGCAATGCTACCTCTAAATGTTGTAAGTGTTTATCAAAAGTAATGATGTAAACAAGTGTGTCATCAAAGAATGTTACGACAAATTTGCACAAATATGGTTTGAATATTTTATTCATTATATACTAAAAAGTAATAAAGGCATTACACAAGCCGAATGGCATTAGCTTAAACTCAAGGTATCCTTTATGTGTCCTAAATGCTGTCCTCTCAATGTCTTCAGGATATATATATATATAAATATATATATATCTAATGCTATCCAACTCTTAAGTACGATTTAGAGAAAACAGTAGCTCCATGTAATTCATTAATCAACTCATTGATGGTTGGAATAGGAAATTAATCTTTTGTCATAGCTTAATTAAGATCTCTATAATCAATACAAAATCTCCACATAACATTCTTCTTCTTAACCAGTGATATAAGGGAAGAAAATGGGCTTGTACTGTGTTATATTATCCCTAAGTCCAACATTTCCTTAACCTGTTTCTCGATTTCTTCTTTTTGAAAACGTGGGTACTTGTATGGTTTCATATTAATTAAAGAGGCATCTTTGGACAAATGAATATGATGTTATATTTCTCTTAAGAGTGATAATGATGAAGATGCCTCAAATACATGATTGAATCTACCTAATAGATATTATAAAGCATCATTGTTGGTAGTATTGTCAAATGTGTTATATTGCATATTCTAAGCCACCAACTAATAACATGTAGCTATTGAGTCCGTATTCAACAATCTCTAAAACTGTCGATGCATAATTTATCTCACTTGCTCTGAAGTCACTCCTCTAAGTTGCACCTTCCTTCCCTTATAGTTCAATTCCATTGTCATATTAGTGTAATCAATAGTGACCTATCCTAGTTGTTGGAACTACTGCACTCCTAGGACAATTTCAACTCCTTCTATTAGTAATACAAAAAATGTGTCTTTAAATGCTACGTCTTAAATGCTCAAAGGCATCCCTGAACACTTGACATTAAATTGTGGACTTAGAAATACTATCAAATTCAATCTCTTTACTACCCTTATATGAAAAAAATTGTAAGTATTTCCACTATCCACTAGGACTACTACAGATTGTACATTAATGTTACCTTGAAAATTCAATGTGCGAAGCACCATAATCCATGACAACATATTTGTGTTATAGGGATAATCGCCGATGGCTTGAGCGAACCGGACCTCAAGTAAGTGAGTAAGGAATCGAGATAAGTTGGGATTAATACATTGTTATATTTTGGAGGCTTGAGATTATGCTTGTTAGATAGTTGGTTGTATGCATATACTTGATTATGAGTGATGCTATGATTCTGTTTATTGTTCTGGTTTGTATTATATGATTTGTATGAAATAATTAATCACCATAAACTGGACCTAATCAAATATATGACCTGTAATCATAATCGGACCTGCATGACAACCCATTAAGGGAAACCTACAATTCTGTAGCCAAATACCAACCCCTTCGAAAGGGATAGCGCAAGATTGCATAATAGTCTCTTCTTCATCCTTAATCGAACTAAGTGACAAGAGAGAAGGTCATGGCGAGGGTAAAATCAATTGTTTGAAGGTAGTCGTGGGAGAAACGGTGTCTCCATTGTACAAGCCTAGGTTTGGTCGTGAGTTATTGTATTAACGCCAACTCCTCAACCCGGATTAGAGCGGGCGCAATTTCTCTAATCTCACAACAGGCCGGACAACGTCGTACGATGGCATTTGCTTAAACATGTATTACACCAAATGATTTGGTTTATAACATTTGAATAACAAAAATATATTTTTAAGGTCTAAGCATTTATTTTAAAATTTTTCATTTCTTAATAACGTAATAACTAGAAAATATATTACGATGAAACATTGTAAAAGTTAATTGTAATAACTGAATTATAGTGTATATATATTTTCTCACTTTCTTAGGTAAATAATTTAGTTAAATTACAAATTGTTAACTTCAAAGCAACTTAGTCGCGGATGCCTTATATAGACAGGTCTAGGATAACGGTTGTAAAGCCAACTTCTATCTTAGAATGGTTTACACGGCGGAGTTGTTACGATTTTGCCGCTTCGGGGCATAACAGTTCTAATTTGGTATCAAAGCAAAGTTCTAGTAAACTTGCTTTGAAATAAACAATTAAAAAAATTAGACATTTTAGGAGTACATTGAGAGTGGTTAGAAATAAATGAATATTAAAATATCATACTACAAATGATAAGATAAGTAATGACTATAATACTAAACTAAGATAGGTGTTGATTAAATTTAACTCTAATGATGAGATCATATGGAAAAATTAGTAGTTAGTTGAGGTGATTCAAGTAGAATGAAGGAGAATCCCTAATTTAATCCAAAATTGAGATGTGGAGAATAATGTTATAATTAGTTAGTTAGAATATGTTAATATTATGGACGGTATTACTAAGAAGTTTGTTAATAGAGTTGTGTTGCAATTGATGAGAAATGATGAAACTTACGAACAATAACAAAGATTAATCTAAGTTTTAGCATAATAGGAATCATGTGATATGACTTGTTGAATAAGGATGATTTGGAAGTGAAGAATTATAACTCAAGTGATACTAGTAAGATATGTGAAATTATAACTCAAGCGATACTAATAAGATACGTGTAGTAACGGTAGAAAAAAAAGATACCCTATTTTGCTAATACAACCTATACTTCAACTAGCACATTATATATCTTTAGATGATTAACCCCAAAAGTTTATTGAATGGCTTTCACATTTTCTTGGATCAATTGGAGTAAATTAAGGTTATATACAGCATGAGAATACAGTATATGAGGCGATAGTTGATTTGAATGATGAATACAATGTATTAGTTGGTTATATTTTGTCAGGAGTTAGAATTGATTATATGATCAGTTGTTCATATGAGTTAAGATCCTATTGATCTTTTAATAGATATAGTTGTGCTCATTGATGGATATGTATTCTTTGGATATGTACATATGCTATAATGTATTATACACTTGTGAATAAGAATGTAAAAGGGGATTAGATGCGTTTTAGGTGACCGATTTTAGAAGTGCTTTGTATATGTAAGAATTGGTGGTTTATTGAAGTAATTTAGATTGAATGAAGAAGAATCTTTGAGTTAATATAGAGTTGAGATGTAAAGAATATTGATAGAACTGATTAGTAGGATATGTTAATATTGTGGATGAAATTCCTAAGAAGTTGTTGATGAAGTTGTGTTGTAATCGATGAGATGTGATGAAGTAATGAGACTCATGAACAATAGTGGAAATCAATTTAAGTTTGGAACAAGAAAGATATGGTGATATGTACAAAAAATTAAGGTGAATCCAAAACTTATAGGATTTTTAAGATGATCTCAGCTTGGTGCTTAGTATAAATATGAGGTAGTATAATATGAAGTGAAACAAAGCATGATGTAGAAAAGGATTTTAGAAAGACAAAACATTAAAAGGGAAAAGTTAAAAATTGATTCAGAAATGAATCAAAACCTATACTAAAGATATAATTGAAACCTAATTCAGAAATAAATCTTATATAGAATGAGAATGCGATATAGGAAATGATAAATAATGATAATAATAAAGAGTCTGATAATGATAAGGTATATGAAACGATTATTATTTCTGATTTTCCTATGGAAGTATAAAATACTAAATCAATAAGTGGAAATGATACTAAATTAATTAGAAGACAAATGTAGTAGAATTCTTTTGAATGAATAGTTGTTATAAGTAATTTGAATTATGGATATGGTATGATAGTTGATCATGTTTTTCTAAGAATTAGAATTGATCCTACGTTAGTTATTCATATATGTGGATATCCTAACGATCTTTTAATGGATGTAATTGTGCTTCTCGACGAAAGTGTATTCTTTTGGACATATGTAAATGCAATGACAATTAACATATTTGTAGCTAAGAGTGTAAAAAGATTAAATATATTTTTGGTGATTAATTTTGGAAGTCCTTTATATGTATAAGAACAGTAGAAGAAATAGTACTATGAGGCTACAATCAGATTAAGAATTCTTAGGCCTTTAGTAAATCATGAATTGAAGAATTATAATTTAGAGTGATAATTAAGTATGAGTGAAGCCAAATGAATATGAAATGGATAATAAGATACTTTTGTAGTGCTGAGGCAAATAGAATTATATTATTATATGGTACTTATAATTGGTTATAGGCGATGGATAGTTATTAAATGATACATGAGAAATGAAGTAAGATTGTTACGTAAACTGCAACTAAATATGTATCTAGACACCCTAAAATATTAGTAGGATGAGTAACAAGTGATGGTGAAGATGGAATTAAAGTAACAAGTTGGAGATGATTAAGGCTTTTAATCAAAAGTTGCTTAGTTATCCAAAAAAAAAAAAATCAATCTAGAAAGATATAACCCTTTAGAAAGTAAATTCTATAAGACAGTTATCTATTATTAAACTAATTATGATAGGATGATAAGGAATATTAATTACAAATTGTTATTTAGGGATCGAAGCTTAAAAAAGTTAGGAAATAAGTAGTGATTTCAACAAAGTACTTTCATTTGATCTCAATTGAATAATAATAAATATGAACAAAAAGATTGGTTGATGAGTATCATCATTGTAGGGTATGTACAAATAGATGAAATGCAAATACAATAATAACATTGAGGTATTCATTTCCTACAAGTTAAAAACTAGTGAACGGAAAAAGATTTAAGGTGATTGAGATTATCTTTACCTATCGTTTGGAATTATATTGGAGGAAGGATATTAATTCAAAAAGTTATAGGATATGATTAAAGTGGAATTTAAAAGAAAAGTTACCGATAGTAGATTATGAGAAATTTGTTGATATCTATAAAGAAGAGACTGAAGAAAATACTAATGAGTATTAAATCCACTAGTAACATATAAAGGTTTAAATATATTTCTGAAGATTATTTTGTGGATATTTGAATTTCATGATTAAGTTAATGAAGAATCAAACCTATAGTCGAAACTTTGTATTGGATGTTGTAAATGAGTGTCAAGCTTGATTTTTTGATTTCCTATTTAAAATTAAATTCTCCATTTCCAATTAATACTCAACCTTAACCCGTTTAATATTAATCCTCGACTAAAGAAATTGGAAATTTTCAGTTTTTTATTTAGAAAAATTTTTGGAGGCGCTACCCCACCAAAGTTAGGAAAAGAAAAAAAACCGTAACCAATTGGATGAATTAATTACTATTTGGCTACTAATCTTTTATTTTAATTTGAATGAAAAACTAGAGGGTTTCAAGTTCGAAGGCTAACCTATTAAACCTTAACGGGTACCATTATCTATTTACTGAAATTAGGATTATTCTTCTAATTATAATATTTAAAAAAATAAAAAAATAAATAAAATATTAAAAGAGAAAGAATCTAAGTTCCTACATATTTTATCGTCGCCTCGAGAGTACTTATGTACACGCTAGCCAAGATCAGACGATCGTAGTTCTTTCTAAAAACTTTAATGTGTTTGTTCTTTTTATAAAAAAATATAATTGGTTAAATTTGCATTTTTATTAACCATTTTATTTTTATTAAGAAAAATCCCTAAAAGCATAATTTTTATTCCTAATTATAAAAAAAAAAAAACCTGAAGACCTAATTTTTGAAAAGTCCCAAATTAAGATTTTTATTTAAAAACAACTAAGTGATAATTTTTTTATTTTCAAGAAAAACCCTAAATATTTTATGAAATATACAATTTTTATGAAATATGCAATGTTCTACATGATGAATCTTTTATATAAAAAAGATGCTTAAAATATAAAGAAAGAAAAGAAAAAAATTTTCCTAATTATAGAAAAGATACCTAAATCATAGAAAAGATATCTAAATTATGAAAAAGATGTTTAAACCATAGAAAATAAAATCTAAATGATAGAAAAGATGTCTGAATCATAGAAAAGAAACCTAAACAATGAAAAAGATATATAAACTATAGAAAAGAAGCCTAAATCATGAAAAAGACTTCTAACCATAGACAAGATGTCTAAATCATAGAAAAAATATTCAAATCATAAAAAAGAAACCTAAAATATGGAAAAAACATCTAAACTATGGAAAACAAACCTAAATTATGAAAAAGATGTCTCACCGTAAAAAAGAAGTCAATTAAAGATTTTTTTTTATTTTATGAACATCAAAATGATTTTTTTATCTAGAAAACCCTAACATGCCTAATGCAAGTTTTCTAAATTAATACAATATGTAAAAAACGAGATTTTATAAAATATGAGATTTTATAAAAATATCATTTTGAAAATATGAAATCTAAAAATAATAATAATAATAAAAAAACTAAAATTTAACTTAACACATATTCACTAGATACTAATACTATAACTAATTACTAGCAATTAAAGACGCAATAAAAATAAAAAAAATTAGTACAAGTCTTAAAAATAACTACGTATATACTAAGTGAGATAAAAATAAATAAATAAAATAATATATAGAAAATAATTAAAAACCACTATTATGTACCTATAAGGCAAAGCATGCGAATTTGATGAAAGGGAACAAATCGAATCCTCAATCCCATCACGCACACAACTATAAAATTGGTCTAAGAAGTAGGATCGAGTATATTTTTAACAAATGTGTAATTATTTTTTTTTAGCTCGTACCATGCAACCCCTATTTATAAAATTCAAAAACAAATCTTTTGAATCGAATCTAAATTGATAAAAATCTAAAATAAATTCGAATCTTACAAATCTTGATTTTATTAGATTTAATGTCATCGTATCAAATTTGTTTTTTTTTCGACAACTATTTAGTTAAGATTCCATCAAATTAATTTTTTCGAATTTTTTTTCTTTTTTAGTTTTTTTTTTAATTTTTTTCTAATAATTTTATATTTTTTTGTCTTTTTTATCATTTTTCAATTTTTTTATTATTTTCCAAATTACGACCTTAAAAACAAAAATTATAACTACTATAGGCAAAAATCGAGTGTTTATAATGAGGCTTTAAGAGTTAGAGGAGTGACTATCAATTTCTAGAATAATATTATATTAGAATAATATCAAGATAGAATTAGTGCATAAATTGTATTCACAAAATTAGGAGAAACAAATGCATACCAACTGTATATGAAAACGCTTGCTATGATAACTGTCAATGGCATGTTGATATATAAAGTTTATATGCATGGAGATATTAAAGATAAGTGATCAAAAGTAGTATACAAATTTGAAGACAACATGATTTTCAAAGGAGATAATATTTTTTTTATGAAGCTCGTTGTATTTGGAGAAGGGATTTCAGTAGATATTAAAAATGTTGAATTGGTAATTAGAGGAAAATCCATTGAGGTAATCCAGTATACGAAGAAGCTACGAAGCTACAATATACTTCATATTAGTAGTTGCAATAAGTAATCCAACAGGGACACGACAAATCTGAAATTGTCAAATTGTTATTGTTAAGTCTTATGTCATGTTGATCTGATTAGTGTATTCTATTGTGTCATGTTTTATCAAGTAATCAGTTCTTCTTAAGACTATCTCTTTTATTGAGTCTATTAGTCAAAATTCATATTCATTCTTCTTAAGTCGAGTTAAGTCAAGTCAAATTGAGTCGTTAATCATCTCATTTGAATCCGAGATGGAGAAGAGTCGAGATTTGCCAAATTTGCTTCTGTTAATCCTATGCGAAATTGTATGAAGAACAAATGAGAAGCTATGACAATAGTATAATCATTTTAAGTAGAAAATTATAGATGAGAGGAAAGGTGATGATATAAAGTAAATTTGGAATTGCCAATGATCATAAACAAAACTTAAGAAATAATCTAATAAGGAATAAATGAAGAATAAACCAATAAGAAAATTTATGAGATCATAAAGCTAAGTCATAAGATAGTACAATACGATTAGAGGACTATAGTAATGAAATAAGCCTTAATTGATACTAAGATGGGGAATGCAAAGGAAGAAAAATTAAGAGATTGAGTAAAGGTTCAAGTAGAGAAGAAGTGGAATGTTAATCAAGAAATAATTCGAAAACTTAATCAGTAGACTACATAAAAATTTCATTTGAAGATAGTTCAGTAGAATGGAAGATGGGTTTTAAGGTTATAAAGTAACCCCAAAAAATACTAGATAATTAGGTTTAGAAGTTCAAGAGTTGAGACATGGAATAAGTAAAGATACAACTGGACGAAGGTCTAAACTTAGAAACTAAAGTAAAACTTAATGTAGGGAAGACAAAGCATTACTTGTGGTTTCTTCGATTTTTAGGGTAGTAATAATATATAAACTATCAATCTTAGTAAGTAAGCAATACATAGATATACAGTAATTTCGAAGACGAAACTATTATAAGGAGGGTAGAAATGTAAACCCTACAACTAGCTATTCGAGGTTGCGATCAATTGAAAAATCCGATCGAACCTAAATTATAAAGTAAAGCTAGAAATATTAGTAAAAATGATCTCGTAAGTTCGAATTTAAGAAAATAAGCAATAAAATAAAAGAATATAAAATTTCAAAATTTTAAGTATATAACTTGTTATTTATCGAAAATGCGTAAAATGCATTCCGATAATTAACGAATTACTAGAAATAAATTATATGCATACTAAAAATCATAAAATGACCTAAATTATATTTAGGAATATTTATTTGTAATATATATGAATTTTTATGTAGGTAAAAATACACGTAATTATTTAAAATGCACAAAATGTGCTAAAATAATAATAAATAATTAAAGAAAATTCATAATTAATTAATAAAAAATCAGGAAAAATGAGAAAAAATCTAGAATGGAGGCATGGCAATCTGGAATTGAAGAAACAAGATTAACCAATTAAAATGCAACAAATAGAAAGTGGAAAAAAAAAAGAGATAAGGCAATTGTCTTATCTAATTAATACACAATAATTTCCCTAATACTCTATAAATAGCAAGAAAATTTCAAAAACTCATTTTGTCTATTTGGAGAGTGAGAAAAATGGAGAGGGTCGAAATAGTAAGTGTTTTAATTAGTTACAAAAAAAATTACTCAAATTTGTACAATTAGGGCCTTAAAGAAAAACCCAGACTCGACGAGCAGCTAGGAGTAGACGGCTATCACCACCATATGGTAGTGGCAGCGCCTAGGTGAGTCAACACACTCATGGCCACCGACAGCAGCTGGAGCCACCCAAATTGGTAAGTTTGATTTCCAGCCCGATTTTGTATAATTTTGTAAAAATAGTAGATATTCTTAGAAAATTATGAATTTTGTTATTCTGAAATATTTTTGTATGTAGTTTTTAGGAAAAATATTATTTTGATGAAAATATGTCCTATGATATATGATCCTTAAGAAATCATGCAAAATTAAGCATATTTCCGTTTAGAAATAAATAACCTTAAGAGTATAGTTTTGAGCCTAAAATTTTTTTGTAAGCTACTTAGATGGTATACAACAGTGTTATCAAGCTTGTTTTCAAAAATTAATTTTCGAAAATTTTAAGTAATTTTTATGCCTTAAAATGAGGTATAAAATGGGTAATTTAGGGTTAATTAAGTAATTAAATTGTTAATTACTGATTTAGTGAATAATTATATGTTTTAGGATATTAAAATCCGATGAAGTATGATACTTGTAGCATTTACGGTGTTAGATATAATTATTATGTTAATTATGTAGTAAATAAATAATAGGAAAAAAATAGTAAATCTTAAGTTAATTTTGTAAATTAGGGTAATTAGGTGTAAAATCTAATTTAGGATGAATTTAGGCATTTTGAAATGATAATTGATGTTGGGAGATGGTAATTAGAGTAATAGAAATATTAGATATGTATTATATACATAATAGGTGATAATACATAATATGTAATTATTGGAAATATAATAAATAGAAGATATTAGAATAAAAATTGATATTATATAAATAATGGGGATATATAATAAATCTGATAGAAATCTTGAATTTATGTAATTATATGAAAAATGTAAAAATTTCTCACATCAGGAGTAAATTTGATACACTATTAAAATTTAGATGTACCAAATATAATAAAATACTAACTAAGGGTAATTATGGTATTAAAGATATCTGGAAGTAATGTGATTAATTTCACATTATGATTTGAAACGAGTTTCTAGAGTTCGGGTATAAAACAGTACTTAAAAATTGAACTAGAACCAAATTTAGAAATGGATGCGGAAACTAAACCCGAACCTAGCCCCAAACCTAGAATAATTGTACAAGATTTGAGAATCTAGATAATTGGACATATTAAACCCTAAACAAAAGATAACAATAAGCGTTATAGGATAAAACCAACCTATAATAGTTATATAAAAAACTGAAACCACGTTTATGTTATAGGGATGATCGGCAATAGCCTAAGCGAGCTGGACCTCAAGTAAATGAGCAAAGAGTCGGGATAAGTTAGGACTAATACATTGTTGTATTTTGGAGGCTTGAGATTATGCTTGGTTATGCTTGGTTGTGCTTGTTAGATAGTTGGTTGTATGCATATACTTGATTATGAGTGATGCTATGATTCTGTTTGTTGTTCTAGTTTGTATTATATGATTTGTATGAAATAATTGATCACCCTAAACTGGACCTAATCAAATATATGACTTGTAATCATAATCGGACCTATATGGCAACCTATTAGAGGAAACCTACGATTCTTCGGCCAAATACCAATCCCTTCGAAAGGGATAGCGCAAGATTGTATAAGATACCTTCTTCATCCTTAATTGAACTAAGTAATAGGAGAGGAGGTCATGGCGAGGGTAAAATCAATGGTTTGAAGGTAGTCGCGGAAGAAACAGTGTCTCCATTGCACAAGCCTAGATTTGGTTGTGAGTTGTTACATTAACGGCAACTCCTTAACCTAGATTAGAGCGGCACAATTTCTCTAATCTCACAACAGGCCGGACAACATTATGCGATGGCATTTGCTTAAACATGCATTGCACCAAATGATTTGGTTTATAACCTTGTTTGTGTTTGTAGTATAGTTTTAAGTCTTCCAGCCTAACTTACTAAGCTGTAATTGCTTACATCCCTATAAACGTCATGCAGGTGCTGGCTAAGAAGCGGCTTACAACTACTCTGAAGCTAGCAACTGCTGGATCCTGGGGAGTGAGGAAAAACAGTTAAAGAACAAACATATATTTTTAAGGTTTAAGCTTTTATTTAAAAATTTTTCATTTCTTAATAACGTAATAACTAGAAAATATATTACGGTGAAACATTGTAAATGTTAATTGTAATAACTAAATTACAGTGTATATATATTTTCTCACTTTCTTAGGTAAATGATTTATTTAAATTACAAACTGTTTACTTCAAAGCGGGTTAGTTGTGGACGCCTTATGTAGATCAAGTCTAGGATAGCGATTATAAAGCCAACTTCTATCTTAGAATGGTTTACACGGCGGGGCTGTTACGACTTTGCCGCTTTGGGGCTTGACAGCGAATACTACGACATTGCTTGGGGTAAACCTACAAGCACCTACTGTTATCATCACACTTACTAGTATGCTGTTCGGATGACTATACCTATACTAAGCATGCAAGTCTTAAGATTTACAATTCCTTCTATCGCTTCAGAGGATGCTCAGCCCCTTAAACAAGTTGACTCGACTCCCATGAAAGGCGAAGGAAGGTGACAAGAGGACCCTATACACCCACTATAGCTCAATTGCACCCCACAACCTAGAGGATCCTCCTTTTCGAGATATAACCTACAGCTACCAATGACTAGCATGGCTACACCCTGCAACCTTTTATCGACATTCCAACAGTAGCTAATCCCACACATGTTATTTCATCTTATGTAACGAAGAAGACATGGAGAAGTGCATGAGACAATTGCAAGCAACACCTTCTACCAATGTTCTTGATCTAAAGTTTCCATACCCCTAGAGGGTTGTAGATAAGTCTTCCTCAAAGGACCATACCGGTCCTAAATTTAGCAAATTTAACAAAGCAAAGAAGTGGTAAGGAGCATATCCTTAGGTTTGTAGAGACACTTGATGTTTACAACCTTAATGATGACCTCAAGTTAAAGGAGTTTTCAAAGTTTAATGGAGAAGGCATACACTTCATACGTCAACTTACCCCTAAGATCAGCCAAGTGCAACCTATTTGCGGAAACATTTTTTGAGACTCAAAGAGTAAGTGACTATTATTGATATGGGACTCATTAGGCAATGCCTAAGAGAAGACCATATGAATTACATTGAATGCTTTCGGGAATGTTTGCTGGACATCCAAGATATATGTGACAAGAAAAAACTTGTTAAAATCTACATTCAAGGTATGTCTATGGAATATGTTGTACATCTTGAAAACTTGTCACTAAATTCCTTTGCAACATTGGTAAAAAATGCTCGGAGAACCAACAATTCAATCTCTAAACAAAATGGTGAGCCTAGAAGGAAGTGAGGGCCTTCTATAAACTCTACAAATGGAGGAAGATGTAATAACAATAAAAGGATAAGTAACGAAGTCTCCAAGAATGCCCCGCCATCCCTATGCTTGATAGACAAAGTTCGCAGGATTCTTAAGAGTTAGATCGAAGATGGAAATATCAAATTACCAAGGGTAAATAGAGAGCCTATTGCATAAGAGAAGGATAATCCTGAATATTGCCAATATCATAGAGTTGTTAGTCATGCCACGAAGAATTATAGGAATTTGAGATGAATATTCTAAACAAGAATACGAAGCAGCGAATTGGTTGTTGAAGATAATGACATTTGTATAATAGAGACTGAGGACAGCGATGGCAAATAAAGCTTTCTCAAAGTATGTGATTGTGTATTAAGGCAAAATCTACCTATCATTTGTATCCATCCTTTAAAAAGAAGAAACAAATTTAGCTTTTATTCGTGAAGTGATATCATTTCGTCCATCTTTTATGACTATTTGCACTTATCTCTTAACGATTGGCTTAAACCATAATAAAGGAAAAATCTATAAGCATCGCCTCACCCTTCAAAGCTAGGAAAATCTTTTTACACTACATATGGCCAACATTGTTTCCTTAAGCTACAATAAGTAGATGTAGCTAACATTGCCACTTGATAGCCTTTTGTTGTTAAGCAATTGAAGTATCTTCCTAACAAGCGCCTTTTAACTACCATAATACAGCTATCATTACTGCTATGGTGTTCTGTTCATGAGTATGAACAAGTGTTGCTAACATTGCCACCTATTATTCCTTACTAATAATCCCTCTGAAACAAAAGTAGCATAGCTAACATTGCCACCTAATCTAGTGAAGCTAATATTACCACCATGATCCTTAGACACATGGATTACCCAAGATCATTATCTAATGTCCCTCAGTAACAAGATTGAAGTGATTTCGACTATAATGGGTCGAAGTAATCCCATAGTAGGCTTAGCAACTATAACGCCTTTCCGCAAAGTTGAGGTCGAAGCAACCTCATCCATGAATGATTGAAGCAATCGTATTATGGTAACTGTATTTGCTTAGTAGAAGCATATGCTCCAGAGCATACAGCAGGCACAATGCCTAATCTATAACATTACTCACAAGATCAAAGTGATCTTCACTACGATGGGTTAAAGCAATCCCATAGCAAGTTTGGCAATTGTAATGTTTTTCTGTAGACTCAAGTTCAAAGCGACTTCGTTCATGAATGATTAAAGTAGTCATATCATGATAACTGCTATTGCTCAATAGAAGCATATCTCTTAAGCATGCATTAGGTACAACACCATTCTATAATACTCATGAGATCAAAGCAATCTATGCTATGAAGGGTTGAAGCAATCCTGATGCAAACCGAATCCAAGGACTGATAAGGATGGTCATAGGTGTAGGGTCTAAGCTTATAGAAAGCTTGAAGAATGAAATGGAAATTAGGCAAACAACAATGAAAGTAAACAAGCAAACCCAAGAACACCTCTAAGGATATGACACACCAAAGAACTTTTGATAACTCATGGTGCAACTCGATATGATGCACGAGCTGGTCCAATAAGAGTACTCACCGCCTAGCCTTACTTAAGGATTAAGATAAAAGTGAAATAAGCAAACAAATTATAAGCAATGTGTAGACACCTAATTTTTGCCCTTCCATAGTCTTAGTTTTTATTTTTACAAAAAGGGTCTTAATTCAAAAAATAAAAAATAATAAAAATTAACAAATAATGAAAATACCAAAAAAATAAGAAAAGGAAAAATTATAAAGATTTCGTAGATTTTTAGGAAGTAATTTATATTAGGAATAATTAGTTTAATGTTAGTGTTAATTTTAGTTTAGTTAAAAATTTTTAGTTTAGGAATTCAGATAGTTTAAATATAATTTAATTGTAATGAATGTCAAGATACAAACCAACAGCTTAACGGATAAGTAGCGGAGTACTTGGGTGAATTTAATTAGAGGTTACGGGTTCACGTCTCAACAGATACCAAAGTCTTTATTTTTCTATCTTTGCAAAAGATTTATATTTAATCAATCCAAGCAATAGCACAGCCGAACCCAACAAACAGCAGCAGATCCTCACACCCAACCGTAATTAACGAATAGCAACAGATCTATACAGCCAGCCGACAGCAGCCCTTCACGTCCATAGCACACGAACACAGCAGCTTCTTCAATAGTAGGCCTGAGCAGATTCCATCTACGCCGATTGCTCCACGTAGTAGCAGCAGCGAACATCTTCTCATCCAGAATCTGAACGGTGTAATCTGGACGCCACGGATACAGCCCCAATCGACTCGCTACGATCACACACACTCCGATCAATTGATCACCAGCCAATATTAGTGGCGGCCATTCGTGCACCCACAACCACGATCCTGCTTCAACGCCATCGCTGGACACTACCTATAGCATAACTGATAACTCTAATTTTAAACATATTTCATATGGTGATTTTATAGCATTTCCCGTACATTTTTGGTTTTATTTAAAGAAATTGATACTTAATTGAGTAAAATGTTGATTTCAGGGTTTAAACGCATTCTAGGCTTGAAAACGAAGAAAAGGAATCAAGTTTCACTCAATTCCGAGTTCAAACGAAGAAGTTATGAAATTTTGAAGTTGTGCAGAAATTTTGCCTTAGTGCAGAAAGTTACACGACCTGGGGACACGGTCATGTCCCAGGCCGTGTCTGGTGACGAAAATAAAATCCGTGAAATACACATATAAAAGGGGATCTTAGGGTTCAAAAGGAGGAGAGACATGACAGAAACAAGGAGAGACAAGAGACAAGAAGAGACTTAAGGGGAAACAACATCAAGAAGCGATAACGACATCGATTTCAAGATTAGAGATTGTTCATCAAATCAAGAGGGGTTTTCATGCTTTATTTTATGTTTTTGATGAAACTCGTTTTTAGATTCGTTATGATAGCTTAGAATTCAAGTATTTAGGATTATGGAACCTAGGGTTTCATGTAACCCTTGGATTGAATTATAATTTCAAGAAAGTTTCTATCTTTTCTTGATTCAATTATGTCGTTAATTATTGATTGATAATTCTAGAGTGTCAATATATGATATTATGCATGTTGATTGAGAAATTGCATGTGTAATTAGATCTTAACATAATTGAAGGGAATTACATGTATACTTAGAGATAAGATACATGATTCTTCCGAAAAAGTTGATTGTTTGTGTAGGAATTCATAAAACATTAATGCAATTCTAAGTTATATTGCTAAGTGAAGAGATTCCGGTAAATAATTTAAGATTAGGGTTAATATGCTTGAGAAAGATATTAGCTTTAATTGTGAATCCCTCCAGTCAAGAATCATAGAAACTAAATTGAATACATTTTAAAAAGGTTACATGTTAAACACTAGGGGAAATAATTCTTAAATACATTATTGCATGCTTGAAGTCGTTTGTAGTTTTATTGCTTTCTAAATTGCTTAGTTAAGTCTCATAATTAGTTTAGTTTATTAATTTCAGTATTTTTAATTCATTCAACTCGACATAATTTTCCGGTTAGATAATAAAGCTAAAGCTAATATTAGTACTCAAAATCTCTGAGGGATCGACTCGGACTCATATTCGACTATATTAAAATTGATAGGTGCGCTTGTCTCGTATCAATAACGATACAGCCCTTAGTCGTCATCTGCACGCGCGAGAGCCAAATAGTTTGCTGCTAAAGTTTCCTCGACCGGATGAGCTACGCTGACCAGAAAATTGCAGCAGCAACGTCCACAACGACAAACACACCTTGAACTCCGACAACCGCTACGCATCGTTGCCTATCAGCTTCACCTCGCCAACCACAAATCTGCTATTGCTAACCAAATGCATAGCTACTGCCAAAGAACATCTGGTTCGATCTTTGTCAGATTTTTACTATTTAATTAATTATCTATTTATTATTATTATGTTATATTATTATTATTTGGATTTTTAGTCATGTAACATAGCATATATGTGAATATTTTAGGTTAAGAATATTATATTTTAGGTGGTTATGTAACAATAATATAGATATACATTTTAACTTTGATGTTTTCCTTAGTATTATATTTCTAGGAGTCCCCACTTAGAAAACTCGTTTTTTTTAAACAAAGTCAATGAATTTTTCAAAATTTTAGGACTTTTAGCGAAATTTTTTATAAAACAATAACACTCAAGAGTTAGGACCCCTTTAGATTTTTTTTCATAAACCGAATAAATTAAAATGTAAACTTGAACGGTTTTCAAAATTAAAATCAACCAACACACTAAAAATTTTAAAGGAAAGAACTACGATCGTCTGATCCCGACTAGCGGGTACGTAGGCACCTTCGGGGCGACGATAAAATATGTAATTTTTCTAAATTAAAAAATCATTTTGATATTGATAAAATAAAAAAAAATCTTTAATTGACTTCTTTTCTATGGTTAGATACCTTTTCCATAGTTTAGATGTCTTTTTCATAGTTTAGATGTCTTTTCTATAGTTTAGATGTCTTTTCCATAGTTTAGATGTCTTTTTCATAGTTTAGGTTTTCTTTTTTATGATTCAAACATCTTTTCTATGATTAAGAATTTTTTTTTCTTTCTTTCTTTTTTAATGTTTTAAGCATCTTTTCTATATAAAAGTTTCATCATGTAAAATATTACATATTTCATAAAATCTTTAGGGTTTTTCTTGAAAATAAAAAAATTATCACTTAGTTATTTTTAAATAAAAATTTTAATTTGGCGCTTTTCAAAAATTAGGTTTTTAGGTTTTTTTTTTTATTTAGGAATAAAAATTAGGCTTCTAGGGATTTTTCTTAATAAAAATAAAATGATTAATAAAAACGTAAATTCAATCAATTATTTTTATAGAAAGAACTACGATCGTCTGATCCCGGCTAACGGGTACGTAGGCACCTTCAGGGCGACGATAAAATATATAGAAACTTAGGTTCTTTTTCTTTTGATTTTTCTTTTGTTTATTTATCTATTTATTTTAAATATTACATTTAAAAGAATAATCCTAATTTCGGTAAATAGATAGTGGTACTCATTAATGGTACCCGTTAAGGGTTTAATAGGTTAGCCCCCGAACTTGGAACCCTCTAGTTCTTCATTTAAAATTGAAATCAAAGACTGGTAGCCAAATCGTGATCAATCCACCCAATTGATTACGATTTCTTTTTCTTTTCCCGATTTCGGTCGAGTGGCGACTCCAAAAATTATTTTCAATAAAAAAAACTGGAATTTCTTAATTTCTTTAGTCGAGGATTAATATTAAATGGGTTAGGATTTAGTATTAATCGAGAAATGAGAAATTAATCAATTTTAAACAAAAATCGAAAAATCAGACTCGACAGTTTGGCGACTCCACTGGGGACCGCTAGAGGGCTAGCCATTAGAAGTTGCCGAAAATAGGATTATTTTTCAAAAAAAATGAAATAACAAAAAAATAATAAAAAAAAAGAACTTAGGTATGTTGTTTGATGTATTTGTTTTTTTTTTTACTAACATTTTTTTGTTGTGGCAATTTATTTAAGGGGGAATTTTGGGGGGTTTTACTTTTACTTTGTTTTCTGCATCATAAATGCATGGTAGATACGGTCAGAACCAGACTGTTTTAAGACCTTAGGAGGGGGGCCATTGTGTAAGCTTCGAATGTTGTAGGGCAACTACCTTCCGAGGCCGATCAGGCTACCCCACTCAAGTTCAAATGCGACCACAGAATCGTTGCTTTGAAAAAACATAGTGGTTGCAGAACTTGATGACCTTTAGAACCCACTCTTTATATTACGTGAAAACTTTTTCAAAAATTCATAAGAATCTATGATGTAGCAAACCTAAATTGATAAAGACAATTGTGAAGTTGTGATTGTAATTGTAATTGTAATTGTAATATTTCCTTGTAAATAACTTGTAAAATTTTATGTAAGGTTTAGATTATGTTGTAATTTTAATTTTGATTTTAACTAAGTTATGGTTGGACCAAGTCAAGGGTCTTTTAAAGACATTCATGTCCACCTACTGCATTGGCCTCAAAAACTGCTTCAAACGTGGTTTCGACTCTTCAGCCCAGATAAACAGGAGTTTTTTAAGAATAAGATTAGGCTCATCCTCTCCCTATAGAAGAACCCTATAAATATTACTTTAGTTGCAAACCTTAGTACATCTATTAGGACTCAAATCTATCACTTTTTGTTTGGGCCTATATCAGTTAAGCCTAACCTTTATAGAGTAAATAAATAAAAAGAAACAAAACAAAAGAATCAAACCTGTAAAATAATAGGTAGTCATCATTGTGCCTAGTATTCTACCCACCAAAAATATTCATTCTTTTAGGTAAATTCAACATTTTGCAAATAGCCTTCTTCATTTGGAATAAATAAGATTTAGATATTTTCTTTATTTAGTCTTTTATTCTTCAGAATTCCTCATTTGTAAATAGACTCTCAATAATGTTGTTTTCAGCTTATATATATTTCCATGAAAGCAATCTTCCGTAATCATCCATTCACAATTCCATAACTCAGTCTTTGTAACACAAAAGCCCTAACTTTTCCTCTCTCTCTTTCGAAAAAAAAAAAACAAAGAAAGAAAGAGAAAATAAAGAAAAAGAAGGAAAGGAAAGAAAAGAAAAAGAAAGAAATTTACTAACGGTTACAAATCCTTATAAGGTTCGGGACAAACACAATTACTTAACCCATTAAGGCAGATAACCTAAACAGACCCACTTGGCTCGAGAAAATAACCAACCAAACCCGAGCCCTAGCCCATCAAGATAGTTGAACAAACTCAAGGTTTGAGCTGTCAAGTCCAACCATAAACCGAGTCAAAACACAAAGCCATGAAACACTATCCTAAGCTTAATCCTTGATACAAACAAAAAGGGCAATTCATTAGTCCCTTCTACTTCAAAAGCTGTTGGTTCCAGCCCATTTGAACTCTAAAGAACCTGACCTAAAATCACATATGGAAGCTCAAGGGCGTTAAGACCTATAAGTCTGGGGCATTTAGTTTTTGAAATTTCACAACCGGGGCTTATTCCAAGGAATTAGGGAGTAAGGTTCATCATCACCTTAAGGTCAATCCATCCTTATGTAAGGATTTGGTAACTCACTTTTAAAAAGTTTTGAATGAAAAGAGGTAAGCTATATCCTATACACTAACCCTTAAACACTTTGAGAGATGAGAGACATCATGGTGAAGAAATTTTGGACTCATTCCTTAAAGGAGGTCCATTTTAAAATTGATACGTAGACCGGAATGAAGTTAGGCATTCATTTTCAAATCCCAAACACAATTATCTTTTGATAACCCCGTTGGACTGATCTAGAGTCATTTCAAATGTAAACCCTGTCAAGAACCACCCCACAGTGGGGCAATTCGGAGGTTAGGGTCATTGATTAGGAGAAAAGGATAAAACTTATTTGTGCTTACCCTAGTAATAACAATTCAAGGATAGTTTTTGTTTTCGATAAATTGTTTTCTTTGAAGAAGAGCTAACATTTTTCCAAATACCCCAAAGGCTACACATACCTTACCTAAGCTAATGCACTTTGAACCTGAACCTATGAATTTAGGGCCTTGATTCATCTAAAAACAAAAACTTGACAAAAGAGATAGCTATTTTTGGGGAGAGAAAAGAAAGAAATGAAACGAAATAAAAAAAGAAAAGAAAAAATAAAAAAGAAAAAAAAAAGAAAAACGAAAAACGAAAAAGAAAGGGAAAAAGAAAAAACTAAGAAAAAGAAAAATGAAGAAATACCCAAACATCAGGCTTGAGAAAATACCCTATCAAATAAGGCCTAAGTTGCTCTAAAAACACAAGGCCTTGAATCGCATTCCCAACCAAAAACGCAAAACCTCATATTCATTTAGAATCATGTTCTTAACCACAAATCAAAAACTCCATATTTAGCTCAAAATCACACTCCAAAAACCCTTTCTATCCACTTGATTCTCAAACACAAGACCTTCCCACCCACAATACCTCCCTACTCAAAGCTCTTCCAATTTTGCAGAATAATTTATCTAAGATAAAAATTATTTTTGAAACTGGGGCAAGCGCACATCTAGTTCATTCCTAAGGGTTCTTAACTTGTACTCCCCGGGTTGGACGAAAGCATTTCTTTCAAAATAGGCCCTCTCAATTAACTTCTTTTGAAATCATTTGACCAAAAGCCCAATTTGCGATACTAAATCCAAAAAGACCCAACAAATCGATCTGAACGTGTCATTTACAAATTGGATTATAATTTCTGAAATAGTAATCAAGAGTGAAATCCAGACCCAGAGTGCGTAAAGAAGTCCTCTTCGACTAAACGAATCGTGAGTTACCTTTTCCTTACGAAATGAATGTTTAAGGCCTATCCAAGAACCTCATTGTCTAGGTTACAAACTAGGGTGGATATGAGATACCCTACATGATTATAACGTTTACCTCTTGAATAGGAATTTGTATCCGTTAGCAAACTTTCAAGAAAAAAAAAAAGAAAATGAAAAGACATGAAAAGGAGAAAGAGAAAGTGAAGGCTTGTTACAAGTTTTTCCATTCATTTTCCAATCCATTTCATTTATAGTAGCCAAATTTTCAATTCATGTTATAAACAGTTTTCACCAAATTTCTCGTTTGTAAATTTCTCAAATCAAGAGTCTTTTTCAAGTTGGCTATGTTCCACAGTTTACTTCTAACTTTCAATTGAGCTTAAGCAAGTCTAAAGGGTGCTTACCCTTTATCCGTTTTCTCAAGGATATAGCTAGCTCATAGAGTACTATTCCTATCTATATCTTCTTTAGCACTTCAGTCAGCTTATGGAGCGCTATCTAGATTCATATTCTCATTTAGGGATCTAACTAACTCATAGAGTGCAGTCTCAATCTAAAACTTCTTAAGCTTCTGCCTAACTCCTAAAACAGTCCCAATTTATAATCTCCTAATGGTTTAGCAAGCTCATTCAGCTCTATCCCAATTCAAAGTTTTCTTCATTTTTAGGTTTTAGTCAGCTCAAGGGGTGCTTCGACCGCCTTGGTTAGTCAGCTCATTAAGGGCACGACCAAGTTTTCTTTATATTTTTAGGTCTTAGCCAGCTCAAGGGACGCTTTGACCGCCTTGGAGAGTCAGCTCATTAAGGGCACAATCCAAGTTTCCTTCATTTTTAGGTCTTAGCCAGCTCAAGGGGCGCTTTGACCGTCATGGTGAGTCAGCTCATTAAAGGCACGATCCAAGTTTTCTTCAAATATTTTTATGTCTTAGCCAGCTCAAGGGGCGCTTTGACCGTCTTGGTGAGTCAGCTCATTAAGGGCACGATCCAAGTTTCCTTCATTTTTAGGTCTTAGCCAGCTCAAGGGGCGCTTTGACCGTCTTGGTGAGTCAGCTCATTAAGGGCACGATCCAAGTTTTCTTCATTATTTTTAGGTCTTAGCCAGCTCATGGGGCGCTTTGACCACCTTGGAGAGTCAGCTCATTAAGGGCACGATCCAAATCTTCTTCATATCTTTAGGTCTTAACCAGCTCAAGGGGCGCTTTGACCGCCTTGGAGAGTCAGCTCGTTAAGGGCACGATCCAAGTCTTCTTCAAATTTTTAGGTCTTAGCCAGCTCATGGGGCACTTTGACCGCCTTGGAGAGTCATCTCATTAAGGGCACGATCCAAGTCTTCTTCAAATTTTTAAGTCTTAGCCAGCTCATAAGGCGCTTTGACCGCCTTGGAGAGTCAGCTTATTAAGGGCACGATCCAAGTCTTCTTCATATCTTTAGGTCTTAGCCATCTCATGGGGCGCTTTGACCACCTTAGAGTGTCAGCTCATTAAGGGCACGATCCAAGTCTTCTTCATATCTTTAGGTCTTAGCCAACTCATGGGGCGCTTTGACTGCCTTAGAGAGTCAGCTCATTAAGGGCACGATCCAAGTCTTCTTCATATCTTTAGGTCTTAGCCAGCTCATGGGGCGCTTTGACTGCCTTAGAGAGTCAGCTCATTAAGGGCACGATCCAAGTCTTCTTCAAATTTTTAGGTCTTAGCCAACTCAAAGGGCGCTTTGACCGCCTTGAAGAGTCAGCTCATTAAGGGCACGATCCAAGTCTTCTTCAAATTTTTAGGTCTTAGCCAGCTCATGGGGCGCTTTGACCGCCTTGGAGAGTCAGCTCATTAAGGGCACGATCCAAGTCTTCTTCAAATCTTTAGGTCTTAGCCAGCTCATGGGGCGCTTTGACCGCCTTGGAGAGTCAACTCATTAAGGGCACGATCCAAGTCTTCTTCAAATTTTTAGGTCTTAACCAGCTTATGGGGCGCTTTGACCGCTTTGGTAAGTCAACTCATTAAGGGTACAATCTAAGTCTTCTTCAAATTTTTTGGTCTTAGCCAGCTCATGGGGCGCTTTGACCGCCTTGGAGAGTCATCTCATTAAGGGCACGATCCAAGTCTTCTTCAAATTTTTAGGTCTTAGCCAGCTCAAGGGGCGCTTTGACGGCCTTGGAGAGTCATCTCATTAAGGGCACGATCCAAGTCTTCTTCAAATTTTTAAGTCTTAGCCAGCTCATAGGGCGCTTTGACCGCCTTGGAGAGTCAGCTTATTAAGGGCACGATCCAAGTCTTCTTCATATCTTTAAGTCTTAGCCATCTCATGGGGCGCTTTGACCACCTTAGAGTGTCAGCTCATTAAGGGCACGATCCAAGTCTTCTTCATATCTTTAGGTCTTAGCCAACTCATGGGGCGCTTTGACTGCCTTAGAGAGTCAGCTCATTAAGGGCACGATCCAAGTCTTTTTCAAATTTTTAGGTCTTAGCCAGCTCAAGAGGCGCTTTGACCACCTTGGAGAGTCAGCTCATTAAGGGCACGATCCAAGTCTTCTTCAAATCTTTAGGTCTTAGTCAGCTAAAGGGGCGCTTTGACCGCCTTGGAGAGTCAGCTCATCAAAGGCACGATCCAAGTTTTCCTTCAAATTTTTAGGTCTTAGCCAGCTCATGGGGCGCTTTGACCACCTTGGAGAGTCAGCTCATTAAGGGCACGATCCAAGTTTTCTTCATATCTTTAAGTCTTAGCTAGCTCAAGGGGCGCTTTGACCACCTTGGAGAGTCAGCTCATTAAGGGCACGATTCAAGTCTTCTTCAAATTTTTAAGTCTTAGCCAGCTCATGGGGCGCTTTGACCGCCTTGGAGAGTCAGCTCATTAAGGGCACGATCCAAGTTTTCCTTCATATTTTCAGGTCTTAGCCAGCTCAAGGAGCGCTTTGACCACCTTGGAGAGTCAGCTCATTAAGGGCACGATCCAAGTCTTCTTCATATTTTTAGGTCTTAGCCAGCTCAAGTAACGCTTTGACCGCCTTGGAGAGTCAGCTCATTAAGGCACGATCCAAGTCTTTTTCATATTTTTAGGTCTTAGCCAGCTCAAGAGGCGCTTTGACCGCCTTGGTGAGTCAGCTCATTAAGGGCACAGTCCAAGTTTTTCTTCATTATCTTTAGGTCTTAGCCAGCTCATGGGGCGCTTTGACCGCCTTGGTTAGTCAGCTCATCAAGGGCACAACCAAGATTCTCGTCATTCTTTTTTAGAGATTTTTGCCAATTCACAAAGGCACTTCCCATTATAGTTCTAACCCTTGTCAAGTGACTTAACGTTCCTTAGGATAGTGTCATCCTGAGGCAAAAACGATGTCTCTTTTCTCTTTGTGGCAAAGTTTTGCTCAAACTTCACCACAAAGAGGGGCAGTTGTAGACACCTAATTTTTGCCTTTCCATAGTCTTAGTTTTTATTTTTACAAAAAGGGTCTTAATTTAAAAAATAAAAAATAATAAAAATTAACAAATAATGAAAATACCAAAAAAATAAGAAAAGGAAAAAATTATAAAGATTTCGTAGATTTTTAGGAAGTAATTTATATTAGGAATAATTAGTTTAATGTTAGTGCTAATTTTACTTTAGTTAAAAATTTTTAGTTTAGGAATTCAGATAGTTTAAATATAATTTAATTGTAATGAATGTCAAGACACAAACCAACAGCCTAATGGATAAGTAGCGGAGTACTTGGGTGGATTTAGTTGGAGGTCACGGGTTCGAGTCTCAATAGATACCAATGTCTTTATTTTTCTATCTTTGCAAAAGATTCATATTTAATCAAGTTGTATGAGTCTAGTTAAATCAGATTTGAATGAGATTTGAATCTAGTTTAATCGGATATATTAGGATTTGATTTGGACTTTATAAAAAGAAAAAAACCACAACGGGAGGGGGGAATCAGCTTCATCAAAAAAATTTCAAAAATCTGCTTCATCCAAGGAACAGCACAGCCGAACCCAACGAACAGCAGCAGATCCTCACAGCCAACCGTAATCAACGAATAGCAACAAATCCACGCAGCCAGCCGACCGTAGCCCTTCACGTCCATAGCACACGAACACAACAACTTCTTCAATAGTAGGCCTGAGCAGATTCCATCTACGCCGATCGCTCCACGTAGCAGCAGCAACGAACATCTTCTCATCCAGAATCTGAACGGCACAATCTGGACGCCACACAACCCGATGGATACTAAGCAATCTGGACGCCACGGATATAGCCCCAATCGACTCGCTACGATCACACACACTCCGATCAACCGATCACCAGCCAATATTAGTGGCGACCATTCGTGCACCTACAACCACGATCCTGCTTCGACGCCATCGCTGGACACTACCTATAGCATAACGATACAGCCCTTAGTCGTCATCTGCACGCGCGAGAGCTGAATAGTTTGCTACTGAAGTTTCCTCGACCGGATGAGCTACGCTGACCAAAAAATTGCAGCAGCAACGTCCACGATGACAGACACACCTTGAACTCCGACGACCGCTACGCATTGCTGCCTATCAGCTTCGCCTCGCCAACCACAAATCTGCTACTGCTAACCAAACGCATAGCTACTGCCAAAGAACATCAGGTTCGATCTTCGTCAGATTTTTACTATTTAATTAATTATCTATTTATTATTATTTGGATTTTTAGTCATGTAACATAGTATATATGTGAATATTTTAGGTTAAGAATATTATATTTTAGGTGGTTATGTAATAATAATATAGATATACATTTTAACTTTGATGTTTTCCTTAGTATTATATTTCTAGGAGTCCCCACTTAGAAAACTCGTTTTTTTTAAACAAAGTCAATGAATTTTTCGAAATTTTAGGACTTTTAGCGAAATTTTTTATAAAACAATAACACTCAAGAGTTAGGACCCCTTTAAATTTTTTTTCATAAACCGAATAAATTAAAATGTAAACTTGAACGGTTTTCAAAATTAAAATCAACCAACATACTAAAGATTTTAAAGGAAAGAACTACGATCGTCTGATCCCAGCTAGCGGGTACGTAGGCACCTTCGGGGCAACGATAAAATATGTAATTTTTCTAAATTAAAAAATCATTTTGATATTGATAAAATAAAAAAAATCTTCAATTGACTTCTTTTCTATGGTTAGACATCTTTTCCATAGTTTAGATGTCTTTTCTATAGTTTAGATGTCTTTTTTTCATAGTTTAGATGTCTTTTCCATAGTTTAGATGTCATTTTCATAATTTATGTTTGTTTTTTATAATTCAGACATCTTTTTTATGATTAAGGTATCTTTTCTATGATTAGGAATTTTTTTTTTTCTTTCTTTCTTTTTTAATGTTTTAAGCATCTTTTTTATATAAAAGTTTCATCATGTAAAACATTGCATATTTCATAAAATCTTTAGGGTTTTTCTTGAAAATAAAAAAATTATCACTTAGTTATTTTTAAATAAAAATTTTAATTTGGCGCTTTTCAAAAATTAGGTTTTTAGGTTTTTTTTTTTATTTAGGAATAAAAATTAGGCTTCTAGGGATTTTTTTTAATAAAAATAAAATGATTAATAAAAACTTAAATTCAACCAATTTTTTTTATAGAAAGATCTACGATCGTCTGATCTCGGCTAACGGATACGTAGGCACCTTCAGGGCGACGATAAAATATATAGAAACTTAGGTTCTTTTTCTTTTGATATTTCTTTTAAATATTACTATTAAAAGAATAATCCTAATTTCGGTAAATAGATAGTGGTACCCATTAAGGGTTTAATAGGTTAGCCCCCGAACTTGGAACCCTCTGGTTCTTCATTCAAAATTGAAATTAAAGACCGGTAGCCAAATCGTAATCAATCCACCCAATTGATTACGGTTTCTTTTTCTTTTCCCGACTTCGGTCGAGTGGCGACTCCAAAAATTATTTTCAATAAAAAAAAAACTGGAATTTCTTAATTCCTTTAGTCGAGGATTAATATTAAATGCGTTAGGATTTAGTATTAATCGAGAAATGAGAAATTAATCAATTTTAAACAAAAATCGAAAAATCAAACTCAACAAAATGTTTAGAAAAGAAAGTATATTCAATATTCTGATGATAGATTAGATGATGCAACTACATTATAATGAGGTATTTATACTTAAGATATTAGGGTGCCCTACCCAAAATAGAAAAGACTAAAATGCTAGTATCTAAAAGAAGTTATATAGAAAGAATAACAAATGGTAAAATTGAAAATACAACAAAAATGAGTATCTTGGGTAAATGATTCTATCATATGGTTACTTGAACACATGGCTCCTTAAGAATAGGTGACTTTCAATCAAAAAAGACAATTTTGTATGATATGTTTGGTGTCTCCCGAACTGAGGTGCCAAGCAAAGGTAATTGGTTAACCATACCAAGCTAAATAGATAATACATCCAAGGTGAATTCACCTCAAATGTATTCAATTTGGCTTAAATTAAGGTTAGTTGGGTGGGAGGTCAAATGGACCAAGCCGTTGTTAAAGTGTAGCTCTGGTCAGCTGTTAGAGACAATAAAAGAGTGTAAGAGGGTCTAACTTAGCTAAGGCATCAAGTCGACAAATTATAGCAGCTCTGATTCCTCGATAGTGGGTTGTAGGGAAAGAATTCTCCTAGCCATACTTTCTAGTCCTCGAGTTAGGATTGAGTCAAAGGTCCAAAGGTTTTATTCCTATCAAATCCATAGTAAACTTGGCAGTCGTAATACCTTTTTACAAGATTGAAGATCGAAACAACCTCAGCTATGAATGGTTGAAATGACCACTTCCTGGTAACTACAATCTCTTCATAAAAACTTCTGCTTCTTAGTATGTAGCGAGCATAATGCCCAATCTGCAATATTATTCATGAGATCAAAGAGGTCTCAATTGTGATTGGTCAAAGCAATCTTATAGCAGGTTTGGCAATCATAACGTCCTTTCGTAGAATCAAGATCGAAACAACCTCATCTATGAATGATTGAAGGAATCAAATTATGGTAATTGTAGTTACTAAAAAGAAGCATACATTCATGAGCAAGCAATGAGTACAATGCCCATTTATGCGACATCACTCACCTGATTAAAGCGATCTTAACTGTAATGGGTCAAAGCAATCCCACAACAGGCTTAGTAGCCATAATGCCCTTTTGCAAAGCTTGAGTTGAAACAATCCTATCTGTGAATGGTTGAAGTATTCAGTTCATAGTAGCCCTTCTCACTCAATAAAAGCATCTACTCTTAGGCACACAATAGGATAATGCTTTTCTACAACTTTATACAATCATGGAGTTGAAATGACCTCAATTGTCATTAATCAAAGCAATCCCACAATACACTTAGTATTCGTAATGCTACTTTATCTAACAACGAGATCGAAGCAATCCTAGTAATGAAGGTTCAAAGTGAGCCTATGATCTTAGCAATTGTGATGCCATTTCCTTCAAAGCAAGCTTTGTCAAATCTTGAGATAAGAGCTATTTTAACCATTAAGGATCAAAGCAAGTGCATAAAGTTGAAGCAACTCTATGATATACTCTACTTGCTAATTCATAAAGTACACGAGTAAGTGCAAAAGGATTCACATGGGATGACATTATATTCTTCAAATCATAAGTTACTGCCTCATCGTACATTAACGCGCCATCAACTGGGGATAAGAACGATGCACATAGTACTAAAGCTTTTGTATAAAGCACTTAAGTGTGAAACGCGCCTCTAATCATGTTGCAAAAAACATGATTGAAAGCTTTCTTGAATTGCACTGGTTCTTTAAACTCCCTCATTTGACATCCTCTTAGCACTCTGAATCCATAGCCTCATACAATTAGCATGGATGATTGTCAATGAGCACTTGATTTCCTCTGCACTTCTAAAAACACTAGTCTTGCGCTTATAAGACACTTGAGTAAAGTCAGTTCTCCTTGAGCAATCTACCTAACTTGTTGATAATCTTAGCATTTCAAGTAAAGCTCGAGACTCTTGAAATGACCTCTCATTATTGTAAATCCCGACACCTAATGTGAAGCTAAAGCAACAATCCTATGCTTGTTATGAATGTGCACATTCAAGTGAGGCATGGTACTCTAAAGCGGGAACTTACACATAAGGAAAGTCTAGATAGTTGTCTCTCCTTAGGAATCCTTGCAACCTTACTGGTGACACTCCTTAGATATTAGTCCTTTTTAGTAATGTTTCCTTTTTTCATAATGCTTGACCTTTGTTGAATTCCTACAAATATCTCCTCAAGCTATTGAACATTGGGTTTGCATTTAATGTCAGTAACAACATTTGGTTGACTTTCCTAGGTGATGAGCTTCCTTACTTCTTGATGATTAAGCAATTGAATAGATTCACACTCCTCAGCATGATACTTCTAAAGGTAGAGATAACCTCGAAGTTATTATAATCTTTACTAAGTAATGTATTGCCTAACAGATGAATGATGTTTGAGCTAGTTAGATGTGTGACTTATTACTCAACTTTAAGGCACTAGAATTAGGAATCTATGGCAACATCAGGATTAACATAAGCTCGTTGAATGTCCAGATATCAAGAATCCTTAACACCTAAGGTTAACAACCGCGAACCTATATAATGTTGATGTTAGGAATTTATGGTAACGCCAAGGTTAACCGAGGGCCTATATAATGTTAATGTCAGGAATCCATGGTAATGCCAAAGTTAATTGATGGCTTAAATGAATGATTAGATTTTAGGAAATCCGAGCTAACACCTAAGGTTAACCATGAATCCATTGAATATTTAGTAGAATTAGGAATCTACGATAACACCTACGATTAACCGCAGGCCTATATAATGTTGAATATTAGGAATCTAAGCAATGCTTAAAGTTGGCCACGAGCCCATTTGAATAAGGAAGCTTAGCCTTGGAGTGGAACAATAATATCTTCCCAGACATTGGCATGGACATTTTAGCAATGGAGGGTCTTAAAGTGCAGGAAGCCTAATGAAAAGGGGAAAAAAAAATCTTTTAAATATATATTTATGTGTATGAACCAGATGATTTTTCAACCAATAGCACCTGTGTACTTCTTGATGTGAGTCAAAAAAGGGCTTCTATCACCTACAAAGGAAATAATAAGATGTACAAAGAAAGGAACCAAGACGAAGTGAACAGAAGAGAGAAAGCAGATAAAAAAAAAAAATTGGAATAGCATCTTTGTTCTTCAATATCGAGTCTCTAGAAAGCGGCAAAGCACGAACCTGGTGACTGACGATCCGATACTTTTCTTTGTGCGTGCAAAAGTCGCTTGATCTTTTTTTCTTTGCTCATGCTTGTTTGGAGGATTGGAGGTGAGCAATTCAAACTCAAATGAGAAGAAAAGTCAATATGAAAATGTGTATATATAGTTGATTAAAGAAAGTTGATTGGATAAACATAAACAAAGATTTGATGAAAAAGTATATTTTGATAACGTTAGTATAATTGACAGACAAGATATGATGAAATTTTAGCTCGTTGGAGGAGATTTGGGGAGTCTAAGAAAGAAATTTAAATTCATCATGTTGATACGAATCGGCAAGGGAGATAAAGTTGTCAAGCTCGACATGATTATGACATACGTTTTGTTCAGTTACAGAGGAATCCTTCGATCGCCTTATCGAAGTGTGACTTTACATGTTTCCGTCGTAAAAAGGAAGTAATATAAAAAAACAAAAGGAAGAAAACAAGAAAAAAAAAAGAGGAAGGGGGCACACGTGGTCACAACGGTGGGATTCCAACTTACGATAGTAATATTGGCAACATGCGCGAATTCCATTAAGCCAGTATGATCTCAAAATGTTGAAGCTACGCTTCTATATGTATTAAAGAAAAGGCTACACAAGGAAAATTCGAAAAACGTATATATTAAAAAGAAAAAAAAGAGTACCGTACCTCAAGTATCTCACAACATTACTACCCGTTCACTAAATGAAAAAAACATATCACGAGCAGCCAACTTGTTGACTCTATGCAATGAATGCAAATCAATATGATGGGAACAATAAATAATTGCAAAGTGCAATGCAAAAGCACATAGATGAATACGTTCCATAGCAACAAAATGAATAATAGTATATCATACTCAATTTGTTCATGATTTGAAAGAAACATCAATTCCATCAATATTACAATAGATTAAGCAAGTAAAGTCAATATCCAATATGTTAACTCAACATTTGAAGAAATAACTTCTAGGAATGACCAAAACCTTCTTTACTATGTTCAAGAGACTTTTGGTAAAGGGGCAAAATGTAGAGAATCATTTTAGTAATTAGATTTTTAACTTAATTTAATGTCACGGATACATTTCTTAGGCTAGTGATAGAGCTTAAGGAATTAGGCTTAATTAGGGATATTTTAGAAAGATGTAATTTGGTAAGCTCAGAACAAGAATTATTAGACTGAATTTTTCACTTTTGACATTGCTCAGTTATCTTGCGCACAAGAAGTAGGCTCAAAAATAGCTTTTCAAAGCTCATTTAGGCATCTTTTGGCTTTATTAAACTTTAAAGACGTTTAAGTGTACCTCAAACTTATCTAAAGAGGAAATGGGCTTTTTTTAGTTATCATAAGCCCTAATCATATATCAAAGCCTATGAAGGCTAAAGGAAAAGATAAACTTCAATAATGAAGTTCAATCTCAACTGTCCATCTTAGAGCCATTCCATGAATGATATCAACCTCTAAATTCTATAAATAGGAGATTCATCCTCTCATTTGATTCATTTAGTACGTTAATAAGTTTGACATAAATACTAAAGTTCTATTGAAATCATTTTATAGAAGATCAAATAGGCAGTTTCATTAAGAACAATTTAAGAACAACTAAAAACACCGAGTTCAATTCACTGCTATACGCGCGCGTTTAGGATACCATGTTTACCTATTTTTCCTCCTATGCCTCTTCCTAACAACATCCTCCACATGTCATTAAAAGGTCTTCTAGGTTAATCAACATATTTATTGCACGTGATCAGTTAGTTATAACAACCCCACCATACAAACATAAATCCATGTTACATATATATTATTATATTTATATATAATACTAAGTTAATTAATAAAAATTAAAATTTCATTAGCATCTCATTAGGTCACAATCAGGTCGGCAATCCATTTAGGTTTCAACAAAATTTTCCTTTTTGTTTTTTTGGTCAAACTAAGAGTTGTACCTATATATGAACTTGATTTAGCGAGGTGAAACTACACAAATTCACGTAGCAATATGGAGAAGTTTTTAAGGATTTTACTTTAAAACAAGGAGAACTCAAACCCAATTAATCCAATCAGTATTCATGCCATGACCTTAACATAAGAAGTTTGATTTGATAACATTGTTTAATGCTTTTATTTTTCCAAATTTCTATTTTTTTTTTTCCAAGGATAATTGTTTGTGTCCAAAAGTGATATTGTCTAAGTTTTATGTTCATGGCGTATTCTATGATCGCTAATTGCTCTTTGGCATATTAAATTAGTTTTCAATGCTTCAATTTGGTTTTGTATGTTCTTGTAGACTTTGCTTATATGAGCTGAACGAAGTTTATGGTTTTATCGGGAAAGAAAAAAAAAAAGTGTTTTCCAAAGGAATAAGGATGCATTTAACAACATGTATGCATGAATGGTGATATTGCTTTTTGTTTATATTCTGCTTTTAAATGGTTTTTATTTTACTTTGGCCGGAAAAAAAATGTTTCTCATTTTACATGAAAAATTGCTTCTGCCTATTTTATGACTATAATAAATAACAATTAACTAGTATATTTGGATATTTATTTTTATTAACTAAATTAATTATTATATATAAATATAATATTATATATGTAAAGTGGGTTTATTTTTTCTTAAAAGATTCCAGCTTTTTTCTTTTTCTCTTTTCATTTGCAAATTTTATTTTATTTTTTTATTAATGTTAGCTGATTAATATATATAATTATAATATCTGAATAAAATTATCATCACATCAGCCTCATGTAGGCAAAAACCGGGGAGTTAATGTTGTGTTTCAAAAAAGTAGTGTGTGAATATGATTTAGCCAATTCACAAGTATCAACGTATTTACCCTTTCAATAATTACAAATACTAAATGGGATATTGATATGAAATAACTTTTTTCTTAAAATGTGGACTTGTGAATTAATTGGCATTAAAGTCAATAATTATTATTCGTATCCACATTATAATATAATATAATCATTGTTACCAAAATACTCTTCTCTTAAATATGAAGACATTTATTGCAATTAAAGCAATAAAAATAACTGCATTTACTTCAAATCATTTCAATATGAACGTTATCCATTATCATCAATTCACTTACCACCATTAGTTATCATATTTGCTTTTTATAACTATAAAATTTTCAATAATTTGTTTTTGCCAAACCAAAAATAATTAAATGATATATTACTATAGAATAACTATATGTTGAAAGGTACCTTCATAAATTCAACTCACATTATTATATTTTAAGAAATGCCTTTTTATTATACAATTATTCTAAATGAAAACCCACCACTTCAATCTTTAATCTAAAAAAATATGTAGCAGCTTTCTCTCCAATAATACTTCTCCCTGCCACACTCTTTAAAAGGGTTTTCACACCAACAATAATTTTCTCTCTCCCATGCTCCCTTTTTTATCTTTTTTCTCACAATTTTCTTCCTTAGTAACTCGAGTCCTCCAGTGTTTTGAAAGTATTACTTAGACTCTTTTGACTGAATATGATAATGCTGTGAGACTCCGATCTCTAAGCATCTAGTTAGAATTCCAAGCTGACGTTGCAATAAAACTTTATGTACACACTAAATGTATTTAATATGTAAAATATGTATATATAAAGATTAACATGAATTTTAAATATATATGTATATAAATTGGGACCAACTTAATTAAACATTTAACATATTGGTAAGTTCGAGAATCATGAACAGTCCAGAAGAAAAGCCTAGCGAAATAATCTTATAGACTTTTTAATTCCAGAGGGAAACCAAAAAAAAAAAAGAGAGAGAGAGAAGAAAAGAAGTGAAAAAAAAAAAAGAGAAATCATATTAGTAAAATATTAATATCATTATAAACTTAGGTTTAATGACGTAATTTGTTATGTGTCGAAAACTTCGAATTTTAGTATTAAGCTATAACGAGACTTAAGAAATAAAGCTATAAAGAGACTTGAGAAATAAACTAATTAGCTTTTAAAAGTAATAATGATAAAATATAAAACAAAATTAACATAAACAAGTGGAATCACTAATTTATATGCCCTAAAGAAAACCACCTAACTATGTAACTCTAAATATATTTAAATTTATATTCGAAGTATTAATTGATGCTATATAAATCCAAAGGATATTGCATGATTTGAGACGTGGCTGGTCCACAATCTACGAGTGGCAGGGAAATATTGTCATGCAATAGGGACACTAAATAGGCTTTAGTAAGCACACCAAATTCATACAAATATAATACTGAATGGGGAATTCTTGAACTCTAGGGCAATCTTACCGACTCAGCCTCATCAAATATTGTTCTTCAACTCCATAAATCGCCAATTTTTAGTAGATTAAAATTCCACATCGATGATCATGGGAAGTTGTCGAGGAGATCGCAACGAGTATGCGAAGCAGGGTAAGTTCTTGAGATTTATTATTTAAATACTTGCTGTTTTGGGGTTGATTATTAATTATTGATTATGTGTATATAAATGATAATAGATCTATATGCAGAATTGATTATTCAAATAACTTTTAGTAATTTAAGTATACAAATATAAATTCTAATAAAACAAGCAAATAATTTAGATAATATTGATAGATTACAAAATTGATATCTTTACAACTCAGAGCATGTAGTAATCTTCATAAAGATAATTATGATAGTTTGATTTTATCGTATAAACAACATTAAATGGCATAAGATATCAATAGAGTTTCCATTGTGATCTCTTGCTTAAATAGAGTTAATATCTTCATGGGAAAAGCTTGACCTAATTATATCATGGTAAGTGAAGTCTTTATCAGCTTAACTATTTATTACTTTAATAGGAATAGTGAGTAAAGAGAAAAAATTGATTTTAAAAAGTACCCTCATAATGTTATGAAGGATATTGTTTTATAATACTTTCTCTTTCAAAACTAAAACTTGATTTTATTAATATCGTCAGCTTTTTTGGCAAAGAAGATACAATATATCTTATATATGGACAATTATACCAAAATTTATATAAAGTGAAGTATTATGAAACTTACTGTATTGAGTATTTCTATAAGTAAATGCATACTATATAAATTTAGCTAGTTGCTTGCTATATATTGAATGCCTATATGTATATTAGCAATGCTACATCTACTTTCTATATATAAATGTGCTCTAAATACATGTTAAAAACATATATGATTACACCTATATCATAAAAACAATATATTTGCATATATATATATATATATATATATATATATATGATAAACACTAACTTACATTAGACAAGATGGATGAGTAGGATATAAATCATCTATATTACTATGTATGCATAAGTATGTATATCTTTTCCATAAGATAAAGATAATCATATATATAAGCATACATGTTAATAGTTTGTAGGGTTATGTTAGGATGGAAATCGATACCACCATTGGCTAAATTGATGTTGTAAGGACTATTTGTAATTAGGTAATGCAAACAATTCTCAAGACAAATTTTTTAAATCTAAACGAATTTAAAGGATGTTTTAAGAACTCTATAGTGAATTAGATTCAAAGGATGTTTCAGATGATGATTTAGAAGATGACTTAGAGGATATCTTGAATCTAACCTAAATGGAAATGACCTTAAAATTTGAACTTAAGTATGATAACATTTGAAATTAGATAAAAGGACTTAATACTAGGAAAATAAATAGGAATGATAATATTGCATAACCTGTGCTCACGCTAAAAATGTCATCTATAATATAGGAATTTTCGATAAAGGAAGATATTACAACTGTACTCGGTTGAGCAATGAGTGATCTAAGATAATGAGCAACAAGAAATCTAAGTAAGTAAGGTCCACACTTTACAATATTTTGGGAGTATTATTTTAGAATATGTAGAGACTTTGGTATGTATTTGCTTATAATTGTAGTTAGCTATATATGCGTGTGCAATGCTTGTATTTGAGATTTGATTTACTATAATGGGAGTTGAGTTTCAAATTATGATTGTTTTGTAAATATTATTATACTTGAATTGCTTGAGTTTGATTGATCACCCTAAAAATAAACTAATCCAAACTCAGCTTAACATCTAACCTAACGTACATCACAACACGTAGTAGAGGCAATGGTTAGGATTATCAAGCCAAACACAAATTTACTTCGATGAGAATAACTAAAATGGTCTTTTCCCTACCATAATTAAACTAAGTGACAGGAAAAGAAACCATGACATGGTTGGAGGGTGTAGTTCAAAGATGGTAATAGGAGGAGTATGTTCTCCATTGCATAAACCCCAGTTTGGTTTCGATCTACAAGTATATGACATCAAACTCCTCAACCCAAATTAAAAAAGTAAAATTTTTCTAATCTTACGACGGACTGGATAATGTTGTGCAATAACACTTACTTATACATATATGGCATCTAACTAAACTTATTTAAAAATCCCGGTTGTTCTATGTTAGATATTTGGTAATATCTCCGTCCCACTTACTGAGTAGTTATCGCCCGTTCTACTATAACTATTTTGCAGGTTCTTAGTAAATTTACAGTACTTCTCCAAATCTTAAAAGATTAGAAAACAAGGTCAAGAAGTAAGATTCAAGACTAATTGGCTGAATTCTTATTTATTTGTCAATTTTACTAATTTGTAGAGAAATTAATAGAATCTCCACTAATGACCCTTTAGTTTTCAACTATTGATATTGATACCATACTCTGTAAACTTGTAAACTTTTATAAATCCTTTACTAATCGCTTCATCTTTTTAGATCAATTTAATTCTTACAACTTTGTGCTGAAAATGAAGATTTTGTACTCTATATGTTTATGAAGCTAATTTACTCGAACATTTGAGCTAGAAAATTATTTTTAAAAGCTATATTTAAAGTATACCCACATGGTGATATTAATTATATTCAAAATTAGATTGTGCAAAGCGATGGAGTAGTGAATATCTTATGTAAACTATACTTACTTTAGCGATTAAAGTGGCTAGCTTCTAATTTGAGTTGGATTATATAGTGAGATTGTTACGACTCTCTAATTTAAAGTGTAACAAATGCCTTAGCCAAAAAAAAAAATGATAATCCTATAAAACAACAAGCTACTATAATTTTATTCATTATATATTGAGATCTTCTTCTAACTTAATATAAAAAGGGCTTAGTAGAGTAAAATAAGGTTTAGGCTGTTCCTTGCTGCCTATTCCATCTAGGGGTGAATCTGCTTAGTGGGAAAAATGGAAGCAGCTACTCTTAAGTCAGGAATTGGACGCAAATTGAAAATCAAGGTCTATCTTTAGTAATGCGATAACTTTATTAAAATATATGGCAAATTAAAGAAGGAGAAAATTAGTGAATAGTTTTTTCTAGTGGTGTACTCTCTCAATTTGCTAATCAATCGCAGTTAGTAAAGTGAAAGGAACAAAAAAAATGGGAGCACTCCTACGGGAGTCTTTTTAAAAGGCTCCTAATGTCTCTTATCTTAAAGCGAATCCCAACCCTCCACAGCAGCGGTAGCTACTTACTACCAATAAAATTAAAAATAAAGGAAAAAAAAAAACAAAGAAAACCTGATAAGCTAAATCGATCCATCGAGTTTTTTTACTTTTTTTTCGGTTTTTTTTTTTTTTTTTAAGATGATGGGTTATAAATCGCATAATCCACCTTTAATGATAACCTACAATATGTTGTAGCTGTTTTTGGGTCATCCTAAGGCATGGGAGAGGGGATATCGCTCTTTTTCTTTCTCTTTTCTTTCTTTTTTTCTAGTTTTTAAATTAAATATATTATTTTATTATTTAATAATTTTTTTATCCAATATGTATAATTAACACAAAATTAGAAAGCTCATGTCATATGTTGTAAAAATAATAATAATAACAATAACTTTGCTCACCTCTTTACAGGAAAGAACTATAGTACGTCCAATTAAACAAAAGGGGAAAAAAAAAATGAGCTTATTTTATAGATGGTAGTTTTAAATGATAATAGCGTATTATGAAAAAAAAAATCTGAAAAATAATAAAATTAGAAATAATATCTCCTTAATTTAATACCTCCATTCGAAGTTCTCGAATCCCTTGCCCGCTCTCTTTTTATCTCCCTAACTACAATTTCTCTCTCTAGATCACCATTAATCGCATTGATGTAGGTTTTCTCTAATACTTTGTTATTGTTGCTTTAGATCCACTGTTTTAGTTGCTAATAGTTTTTGTTTTATTTTATTATATTTCTTGTCAAAATAGAAATATTTTTGTTTATTCTTGTTTATTCGCTTAAATATCGGAACAGTTGGTTTCGCTTTTCTTTTTGTTATTCGGGTCTATTCATGTAGTTTTAGTCGTCCCTTTCTAGGTCGTAGAATCAGGAAGATTGTATATTTGTTCGATGAGGTGAGTTTTTTATGTGACGGTGCTTTTAATTTTACAGCTCTTGGCACATCGAGTGTCGGTATTGCTTGGACACGCCATCGGAGAAGTGAAATTTTGTGGAATCGATTTTGTTTTGGAGACGAGGGTTTAGGGTTTATTTCAAAGTTTTCGCTGTTAACACGTCAGCATAATGCGGAAGTTCTTCCGAGGATGAGTCCACTGTTTAATCCTGTAAAATGTACGATTGCACCTAGAACGTGAAGTTGGGACGGTTTGAGAGATGGATGATGATTGGGAGTATTACGATAGGCTTCGGGATCAGAACAACAACCCCGATCTTTATTTTACGGCTGGATTATTTGCTACAATAGCTATTATATATGTAATAGTCTTAAGGGCTTTTCAACGGAGACGAGCATCAGTTTAAATTGGAAGAAAGCAATAACCCGATCAAAGAAAACCCCGAGGCTAGGCATAGGTTCCCTGTATCTCCTCATGTTTGGGAGCCAGATCCTGCGTCGCGTGAGAAAAATTTGAATTGCTGCGTGCGCTTAAAGTCCTTGCCCCCTTCACAGAGCCTCAGACCTGTGGCGGGTGTCGCTTCGGAGATTCATCGTTGTATAGTTTGTGGTGTAGCAGCACATCTGAGTTGCTCGTCCAGTGCTCACAAGCATCGCAAAAGTGTTTCTATGATTGGACATGAACATGTTGTGCACCAATGCATCGTTAGGTGGGCAGAGATCACCAACTAACTGGATGAAACTTCCTTCTGTAGTTTCTGTGAAATGCCTTGCTGCAGTTCGTTCCTTGGTGGTTCTCCTATATGGTCTTGTTTGTGGTGCTAGCGATTTTGTTCATGTCAATTGCCAGAGCACTATGTCGAATGAAGCGGGTGATACATGTGATTTAGGTCGATTCAAGAGGCTGATCCTCTTGCCACGTTAAGCCAAGGAAATTTGTCAAAGAGGGTTTTTGAGCTCGATCATTCGTGGAGGCAATGAGATTGCGTCTTCAGTTTGTTCAACTATCAGGTGTCAAAGCAAAAAGTAAAGACATGGAACCGAAAATTCTAGACACCGGGAATGGTGGGAGTAATGTTGATGCATCTTTGGAGAGCACCTCTGAGACTCAACCCGCAGATAATGGCTCTCGTGAAATGGATAAAACTCGTAATGGTGATATGAGTATGCCTTCTGATCAAGATGCTGCTGCAGACAATATCATAGATCCCAACGCTAATGTGAAAGGATGTGGATCAATAGATCCAAAGGATGAACATGCTGAATTGAAGGTTAGTGGTTCGATGAATAAGAAAGATGAACATGCTAAATTGAAAAGAAGTGGATCAATTAGTCAGAAGGATGAATCTCGTTTAATAGGAATGATACAGAGATAGGAATTAATTGATTTGCCTCCAGATGCAAGACCATTGTTGGTTTTTGTCAATAAGAGGAAATCGAGCACCGCATGGGGATTCATCGGCACAATTCAACATTCTTTTTGGATCCCGTCCAGGTGGGATTCCACTTTCACCATTTCTTACTTTGATGTCGATCTCTGCCATGTACTTCCATAGACTTGAAAGCAAATGACAAATCTACGTTCAAAATTCAAAACATGCTAGTTGATTGTTTGCGTATTGTGTATCGATTGGTTATAATTTTTTGAAATTCAATTCATACCATAAGAATAAATAATTCTGTGGGATTGCAAGGAGAGTTAATATAATCGCCTTTTGTTGATTTTAAACTTTGCTTTTATATTTTCACTTTGAAATATTCCAAACTTATATGGCTGCAACTAAGGGTAAGCACAATTCGGTTTTTCTTTTAAACTAAACCAAATCATAAAATTGGTTTTAAACTAAATTGTACAATTCAAATTATTCAAACCATAAAATTACTATTTAGTTCCATTTAGTTTTCAGATTGAACCATATTTTGTAAGAAAGTATGTTTGTAAGATATGTTATCTCATATTAAAAGTATTGGACTCATTTAATATTAACAAATATTGATATTATAGTCAAGGTTGATGAAGTTAATATTAATGTAACTAAAAAAATTTTATAAGTTTATTAATAGCTAATTTCATTTATAAAAATAATATATAATATAAATTTTTAGTCAAACTATATATGTAATTTATAAATTATAGTAATAAAAGTTTCATACATATACATTTCAATGAAGGTAAATTAAAATTTCTTTTAAATACTATGTTATGGTAAAAGAAATTCTTTAGTTATGAATAAAATAATACTACATTCTTTTATTAGTGTTTTGGTTTTGTTTGATTTTATAAATAGTTTTGTTTATCTGTCTAAATCGACCATAATTTAACAGTTTTTAATTTAAGAATCTTTTAAACTATTTAAAAAAAAAAGAACTTATTTTTGGTCTGAAACGGTTTTGTGTGTGGATTGATTCAGTATAGTTAGTATAGATGTCTAGTGCCTACCCATGGTTGCGGCAAGTCAACAGTACCACCATATCCTCAATCATGCTAGGGGGGGCTAGTTACAAGTATCGTCCGTTTTTTCACCTTCCCCGCCCTTATTAACCGTGGGTGGTCTGTGAAACATTTTCTAAAATCTATAATACTAAAAAAAAAAAAAAAAAAAAGATAATAATCGCTTGCTTAGTCATAAGATTGAGACGACCCTTGTGATTGTTTATTATATGCTTGGTCCTTCTTGTTGTCGGAATTGAGCTTTTAGATCCCTAAATTTTTTAAAAAGATGCATTTCAAGTCATATATGGCCATTTCACCCATAATTTATGTCTTCTTTTTCTTTTTTGATATTTTTTAATGATTTTATCCAAAAGTAAAATGATCATATAGGAGTCTAAGTGCACATTTAGCAAAGATTTAATGGCCAAAACGCTTAGCTTCAAGAATAGCAGGTTAAGCTCTTATGAAGCAAACGTAAAGGGTCTATGTGATAATCTAAATTAAGTGAAAGTGCTTTAGGGTTTTATGCGATAATCTGAGGTAATGCTGTGAGATGCAAGTTCCTATTTTACACATGCAGAGACAGACAAAGTAATGCCATCCTTTGTTGAATACTAAAGGAGGAGGAGATTATCATGTCATTGTAATGGAGTTGAAGTGTTTTTGCCTCTTATGGAAATAATTCGTAGGCACCTTTCTTGTCTTGAGGATTGCCATTGCTCTTGTAGAGCACCTTGCTGTTTGTAGATAGTGATACTTCTTACATATATTTATCCTGTAGTTATTTTCCTTATAAGCATTGCTCTGTTCTAGGTTTTTTGAGTTGAGCTCCAAGCAGAGACCTGATGTTGCTCTATATCTATTTCGAAGGGTGCCCCACTTTAGAGTCCTTGTATCCACTGGAGATGGTAGTGTTGGATGGGTTTTGAATGCCATAGACAATCAAATTTTTGTTTTCGCCTCCTCCTGTTGCAATATTTCCTGAAGGAACCAGAAATGATCTTGCCAGTGTCTGTCACGGGGAGGTGGCCGGGTTTTTGCTGCTGTGTGGAAGCAGGGCGGTCTCTTTCCTTTTTCGCAATAAATAGAGCATGCTGCAGTGACCATTCTTGATAGGTGGAAGGTTACTACAGCAAATCATCAAGGATAGCAGCTTCAACCGCCAAAGTATATGAACAACGATCTTGGTATTAGAAAGAAAAGGCACTATGTTTGTCTTTTGAAAAACTTTAGATTGATGCATTAATACGATATTCTCATAAACTTTAACATACCCATTATATGAATGCTAGCTTAGGCATCTTATGCATATTGTCAATGTCATCTAACTAGCCACATGTTAGAGTAGTAGCATCATGATTTGGCTCCACTATATTGTGCCATCCTTACTAGAACGGAAACAATATTTAACGGTTAGTGAGGGTTTTCTCTATATATTTCCTAGAGCAGTATGATTACCTGATTGTTTCATCCCAAAAATGGTTTATGTCATTTTGCAATATATCCAATAAATCCACGGAAGTAACTTTCACTCTGATTTTCACAATTCTAACTGTACTCTTTTACCCCCATGGAGAAGGGAGTCATTGATTCAAGCTAAAGTTATAACAATTCTAGGGAACAATAATTTAAAGAAATGGGTGAAATATACCCATCAGAAACGGAAACATCTCTAAAAGATTGATCGTCTATCATCTTATGTGATGGTGCTAAGGGTAACGGAAGTATCACTATAAAAAAGGATGATGGAGGGAGAACATCAAAGGAAGCATAGGCTTCAAGAGCTTAGTTTTGTAAAGAAAGGAATTTCCGGTTTATATGGCTTGATCTTTATGGCAAATAAATTGCATTTGACCACTCTTTGTTTTCTTGATTTGAGCCATCGAAGGGTCAATCGCTCAATTTGAATTTTCAAATTCACTCTATATCTACATGGTTTTAGTATGATCTACTCGACTTTGGGTCCCTATGGGTGATTTACTTAGTTTTGAGTTGCTATATGTCTCTCCTCCATGTTGAACCACCTAAGGGCCGCTCATTCAGTTAGGATACTGGGTGTAGCACATGTCACATACATTAGTGAGCTTACCATTTTATGAACGGTTGCAATTTTGATCTTTTATCAAATTTGGGTATATATATTATTGTTATTTGTTGCTATCCGCTCACTTAGTTTTAATATGAACTGAAAGCTTAGTGTTATCTAACTTCAGGTACGAAAGATGGAATCGAAGGAGTTTAAGCTTAGAGTAAGGCTAGGTGTGAGTTAAAGAAGGCTTTTATTGTGATGGCTTTAATGTAGGACTGTTATGATATGTTCTGTAAAATAAATAAGGATTTGTAGGCATGGTATGTGAATATATCTGGACCTAAGCGTTACGGCCCCTTATTATACATGTTTGTAACATGCCTCTGCTATGTTTATGTATGACTATGAAACACCCCTAACATATGGAGCAGGTGCAAGAATTGTACGTTTTATGGTTGTGCATAAGTATTACGCATATATTATGAAATGATATTGTACGTTTTATGGTTGTGCATAAGTATTATGCATATATTATGACATGATACGATACATTATTTGGTTTGAGCATTCAACTGAGTCATAGATATAGACCTAGAGTACGTACAAAGTTGACTTAAGGGTCAGGATTAAATAGTAGGAATTGTGCTTGCATGGTAGATGATTTGTCTGACCAAGGGTTAAATAATCACGATTTGCATTGTTCTATTTGCTGCGACATGCGTTGTTTTGTTTCTTTTTCTATTTTAATTTATCACTTTGTTCAATTTTAAGCTAAGGGATTAATTGTCCAACCTCAAGTACCTAATACAAAATATTTTAGGATCTTAAAATTGGATAGAGCTTCGAGTGCAAATAGTGCCAATTTTTTAATCCAGATTTTGGATTGAGGCTAATATAGAAATGGCTAAAGTTACATTATATGGATTATAAAGAATGAAAGATAGATGCACACTTAGTTTGTAATGAGTATTTGTAAATATCAAGTGAAAAAACGATGCTTTAAGTTGGAACTTTTTTTTGTACATAATTGTTGTTGCTTGAGAAAATAATATGGATATTTTGTGGAGTTTAGTAATATACTAGGTTATGAGGAACTATCTTTGAAGCACCATTTTAAGCCTCATAAAAGCACTATTTTAAGCCTCATAAGCAAGGCATTATACAACCTACATTACTTCACCTAGGATCCTCATGTTTATTAAGGTGAAATCATCGACATGGACATAAGTAGTATGTTGTCAATCACTTAATTGTGTAGCTTTTCAAAACATTTTTATCCTCAAAAAACTTGTTTCTTATTTCTAAATGTGACATCAACATCTAAGGAACTCTCTTCTCAGACTATCCTCAACTCATAACAACTTTAAAAGTTACTTATACCACATCTTAAGCAACTCCCACTTTTTAGCGACTTAGCACTTAATCCTTAGTTTTTTCATCAAAGTTTCTTTACTTTTTTTAGGTTTTAAGAATCTCATACTATTATTTTTTTTAACTACTACTTTTAATATTTTGTAAAGACAATTTTAGTATTAATAAAAATTATATTTATACAACATCATAATTATTATTAATATTCATTATATTAATAATAAATACTATTAAACATAATAAATATTATATTTGTATATTTATAATATATGAATTACTATATTAAAAGTCTAAATTAATTTAATTTAAATCTACTTAATCCAACGATATTTTCAAAATAGGTAATAGTGCCAGGACAATGAAATAATTTAAAATGGATGTAGTACATAGAAATTGAAAAGAAAAAAAGGAAATTTGAAAAGCTAACACACAATTTTAAACTACCAACCAATTCATAATAGCTACTAGGTCCAAAACACTGCTACACATGTTTAATCAAGTCCTTTTGAAGTTGGTGGTGCTTTACCATATCACGAAGCCAAATATTGTTCTAGATATATGTTGTATGATCTGTAATATAATTATAAGAGATATAAGGTAGTGGATTACTAGTGTCTCTTGACTCATAATTTGGAATAAATCGAAGCTATAATTATCCTTTTCATCTTCAACGATCATATTATGTAAAATTATGCATACTCTCATAATTTTCCTTATATCCTTTTGATCCCAAAAACGTTATGGTCCACAAACTAGATGAAAACGAGATTATAACACTCCAAAGTCCCATTCAACATCCATTCTACATCATTCTTGGTGCTTAGTAAATGTTACACCTTAAAGTAGCGAAGTCGTAACAGTCCTGCTGTATAAACAAACTTATAAGAGTAACTGGCCTTACAGTTCCTATCATAGATACAATATACACAAGGTGTCTACAACTCATCGTTTTGAAGTAAATAGTCATCTATAATTAAAGATAGAATTTATATATATAACTAAACCTTTAAGTCATATTTACATAAAGATGCTAAAACTGTCCTAGATTCCTAAGAAATTCCACATGCTAAGGTAGTCCAATAAGTAGCATAATACATATTACATAATCAATCCAAAACTTAAGAGTTAGTAGCAAAACTCTAGAAAACTAGATTATATTAACCAACTTGATTCTCACTTCCCCACAGCTTAGCACTTAAAAAAGATAGTAACTAAGGATAACATGACACATCAGTTAGTGCTTGTAAGAAAATTTATAAGGATATGAGCAACCAATAGCTTAGTCAATAAGGATAGAGAGTTAAGAATGCATAACAAACATAAAAAAGGTTTTTAAACAGTTTATTATATATGATGCAACACGCAAATGTCATCATATAATGTGGTCTAGTTAGTTGTGAAATCAAGGTAATTTCTATAAGACCTACATTCAACTATTTAGAGTTTGGTTCATAGCATTTGAGGTGATCGAGCAAACTGTTCGATTTAGCTCAAATTCTACAACGAAGTTAGAAATATTAATAAAAGCGATCCCGTAAGTTCAAATTTAAGAAAACAAGTAATAAAATAAAAGAATATAAAATTTTAAAATTTTAAGTATATTATTCATTATTTATCGAAAATGCGTTCTGATAATTAACGAATCGTTAGAAATAAACTATATGCACACTAAAAATCATAAAATAAGTTAAATAATATTTAAGAGTATTTATTTATACCATGTATGAAATTACATATAAGTAGAAATATACGTAATTACTTAAAATATGCAAAATATGTTAAAATAAGGTTAATTAATTAAATAAAATTCATAAATAATTAAGGAAAAATCAAGAAAATTAAAATAAAATGTGGAAATGTCCAAAAGAGGGGCGTGGCATGCTAAGAAGGAAGAAAGAAAATCAACCAATTAGATTAAAACAACAAAAAATGCAAATTGGAAGAGGATAAGGCCAATGTCATCTCAATTTAATACATCAAAATTGCTTTATGCCTCTATAAATAGTCAAAAAATTTCAAAAGCTCATTTTAGATGTTTGAAATTGTAGAAAATTAAAGAGAGGTGAAATTGAGAGGAGAAATTGAAAGGAAATTAAGGTTTTTACAAAAAACTATGTAATTAGAGTTTCTAAGAAGAACCTAAACCCGACGAACAATTGGGAGTAGACGGCCACCACCATCACATGATGGTGTCAGCGCCTAGATGGGCCGATACACCCATGGCCATTGACGATGGCCGAAGTCACCAGTTCTGGTGAGTTTCAATTTCTACCTGATTTTTCTTAAATTATTAAAAATATCAAAATTAGTTGGAAAATTATGAAACTTGTTATTCTTGAATATTTTTGTATTTAGTTTTTAGGAAAAATATTATTTTGTTGAAAATATGTCTTGTAATATATAATTCTTAAGAAATCATGTAAAACAAAGCATGTTTCGGTTTAGAAATAAATAACCTTAGGAATGTAGTTTTGAGTCTAAAATTTTTATGTAGACTACTTAAGGGCTATAGAATAGTGTTATAAAGCCCTTTTCAAAAATTAATTTTCTAAATTTTTAGATAATTTTTAGGCCTTAAAATAATGTATAAAATGGGTAATTTAAAGTTAATTAAGTAATGAAATGGGTAATTACTGATTTGATGTACAATTATATGTTTTAGGATGTTAAAATATGATGGAGTATGCTATTTGTAGCATTTAGAGCGTTAGATATAATTATTAGGATATTATGTAGTAAATATATAATAGGTAAAAACGATAAATTTCAAGTTAATTTGGTAATTTAAGGTAATTAGGTTCAAATTTTGACTTGAGATGAATTTAGATATTTGGAATGTTATTTGATGTTGGGAGATGATATTTGAAGTGATGGGAATATTCTATGCATACATTATGTACACATTAAGTGATAATGTGTAATGTGTAAGTATGAGAAATTAATGATTAGGAAAATATTGGTTAGAATTGATATTACGATAATAATAGGAATATATAATAAATCTGATAGAAAACTTAAATTAGGGTAATTATATAAAAAATGTAAGATCTTCTCATAATGGGAGTGAATTCGGTAATTAAATCAGAATTCGAGTGTACCATATGAACTAGAACAATAGTTAGAGACTAAAAATGATATTTAGGATATTCGAAAATAATGTAATTAATTTCACATTATGGGTCGAAATGATTTCTTAGGATGTACGTATAAATCTTTAACAAAAAAACTGAGTTAAAAACCTAATTTAGAAATTGATGCAACAACTGAAACAAAACTTAACATGATTTAAGAAAAATTGTAAAAGACTTAAAAACCTAGATAATTAGGTATATTAAACCCCAAACAAAAGATAACAATAAGTGTTATAGGATAAAACTAACCTATAATAGTTATATGGAAAACTGAAACCATGTTTGTATTATAGGGATGACCGGCAATGGCCTGAGCGAGTCGAACCTCAAGTGAGCAAGCGAAGAGTATAAGTAAATTGAGATTAATACATTGCTGTATTTCAGAGGCTTAAAGTTGTGCCTGATTGTGCTTGTTAGGTATTGGCTGTATGCATGTGCTTGTTTCTGAGTTTAATGCCATGATTTTGAATTGTCGTTCTAGCATGTATTATATGAATTGATTAATCAACCTAAACTGAACCTAATCAAATATATGATTCGTAATCATAAACTAAACTTGCATAGCAACCCATTAGGAGAACATTAGGATTTTCCAACCAAATACCGACCCCTTTGAAAGGGATAGCGTCAAATAGCATAATTGATCCCTTCTTCATCCTTAGTCGAACTAAGTGACAGGTGAGGAGGTCGCGGCAAAGGTGAAGTCAATAATTTGAAGGTAGTCGCAAGAGGAGCAATGTCTCCATTACATAAGCTTAGGTTTGGTCGTGAGTCGTTGTATTAATGGCAACTTCTCAACCCGAATTAGAGCGAGCGCAATTTCTCTAATCTCACAGCGGAACGAACAACGTCGTGTGATGATATTTGCGTGTTCATGCATTGCATATAACTAAGTAATTTGGTTGATAACCTTATTTGTTTTAGTGGTATAGTTTTAAGTCTTCCACCTCGACTTACTGAGCTATGGTTATTCACATCCCTATAGAGGTCATTACAAGTGCTAGCTAAGAAGCGGTGTAGATCAGGTCTAATATAGCGGTTATAAGGCCAACTTCTATCTTAGAATGATTTATACAGCGGGACTGTTACGACTCTACCTCTTCGAGGCGTGACAATTTCACCTGTTCTAATCCAGGCTGAGGATTTTTCATGTTTATACAACAGCTCACAATCAAGCCTAAGTTTGTATAATAGAGATACCACTCCCTCTTAAACTATCTTTCGAACTATTACCCTCACCCTTATCGTGACCTCCTCTCCTATCACTTACTTCGATTAAAAATGAAGAAAAAACCATTATGTTATCTAGCGTAATTTTTTTCGAAGGTATCATGTTTGATTGGAGGATCCTAATAGTTCCTTAATGGGTTGCAGTACATGTCTAATTAAGGTATTTAGATCAATTATTATTAAGTTCAATTTAAGGTAATTAAACAATCTCACACCACTCAATTCACAGCAATCACCTAAACATAACACAAATTTTCAGTACGAAATCAGATACACATAAGTACATGTACATATAACTACCTATAAGCACAATCGCATACTTTCCTAAGTGTCTAACTACTTTAAAATAGTACTCCAAAATATAATAAAGTATTAAACTCAACTTACTTGAAGTCCTCAGTTAACTCACTCAACTTGTCATAGGTTACTCGTCTCCGCATGTTATACAATATAAATACTAATACCCTTTTAATATTTATATCCTTATGATATATAAACTTTATGTCATAATTTCACTCAATTTTCCGTATATATATATACTATTTATTACCCATTCTACGTTAATTTTGGAATCAGTTTATGCATCCGGATTTTATTTATGTTTCTAATTCAATTTTAACTACAAGTATTACGTAAATCCTTAGAATGCGATCCGAACCATAATGTGAAATTAATCGTATTATAATTAGGTATCCTAAATATCACAATTGGCCCTTAACCAATATTCTAATCTGTACGGTATACTCTAATCCTAATTTAGTTATCAAATTTGCTCCCGATGTAATAAAAATTTATATTTTTTATATAATTTAGTAAAATTTAAGTTCATATTAGATCTATTACGTTTTATTATTATTACTATATTATCAATTTTTAACCTAATATTTTCTATTTACTATATTTTCAATTCCACATATTATTAATTTACATATATTTATTACAAAATACACATAATAATTACATCTAACATCCTAAATGCCACAAGTATCATACTGCATCAGATATTAACATTCTTAAACACCTAATTACACACTAAATCAATAATTTTCTATTTAATTACCTAATTAGCCTATAATAACCTATTTTATACATCATTTTAAAGTCTAAAAATCATCTAAAAGTTTCCAAAATTCAATTCTAAAGAAAACAAATCTTCATAGCACTGTTTTATATCCTCTAAATAGTCTACAAAAAAATTTTGAACTTAAAACTACTAATCTAAAGTCATTTATTTCTAAATTGAACAAAACTTGGATTTGTATGATTTCTTAAGCATAGTATATTTTTAGGCATCAAATCATCAAACTAAAATTTTTCCTTAAATCTACATACTTAAAAACCTCAGAACACTAAATTTCATAATTTTCTAACTATATTTAATATTTTTATAAAATTCAACAAAATCGGGCTAGAATTTGACTTACTCATCCGATGGACTTTTAGCCACCAGTGGTGGTCCTAAGGGTATTGGGAACTTTAGGTAATAGTGGTGGTTTATTTCCAGATGGCCATAGGTTGTGGGTTTGCACTAAGAGCCCTAATTATACAGATTTTTTTCTAATTTTTTATTGTAAAAAACCCTAATCCGCTTGGGTGTTGTGAGTAATCCTAATGTTCTCATTTATCCTCTTTAGTAAGGAGTAGTAGTAAGTGCCCCCATATCTTGGACTGGTGAGTCATATCCGGCGAGTTGAAGACCATGTAGGATCTTGTTGGTATGTCATATCTAGCTAGATAACTCACGGATTTGCTAGAAACCCCATTTATTTTCATGTTCTTATTCATCGTAATGCTCCTCTGTGTATTTGATCCTGGAGATGCATCAAGTATCAACAAGAATAAGTCTATATAAGTACTTATCGCCGAAATAAATAATGACACCTTGAATAAATTTCTTGAGACATCTTATTAATATGCTTTCGTCCATAAACAAGTAGTCATTTAAAGTATCTCTTAACTCCTGCTACTCCATATGCTAACATCCAGATAGTTGGGGTGCACTTTTGTGGTGGTAAAGTGCTAAGTTTATCAACAACTTCCTTCTTTTATTTAAAAATGGAGAGTTATCTTGAAGTACCTTTATAATGCAAAAGAATAAAACCTTCCTTATACAGAATCTTCATTGAAATTACTCATCAATATATATGGGGTTATTTGATAAATAGTTGTTATATAAACAATTATGTTCTTCAACACGACCTCTATTTATATACTTTTTCTTTCGTCTTCTAGTGCTAGAAGTCCCACATAGCCCTGGGAGTATTTCATATAAGGAATTGATTAGCTTCGCCAGTTTGATCTCTATAAAAAATAGTTTTTCAACTACTTCGATGGCTATTCTTTCCATCATAGAATTAGAGCTACTTCTTAACATGATTATATGAGAGAGAAGGGAATGGAGTTGCTTTGAAGAGAAATGAGAAATAGATAGTGCATGGTGAAGCATGTGTTTGCATGCTTATATATATAGAACATCAACAGCTACTTTTTTCGAATTGATTGGCTGATAGATACGTTTATAATGGTCACTTTTACAACAACTGCTTTTTTTTTAATTGATTGACCAATGGATACAATCACTTCTATAACAATTTTTTTTTTTAATTGATTGACTAATTGATACTTTATAATGGCTACTTTTTTTGTTTTGAATGACAAAACATTTTCTTGCAAAATATTGGAAATTGATACAACAGTTAAAGTAAATTCATTCACACATTCAACTTTTACATAGTCTTACGACGATAAATTTCATTAATGGAAACCAATACAATTGCCAGTTTGAAATAAGACCACTAGTTGCTTCTTTTCATCATTATCTCTTTATGCATCTCTTCGATACATTGTCATTAATGGAAACCGATACAATTGCCAGTTTGAAATAAGACCACTAGTTGCTTCTTTTCATCATTATCTCTTTATGCATCTCTTCGATACATTGCCTTTATATTTCATCAATTGATGATATATTCGCAAATACTATCCTTTTTCTCTACCTAAGTCTTCCACCTTTTGAATTAGTCCTAGCATTACCTCATTATTTTCTAGTTTTTCTTTAACCTTCATTTCGGTTGCAACTCTACCAAGAGGATGTATAACTTGTTTAATGATCTCCTCATTTATTGGTGCCTCATTATTTAAAGATGAACTAATATATGCTCTAACTTTTACCTAGCTTGGTCCACTTGCTTTATCCTTTTTTGGCATTCTTGTGAGACTTTACAAAAACTAGTAATTAATTCATAATTGGTTGATTCGATAACAGTTTGTAAAATTTGAGGTGATTACATAAATTATTCAATTGAGTCTGAATTTTACAATGAAGTTAAAAATATTATTAGAAATGACACCGCAAGTTTAAAATTAACGAAATAAAATAATTAAATATTAAATTATTAAGTTATACATATAGTACTCATTATTTATCAGATATGCATAAAACAAGTTTTAATAATTAACGAATCATTAGAAATAAATTATATGCAATTATATAAATCGATAAGAAATAAAATGAAAAGTTTAATGCTTGAGACATATTTTAGAAATTATGAATTATAAGAACGTTCCTAGACTTAAGTTAAACTCTCATGATGAAAGTAATAAAAATTAAAAGAAGTAATTGTATAACTTTAATATTTCAAATTAAGATCAATTATATGCAATTTTCTTATAAGTATTAAGTTTATTGAGTTTAATCATTATGACATAGAGTTTCGTAATTTATATATAGCTTAGAATAAATATTTTGAAATCAACTATGTGATCTTAATAATTAATATTAGTGAGTAAAATTATATATAAGTTGTTTGTGAATAAGTCCCAAATAATTAATGAAACTTATCTATATATGTTGTATATTAAAAAAAAGTGTATTTATGACCTTATCTTAAAACTTAAGAACACTGAAAAAAGTAGTTTGAAATAAAACCAAACAATAATATGAGTTTCTCAAAAGTTATGAGGAATAGTCTTGTAAAATCGAATTTCAAAAATAAGTTGAAATACAACTAATATATAAATTATAACATAAATTTTATTGGGTTAAATTTTAATTAATAGAGAAATAGAAATTTTAGATTAAATATACAATATAATGTTATACTATTTTTGAAATATATTATGGAATTTCATAAATAATAAATCATGATGAAATTACACTTGAAAGGTTACATAAAATTGAATCAGCAAAAAAAATATATAACATATTCATCGCCACCTTAATCAAGGTGGTGAAAGTATTTATATATATGGCTTAAGCCATATGTTGAGAGCCAAACAGACAAAAATCAGAGAGAGAGAGAGATAAGGGAGAGAAAGTGAGAAAGGAAGGAAGAGAGGATCAAAGAGTAATGAGAAAGAAAGAAAAAAACGAAGAAAGAGATTAGAAGATCTAAGTTTTTTTTACAATATTCAATATTTTTAGGTAACTTTATTTCCATAATTATAAGTATTTTTTTTAAATTAATATTTAATATTCATAGAAAAAATATATCTATAATCTCATTATTTTCTTAAGTGGAGTATTTTACCTATATAATTTTCATAAATTTTTTTTTTCAAATTTTAAACTTAGAATATTGATAATTATATTTTTAATATTTTCCTTTAATAACTCGTAAAAAGGCTAGTTTTATATATATATATATATAAGCGAAGTATTCAAAAATGGTGTCTTGTTAATCCTACTATTGATATATATGGTATAATATGATGATTTCATATATAAGATAAATTATATATTATACAATATTTTAAATATAATTAGTGTTATTTGAAAAATATACATACGTGCTATAGATATATATATATTACTTATTGAATGATACTTTCACTAATAACATAATATTACATTATTATGTTACAATTATATATATATATAACAAGGATTACACGATAAGTAATATAGAAATGATGATAATACATATTCGACATGTATATATGTAACAAAATGATATATATATTTAATAAAGTTTTAATTATAAATAATATAGAACTTGAACAATTAAGTAAAATTATAAATTTAAACTAAAAACTAATGATTTAAAGCTTATATAAATAAGAATATAAATGCTAAAATGATATTTATAATATAGGAGTAAGCGGTAACAATCTAACTTTACATCAAACTTAAGTGAGCAAATTGAGAACTTTAGGTAAGTTTGAGATTAATATGTTACTGTATTTCAAAGTATTGTTTTATAGTACTTGAAAGCTTAAGATTATACTCGATTGTGCTCGTTAGATAGTTTGATTGTGCTCATGCATATGTGTGCATGTTTCTGGGTATAATTATATGGTTTTAGTTTGATGCTTTGGACTGTAATTGTTTGTTTTAAGTGAAATGATTGAACACTTTAAATTGAACTTAATTAAATATATGACTTATAAATCTAAATTGAACATATATTGCAACCTATTAAGAGAAGCGCTTAAGGTTTTTCGGTTAAATATCGACTCTTTTGAAAGGGATATAAAAAACATAATAGTTCCTTCTTCATTCTTAGTCGAACTAAATGATAGGAAATGAGGTTACAATAAGGGTAAAAACATTTGTTCAAAAGTAGTCGCAGAAGGAATGGTGTCTCCACAGCACAAGCTTAAGTTTGGTTATGATCTGTTAAAAAGCGTGCTAAACTCTTCAACCTGAATTAAAGCGAGTATAATTTTTTTAATCTCACGACGGACTAGAAAATGTCTTACTACGACATTTATTTATGCCATTACATTTAAATAACTAATTGATAACCCTATGTATACTTAATGTATAGTTTTATGTTTTCATCCCAGAGCAGTTAGTTGCTTACATATGGTTGCACATGCTCACTAGGAAGCAGCTTTATAATTACCCTAAAGTTAGTAACCGTTGAATCATAAGGAGTAAAGATATAAAACAAAGGATTGATTACACTCTCGAAGTTTAGATCTTATCTTTAAATCTTTTAAGATCAATTTATGTATTACATAAATAAACTAAGATTAGGTTACTAAATTTTGTAAACATTATTCAGGATATTTAAATCTTAATATGTATTTTTCATATTTTTGTAGATAAATAACATGTTTAATTTTTGAACTGTTTACTTCAAAGTTGGTTAGTTATAAACACCTTGTATAAATTAGGTCTAAGATAGCGACTCTAAAGTTAACTTCTATCCTAAAATGGTTTGCACAGTAGAACTATTACAACTCTTTTGCTTCGGGGCATGACAATTCCTAACTTCAAACCTTTACTTTGGTTCATTATGCAATATTAACCGACAATACTTCACAATGCATTATCACCAATTTGCTCTCTCTCTCTCTCTTTTCTTTTACTTTTTCTTTTCTTATTTTATCTTCTTCTTTTTTTTTTTTTTTTTTTTTGCAACCATGATTTGCTTTAGTTTGGTCATCATCCTCATCCTCTAAAATTATTTGTGTAGAATATTATGGGTGTTGTGAACCCATGCTAAGTTTTTACAATGAATGATTCAATGGGGGGTTGAGAAGGAGTTGCTCCAATTTTCGTGCATTGTTTAATGTTTTTAAGTGCAAAATTAGAAAGATATTGAAAACATGAAGGCATCATATTTCTTAGATTTTGATTGACATTGAATGCTAGATTAAAATTTTATGGCTTTCGGTATATAGTAGAAAAATTTTGGAGATATTGAAAATTTGGGAAGCTTAAAAAAAATGCACTAATAAAAAATAAGAGCCATCTTGTAAAGTTGGAGACATTTAAAAATTTTGAGTTTCTTGTAAGTGCTCTATAAGCCCTACAACCAAAAGTTCGAGATTGATACATAAAATTTAATTCAATTGAGTAAGTTGTCCAATCGAACCCAAATTTTATGATAAAATTAAGAATATTAGTAAAAGTAATCCTGTGAGTATACAGATTATAATATTGACTTATAGGCATATTACTTGTTATTCATTGGAAACGCGTAAAATAAGTCCTAATAACTAACGAATTGATAAAAATAAATTATATGAACACTAAAAATCATAAAATAATATAAATAATATTTAAAAATATTTATTTGTACCATATATATATTTACATGTAAGTAAAAATACTTGAAACCACTTAAAATACCTAAAATAAGCTAAAATAACACTAAATAAATAAGGAAAATTCGTAAAAATTATTTAAAAAATCAAGAAAATGCTAGAAAAATGAGGGATTATCTAGAATCAAGTCGTGGCATGCTGGGATTGATAATAACACAATTAACCAAATAAAATAAGATAATTAGAAAGCAAAAAGAAGTAAGGATAAAGAACACTTGGAGACCTAAAAATCAAAAGAAACATTAAAACCCCTTTATAAAATCAGAAATCACTACCACAATTTATTTTGGTCAATTAGTCATCCAAAAAAGAGAGAGTTAAGAAATTTTAGAAAAATTCGCAAAATTAGTGTGTAATTAAGACATTAAAAGAGAACCCAAGACCAATGACAACCTGAGGAAGGATGGTCACCACCACTGTCTCTCTTTGTCAATACACTTGGAGCCATCACTAATGGCCAAAAGTTGATCAAACAAGTGAATCCAATTTCCAATCTAATTTTGTTAAATTTATTAAGAATACTAAATGTGTTTAGAAAATTATGGATTTTGATATTATGAGGTTTTTATATATGTAGATTTAAGGAAAAATATCATTTTGATGAATTTAGATATAAAAATTTATAGTGCTTAAGAAACCTCGAAACCCAAGCTTGTTTTTTACTTAGAAATAAATGCTTTAATAGTATAGTTTTGAGGTCAAAATTTTTATGTAGGCTATTTAAAGTATTTAAAAGTTTACTATGAAGGGACTTTTTAGAAATCAATTTTCGAAAATTTTAGTTAAATTTAAGGGCTTTAGATTATATATATATATATAAAGAGTGATTTTGGGATAATTTAGTTATTAAATTCATAATACTAATTTGGTATGTAATTAGGTGTTTTAGGATGTTAATTTTTTATATAGTATGATACTTGTAGTATTTATAGTGTTAGATATAATTATTATGTGTATTATGTAGTGATTATGTGTAAATTAGTGATACATGAAATTGGAAATGTAATAAGTAGAAAATATTATATTAAAATTTATAATAATAATATCCAATAATTCTAATATAAAACTTAAATTTAGGTAAATATTTGAAAAATGTAAATTTTTCTTACGTCGGGAGCAAATTCGATAGTTAAAGTAAGAATAGAGTATACTTACAGACTAAAATACTGGTTAGAGGTTAAGTACGAGATTTAGAATACTCAAGTATAATGTGATTAATTTCACATTATGGTTCAAAATAAGTTCTTAGGATTCACGTATAACACCCGTAATAAAAAACTGAATCAGAACTTAAATCGGCAACAAATTCAGAAATTAACCTAGAATCAATCGGTAATAAGTAATATATATATATATATATATACACTTAAATAATTGAGAAAAAAACATAATTTAAGCCTATATATCATATGGATATAAATACTAAAAGAGTATTTATATTACAAGATACAAAGATGAGTTAACCTACAATGAGTCGAGTGAGTAAATCAAGGATTTCAACTAAGTTGGTTTCAGTACATCATTGTACTTTAAAAATACTATATTAAAGTACTTAGAGACTTAAGATTGTATGTCATTGTAATTGTAAGTAGCCATATGTGCATGTACTTGTATGTCTTTGATTTCTTATTGAATATTGATGTTGTACTGTGGTGGTTTGTGTGAATTGAGTAGACTAAGATTGTTTGGTCACCCTAAATTGAACTTAATTTTAATCGACCTAAATATCCCAATTGGCCATGCATTGTAACCCTTTAAGGGATGATTAGAACTCTCCAACCAAATACCGGTACTTTAAAAAATGATAGCACTAGATAGCATAATGGTATTTTCATCATCCTCAATTGAACTAAATGACAAAAGAGAATGTCGTAGTAAGGATAAGAGCAATGGTTCAAAGGATAATCATGGGAAGAGCGATGTCTCCATTGCATAAACCTAGGTTTAGTTGTGCTATTGCATAAATATTGAAACTCCTCAATCCAGATTAAAGCGGGTAAAATTACTATAATTTCACAATGGATCAGACCACATTTTATGATGGCATTTGCTTGTTACATTGCATTTAATTAATTTTTTGAATACCTTGTTTATGTTTTTTATACATTTTTAAGTCTCCGTCTCGACTTAATGAGTTGTTGATTGCTCATACCCTTATAGATCTTTTTGTAAGTATTGATTGAGATGTCATACTATAATTATCCCGAGGTTAGTTTCTTTGTAAAGGGCCTTAAGGGAGTGAGGATCAAATTGGTTAATCAATCGAGTCTTTAGAGTTTTATTATTAACTCCTAAGGTTATGTAATGGTCTTGTAATATTTTACTTACCAAACTACTATGGTGTATAAATATATACTAGGACCGTAAGATAATATAAGTATATCTATGCAAATATGACTTAGATTTTTTGGCTCTATATCTAAATTTTATTATTAATCTTCAATGAGTTATTTACTTCAAAGTAAGGAGCTATGGATACCTCGTGTAGATCATATCTATGATAGTGATTATGAAGTCAGTTACTATCATAAATTGATTTATATGGTGAGAATATTATGATTTCGCCACTTCAAGTTGTAACAATTTTCAGTCAATATTAGAGCATAGTTTTAGTGGACTCGTTTTGAAGCATTATAATTAAAAGAAATAAATATTATAGGAATACAGTGAGAGTAGGTAGTATTAAGTAGGCGATAAAAGATTATACCGAGCATACTAAGGTAAAAGTTAGTATAATATTTAGCATATTGAATGTAAACTGATCCTAAGTTTAATTACAGGGTCGTAAGGGAGAGTTGATAATTAGTTTGATATGTTTTTGTTGGAATGAAGACAAGTCCTTTATTGATTATAGAGTTAAGATGTAATGGCTATTATTAGAAATGGTCGATTGGAATATATGCAAGACTATAGATGATATCATTAATAAATTCTATGATAGACTGTATTATAATGGCAAGATCAATGGACGTAGATGGCGATGATTTTAAGCCCATTATAATAAATATACTACTACAGCGGTTTTCAAGCAACGGTAGTTAGAGAGAAAAGGAATTATATCTTTGATGATACCTTTGAGATACTTTCCCGCTAGGTTAGAAGAGGGGAGACCTTACTTAGCTAGCATCACACATATTCTTGCTGCAATATCACACATTCCTAGACATTCTCCATTGGGGATTATTGATTAGTTTCGCTATTTTCCAGAACCAACCAACGAAGGCATAGAGATACCCTTCAAACCAAATGAACCTATCTTAGAGCCTATGATGCTAGGGCTATTGCAAGAAAATCTACCACCCGCAGAATTGTAGGAAGTAACCCATTCAGATACATTGAGTGGTAATCAAGAGAATGAGGCTAATGTTGAGAAGGATTGAAAGGAAGAGGATCCAAAGGAGGAAGAACCTGAGGAAGAAGAAGCTGAAGAGGAAGAACAAAAGATGGAAAGTAAAAATGAATCTAGTGTAGATATTCATGCTTTAATCATGTAAGTTATAGCTAATACTAAGATAGCTAAAATAGGAAATGGGCCACAAAGATAATAGAGCAAGACCTATACAAAATGAAGAAATAGAGCACAAGGAATCAAGAAATGGTTATATGGTTGAGCTTGAGGATGATGAGGTGTATGAGATGATTGTGATTCCCAACAGCATAGAAGTAATATCAATAAGTTCTAAAACTGCAAGTGATAAAGAAGATAACATAGTAGATGAACATATGGAGATGGTTCCTTTTGATTAAGTTGTTGCTATAGATAGTTCTTTTGACGAGGATTAGATACGGTTGATTGACTTGTTTAGTTAGAATCTTAGGTGTGATCTAATAGCAATTTTGGCTGAAACTAATACATCTTTGATCTTTTGACGTATATTTTGACTTTTTGATGTATTTTATAGCTTTTAGATCAGGTTTAGATGTTACAAATAGTTTGATGTAATTGAGTCTAATGTAATCAAGTTTGATATAACCAAGTCTAATGTAATCTTTTATGTTGTACAATTGTAAATATCAAGTCTGTAATAGTTAATTAGTGATGTAATCAAGTTTGTAAATACTATGTATGTAATCAAAGGTCTATTAAGTTGTACCTTTTGTTCTTTAAGTTGTAATCAACTACAATGATGTAAAGCAAGAATCAAGCTAATAATGAAAGCTATATCTAATATGCATATTGACTAAAACAATATTGTTATTATTATTATGTTATATTAGCACAAATCACAAGAATTTAGTAATTTCTAAAATATTTATAAAAATAAGGAATTAGGTAACTTATCAATAGATGTATATGCAGGTTTTATAAGTTATAAATACTAAGTGAGTATAGCTAAAGTTGAAAATAGGAGTCATAACGAAGGACTAACGGAAATCAAAACCCTCCATCGCGAGTACCATTACCCCTAAGTGAACAACATAGACAAGATATACCCCCATTACCCTTAGAGGCTACATCCATTGGGCAAATACTTGCTAGTATGCAAATGATGATAAGGCAACAAAGAATGCTGATTCAACATCTTATTACTAGAGGTAATATGGGTAATAAAGGGCCACAAGAGACTGAACAAAGAATGGAATGACCACAAAAGGTAAATAAGCTTCCTGAGTTTAAATACACTTTACATGGTGATTTTATAGCATTTCCCTTATATTTTTTGTTATTTTTAAAGAAAACGATACTTAATGGAGTAAATTTTTTATTTTAAGGTTTGAACACATTCTCTAATTAAAAACGAAGAAAAGAAATCAAGTTTCACTCGATTCGAAGTTTAGATGAATGAGTTATAAAGTTTTGAAGTTACATAACCTGAGACACAATTATATCCTTAGGCCGCGTCTGTACAATAGGAGAAAGTGGTAATTTTTTGTCAAAAAGTTACACAATCTGGAACACAACCGTATCCCCAGCCTATGTCTTACCTAGGATTATTTTTGCACTCAAAGTCAGTGAGTTGCACAACCTGAGGATACAATTGTATCCCAGGCTGTATTTGGTGATGAAAAAAGAAACTTCCTAATATATTATATAAGGAATTATGAGGGTCTTGGACATAACTTTTGACATTCAAAATAGAAGAGACTTGAAGAGAAGAAGGAGAAAAAGGCAGAAGCAACATTTATCTTCAAGATTAAAGAGAGTTTTATTAACAAAAGGAGTTTTACTTCTTGATTTTGCTGTAATTTTTTTTTAATTTCATCATAATAGCTTAAGATTCTTATATTTTGGATTGCGGAACCTAAGGTTTCATATGACTATTAAATTTATTGATAATTTTCAACAAAGTTTTTATTTTTCTTGATTCAATTATGTGTTTTTATTGTTAGTTGATATTTCTAGAGTATCAATTTATGATAATATACATAATAATTGAGAAATCATATGAGTAATGAGATCTTGATATAATTAAAGAGAATTATATGTGTACTTAGAAATAAGATGCATAATTCTTTTAGGAAGTTGTTATTTTTGAGTGGGAATTCATTATGTATTAATGAAATTTTAAATTATATTACTAAATAAAGAGATTCCAATAAATAATTTAAAGTTAGGGTTAACATGTTTAAGAAAGGTGTTAACTTTAATTACGAATCCCTCCAATAAAAAATAATAAGGATGGAATTAGATAGATTTTAAGCGGTCATATGTTAAACACTATGAAAAACAATTCCTAAATACATTATTTGTCCTCTTGAAGTTGTTCTTAATTTTATCACTTTCTAAATTGTTTAGTTAAGTCTTATAATTAGATTATTTTGTTAATTTTAGTCTTTTTAACTCATTTAACCTATCGTAATTTTCCAGTTAGATAATAAAGCTAAAGTTACTATTAGCACTCGAAGTCTTCGAAGGATCAACATTTGGACTTATATTTACTATATTATAAATTGATAGGTGTAAGTTAAATTGAAGTACTTAAATTTTGAGATTTATGAATGCAAGTCTAGTTAATAATTATAGTATTAGTATATTCTAAGAAATATGCTTATAAGTAGGCAACTTACTTTTACTTTATTTGATATCGGTGCATCTCATTCCTTTGTAAGTCATAAATTTGTGAATGAAAGGAGATTAGTGTGACTAAGATTAATAAGACTTATAGAGTTAGAACTCCTATTGGGGGAGAAGGTAACAACTCGAGAAATAGGTAAACAATGGTAGAATTAAAATTCAAGAGGAGTACTCTATAAGTCTTGTAATATTAAGTTTATAGGGTTATGATATAATTATGGGAATAGATTGGTTGTCTAAACATAAAGTGATTGTAGAATGTAGAAATAAAACCATTACTCTAAATGATGGAGAAATGGTATTTTAGGGAAAAGCTAGTTGAAGCAAATTGAACTTAGCAATGGTGGAGATATGTAATGAAATGCATAAAACAAAGGTAAAAGAGAATGTTTGGAAATTTTACTAAGTATTTGCTACTAAAGTAAAGAAAGAGATACCCAAAGTAGCAAATATACCAATAATGTGTAATTTTTTTGTTGTATATCTAGAGGATTTAATAAGAGTAGCTCCGCATTGATAGTTGGATTTCACTATCAAGTTAATTCCTAGAACTAAACCTATTTCTATAACTTCATATCGAATGTCACCCATAGAACTTAAAGAACTAAAGAAGCAACTTTAGGAGCTATTAGACAAAGAATTTATTCATCCAAGTGTTTCACCATGGGAAGAATAGGTATTGTTTGTGAAAAAAAAAGGACGATACCATGATATTGTATATAAACTACTGGAAAATAATTAAGGTTACTATTAAGAATAGGTAGACGTTACCCTACATCGATGATTTATTTAATCAGCTATAGGGTGCAACTATGTTTTCTAGAATTAACTTGAAATCAGGATATCATCAATTACGAGTTAAGCTAGAGGATGTGCCTAAAATTTCATTAAGAACACAGTATGATCATTATAAGTTTTTGGTGATGCTTTTTGGTTTGACTAATGTCCCGACTGTATTCACGGACTTAATGAATTGTTTATATCAACCATATGTGGATAAATTTGTTATAGTGTTTACTGATGATATTTTAATCTATTCGAAAACCAAAGAGGAGTATGTAAAGCATTTACAATTGGTGTTACAAAAGCTAAGGAAAAATAAGTTGTATGCTAAGTTGAACAAATGCAATTTCTAGTTAAATAAAATTTCTTTTTCAGTCACATTGTATCTAGTGAAGGAATTTTTATAGACCTTAAAAAGGTGAAAGTAGTAATGGAATGGAAGCAATTGACCTCTGTTTTGGAAGTAAGGAGTTTTTTAGGTATGGCTGGATATTATCAGCGATTTATAAGGGATTTCTCTAAGATTGCCAGACAATTGACTTGATTGACCAAAAAAGATGTAAAATTCAAAAGGAGTAAGGAATGTGAGCTGAGTTTTCAAGAGTTGAAGAAACGGCTGGTTACAGCACCAGTGTTAACATTACTTGATCCGAACAAACATTATAGCGTGTATAATGATGTTTCTTGAAATGGATTAGGTTGTGTTTTGATGCAAGATAGAAAAGTTGTTGTATACACATCAAGACAATTAAGGCCCCATGAAAGGAATTATCCAACCTATGATTTGGAATTAGCAACTGTAATGTTTGCATTAAAAATTTAGAGATATTATATATATGGACAACGGTATGAAATATACACTAATCACAAAAGTTTAAAGGATTTCTTTACTTAGAAGAAGTTAAACTTAAGACAAAGGCGATGATTGGAGTTAATCAGGGATTGTAATTTGAATATAAATTATCATCCTTGAAAAGCTAATTTGGTAGTAGATGCTTTAAGTCGGAAGAATTATGAACGAGTTGCATTATTGTTAGCTTCCCAATGTGAGTTGGTGTGTGAATTTGAAAAGTTGAAAATTAGGTTTAACTGGTGTGAGCTTAATAGTCAAATAATGAATATAGAGCTGCAACCTACTTTATTGGAAAGAGTTTAACAAAAGCAAGAGGGAGATAAAGATATGATGGAAATCAAAGAGAATTTAGGCAAATGGGATGATTTTGATTTCAAAGGGGATGAAAGAGGCATCCTTAAATTTAGAGGAAGGATATGTATACCCCAAAATCCCAACATAAAGAAGGAAATTTTACATGAAACACACATTACGAGTTATACCGTGTACCCGAGAGGAAATAAAATGTACTAAGATTTAAAATCAATGTTTTGGTGGAATAAAATAAAAAAAGATGTAGTATAATATGTGCCAAAACGCATTGCATACCAACAAGTTAAAGTAAAACATAAAAAACCGAGTGGACCATTGCAACCTTTGGAGATAATAAGATCATATCACAACGGATTTTGTGATAGCATTACTTAAGATCAAGCTAGTTATGACTCAATCTAGGTAGTTATAGATAGATTAATGAAGAGTGCACACTTCTTATCCTATCATACAGCCAATTAAATGAAAAAGATGGCTAAGCTGTATATCTGATAGATAGTAAGATTACATGGTGAGCCTAAGAGTATTGTTTCTAATCGAGATAGTCGATTTGTATCCAAATATTGGGAAAGTTTACATAGAGCTTGGAGTATGAAGTTATAATTTTGTATAACTTATCACCCACAAACAGATGGGCAATCTAAATGAACAATTCAAACCCTAAAAGATATGTTGTGTGCTTGTATCTTAGATTTTGGTGATGATTGGGATAAATATTTGCCATTAATAGAGTTTACTTACAATAATAGTTACTATGCTACTATACAAATAACACCTTATGAAGTATTATATGGAAGAAGATGTAAATCACCACTATATTGGGACCATGAGGAATATGCGATGATTGGACCTAGCGTAATCAGCCAAACAAATGAGAAAGTTAAGATTGTATAATAATAAATGAAGGAAGCTCAAGACTATTATAAGAGTTTAGTAGATTTAAAGAGAAGGCCATTGGAGTTTGGAGTCAAAGATCATATTTATGTCAAGATAAATTCATTCAAAAGACCTAGATGGTTTGACTTAAAAGGAAAGTTAAGCTCACAATATATTAGTTATTTTGAAGTATTGGAGAAGGTTGGTGATATATCCTATAGAATAGCCTTATCTCAAAGTTTGCCGAGTTATCATAATGTATTCCACATTTCAATGTTAAGAAAGTTTGTTAAGAACCCGAATGCAATTGTAGAGATAAAGCCCATATAATTAAAGAGGAATTTCCAAATTGTGAAGCAACCCATAAAAATACTAGATAATCAGGTTCAAAAGTTAAGAAACTGTGATATAGAATATGTGAAAGTATAATGGAACGAAAGTCTAGATTTGGAGATTGCTTAGAAACCGAAAGCAATAGTAATGAAGTAGTACCTATGGCTTTTCGGACTTTTAGGTTAGTAAAAGTATGTTAACTATCGTTTATGGTTAATTTAATAAAATGTAGACGTATAAAAGTTTTAAGGACAAAAAATTTTCGAAGGGAGTTAGAAATGTAAGCCTTGTAACAAAAAGTTCAAGATTGGTAAATAAAATTTACGGTAATTGGGTAAGTTGTCCAATCGGGCCCAAATTTTATAATGAAACTATGAATATTAATAAAAGTGATATCGTAAGTTTAAATTTAGGAAAATAATTAAGAAAATAATTAAATATTATAATATTGAATTATAAGCATATTATTTGTTATTTGTTGGAAACGCATAAAATAAGTTCTGATAACTAACGAATCGATATAGATAAATTATTTGTACCAAATAAGTAGTTACCTATATGTAAAAATACCCGAAATTACTTAAAATGCCTAAATGAAGCTAAAATAACACTGAATAAATAAGAAAAATTCATAAAAATTATAAAATATCAAGAAAATGATGGAAAAATGAGGGATTATCTAGAATCAAGTCGTAGCATACTGGGATTAATACTAACACAATTAACCAATTAAAATAGGATAATTAAAAAGCAAAAGGAAGTAAAGAAAAGAGACACTCAGCTACCTAGAAATCGAAAGAAACCCTAAACCCCTCTATAAAATCAAAAATCACTCACCACAATTCATTTTGGTAAATTAGTCATCCAAAAAAAAAAGAGAGAGATCAAAAAGAAAGAGTTAAGAAATTTTAGAAATATTTGCAAAATTAGTATGTAAATAAGGCTTTAGGAAAGAACTTAAGACCAATGACCAACAATCACCTAAAGAATGACAGTTGCCACTATCACATCTTACTACCATTACTCCTTTCTACTGATACACTTGGAGCCACCATTGGTGGTTGAAAGTTAATCAGATAAGCAAGTCCAATTTCTAATCTAATTTTATTAAATTTATTGAAAATACTAAATGTGTTTAGAAAATTATGAAATTTGATATTCTAAAGTGTTATGTATGTAAATTTAGGACAAAATATCATTTTAATGAATTTAGATATGGAAATGTACAGTGCTTAAGAAATCTTGAAACCGAGCTTGTTTTTTATTCAAAAATAAATAATTTTAGTAGTATAGTTTTAAGCTAAAAAATTTTATGTAGGCTATTTAGAGTATTTAAAATAGTGCTATAAAGAGATTTTTCAAAAATTAATTTTTGAAATTGTTAGATATCTCACATGAATTTTGATGATAACAAAAAGGAGAAAAATGTTAATGAATTAACAAGTATGCAAGTATTAAGAAAGTTTCTTAGAAGGCTTAAATTTGCAAATTAAGTTATTTACAAATTTAGAAGGTCTAAATCGATTGAAAAAGAGACAAGTTTAAAAATTCTCAGAGGATGTTTCACTAGCTTTTATTAGAAGAGTTAGCACAAGCATTTTAGAAAATTATTCAAAAACTTTGAAGAAAAAAAGGCCAATATTCTTCAAAAAGTTATTTAGATAGTTAACCTGAAAAAGTAATCAATACTTATCAGATTCGAAGCAAATAAGACTTAACTTCACTAAATTGGGTGTATTAGGGGAATACACTTAATCCCGTTTCACTAAGATGGAATTAAGAATTCATGAGGATTATCCTTAGGCAAACATATCTTTAGATAAATCAAGATAATATTTTGTATTAGATAAGGATAAGGTTGGTTTTGGATCTTGTGGAATTCAATTTTAAATTTGAACATTATTTAGAAATTCTTGATCAAGCAAATCTTACCATCAATTTTAAATATAAAGATTATCTAAAAAATTGCTAATCATGCAGATATTACCGAAACAAGAGGATTGGATTTAAATTTCAAAAGCATCGAGATTTTTTCTAAAATATCTATGAATTATCTCTTAGATGTCGAAAAGGATGAACACGTGTTGAAAAAGAATCCTCAAAAATTTAGCCATTAAAAGACTCAAGTATAAAAAGAGAAGTAATTCAAAGTGTTGGACGTATGTTTTTGAGAAAGAAAAATATATTCATTACAATTTCATCGTAATCAATTTTTACCATTTGCAAAAGTACAAAACAACCCTTAAAGACTTCTTCAGAAAGTTGAATTGAAGCGAATTATTCATTTTTGTTTTAGTGTGAAATTATTTGAGATATGTATTATTGTTTTCACTTGTAATCTGTAAACTTTATTTGTTGTTTGAATGTTAAGAGAAGTTAGATTGTACTTTGTAAATCTATTATTGGCCTAGATTGAAAGGCTAGGTAGGCAAAGTAGAGTGTAGTGAAGCCTATGTGTAGCAAAACTTGTAAACTTCTCATGATTCTGATTTTGGTGGATCAAGTGAAATTGTACTGATAAAGTAAATTGGATCCCTAGCAATAAAGCTAAAAAAAAGGAGTAAATAGAAAGTTGAAACTCTATAAATTCTAAGCTTGATATTCTCCTTCCTATTTCTTTTAATTTGCACTATTTATTTATGTTATTTGTGTTGAATTATTAAAGTACTATTGTTCACCAATTTAAGTTATTAAGAAGGGTATTTTCATTTACATTGAAAAAGTTCCAAAATTTTTAAAGATATTAATTCACCCCCTCTTAATATCTTATACGGGACCAACAGAAATTTTTAGTTAATTTTTAGGGCTTTAAATTATATATATATATATATATATATAAAGAGTGATTTTGGGATAATTTAGTAATTAAATGCATAAATATTGATTTAGTATGTAATTAGGTGTTTTAGGACGTTAATTTTTTATATAGTATGATATTTGTAGTATTTATAATGTTAGATGTAATTATTATGTATATTATATAGTGATTATGTGTAAATTAGTGATATGTGAAATTGGAAATATAATAAGTAGAAAATACTATGTTAAAATTTATAATATAATAATATACAATAATTCTGATATGAAACTTAAATTTAGGTAAATATATGAAAAATATAGATTTTTCTTATATCGAAAGCAAATTCGATAGTTAAAGTAGGAATAGAATATACCGCATGAACTAGAACACTAGTTAGAGGCTAAGTATGAGATTTAGGATATCTAAATATAATATGATTAATTTTACATTATAGCTCAAGATAAGTTCATAGGATTCGCGTATAACACTCGTAATAAAAAACTGAATTAGAACCTAAATTAGAAACGAATTCAGAAACTAAATTGGGCCTAGAATAGATTAGTAATAAATAATATATATATCCTTGAATAATCGAGAAAAAACATAATTTAAGCCTATATGTCATAAGGGTATAAATATTAAAAGAGTATTTATATTATATGGTATATAGAGATGAGTTAATCTACAATGAGCTGAGATAGCAAATTAAGGATTTCAGATAAGTTGGGTTCAACACATCATTGTACTTTAAGTACTATATTAAAGCACTCGGAAGCTTAGGATTGTATATTATTACCTTGTAAGTAGCTATATATGCATGTACTTGTGTGTTATTGATTTCTTACTGAATATTGATGTTGTGTTGTGGTGGTTTATGCAAATTGAGTGGAGTAAGATTGTTTGGTCATCCTAAATTGAACTTAATTATAATTGACCTAAATATCCCAATTGGTCATATATTACAACCCTTTAAAGGACGATTAAGAGTTAGGACTCTCCAACTAAATGCCGATACCTTTGAAAAAAATAATGCTGGATAATATAATAGTTTTTTTTTTTATCTTTAATCGAACTAAATGGCAAGAGAAGATGTCGCGGCAAGGATTAGGTCAATGGTTCAAAGAATAGTTATAAGAGGAGTGGTGTCTCCATTGCATAAATTTGGGTTTGGTTGTGAGTTGTTGAATAAATATTGAGACTCCTCAATCCGGATTGAAGTAAGTAAAATTACTCTGATTTCACAATGAATTGGACCACGTTGTGTGATGACATTTGCTTGTTGTACTGCATTTAATTAATTGTTTGAATACCTTGTTTGTATTTGTTATACATTTTTAAGTCTCTATCTCGACTTACTAAGCTGTTGATTACTCATATTCCTATAGATTTTCTTATAGGCACTGACTAAGATGTCGTGCTATAAGCCTATAACTATCCCGAGGTTAGTTTTTTTTTAAAGAACCTTAAGGGAGTAATGATTAAGTTAGCTAATCGATCAAGTCTTTAGAGTTTTATTATTAACTCTTTGGGTTATGTAATGGTTTTGTAATATTTTACTTACTAAATTACTATAGTGTGTAAATATTTCCTAAGACCATAAGATAATATAAGTATATTTATGCAAATATGACTTAGATTTTCTGGCTCTATATCTAAATTTTATTATTAATATTAAATGAGTTGTTTACTTCAAACTGAGAAGTCGTGAATACATTATGTAGATTGTATCTATGATAATAATTGTTAGGTCAGTTATTATCATAGATTGATTTATACGGTAAGATTATTATGACTTCACCGTTTCGATGTGTAACATGCTTAAAGGTGCTAAATTTTGAGAATTAGTGGGATCCATGGATTTTCTTAATATTTAGAGAAAGAGAGTTTATACAACGAAGAAAATTATTGTCAAAAGTAGATGTTTAAAAATGTACAAAAGTTGCATGTGTATTTGTTAGAATAAAATAAATTTAACTTTTCATTTCTTTTAAATGTTAAATGGACCATGGCTATGTTACTTGTCAAAGAAATTGGACTATGGGAAGCAATGCCAACTCACTTTGCTTGCTAGAGAATTGTCCACCTCCACGACTTCGTCTAGATTTCCACACCCAATAACGCATGTTGGGGATGATCTTAAAAAACTTGTCACTTTATTCTTAAGTTCCTTTACAAAAGTTTTTTAACATTTTTAAAATATTTTCGTAGATACTAATGTTATATTTCAACCAATCAAAAGTTAATAATAATAGCAATAATAATAAGATAGGAACATGCCTTGTTAGAGGCTCAATACTTAGCTAAGCAACTCACCTTAATGCTTAAGAATGCGGTCGTCGTTCCTTCAGCACATAGGAAGCTTGTTAAGAGATAAGCAATATTGAAGCTCTAAGTCAAAGATATATCTTACAACAGTCTAATCATACTATAAAATCTTTGGGAAAAAAAAGAAATCATACCGTAAAATCATTCTTAGATACCAGTACTTCCAATTTAATTTATTCAAAATTTTTGTTTAGAAAATATGAAATGTAAATCACTTTGGAAACAACACATTTGGTTGGTTTTGCAACAGTGTTTGAACATGTCTTAAAAGATAAGACTGGACCGGATTTCACAAAGGCACTCGAATACCTTATGAATCTGTCTAAATGTATTCGGTAGACTAACGAAAATCCGGACCCTTTTATTTGGTCCGAACGGGCTGAGGCTGTGAGGTCATTTGCAGCAAACTTCAAGAACAAAGCATTCGCTTAACTTCAACACAATTCGAATTCCTGACTTCCCAATTATCAATTCATTTGTTTACTATATAAATTCCTTAATACACATCAATAATTATTGGAGTTCAACACAAATACCTATCTAGCACCCACAAACAACAACATAGAAAAGATCGGAAAAGTCCTACTTGTCTTGGTCTCACGTTTTAGTTGTAATACGCATCGGGTTCTTGTATCATCAAAGAAATCACTCATAAACAATTAAAATAACTCGTTAGCAAGCTATTTTGCTACCTCACTAAACTTAGTCGCACTACATTCAAATTAAATTGAAGTTTTTGTATTTTGTACTTATGGCTTTTATGGGAAAACTCATTGATTCTTATATAATTCAGTTTTATTTTTTTTTTTTTATTGTTTTGTGGTGCCATCAGATCGAAAATAAACAAGACAAGAGTAAATTCATCAAATTATATCAACAATAAGGTTAAATCTTGAATGAAGTTTAAATGGAAAAGCTTGAGTTAGCTATTGTGAGTTAATGATCTAAGTTGTTGAGGAAAAACCCATGTGAACTTCAACGTCATGATGAAGCTTATTACACCAAGAATCGAATGGAATTGACGAAATTGCTTCTCATTAGGATTTGAGAAACATACGAACAATTGAAGCTTAAGGATGAGAACTTGATCTTGAGATAAGAGGACAGTGAAAAGGTAAACTACACCAACCATCTATGAAAATTTTAAAAATTGTGTAGATCCGGCTTTTTTAAAAATCGGCACTTAACATTCTTAAAACAAACATAGCCCTCCTTTTCCACCTTTTCTTTTTGTTGACTAAGTTCCCCATGTATAAAATGACCTAATGCAAAGTCAATACTTGCATAGCAATTTACATATGTATTTAAATAATTAGGTCAACTAAGATTAAAAAAAGTAACTGAAAAAGCAGAAAAAGGAAAAGTAGAAATTAAAAAAAAAAAAAAAAGAAAAGGAAACGAAACGAGGAAATAAAAGAAAAGAAGGCAAAAAAAAGAGTTGTTCAAACCATTACGAACCACCTAAGGACGGGGTTGCTGCTGCCTGTGCTTATAACGGCATATTAGAGATATGGCCTACAAAAAGCCAAATTGGAGTCGATCCGTAACATTGACTTTTTTGAGATAGTTAGAGAATATGTCTCTGTTGGCACTGGCATATGGTTAAAAAAGTTATCAACATTAAGAAGCCTATCTAGGTGGGTTTTACAAATGTAGCAGTGGCAAATGAAGTTGTCCTTGGAACGTGTTGTCAATTGAAAGGAAGAGCAAAATTGTAGGGCTTAGAAAATGCATTAAAGGACTGTTGGCCAAGAGCAAAATAGAAAAGGGAAATTGGGAATTTTTACATCAAATAAACAAGAAAGGATTTCCTAGTAATACATGTCTAATGTACAATTGGTATGCACTATTTATCATATTCGGATATTTGGTAAAAAAATTACCATTAATATTGTCACTTGTTCAAATATTTTTAGTAACTATACACTATATATACTTACAAGTAGCAAGTAAGACTTATTCTTATTCCCCCTAACTAACATTTGCATAATCTATTTGTTCATTACACTTTTATAATATTTCTCAATCAAAATTTATATGAACTTAATTATAATTTATTTAAGATAAAATATAATATAAACTCGTATTTATCACTTTGACTATATTTTTACTAATTGGAACTTGTTTATTGTGAAATTATTTATAAGGTTGTATTTGTCAAATTTTTCAAAATTAATTAAAAGTTTTTTTTTAGTGATTAAAGTTATACAAACCGATTAAGTAGACCAATTCATCCTATCTCGCATTGACCTACGAGTCAAATAGGTTGGCCCACTTAATATGTAGGTTGGAATATTCAAGCCAACCTGCCTTGCTGTAGGTTGGTGGGTTAAAAAAATCAATCTACTTACCTATAATATTTAATTTGTTTGCATAATTTAGTTGGTTAAGTGGGTTGATTTGTCATTTAAGCGAATTAATATAAGTAGGTTGATGCATCATAGCATATACTCTTCAACCTGTAGAAATAATTCTCTAAATTTTCAATTATACGTAATTACTTAAAGAACACATGTAGAATTAAGCACTTTGTCAAGAACCCATACTATGCGAGAAAAAGATGACAATAATAAATGGATTTTCTATATTGATGACATAACGAGATGGAATTCATAATTCATGAATAGAAAAATGACATTACTTTATTGTGTACAACTAAGCACATGGAAATGCAGATAAATGATATAGTGTTTAACCAACTAATGCTCAACTCAATTGCATATGTTACAAGTAAATTTCAAATTAACCATCGGAAAGAGGATGAGAGTGAGAAAAAGCTTTAAGTTGCTAATCCACTCATTATTAGCTATGCATTCTAAAGGTTTATTCTAGTTTTATTGACTAAACCAATTCACTTATTAATGTTTTAAGAAAAATAACAAAAGCTAAGTAGATATATTTGGCAAAAAAAAAAAAATGCAAATATAGAGATGAGGGAGAAAGAAAGAGAGCATGAGTGTTTTATGCTTATCTGCAACAAGATCATGGGTAAAATTAGAAAAACGGTTGACTCTGACTTGTAAACCATCCTAAGCTTAGGATCAACGAGCTTAAACTGACCGTTGTCCCTCCGAGTTTAGTAGGCTTGAACCGAACCGACTTTGGTAGGCCATGTCAAGTTGCATGTAAGCTAGCTTGCCTTAGGCAACAATTTAAAGAAAATAAAAATAAAAAATTGTTCAAACTCATATTTGCTACCCATATTGCCTTATCCTTTCCTTATACATATTGCTTTGCTCTTTCCTATTATTTTTTTATCCTTTACCATCATCATATGTTCACTATTTCCCCATCCTTTCCCTATCCCTTCAAGCTTCATCAATGCAATGCTTTCGGTTTTTGAAATTCTGTTACACACTACACCATCATTTCTTTGACATTGTCTTTTCCTACCATCTTATGTTTACTATTTGAAAATGAATGGAGAGGTCGAGTGGAAAATGTAACGTTACAACAATAGTCTAAAAAGTTGCTAACCGAAACACTGAAAAACTGACATTTTGGTCTTTGAGAGGCAGATAAATGGAGTTGTGGTACTTTTAATTTAGATTTTTAATGACATTATAATTTAACTTCCTAACATGTATGTATGATGTATCTTATATGTAGCTATCGACAAAAGTATAATGTACAACATATTTGTTAAGCTTTGAATCTTTATTATGAATTTGTAATGTATATTGTACTTACAATACATTAAATATGTGTAATAATACAATTTATCAATAGCCATCTTTTGAGTTTATGTATTTATCTATTTTTCATAATAAAACAAATGCCAAAGTATACAAATTTGGTACATATGTAGACTGTGGTATACCATTTACCTATATATATTACATGTATAATATATGTAAGTTATATATGCAATATTGTTAAAATATATGATATAATATGTATATTATAATACAAAATATATGTTAATGGATATTCAAATTATATCTTTAAGTAATATATTCATATTATATATGAATTGAAGTGAATAATGTAAGAAGGAAAAGAATTTCGTGAAAAAAAAAAAAATACCGATAATCAAAGAGCAAAAAAATTTTGCTACAAATTGGTTAAAAAATTATAAGAAAATAATTTATTAAGAAAATTTCACAAAAAAAAAAAGACAATTGGTTCATGAGCCATTAAACCATCGGTGAACCATTAGTTCACATGAACCGATCTCTCCCGAGCCGATCATGGGTCATGAGTTCCACAACCTGTAAATCAGCAGACCTAGACCGATTTAGCCTATTTCCTAATTCTAGATCATAGGTTTGTGTAAAAGAAATAGTTTTTGACTTTTTTTCCCTTTCTTATAAACACTTGACTTAACAATGGACCTTTTTATTTTTATTATTTTTAAAAAATTTTATGGATTAGAAGGCTAACCCACGTTGCAATGAATTGGCCAGCGGGTTAGCCCACTTTAATCCACGAGCTACGTATAGCATGTTAAGAAAAACTAACATTTAAGCGAATCTAAATTTTTAAGCTCAACTTGCATTTTTTCACGGGTTAAATGGGCTGGCCCTCTTGCATAGATTTATTAGCAATTATAGGATTTTACAAATATAGTATTAAACTTATTGTGATATTATAGTCACTATTGTTTTATTAATTTGAACTTTTGTGCTATGTTGATGGTTGAATTGGGGTATTAGGCTTTTTTGGATCTATAAGAGAAAAAAAGTTAGGCTAAGAAAAAGTTAGGGCTGTCCAACATAGGTGATCCAATACTAAGCAAGTAAACCGATCGATAGAGACAATCAATAGGTAAAGGTAAAGTGTATAAGATTATTAAGGTGAAAAGAGTTTAAGAGTTGCTTGTAATCTTTATGGTCTTATTGATAAAAGAAGGATTTTATTACATTAGGAAGATGGTTAAAATGTGAATCATGTAGTAAAATAACTGTTTGGACCATGTTTATAATTCTAGGGAGTAGGGCAACTGACGATTACCAAATGTAATAACCACTAAACTGTTTGCTCCCTTATGTTATAATTTGAACGTTCAAACATTAGAGTCGGGGTTTAATGACTTAGAATCGGGAGGCTTAACTCACATGACCTTAATTCTAACCTATCCTGAACTCTCCCTATTTAGTTCGAGCTCTTATTGGAGATATACATCTAAGTTAGTTGCCCTTAGGTTTTAACGAGGTCTTAAGACCGATTAACCAAAGTAGGTCGGGTTGACCCTATACTATCCTTATAAAATTTTTTAATTAACAATAACTAAGAAAATATAGTACTTTTAACTGTACAAATTTTAAAGCCTAAACTTGTTTATTAGTTAGAAAAATTAATGACATTAAAGTATGTTACATTATTCATTCCTCTTATTTCTTTCTAAAGTATTATTATCAACCATACTATCTTAACGTTAGAAAAGCAAAAACATTATTAATGATTCACTATTGATACTTATTTTGAACAAGTAGTCCTATAACTTAAATAAATTGCAATTTCATGACATTCCATGACAAATTATTCGGGGTTGTAGTTTATGACGTATGAATTGATGATAAATATGCTATATGTGATTGAAAAATGTATGATTAAATTACTTAAGGGTTTATTAATGTATAGGTATAAGGACATGGAAATTTGTCAAGTTGTTGGTGGCATACTTAAAAATTTTATAATATAAAAATGTAATAAAAATTTCACAAATTCCATCAAATACCATAACTATACATAACAAGCTAAGTTTTAATTCAAATTTTAGGGAGCTATACTTATAGAGTTGGGTGTAAATAGAACCCCATACATTATACATCATATACTCATTCACCCTTAGTTTAAGTAAAAAATTAGGCATGCTTTTACTTTGGATAAGTTTGCAAGAGGAAAATAAAAAGGATAATCATAAATATATTTATCTAAACTATTGATACAGTGTATTACGAAGAAAAGAGCTATTGATTATGTTGATACTCAATCCTCGCCCAGCCGAGGCCTAATACGTAAAGCCTACCATGCAAGCCTGTCGATGTATGCATAAGCAAACAATGAGCTCACCTTCTGTATTGTACTTACTCAATGAGCAATACAATGCGTTACTTAAACTCAAGTCTTAGCTCACCCTCAGTTGAGCATTAGTTGACTCCTTCTTTGACCTCTTAATTTAACCTTTGTTTGTAATGTTTGCTCCTCACTACAACCCATTAATAAACATCTGACATCTATAGTACGATCAGTATACCTAACAACCTTTGTGGATGTTAGGTCTATATGTTGCAAATTTGGTTATCAGGTCGATTACAACCAATCGCTCCATTACAGCCAACCACTCCAAGAGTTTCTCAATCTCCACCACAACATATGTTGTTTGTCAGTGATTGGTATAAGTGAACCCTAAATCACCACATATCTAAATAACTCTTATAAAAGGCACTAAGCACCATAAAATAAGGAGCCATCTTAGAGAGTCCTCTCTCGAATCCCTCTCTGATTCCTCCTTTCTCTCCCTTTTCTGGTAACTCTCGTCTAACTTATTTGACCTCAATACATAATCCACACTTTACACTACACATGTACAAGATGAGCACTATCCCTCGAGTCTTTAGTGCTTACCCCCCCTCTCTCTCTCTTAGTCCTTCTTATTAATTTGAGCATCAACGGGCTTTTATGTAGGGATTAAGGAATAGGAAGCGAAATCCAGGCTTACTTCATTTGAACTCTATACGAGCCCACCCATCCTAATTGATTCGACCATGATCAATAGATTAAGTGCAAAATAGATATTTTAAACTGGTATAAACAAGTTGAAAACCCAAGTAGTATATAAATAAAATTTTAAAACTTAAAATTTAGTAAAAACAAAGACTACATAATCATGGTCTTTGTCTTCCACTATGCTTAAACAGATGGAAGGAAAAATGAAAGAAAAGAATTGGAAAGGAGAAATTGCCTTCCTCTTATTGGAAAGATAAGGAAAAATAAAAGGCGGAGAATTTATAAGCTAATTTTTTGCCTTTTTTTCCTCCATAATCTATTCTCCATGTGGAGATATTGGTTGAAATAATTTATATATCACTTCAAAATTTTAAGAATTTTCGATAATTTAGTGAGTGTTAAAGAGAAAAATCTAATGAACATTCTATTACAACCAATTTCATTACTATTAAAATAATTATTTTTTTATATTTTCCCTTATCATTATTTGATTTCTCTCATTTCCTTTGCTTTATTAAAAAAAAGCTTCACTCATTTATCATTATGTTTTCAACTTGAAAATCTATAACCATAAATGATTATATAGTTGATAGAAAATTCGATGATACAACCAAAAGTTTTACTCATCTATTAGTATTATTTTCAACTTTGAAAATCTATAACCATAAATAATTATATAATTGATAGAGGATTCTACGGTGTTGTAACACCAAAAGTGATTATAAGTTTAATGGGAATCGTCCATTGTAATTTGAAAATTTTTAATGTAAATCACAAGTGATTGCACAATAATATCACTCTTAATTCACTACACCATGAAATTTCGCATATATATGATATACCATTTTTATTTTCATTGGCTTCTTGCTCGAGCAACAACGGGCGTGTTTTTTAATGGATCGATACCAGAAAATTGAGAAGTATATAAATAAATTTCAAACTTAAATGAAGTAAAATATTAACAGTTCCTTTGTAATATATTGACGATTGATACAATTGGGCTTAGAAAGCCCAAATCTGTCTAGGCCCAATCTAAATCTGCACAAGCATTTATGATATTGCCCTAAGGTGGCCGGTGGGCCCGTTACCTTTCACACCACGTGGGGAGTGCAGACGGAGATTCTTATCTGGACACCTGGCTTCCCTCTTATAAGGCCAGCATGGCCCACACACAATCAACTCGGTTTGGCAGTCGGCAGAGATTCATAGAATCTAGAATTTTTCTTTCCTTTTTTTTTTTAATTAAAAAAAGATAAAATTAGCTTATCTGAAATTTATAAAAGTAACATTTAAAATTCTTTAAATAATTTTTTTTTCTTTTATAAACCATCTATATATATTTTTTATAGAGCTTTGATAAATAGACTAAAAGTATTAATACAAAATTTAATATGATATGACATACAATACATATGATTATTAAGCATGTTATTTTAATACATAAAGATTTCATATATTCATATTATATTCGGGGTTATTTGGTTCATAGGTCTCGTAAATCGTAATAACAACTATTTTTCTTTTTCTTTTGATTTCAACTATATTTTAAGTTCATGGACATTTCCACGATTTTATAAATTTTAAATGATTTGAATTTATGATCCTTTCACATCCCATCTTAATAATTTTTAATAATTTCTTTAGATCCTAATTGTCAAATTCCTTAATCGGAATGAGTTAAAAAAGAAAAAAGGAAAAAAAATTTCTTACATCGCTAAAATCCAAAAATTTCTGTATATATAGTGATATATACGAATGGAAGAAATTTCATCGCAATTTATTTTATCTTCGATTTTATCCTAAATTATATAGTAGCACACAAATGGACACAGCAAGTGATGATGTTATTTGAGAGAGAGGGCGAGAGAGAGATCTTGATGTAAGGCCTTGACATTTGTCTTTTAAAGGATATATTTGAAACAATAAGTTCAAACTCTATTATTCAAATTGAATGTTTTTTCTATAATATTAAATACTAAAAATTAGAATTCAAGAGATATCCTTTTCGAAGATAAAAAAGCAAACAACTTGAATACTCCATTAGAATTTTTTTTATTTTTTTATGATTTCTATATAAGATGTTTTAACTATTTTTTTAAGGGCTCAAAGGTTTTTCTCATTACTTTTAGACTCCCTTGTGAGATTTATATTAGTGTAACTAAGTTTGGTAGTCAATTTAGGATATTCAAAAAAATAACTCAATTAAATTCAAAGCTTATGAGAGATTTCATGATATTAGTTGAGAACTTGTAGTAGGTTTAAAATTTAAAAATATAATAGAATATTAAAACTATCACCAAAATCATATAAATTTATTATGTTATTATTATTGATAATATATGAATTGGGTCTCGAAAAATAACAAGCACTTAGAAACAAATTATAGAAGTAATATAATTAATATTGTTTATAAAATAATATATAAAAAACATGTCTATACATTAGGTATAATTATTATACAAAATATATAGCCATAATTATTAAAAATACCTGAAATTGGGTAAAATTTACTAAATAATTTTTTTTAAAAAATGAGAAAATTTGTAAAAAATTCAAAGACAACCTAAAGAACTTGATTTTTGACATAGTATATTTTGTAAAAGGTTAATGTAATATGGGTTTAAGATTTGATAACACTTAACATAGGAAAAAAAAAAAGGAGGGGAAAGTGACATTTGTCACTTTTGAAATTCTCTAACCAATCACTATGGCATTCTAAATTTCCAGAAGTTGTTTTACAATCATGTTTGGTCAGATTGAAGTTTAGAAAAATTAAGTGGAAGCCTAAAAATTGAAGAGAAACATTGAAATAAAAATTATGATAAAATAGTATAAAAATGGGGATTTTTCAAGCTTTCTATACTAATCACCACCTCCTGAGATTAAGTCAAACCACCTAGAGATAGAAGGAGTAGTGTCAACTTAGGAAGACAAACCTTCACCTTTAGATGATTGTCGGAGATTAGCGACTTACCTAAAAATGATGATTGTCAACTTAGACTTTTGGTGAATCGCTAAACTCTTCAATTTTATCAAAATTTTAGGAAAATTAGTAAATAAACTCCAAAAATTTTGAAATTTGGTTTTTCTACGTATTTTTGCATGAAGATTTCAAATCTTCTAATAGATTTTCAAATTTGTGAATGTAGATATTGGGTCCTTAAGAAAAAAGTCCAACGTAACAATTTTCAATCGGGTTTTTGAAAGATCAATCTATGTAGTTTTGACTTGAAATTTTATTAATATACTCTTAAGATATTATATTTTGATGTTGAGTAGTCAAATTTCTAAAATTAAGTTGTCGAATTTTTGAAAAAATTCTATTTTTATACAAATAGTACACTGGACAGGATATATTGGTAAAAGAGATCGATGAAATTTTATAAAACTATGATATACCCTAAATTTCCCCTCAGACAGTAGTTAAAAGTGGTTTAATATGGATTTAGGAAAGATGCTTTATAAGTAAAAGTGAGTATTTGGTGATTTAAGGTTAAATTTCTCAAGTATTTAGTATAAAGGAAGTAAATGATTGAAGTTTTAAGTTGATACTTATTAGTTATATAGGATGTACACTTCTAGAAATGTAAGGCAAGTGGTGTATATGTGAAGTAGCTAGATATACGAGTAGCGACAAGATTAAAAATGCTGTTAGAAAGTAAGTCAGAATGTGATTTGGTATGAATACGTTGAATATATTAGGGAAATTGAATCTATCTAAAAAAGTAGCTTATATTTAGACTCTATTCTATTTCTTAGGATAAGCTGTAAGTTAAGAATTTCCTAAGTAAGAATCTAACATCGGATTGAGAGTCAAAAACTTCGTCGGAAACTAGGTCAAAATGTTATTTGGTAGTGGACATTCTTGACTACACTCGAAGTTCAATAATAGGTCGGCTAATAATTTGTATATGAATCCCATTCCCTTATCAGAGTTACAACATGAGTTAAAAGCTACTTGGATAACAATCCATATTACAAGATTAGGTTAGAACCTAAGTTAAAATCTCAGTCAAAAAGTAATTCGATAGAAGATAAGAAATAAAAGGGCAATTAGAAGTTTGAAGACGATTGATACTAAATATTGGATCATTGGGAGTTGGAGAATAGATCAGAAAGTTGTTTAATTATACTTTCTAAGAATTTATTGAAGTTAGAATTTAGTTTAGAAACTACTAGACAGCAATTTATATTGAGTCAGAACCTTTATTAGAAAGTATCCTATTTTAGCTAATATTTAATAAATACCTTAGAAAAACTTACCTAACACAATTGCAAATATACTTAAATGTTCATAATGAACACATATGTTATATAATGGACACGAACTAAAGATGTTATGTTAAATTTTAAAGATAATAAGAAAAGACAAGATTAGACGAGACGAGAACAACACACGAAAAGAATGAGCATCAATATTCAAGTAAGTAGAATTAGTGTTTCACTATATTTTAAAGTATTGTTAAGAATACTTAGAGACTTTAGTATATGTCATGTTTGTGATTGTAAGTTAGTTGTTTGTATATATGTAATGTGTGTGCTTAAATACTGTTTGTGCTATTTGAGTAATGAATTGATTACTTCATGATATTATATGCTTTGAGCTGTTTGAATTTGCTTGATTACCTCAAAAGAAATCTAACATAAACTCGGCTTAATCACTAATCGGACTTACATTGCAACCTAATAAGAGTAATGACTAGGAAGTGTAGCTAAATACGGATGCCTTCGTTGAGGATAGCAGAAATAGTTCTCTTCTCATCTTGAGTCGAACTAAGTGATAAGAGAGGGGGTTGTGATTAGATTAGGATTAGCGGTTTGAAGGTAATTTCGACAGTAGCGTGTTCTTCATTGTATAAGCCCCGACTTGGTGATCAAATTCGCGAGTATGTGATATTAAACTCCTCGAAACTTGAATTAGAGCGAACATAATTTTTTTTATCTCACAACGACTGATTAATGTTGTGTAATGGCATTTACTTAATCATATATTGCATTTAACTAAATTTGCTTGATCACCTTGATTACTTAGTGTCAGATATGTACTACTATTTCTGTCTCACTTATTGAGTAAGTTGTCGATCATTCTTCTATAGTTATTTTGCAGGTTTCCCAAGTAGACTCACTAAAAGCTAGAGAACGGGATTGGGAAGTGAGGTTCAAGATTTACTTAACAAGATTTCTATTTGATTTATCGGCTGTATTAACTTATAAGAAAACTAATAAGGTTTTTTGAAGTGACTCCTAGTTTATAGTCAATGAAATTTATTCCATACTTTGCAAGTCTGTAGTAAAAATTATTTTTTAGAATCTATATCACAAGTTAACTCATACCAAGTACTGAAAGGGGTGCTTCCAAGCAATGGAGTGATGAATGTCTTGTGTAGGCTATATCTATATTAGTAGCTAAAATGGCTAGCTTTTAATGAAAATTAGTTTATAAAGCGGGACTGTCACGACTATCTGGTTTGATATATGACATCACATACTTAGGTTTGTTATTAGCAAAGCTAGATGTAGCAATTAACTTAGGCTTATCTTACTTACTTGTTGAGTTTTTATAAGGAATATGTTTTATACGTTTTAATATTAATTATACACTTTCATAAATTTTTTTGTGAATTTTTAACCAATTCTATACACACTTGCATTATGTATACTTCACTAAAATGAAATGAAAGTTGTGTGAGAATAATAATTCCTTGGGTGTTGTTTTATTTTATGATAAGAATATTTTCAAGAGTTATATTCTATGAGAAATGGTTTAATGAAGGTAAAATATGAAAATTCACTATATATTAGTAAACCAAATAAGGAAATAATTATTGCATGGATAATAATAGTAGAATCACGATCTCATTTGGTATAACTAGATTACTTCTAGAATTATTACTCCTTTATTTGGTTCGTGAAAATTATACATAAATAATATGTATTCCATTTAATATGTAACAGATAAGAATTCTTATTACTTTCCTTCAATAAAGGAACAAATATTTCTTATGAAATGCAAACTTATTTAAAAAATATTATTAATCATAAAGCAAAACAAATATCAAGTTTAGTACGTGGAATAGTTCAGAATGAAAGAATTTAAATGGAATTGAATACAATAAAGATTAAAATGATCAATTCTTTTGAATGTGTGAAAATGTTCAAGAAATGGAATTGAGTGGAATGTTCCTATAGTAATATTTGTAGCAAATGTCTTCATTGTTAGATGCCATAATAAGTTTTTGAAGGGAAAGGAAACAAATATAATTTTTTTCAACAATTCCAAAAATACACCAGCTTTAGAAATAGTATAAAAAAATATGATAATTGAAATCGCATCTTGAATAAGCGATTTCATTTGAACTGAAATCTTATATTCAAGAAGTGATTTTAGCCAATACACTTTCTTTGCAAGATACAATTTCAACTATTGTATTTTTAATATTATTTTTAGAGGGTGCATATTTTTGGAATTTTTTAAAAATTTTAAAAATTTTTTCTTTTTCTAGTTTTAAAATTAAATAAATAATTTTTAATCAATGAGGTAAGATGAAATTGCTTCGAATGAATTCCTCTTAAAAGTTAAATTACTGTTCTAATATTTGAAAATTATTTTCAAATATATAAAAAAAAAAAAAGAGAAATCTGGAATGAGATTTTATTCTGCGTTCCATGTACTCTATGTTACTTTTACAACCTACTTTTCAGCTGTATTCCATTTTAATTAACCGAACTCCGGTAATATTTTCAATTTGCTTAAGACGTGCCACGTCTGCATGCCTCCAAAAGGAAAGATTCATTTCTTGTCACCGAAGCCGAAAGCGCACTTTTGCTTTAGTTTTTTTAATTAATTTCCTTTAAACCTTTTTAATCTCGTATTTTACTATTTAAACAAAGAATCCGGTTTTCGGCCAAAAAAAAAAGAATCCGGGAAATAATAAAATTGAAAATAATATCTCCATTTGCTTCGATTCGAAGTTCTCGAAACCCCTTGCGCTCTCCCTCTCTAACTCCACTTTCTCTCTCAAGATGATCATTAATTGCATTGATGTAAGTCTCCCTCTGATCCTTTCTTCTTCTTGCTCCAGATCCGCTGTTTTCATTGGTAATAGGATTTTGTTTTATTTTGTTATAATCTCTGGCGGAAATAGACAATTTTCTTTATTTGCTTAAATGTTCAAATATTTTTTATTTCACATTATTTTTTGTTACTAATGTATTTTTAGTGGTAATTTTGTAGTTTGAAGAATCTGGAAGATTGTACATGTGTTTGATGAAGTGTGTGTTGTGTGTGAGGATGCTTTTAATTTGACAGTTTTTGGAGCATTGAGTGTCAGTGTTGCGCGGACACAGTATCGGAGAAGTAGAATTTTGTGGAATTTAGTGTATTTTGGAGATTAGGGTTTTAGGTTTATTTCAAGGTTTTCATGGTTATCATGTGAGCACAATGCGGAATTTGTTTCGAGGATGAGTGCACTGTTGAATTCTGTAAACTATACGATTGAACCTAGAAGGTGAAGTTGTGAGGATTTAAGAGATGGATGATGATGGAGAGTTTATCTATAGGTTCTTGAATCCAAATCAAATCGAGCTTTCCGAGTCTCATTATTTTATTGCTGGATTAGCCGCTGCATTAGTTGGTATATTTACAATATTCTATACGGCTTTTCAATGGAGACGGAACATCAATGTAAGTTGGACGAAAGCAATAGCTCGATCAAAGAAAAACCCCAAGGCCAGGCATAAGATTCCAGTGGCTCCTCATATTTGGGAGCCTGAGCCTGCATCGCGTGGAAAAAATTTGAATTGCTGTGTGTGCTTAAAGTCCTTGTCCCCTTCACAGAGCCTTGGGCCTGTGGTGGGTGTGGCTTCAGATATTCACCGCTGTACAGTTTGTGGTGCAGCAGCTCATCTGAGTTGCTCGTCCAGTGCTCACAAAGATTGCAAGTGTGCTTCAATGATTGGATATGAACACGTGGTGCACCAATGGACTGTTAGGTGGGCAGAGATCACTGACCAACCAGATGAAACTTCCTTCTGTAGTTACTGTGAAGAGCCTTGCAGCAGTTCCTTCCTTGGTGGTTCTCCCATATGGTTTTGTTTGTGGTGCCAGCGACTTGTTCATGTTGATTGCCATAGCACTATGTCGAATGAAACAGGTGATATATGTGATTTAGGTCAATTCAAGAGGCTGATCCTCTCGCCACTTTATGTTAAGGAAACCCATCGAGGTGGGTTTCTGAGCTCGATCACTCATGGAGCCAATGAGATTGCATCTTCAGTTCGTGCAACTATCAGGAGTCAAAGCAAAAAGCATAAACATGGAACTGAAAATTCTATGGACATGGGGAACGGTGGAAGTACCGTTGATGCATCCATTGAGAGCACTGCCGAGACTCAACCTGCAGCTAATGGCTCTCATAGAATGGAAGAAACTTGTAATGGTGATATGAGTATGGTTTCTAATCAAGATGCTGCTGCAAATAACATTATAGATCCTGATGCCAATGTGAAAGGATGTGGATCAATAGGTCAAAAGGATGAACATGCTAAATTGAAAAAAGGTGGTTTGACAAATAGGAAAGAAGAACATGCAAAGTTAAAAAGAAGTGGATCACTTAGTCAGAAGGATGAATCTCATTTAATAGGAATTAGACAGAGATATGAATTAATTGATTTGCCTCCAGACGCAAGACCATTGTTGGTTTTTATCAATAAGAAGAGTGGAGCACGACGTGGGGATTCATTGAGGCAACGTATGAATATTCTTCTTAATCCTGTTCAGGTAGGATTCCACTTGCACCATTTGATAATTTGATGTTGATCTCTACCATATACTTCCATAGAATTGAAAGGAAACGATGCTAGCTACATGCAAAATTCAAAATATGCTAGTTGATTATTTGCACATTGTTTATTTATTAGTTAATGATTTTTTGGGATTCAACCCATACCAAAAAAATAAATAATTTTTTGGGATTGCAGGGAGAAGTTCTCAAGTTCATGATATTGTAATATTTGGTATAATTGGTTCTCACTGCAATTTGATTGCCTTTTGTTGATTTAAACTTGCTTCAATATCCTTGCTCTAAGAAATATTTTAAGCTTATACAGCTGCAACCAGTCAACAGCACCACTTAATCCTTAGTCTCACTAGGTGGGGCTGGTTACATGTGCTGTCCTTTTTTGTCTTCCCTGCTCTTGCATGGTTTGATGGTCTCTAGAGACAGTTTTTCACAACTTATAATACTAAGAAAAATAACAAGATTGACAATTCATACTTGAAACCATTTTATTGGTAAATTGTCAATACAACTCCTTGTGTTTGTTTGATATGCACTTGGTCCCATGTTTTGGAATGGAGCTCTTAGATCCCCAAATGTTTAAAAAGGACACATTTTGAGTCATATATGACCATTTTGCTATTGATTTTGTGTTTTTTAATTTTGTATTTTATGACTTTATCCATGGCCAGAATGCTCATATAGGAGCTCAAATGCATGTTTTTCAAAAGCTTTTTGAAGGTCTAAGTGGAAAATTTCAAAGATAGCAGGCTAAGCACACATGAAGCAAACATAAGGGGTTTTATGTGATAATTTGATGTAAGTGAAAGTGTGAAAGTGCTTTGGGGTTTATGAGATAATCTAAGGTAACACTAAGGGGTGCAGGGTCCTAATTTACAAGCTGTGGAAATGCAGGGATGGATGAAGTGATGCCATCCTTTGTTGAAATGTTGAAGTAGGAGGAGATTATCATGTCATTTTGATGGTGTGCAAGAGTCATTGCATCTTATGGGCAAAATTAGTGGATTGCTTGTGAGTGCTTGCTTCCATGTGCCGTAGGAGAAAATAATACATCCTATGCCAATCACAATGGGGGATTGTTATTTGCTACTGTAGTGCAACTTGCTATTTGTAGATAGTGATATTTTTTTGTATACTTTTATTTCATAATTATTTTCCTTACAAGTATTGCTCTTTTCTAGGTTTTTGAATTGAGCTCCACTCAGGGACCTGAGGTTGCTTTGTATCTATTTCGAAAGGTGCCCCATTTTAGAGTCCTTGTATGTGGTGGAGATGGTACTGTTGGATGGGTTTTGAATGCTATAGACAAGCAAAATTTTGTTTCTCCTCCTCCTGTTGCTATACTTCCTGCAGGAACTGGAAATGATCTTGCCAGAGTGTTGTCATGGGGAGGTGGGTTGGGTGCTGTGGAAAAGCAGGGAGGTCTTTTTACTTTTTTGCATCAAATAGAACATGCTGCAGTGACCATTCTTGATCGGTGGAAGGTTACTGTAGCAAATCATCAAGGAAAGCAGCTCCAACCACCAAAGTATATGAACAACTATCTTGGTATGAGGAAGAAAAGGCATTATATTTGTCCTCTGAAAATCTTTGGATTGTTACATTAATACAACAACAGACTTAAGCATATCCATAACATGAATGCTAGCTTAAGCATTGCCATGTATAATTTGGCTTAAAAAAAAGCATTGTCATGTATGGTATTATTAATTAATGTCAACTGTATGATGTGACACGTGAGTGTAGCATCATGATTTTGCTCTACTATATTGTGCTATGCTTATTGGAGTAGAAACAATATTTGATGGTTAATGAGCATTGCCTATGTATTTTTCCTAGAGTAGTATGACTACATGATCATTTAATTCCAAAAAATGTTTAGATGTCATTTTGTAATAACTTCTTGATGCTGTGTCCCGGAAAATTTTGATAACTCACAGTGTGAAAAGTCCTTTATATATATCCAGAGGCTCTCTTCATTGTTAGTTTTACAGTCTGCTCTTAAGTGCGCAAGAAACAATGCTATTTGACCTACCTTTGTGGTTTTTTGATTAATTCTTGCAATATGTTGTTGATAGAAAATTTACACTTCTGACTATTTTGCTGTAAAAGATAAAGCCAATCTCTTTGCTGGGACTCTATTTGCAAATTTACATTGCTTTATGGGTATCATTGACAAGCTACTTATCTATTTCAGGAATAGGGTGCGATGCAAAGGTTGCTCTAGACATTCATAATCTACGAGAGGAGAATCCTGAATTGTTCTATAGTCAGGTATGCTCAAATATAAGTGGGGATATCTGAGCTGTTTATTGCTCACACTAAATGCCTCAGGCCAAAGTCCATTGCATCACATCCTAGGATGTTCTTGCTGTTTGTTGCTTCGCAAATTTGGATGCTGATATTCAAGGAATTATTTTGTGAATTAGTTTTCATTACTGTGTTTGAGTTGGGGGGAAAAAATGTAACAAAGACAAAACCACTGCTTTCATCTGCCTGCTGCATAGTAAGTTCTGATCTGTTATTTTCATGAAACTATGGCATTGGTTTTTGAAAACTTTTGCACCTTGCATTTGATATTGAGTAATATGTTTCATGTCTGGTGAAGTTTTTGAATTTGGCTTTGACATTGGGAATGCTTATGCAGTTTTAAGACAGAAAAATTCATTAACTGAAGAACTTTTTTATATAGATAACATGCATTTGCTTGCAGAATGTCGGATATTCTATAAGTTCTGCAAGAATTGAATGTCTTTCTGATGGGATTCATTACCGTAATTACAGTTCATGAACAAAGTTCTGTATGCTAGAGAAGGCGCAAAGTGTATAATGGATCGAACGTTCGCAGACTTCCCTTGGCAAGTTCGTGTAGAGGTTGATGGTGTTGAGATAGAAGTTCCTGAGGTGAGTATGATATTCCTGGCTATAGTTCTGAATTAAACCTATAACATTTGATAGATTCAGTAGCCTTTGGCCCACTGATACAACACCCAATCAGCCCTCCTATATTGCTTGTTTATAAAAGGTGGGGCAAAGGTGATTCTAAAGCCATGGTTAATGTTGTTGAACTTTTGTTCTTTATGTTATGCTTTTATTGGGTGTACAGTTGTTTCTTTTGAAGTTAGTTGTTTAGTTTTTTCAAGATCTTTCTAGAGTCCTCCAAATTTAGTTGCCACAACTTGTAAAGAATAGGAGTACTGCAGGTGTGGGGAGTTCAGTCAGTTAAAAGCAGCTAGATAGATTTTTCCAAGATAAGAGCGAAGCTACAGTTGAGCAACTCTGCTCAGGTAGATAAGGTTATCGGTGTAATTTCATCTTCCTGTAATTCCACTATAGAACTTGAGCTCCAAATTGATACAACACTAGCCAGAACCCCTATATTGCACGTTTATAAAGGCGGGATGTGCTTAATGTGGCTGACCTTCAGTTCCATAAGTTATGCTTTTATTGGGCACATGTGTATAGTTTTCTTTGAAGTTAGTTGTTTATTTTTTTTCTAGATCTTTCTAGAGTCTTTTAAAGTTGGATACTACAACTTGTAAAGAATAGGATGGGTATATATAGGGAGACTTTAGTTAGGTAGAAGCTGCTGGATAGATTTCTCCAAGAAGAGTGAAGCTACAGTCGAGCAACTCTGGTTAAGTATCTAAGTTTATCGGTATTTTACAGTTTACACTACAAACCCTAACTGCATAATTTTGTCTTATTATATTCTGAACCTGAGCCCTAGCAAATTGGCACCATTAGTGGGAAACTAACAAGATATGACATGAATGGAAAGTTGAGTAGATGGATTAGAGAGGAATGTGGAGTACGTACATGGTGGTGTGTTGGAATTTCAACACTAGATAGCGGAGGTGGATTATAATCAAAAGGGATTGGAAGGTGAAGTATCTACTGTTGATTGCAATCAAAAGGTTCTTGAGAGTGTTGTAATGTCAATATAAGCAATGTTAAAGGAAGTTTTGACCGATCATTGAGGGAGTGAAGTAGCTTCTTTGAGTTACCTAAGTGTAACAACAATGTGACCATGCTTTAGTAGAGTGAGAAGACTTCCCTCATTGTAGTAATGAAGTTGATCAGGAAGATTTGGATATTGATGAAGAAAATAGTGTTGATGTCATCCGCATTACTCTTCCAATTTTCGAGGGCTTTGATCCATTTAATTGGATAACGCAATCCAATAGTATTTTGAGTAGCATCCTCCTCGAGAGGAGGAGGAAAGTGTCATTGGCATTACTGTGTATGCATGGAATGTTGGTATATTGGTCGAAGACTTTGAAGAGGAGCATTTCTAATCTTGATTGGGAGACATTGAGATGTGAATTGATGAAGAGATATAGTCGATTCTTTTCTTAATTGATTTGTGAGCCTGTTGATACTAGACAAACACTAACTATGGAGCAAGATATAGACAAATTTGAGGCCTTGTTGTCACATGTGTTGGCAATGATTGAATCACAAATGCTCAGTTACTATTTGGGTAACTTGAGAGAAGATATCTTACTCCAAGTTCAAACTTCAGCTTTGAAACCCTAACTCGAGTTATGGAGTTGTCTTTGGATGTTAAGAGGAAGTTTGAGTATGGCATTATGTTTCTCTAGTTGTTTAGGGGACATGCAAGGATCGTGAAAAATGAGCTATTATGAAACACCTTATGTGCGCTGTTATACACAACCAGGATATTCATAACCATATCCTCCTCATACTAGTTGGAGGCAATGGGGAGGTGGTGATAGTAATGGCTTAAGCTGAACACCTTGCTGTTACTCATGCTGGAAGAGTAGGAAGTTGAGGAAGGTTATTGGGAAATTGTGGAGGGTGCTAATGTTGCACTACTAATTGAAGGTAATGGGTATACAATAGGTATTGATATTGAACTATCTTTGCTTGCTTTAAGAGGGCTTCAATTTACTGAAAACAATGAAAGTGAGAGGTATGTTGGCTTCGACTCTTTTTACTATATTGGTGGATAGTGGTGCAAGCCATGATTTAATTTCAAAAACATTGGTGGCACAAGCTTCATTTGCATTCTGATTTCTCTCCTCATCTTTAAAGTGACACTTAGTTATGGGCATGCTATCGAGTCTAGTGGTTGGTCTTGAACTGTATGAGTGTTGTGGATTTGGCAATTTCTGTTGATTGGCTATAAATTGGAGTTGGGGGGATGTTGAGACGGTACATGGATAAGTATCTCATTGTGGTGATAAGACGAGCTATTGGATGAATTGCGTGGTGCACGAATCTTTTCTAAGATAGATTTGAGTATGGGGAATCATCAAATTCGATAGCTAGTGAGGATGTACATAAAACTGCATTTTGGACTCAATATGGGTTATACACTAGGCCTATAATTGATACTTCTCAAGCGGTGACAAATGATATGCTAAGATCGCATTTGAGGCATTTTGTGCTTGTCTTTTTTTTATTGTATCTTGCATTCCAGGGTGGTCTTGTGATTGTTGAGGGCTAATCAATTTTTGGCTAATAAGAAGTGTATATTTGGCCAACAATCATTGGATACGGCTTATCATATCAGCAGCTGGCATAAGTATGGACTAGCCAAGGCAAAGTGTGTGCTTGAGTGGCTAATTCCAACTACAGTCAGGGGAGTAAGGTGTTCTCTTGGTCTATCAGGTTATTACTGAAAGTTCACTTAAGATTATGGAAAGATTGCAAGATTGCAAGGCTGTTGGTGGAATTGTTAAGGGAAACATTAAGTGGACTCTGGAAGCTGCTGACGCATTTGCAAAACTGTAGCAAGTTCTTGCCATGCCAGATTTCTCTATCCATTTGTGATTGATGCAATGCTTTGGGGAGAGGTCTAAGGGCTGTGTTGCAATAACATAATCAACTTGTAGCTTATGGCTCTAGTATTAGCTATACACCATTGGAGACCATACTCATTAGCTTTAGCAACCATTTGTGCTGCTATTTGGCACGATTGGTTGCTGGTTTCTAAAGTGAAGTTGCTATGGGAAGGAAAGTCGGTATGGGGTCTCGCTTGGTGAATGATGTGTTGTATTACAATAATAGGCTGGCAGTTTCAGCTGTGTCTAAATGAGTGTCAATTTTTTTTCATGAATTCATGCCACACCTACAGGAGGACAGTCTGGTTTCTTGTGGACTTGTAGTTGTGTGGCTGCCTATGTCTAAGGGGTTGGGTGAAGAAGGATGTTGAACAATATGTCTCTCCTGGTGCTATTTGCTAACACTAGAAATATCTAACTTTGTCTCCTGTTGGTTTACTGCCTCCCTCTACCCTTCCCAATATTTAGGAAGACATGTCTGTGGACTTCATGTTGGGCTTACCTAAATTGAAAGGATATGCTGGCCATCTTTTATTATTATGGCATCCTGGTAATGTGGATGGCTTTTTTTTTTTTTTTAATAAATTAATCGAGGAGATCCTGCAGTTGCATGGGGTCTCTAAAGCTATTGTAAGTGATTGGGACCCACTTTTTGTGAGCTCAATTTTGGCAAGAGTTGTTTCAACAACTAAACTTCATTTCAATACATCTTATCCTTTTGACAGGATACAGAAGGTATAGATGCGGAATTTTGTAGGAATTGTTTGCCACATTGCTGATATGGGTTAATTTTGTTTTAAGCTGATTGAATTGCACAGCGTTATGCTTAGGGTGGTCAAATAGAAGTTTCAAATTGATGCTTGGAGCGCTATTTTTGGTGTTTTGCATCTGATGAGCCCAAGATGTGGGCTCTGCTTATGGCATGGCCAGAATATAGTTACAATACTTCTTCTCATTTTCAGGCCAAGATGACTCCTCTAGAATTGTGTATGACTGTCCCCCATCTGCTTTACCAACTTATGTGGATGGGGAAATTCCTATGAAAGCCTTGAGAGATGCTCTTTGCATGAGAGATGACATTTTGCAACTTTCACCTCGCAATCTGGTGCGAGCACAGTTGAGTAATTGTAATCTTGCTAATAATCATCAAAGACGTGAAATTCATGTAGGTGACTGGGTATTCTTGAGGTTAAGGCTGGCTTTGCAAAAGAAAGTTTCTGCTAAAGACGCTTCTAAGTTTTCTCCTCACTGGAGGGCATTGGGGGTGTTGCTTGTAAGCTCAAGCTGCCACCTGGTTCCTGACTTTATCTGAAAGGTTCAGTTGGATCACTTCCTATAGCTGCTAATATTCCTGAGGACTTTACTGCTGTTGCGAACTTTTCTGCTCCAATACCTGAAGAAATCCTTGGTCATTGAGTCTTGACTAAGGATGGACATTACTCAATTACTTGTTCAATGGCAGGGACAATCTTCTTGAGGCTTCTTGAATGGATACTTCCTCTTTTCAACTGCAGTTTCTGGACTTTGTCCCTAGGGACAAGGAGAATGCTTTGGGGGAGGTATTGATGCAACACCAGTTAGACCCCCCATATTGTATGCTTATAAAAAGCTGGATAGAGCTGGTACTAAAGCCATGGTTACTTAATGTGGCTGACCTTCAATTTTCTATGTTGTGCCTTTTTTGGGCATTTGTGGATGGTTTTCTTTTGAAGTTAGTTGTTTGGTTTTTTTCTAGAACTTTCTAGAGTCTTCCAAAGTTAGTTACTACAATTTATAAGGAATAGAATGACTACAAGTAGGGGGATTCCAATCAGTTAGAAGCAGCCAGATAGATTTTTCCTAGAAAAGAGTGAAGCTACAGCTGAGCAACTCTGCTCAGTTTTGTAAGGTTGCCTTACTATAATTCTACTATTCTGAATCTGAGTTCTACCAACCACAATTGTTGCTTCCCTATTTTTACCTTCTCAGAGAACTTGGTTAAATGAGCTATGGATATGAATCTTCACACAAAAAATCTACGAGTGTAACTGGCTTGCGCTGAGTTGTTTATTTATTTTATCTCACTCCCGACAAAGAGTATAAAATAGAAATGTTTAATTAATGGAGAACACATTCTACTTGGTTTTTCCCTAGATTTTATAAGGGTCAATTAAATGAAAAAGTCACTAAAGCAAATCACAGAAGAAAGACTCAATAGCCAAGGCAGCAGCGAAATGCAAGCTTCTACAACCTGAAGTATGAAGATATAATTTTTTCGTTCAATTTTTTTATTCCCCCACTTTTTTGATTGAATTCTTTAGGTATTGACCATCTTGAATTTTGCCCCTCCACTCCTGTGGTTTTATCTAGTCAATTCCTTTTCCCACAAATAATATCCTTATTCTTCACATGGTTTTCCAGGATGCAGAGGGTGTACTTATTGCCAATATTGGAAGCTACATGGGTGGTGTAGATCTATGGCAAAATGAGGATGAAACTTATGATAATTTTGATCCGCAGTCAATGCATGACAAGATACTTGAAGTCGTGAGCATATCTGGGACATGGCACCTTGGGAAGCTTCAGGTGATATGAATTTGAAGACATTTTAATGCATAAAATATTGTAAAAATTAGTGTTAACTTCTGAAAGTTTCTCATGATTATTGAACCTGGTAGATATTGTCAATAGATCCATAAAAGTGACAATTTTATGTTGGAGACTTATATATGTTGCTGATATCTACAGGTGGGCCTTTCTCGCGCTCGAAGACTTGCACAAGGGCAGTCCATCAAGATACAGCTCTTTGCTCCACTGCCTGTTCATGTAGATGGTGAGCCTTGGTCTCAGGAGCCGTGCACTTTCTCAATATCCCACCATGGCCAGGTCCTCTCTCTCTCCCTCTCTCTCTCTATATATAGATATATATATACACACGCAAAAAAAAAATAGGGAAGTCTGGATCTCTAAGTAGTTCAAAATGGTGTCGGTACATGATCCCATTATTCAAAGCCTCTTCCTTTCTTTTTTTTTTAAATATTTTTTGGTAATTTGAGTGCCGATCTTCTGTGGATATGATCGGCTGGAAGAAATTGATTGAAAGCTTAAACACTCTCTCTCTCTCTCTCTCATAAATATTAAAGATATTTGCAGACACCTGCGTGTGTGTGTGAAAGAAACCGCAAAATAAGATGGATGTTAAAGCTGCCAAGGATATGGCAGTAAACATTCTCTCTCTCTCTCTCTCTCTCTCTATATATATATATATATATATGTATGTATGTATGTATGTATGTATATACACACACACACACAAAATAGGGAAGTCTGGATCTCTAAGTAGTTCAAAATGGTGTCAGCGCATGATCCCATTCTTCAAAGCCTCTTCCTTCATTTTTATTTTAATATTTTTTGGTAATTTGAGTGCCGATCTTCTGTGGATATGATTGGCTGGAAGAAATTGAAAGCTTAAACATTCTCTCTCTCTCTCTCTCTCTCTCTCTCTTATAAATATTAAAGATATTTGTGTGTGCCTGCGTGTGTGTGTGAAAGAAACCGCAAAATAATATGGATGTTAAAGCTGCCAAGGATATGGCAGGAATGCCTTGCTGCTGAAGAAGATGCCTAAGCTGGTTGGAGCAGAAGTTTCTAAATCACATGCTAACCTCTGCTTAACTTGCAACTATGCAATTAAAAGTGATTGCATTATTCTAGTTTAATGTACAAATTCCTATGACTCATTGTAGGAACTGTTCCAGACAGAGCAAACTTTGGCCATCTATGTTCTGCTATATTGCTCGCATTATTGATGTGAGAGGAATCATCGCAATAGGATCTGTTGCCATGCCACTTAGTCTGCCTGCTGAATATTTTGTATTTGAGTTGCTCAGCTCGATCTTTGAGTTCCTGAGGAAACATTCTATGCAGCACAGAGTACAAACTTATGTTTAGGTTCCCATTTTCCCTTTAGTTTCTTATTCCTCTAGAAAATTACTAGTTTCTTCTGCCTTCAGATATGAATGAGATATCTGAAGAACTTTCGTGAATCATGGTGAAGCATTTTATTTGACTACTCCTCCAGCATGCTAATCCATGCATTATAACCATTGTGTATTTGATATGGTTAGAATTAGCACTAGAATAGTCAGTCAAGAAGTAGGAATCTTGTCCAATTGGATGTTGCTGTGTGCAAATCAAATAGAGGAGTCAATAGTATAAATTTGGTGTGCGTTAGTAGCTAGGGTTCCTTCTAACATTTTCGTTTCTTTTAGTGGCAAATTACTAGCGGCTAGCTTTTGGGTTAGGAGCTGACTTAGCTCTGATTTAGGTCTGGACTTTTCAATTAGGGTTTGTAATACATGTTTCTCAAATTAAATCTATAAATCTCTCTTTGGATTATAAATATTCAACGGTCTTGCTCTATCAACTCAGAGATTTAAGGTGGCAAGAAGGCGTAAGATGAACGTGAAAGTGATCGAAATTCAACATTTATTGACTTATATCACTGAGATCAAGCAAATGATTGAGAAGATGATGTGTGAATGTATGGAGGAAGAAATATGTAGGTGCTAGCTTAGAATCTGCAGTGCAAGTCAAGTGAATGCTTCAGTGAAGACATCAAGGTGATTTTGATTATGATTGTCGACATTAGACTTCATGTTAAAGCTGGATGAGAAGATGGAGGATGAAAATCAAGGGAATGTGAAGCGTTTGTGTTTGTTGACCTTCAACATAGTTGACCATTTAGTTAGAGAGCCTGAACTAAGCAAATATTTCAATGTCCACTAACATGTTAGTTAAAAAAATGTCACCCGGAATGGTGTATAAAATTTAGCATTCTCTATTTGATATCTCTGCTTGGTTACTAGATTGTTGAGACCTTTATATTGATGAAAGCATCGAACAACCTGATGAATGTGCAGCGGCTATTGATCAGCTGCCCTAATTGATCCACAGATGAAATGAAGTGTTTCAACTTTTTCCTAGTCTCTGCATTTTTGAGGGTACCAAGCAATTTCAAACAGACAAAATTTCTAAAGTTTGCATGTAGAAGTAAATTCTGTATATATGGTGGGGTTAGCTTATTTCTTCTCCCCATATATGCAGGCTTTTATGTTGAAGCGAGCGTCAGAAGAACCTCTTGGTCATGCAGCTGCCATAATCACTGACGTCTTAGAGAATGCTGAGACCAACCATGTCATAAATGCTTCGCAGAAGAAAGCACTTCTTCAAGAAATGGCACTGAGGCTGTCATAGTTTGGTCTACACTGCTTGGAATGTTTGTACATGTATTGGTTTGGAAAGTAGTCATGTATGATAATTATCCTATGAATCTGGTTGAAGATAGAGGTTGCTTGTACATTAAGTAGTTTGGCAATGTAGGGGATTTTGTTTTCTCTCTCCTACTGCATGGTATGACAAAGATGATTAAAAATGCAGAGTAATATGTATAAACCAGCTTTTGCAATGGGCATATACTTTTGTTACATTTCCCTAAGGTTCATTCTCTCTTATTTTCCTCGGGTTCATTCTCTGTTATTTAAATGAGACAACTGATTGCTCAGTGGTACATCTCTCCTCTAACTTCTGCTATGGAATAATATGATTGAACCTCTCGGTAGCTGTTGGCACATTTCTGGTAGATTCCGAGGATATAGCAAGTAAGTGATGTCTTTTATGATGGATAACAGAGCTTGATGTGTAAGTAAATGGAGACACTAAACCTTGAGGATTATATTTTCCATGATCTTATAACTTTGATTTCCATTTTCCTTCTTTTCAAATTACAGGTCGGTCTCGGTGGTGAAAAGTTTATTTAGAACTTCTATGCGCACAATTGGCATGTTTCATTATATTATTACAAATTGTCAGTGTTGGCTTTGCTAATCCCATTCTTATTCTTTGACCACCTCTGTGTAACTTTCTTCCATAGTCGTGTGACAAATCCCATGTGGACTGTCCTCGTACCTCTCATCCTGTGCTGTCGCTCTGGGGTTGCGGTGGCTAAGTTGGACGATTGGAGTCTTCTACTTGAATTAGCACTATCTTTACAAATGCTCTCTAACCGACATTGATATAGTGGCATCAGGGACGAGTTACTTGAGGCTTGAATTGCTTTGTTAAGTTGGTGGACCACTTCTTGAAACTCGACTGAGTCGAAGAGGGTACTGCCTCGATTTCTGGGGCTGGAAATGAGCCTCCATGCTGTGTTCACTGTTTGCAGGTGTGGCTGTACTGGAGAAGTTAGGACCGGCTGTTTATCAGCAGGAGCTTCCATGGATGACGCAGGCAAGGTTTGTTAGCCACGGAGACTTTCACCTTCTACATTGAGCGAGTTAAGGATTTTATTTATTTAATGCTCCCTGGATAATGCCTTTTTTATCTCGTGGGATTACCTAGGAAGTAATGTTGATGGTGACAAGAAAGATCCTTCGTTTGCTCCGCACTAAGGTGCATCCTCGTGTTTGCATTGTCTATGCATTTTTCTTCTCTCTCTCTTCCTAATTGAATGTTCCATCAAGTGTTGTTGGTTTGGACCCTGTTGTTTGCTTGTGTCCGTAAAATCGACAGAACTGGGATATTCTTTTGAAGCTATAGGCTATAACGGTGGCACTATAGATCGTTGGGAATGAAGGAAGTAGCACGGAGAGAGTAAAATTGTAACTGGAGTAGCTTTGAAAAAAAAAAAAAAAACCTTAGGTTAACACACTTGACGCCCTCGCCATTTAATCAAATGGTTATTTAGACTCGCATATTTTTGCTACTGAAACCAAGATATATAATTAGCATCTATTTTAAGAAGTTATGCAAACCCGCACTAGGGGTTGTTGGTTACCCCTTGTCACTAGGTTGGCTAGAACAACTGCTTAAAGTAAAGTGAGTTGTGATAAACTTCAAAAAGTGAGTTGTTCAACCAATTAGGAGTCATGAGTTAATTTTTGGTTTGTTTTTATGTTTACGACAGTAAATAAAATTCTATGTCAACAAATAGAATTAATAAACTTAGTTTGGATAGTAAAAATAATCACGAAAACTTTAATTACATAGTAAATTGATTTTTTAATGTACAAGTAATAAATTATATTTTGGTAAAGTTTATGTCCTGTTTGTGACATGAACTCTACAATTATTTGCATAATTTAGGTAATGCATATATGCAATATTATAATATAAATCTGTTATGCACAAGCATGTTATGTATAAACATAGTAATTTTTTATAATGACAATAAGAAATATTGACCATATATAATGATGACGACGACAACAACAAAATAAGCAACAATTTTTATATTGTATACATCAATGTAGGACAACAAAATAAGCAACAATTTTTATATTGTATACATCAATGTAGGACGACATTTCTATTGAGTTATTATTGAAATAATTTTTTATAAGCCTACAAATTAATAATAATGATGATAATAGTAGACTATTATTACTATTACTGCTATCATAAGAGCTTACTATATTTTGAGATGTGTAAAGTTATAGAAGCATATTCAACAAGGAAAAAGCAGACGCAATTCTTTCCTTGACCCCGTAACACCTAGGTGGAAAAAATTCCAATATGTGTATAGATATTTACATGTTTTCAAAATGGCATCGCCTTGATCCACTACTTTAAGTTTTACATATGTTGAAGCTATTGTGCATTAGTTATGCATCCATCTTGCATGTCTGAATGCAAAAAAATGTAATCTTCAAAAGTATTAATGATAAAAACATAATTTTTTTATGAGTAAAGGCTTGCATACAAGTTAATAAAATTGAAATCATAAAAATCCAATTCAAAAAGAAGGTGCATAGTTTTATCATTCAAAAAATATTGATATATATAGATGTTTTATGGCCCAACTATATGATACATTACTAGGATTGTAAATGAGTTGAGTTATTCACAAAATACTCAAGTTTGACTCGTTTTAAGCTTAACTTGACTCAATATTAATTAGTAAACGTGTCGAGTTTGAATTCAAGATGAATCTTATTTATCTAAACAAATTGAGTTCAAGTTTCAATTTAAACTCGTGAACTCGTTCATTTAGGCTTGCGAAAATGTTTATGGGCTTTATATATATTATATATTATATGCTATATATTATTAAAATCTAAAGGCTATTAATATAATATATATATATATATATATATAAAGATTTAATATGTTATAAGATGATAAATGACATATAATCTAATACTTATTTACTATTAGTTAATTTATATATTTATTTATTATTTTATTTTGTATACTTAAACTAGTAAATAGACTCAGAATTAACTTACTTTAGGCTTAGTTAACTCAGCTCAAGCTCGACTTGTATCAAGCTTGATTGGTATACAAGTCGAGCTTGAGCTTGATATAAGTCGAGCTTGAATCGAGCTTGAGCTCAAGCAATTGCAATCTCAATAAAAAGTTTAGCTGAGCTCGAGTTCAATAATTTTTAAATAAGTAAGTTCGACTTAGTTTATTTACAGTCTTACATATTACTACTATTTAAATAAATGATTATTATAAGTTATTTCTTGAAAGATTAAGTTTTATTATTATAACATTTTATATCAATATTGTGCAACATATAATAATCTAGTTTAACAAAGCGTGCTTAATTTTTCCAAATCCATATTATCTTATAAGGGCTAGAAGCCTTAAGCAAGGATATTAAAATAGTAAAATATCCGTAAACAAGTTATATTATCTTAATAACTAAGTGATGGAGCAGATGATTCCATCAATAAAGCTATAGAAATCTCTCTAATTTCGGTTAATAGGTATAATGGAATGAGCTAAACAATCATATTTCTTAATTGTATATGCAAAACTAATTTTACATGATACATATGTTTCAACTGACGTATATATAGAAAAATATAAAAAATATTTTGACAAAAGTGCTTTTCTTTAAACAATCACACTAAACCCTAGTATCTCCATTGATTTGTAGTCTTTGGCTGAAAAAAATAAAGATGTAAGCACATATTTGAATCATCCTCTCATCCTCGTTTATTCCTTGAGTAATTTCCTTTTTATCTACTTCAGTCCTCAAAAAAGTAAAAACTCTAATTTTTGTACTTTTTCTTTAATTTCTGCAAAGACAAATGTTTATACGGATGGGATAGCTTTGTTACTTTTTGCAGACTGAACTCTCGACTCTTAAAATTAATATAACGATTTGTTTGAAAAAAAAAAGAAAGATTATATTAATATTATTCTTAATTTATAAAAAGATGTTATTTTAAATGTAATCAAATAAAATAATTGCTATCCTATTTGAATTCTATTAGTAATTTGGAATTATGATTTCATTTCTATTTTATTAAGTTTTGTAAACTAGATGTATTATAATGGTGATATCGTATATGCAAGAGCATATAAAAATTTAATATGTAGATTATCTAAGGCCACAAGCAAGCCAACTCAAGCTAAGTCAAGTTTTTAAATGCTTAAGTTTAAACCATTTAAAATTATTGAGTTTAAGTTTAAGCTATACTTTTTATCGTGTCTGTAAATTGAGGTTGAATTTGACTTGTTTAGATAAAAGAGTTTTGTCTTGATTAAAAACTTAACTTGTTCACTGATTAAACTCAAGTCTAAAGAAATATCTAAATAAATGGATGGATGACTAGTAAATAAGAATTATATTATATAACATCTATTATTTTATAACATATTATATATTTATATATATTACATGGATGTTTAGCTTTTAAATTTTTCTAATATATAATATATGTAGTATTCCTAATATATATAATGCTCGCGAAAAGATTAGATTATATATTATCTTATAATACATAATATATTTATATATTATATAAATATTAGTTTTTAGATTTTATTAATATATAATACATATTATATATAACATATAATATATATAAAACTCAAGAGCCTATTTATAAGTATAAGTGAGTTCTCTTATAAATTTATACTAAAGCTAGAGTTAAACTCGTTTTNTAGGTTAACACACTTGACGCCCTCGCCATTTAATCAAATGGTTATTTAGACTCGCATATTTTTGCTACTGAAACCAAGATATATAATTAGCATCTATTTTAAGAAGTTATGCAAACCCGCACTAGGGGTTGTTGGTTACCCCTTGTCACTAGGTTGGCTAGAACAACTGCTTAAAGTAAAGTGAGTTGTGATAAACTTCAAAAAGTGAGTTGTTCAACCAATTAGGAGTCATGAGTTAATTTTTGGTTTGTTTTTATGTTTACGACAGTAAATAAAATTCTATGTCAACAAATAGAATTAATAAACTTAGTTTGGATAGTAAAAATAATCACGAAAACTTTAATTACATAGTAAATTGATTTTTTAATGTACAAGTAATAAATTATATTTTGGTAAAGTTTATGTCCTGTTTGTGACATGAACTCTACAATTATTTGCATAATTTAGGTAATGCATATATGCAATATTATAATATAAATCTGTTATGCACAAGCATGTTATGTATAAACATAGTAATTTTTTATAATGACAATAAGAAATATTGACCATATATAATGATGACGACGACAACAACAAAATAAGCAACAATTTTTATATTGTATACATCAATGTAGGACAACAAAATAAGCAACAATTTTTATATTGTATACATCAATGTAGGACGACATTTCTATTGAGTTATTATTGAAATAATTTTTTATAAGCCTACAAATTAATAATAATGATGATAATAGTAGACTATTATTACTATTACTGCTATCATAAGAGCTTACTATATTTTGAGATGTGTAAAGTTATAGAAGCATATTCAACAAGGAAAAAGCAGACGCAATTCTTTCCTTGACCCCGTAACACCTAGGTGGAAAAAATTCCAATATGTGTATAGATATTTACATGTTTTCAAAATGGCATCGCCTTGATCCACTACTTTAAGTTTTACATATGTTGAAGCTATTGTGCATTAGTTATGCATCCATCTTGCATGTCTGAATGCAAAAAAATGTAATCTTCAAAAGTATTAATGATAAAAACATAATTTTTTTATGAGTAAAGGCTTGCATACAAGTTAATAAAATTGAAATCATAAAAATCCAATTCAAAAAGAAGGTGCATAGTTTTATCATTCAAAAAATATTGATATATATAGATGTTTTATGGCCCAACTATATGATACATTACTAGGATTGTAAATGAGTTGAGTTATTCACAAAATACTCAAGTTTGACTCGTTTTAAGCTTAACTTGACTCAATATTAATTAGTAAACGTGTCGAGTTTGAATTCAAGATGAATCTTATTTATCTAAACAAATTGAGTTCAAGTTTCAATTTAAACTCGTGAACTCGTTCATTTAGGCTTGCGAAAATGTTTATGGGCTTTATATATATTATATATTATATGCTATATATTATTAAAATCTAAAGGCTATTAATATAATATATATATATATATATATATAAAGATTTAATATGTTATAAGATGATAAATGACATATAATCTAATACTTATTTACTATTAGTTAATTTATATATTTATTTATTATTTTATTTTGTATACTTAAACTAGTAAATAGACTCAGAATTAACTTACTTTAGGCTTAGTTAACTCAGCTCAAGCTCGACTTGTATCAAGCTTGATTGGTATACAAGTCGAGCTTGAGCTTGATATAAGTCGAGCTTGAATCGAGCTTGAGCTCAAGCAATTGCAATCTCAATAAAAAGTTTAGCTGAGCTCGAGTTCAATAATTTTTAAATAAGTAAGTTCGACTTAGTTTATTTACAGTCTTACATATTACTACTATTTAAATAAATGATTATTATAAGTTATTTCTTGAAAGATTAAGTTTTATTATTATAACATTTTATATCAATATTGTGCAACATATAATAATCTAGTTTAACAAAGCGTGCTTAATTTTTCCAAATCCATATTATCTTATAAGGGCTAGAAGCCTTAAGCAAGGATATTAAAATAGTAAAATATCCGTAAACAAGTTATATTATCTTAATAACTAAGTGATGGAGCAGATGATTCCATCAATAAAGCTATAGAAATCTCTCTAATTTCGGTTAATAGGTATAATGGAATGAGCTAAACAATCATATTTCTTAATTGTATATGCAAAACTAATTTTACATGATACATATGTTTCAACTGACGTATATATAGAAAAATATAAAAAATATTTTGACAAAAGTGCTTTTCTTTAAACAATCACACTAAACCCTAGTATCTCCATTGATTTGTAGTCTTTGGCTGAAAAAAATAAAGATGTAAGCACATATTTGAATCATCCTCTCATCCTCGTTTATTCCTTGAGTAATTTCCTTTTTATCTACTTCAGTCCTCAAAAAAGTAAAAACTCTAATTTTTGTACTTTTTCTTTAATTTCTGCAAAGACAAATGTTTATACGGATGGGATAGCTTTGTTACTTTTTGCAGACTGAACTCTCGACTCTTAAAATTAATATAACGATTTGTTTGAAAAAAAAAAGAAAGATTATATTAATATTATTCTTAATTTATAAAAAGATGTTATTTTAAATGTAATCAAATAAAATAATTGCTATCCTATTTGAATTCTATTAGTAATTTGGAATTATGATTTCATTTCTATTTTATTAAGTTTTGTAAACTAGATGTATTATAATGGTGATATCGTATATGCAAGAGCATATAAAAATTTAATATGTAGATTATCTAAGGCCACAAGCAAGCCAACTCAAGCTAAGTCAAGTTTTTAAATGCTTAAGTTTAAACCATTTAAAATTATTGAGTTTAAGTTTAAGCTATACTTTTTATCGTGTCTGTAAATTGAGGTTGAATTTGACTTGTTTAGATAAAAGAGTTTTGTCTTGATTAAAAACTTAACTTGTTCACTGATTAAACTCAAGTCTAAAGAAATATCTAAATAAATGGATGGATGACTAGTAAATAAGAATTATATTATATAACATCTATTATTTTATAACATATTATATATTTATATATATTACATGGATGTTTAGCTTTTAAATTTTTCTAATATATAATATATGTAGTATTCCTAATATATATAATGCTCGCGAAAAGATTAGATTATATATTATCTTATAATACATAATATATTTATATATTATATAAATATTAGTTTTTAGATTTTATTAATATATAATACATATTATATATAACATATAATATATATAAAACTCAAGAGCCTATTTATAAGTATAAGTGAGTTCTCTTATAAATTTATACTAAAGCTAGAGTTAAACTCGTTTTGATAAACTAAGTTTTATTTTAGACTCAAATAATTTACGAATAATTTAGAATTATTTATAACTTTAATATTATTATATTAAGGAAACTATAGTGCTCCTATATTTCGAAAATTTATTTATCCGTATTTATTATTCACGTAATGTATAAATAATGAAGTAATGAGTACGGGATCCCTGGGCAGTGAAAAGGAAAAGAAAAATAAATAAATAGGTTTAGATAAAAGTGAAAATTCAATAATTTCCTTGCCGCTTTCGCCTCCCCGCCTATAAAATTTCCGTTAATCTTTGGCGCCCACATAAAACCCAAATTAAACACAAAACAGTCAAACCAACGAAGCATTCATCATTCGCCACGTGTACCATCACTACACTCTACGACGTCTCATGCGACCATTTATAGCACACAGACACGGGCCATAGATTTCCCTAACAAAGTGAGTGGCAATCGACAATAATTTCTTTCAAAACCTGTGTCCTTTTCCGTCATTTCGTTGTCTTCTATTCTCGGCCCATTCAGTTACAAAAGAGACCAAACCCTAGCCTTACCCTTTTCCGTCATTAAAAATTTCCCCCTTTTCGAAACTGATAACTTCTCTCTTCGATTTCATCTTCAATTCGTTTTCGAAACTCAAAATTGATTCAATTTTTCGTTTTCTCTCTTCTTCCTCTATCTATCGGTACCTTTTTCATCGCTTCTCGTGCCTCGATTCGATTTCTAGGGTTTCGTACGTAGATCAGATATGAAAATTTCAGATCTGTAGATCTAGGTATCGTAATAGCGTTTCAAGTTTTCAGATTCGGATTCTGTGTTCGAAAAGATCGGATTTCATTGTATAGTCGTTGGTTGTTCGGGCTTTTTCAATTTTTTGCTTCTGTATCATAAATCTGATTGAAATCGATATATCGGGTAATAATTATTCCGGGACTGTTGATTTATGTTGTTATAGTGCCTGAAATCGATATCAATTTGTAATTTTGTCGATAAATTAAAGATCTAGGGTTAGGGTTTTGTAAAATTTGGGAATTCTGTTTTTAGCTTCAATTAAATTGGGGGAAAAGTTCAGTTACGTCCAGAAATCAGATCTGAGTTCATCGATTGTTCCTAAAATCGAAGGATTTCTCGTCTGAAGGAAATTTTACTTCCAGGTAAAAAATCTCTTTTTTATAATTAAATTTAAATTAACTAGATTTAAAAAAAAACTTTTATTATGTAATTAGCCCTTTTCGGATAAAAATTTCCAGATTATACATATTTTAAATTTAAAGATCATTATCCGACTCTTAATTTAATAAAAATAAATTATTAAAAATATTTTTATTAAAATAGAAATATTATTTATGACTTTATTTACCTGTTTGCTCTTTTCATAGACATGTTGTGACCTTCACTTTATAACTAGTCCTGTAACTTCTAACTGTTCCTGACTCTCTTTTATTCCAATACCAAAAATAACAACGTAATACGATTTCTTAAAATTCATAAATTTCCTCAATCATCTTTTTGAATTAACTTTTGTTCTATTTTGGACTGGTTGCTTGCTCGATTCATTATGTTGGCTTTTTTGGCCGAACACTGATGCATTTGTTTAGTGCGTCAGCGTTGACATAATTAAATTGTTTTGATGTGTCTGAATATCTGTAAATTGCCGTTATAAGAAAGCTGCCAACGTTTTCCACTAGCCTACTAGCTTTTGCCGTACCTTTTCTTTCGTAAATTAAATGCTGTACAGTGGAGTAATTGTGAGTTTTGGATTCATAATACAGATAGTATAGCTATTTTAAAAATGAAAATTGAGTATAATAGATAATGCAAATTCTGTATGTCTGTCCCTGTGCAAATAATTGTGTTAATCATTACTCAGATAATGGGAAAATTTGTGACATAGCTGAGAAAGTAAAATGGAAACAGTGACACTAACTGGAGTACCTTGGCTTTGATATTATGGATGTGACAGTTGTTGCACTTAACATTCTAAAAGAACAGAGCTTTTTTCATCTCTTTGTGTCCTGATATGTCTAATACCTGCATTGTTTAAATTAAGTAAATTTAAAACCGGGGCCATGGAAAGGTTTGGAACCATGGTAAGTGTGTCTTGTGAATGCAATATGAGAGGGGCCTTTTCTCTTTCCAAATACTCTCTCTCCCTCTCTCTAAGAGTTTGTACTTTGGTATGGTAGCAGAGTGAGAGTTATTTACAGTTGAATCATGTCTTGCAGTTTAAAAAAATGGTGGAGAAACGACCTTTTGACGACGAGGAGACACATGAAGTGTCTTGTAAGGTCCCAAGACAGGTTGAAAACTGTGATCAGATGGCCTTATTTTCTGAATATGGTAACTCGGAGGGTGCCCCTGGAATACGAGATACTACAGGTTAGATAGGAAATTCCAAATAATGGCTGCATGTATGATAGCTGGATCAGTTCCAAAAAGTTATTTTGCAATGAAGTTGGCCAGATAATCTTTGGCATTCTACATTTCTCTCATCACTTTAAAGGCTTGTGAGCTTAAGTCTTGTAACTCTGCCTAGCTAACGTTGAAAATACACAATGCATCTTATCTGATGCCTTGCATATACCACAAGGATTAGCTGGTAGTTTACTTCTCATTCATTTCTGTAATGTGATACAATTGGATGCTTGTCTGGATAGATGGAAATTGTATTGTGTCATAGTTCTGATTGGTCTTTTTTCTTTTTTCTGCTTGTTAAAGATGGGGATGGTTATACAAAAAGAGAAGGTGATGACAATGTGGAGATTGATAAAGTCAGTAAGAGTGCACCTCCTATGAACACAGAGGACCTTCATGATGCTTTTCCCGGCAACCATTCAATTTCTTCCTTTGGCAACAGCAGCACAAGTGAAGGAGATTTCTCGTCAGGGGCACCATTCCCTGCCTCTTATTTTCCAGAATACTTTTTCCCTGAGCATAGAGCTGTGGCTCGATATGAGGAGATATACTCCATACTCCTGGAACATCCTCCACAAAAGCCGGTGCCTATTGGACCAGATCATCAAGCTGATATTCCAGAATGGATCCCACAACAAGGCAGTGCTTATTCAAACAAAATAAGTGCTTGCACTATTGAAGATGACTATGCAAAAAAATTCGCTGGAACTTGTATCATTCCAATGCCTGATATTGAAGCGTCTGAAGAAAACCATAACATGTTTGGGAGTGGCAGATGTATTTGTCAACACAAGGGCTCAATATTTTGTGTTAGACTCCATGTTTGGGAAGCTAGAGATAGGCTTGTAAGAACAATTGGACTTGACAAGTTCATTGAACTGGGATTTTTTGACATGGGAGAGCAAGTTGCAGAGAAATGGACCAAAGACGAGGAAAAGCTATTTCACGAAATAGTTTTCTCTAATCCATCCTCAATTGGAAAGAACTTTTGGCATGCTCTTTCTTTTGCATTTCCTTCACGTATGAAGAGTGAGATTGTAAGTTATTACTTCAATGTCTTCATGCTGAGGAAGCGGGCTGAGCAGAACCGATGTGACCCAATGCATGTTGATAGTGACAATGATGAATGGCAGGCAAGTGAAGAGGAAGAAGACTCTGTTGTTGAGTCCCCTGTATATGATGACAATCATAGTGACAGTCATTTGGAAGATGATATTAATGAATATGAAGACGATGTTGGAGGCGAAGTTTGTGATGATCATGAAAATGCAAGTCCCCAGAGTAAAATGGGCAGAGCTGATATGTCAGAGTTGTGTGATGATAAATTGGTAGATAATCCAGCAAGGCACCATCATTTTCAAGATAGGAATAAAACTTGGGATGACAGGGGAGATCAGGGAACCCAGGACGACTCCTGTACATCTTCTGATACAGGAACTGCTGTGTCCTTGAACAATGTCAAAGATGCTAGTGGGAACTGCAGAAGTGTTAGCTTCAACAGTATGGAGAATAGCACCGACCACGACTATATGATAGATACGTGTAAGCCATGGGATTCCAGATATGTAGCTTGTCGGGAAAAGGAGGATTTCTTCCCAACTTGCATGATTGAAGAGGTTTTTAGGGATGGATCTTCAAACTGCAAGGCAGATGGAAAGTGATCCTATCTTAGTGCTTTTAGATCATTACTCGTGATGGTGCAAAACAATGGATTCCCAAGGATTTTCATGGTCGGTATAATTCAACTAAACATGGAAACCTCAACCATGTTCTAATTTAGGGGTATCTTCAGTTTTCCTTTGTACATGTACGGTGGAGGATGGAAAATTATGCTTTCTTTAGTAGAGTTCTAGTGTTTTAGGAACTGAATTTGGGTTCAAGTGGTTAGGGCAATCTTGTTGCTTGTAATTTTGGTAGTTGTGCTATCTCTTGTACGAAGTCGCATGATGAAATTCAAGATGAACTTTCCCCGGCAAGGGGAATTCAGATGGCAAAGCATAATGCATTGTAATAGATTCAATGGTGTAATTTGAGTTGCTTCTGAATGAAAAAAAATATATACGAAGAAGGGAATGTGTGATTCCTGTTATGGAGTGCTCTACTGGGTCGTCTTTCTGTCTACTGGCCTCCACATTCTGTTGTTATTATCTTCTTTCCCATCCTTTCTCGTCTTCCCTTTTGCTCTGCACGCCGGAGTTTTTTTAAGTTAAAATAGAGTTTCAAGTTAAATTTCTTAGGTTGGAAGTACATTTCACAACATTAACTTAAAGTAGAATTGTTAAATCCGGATTGATCTCTATGGTTTAATCTGATTAGATTTGATCCAATCATATAATGGTTTGGTCCAACTTTGGTTTAATTTTAAATGAATCGGATCAAATCTAGTTTTATTCCTTTATCCATTAACTCTCTCGAGTTTGCATCAAACACTTGGGTTATGATATTGACTTAAAGAGGTATTTTTCTCATATTGATTTTGCTTTTAAAGAGTTAGGGTTGCTCTTTTTGAAGAGCCCTTCCAAATACTTCTTTTTAAGAATGTAAGTGAGACGTATTTGAAATGGGTTTTATAAAACCGAAACCTTCCATGATAGGATCAATAGGTTTTCAAAACTTATAAAAAACTTTATAAAGTTTTTAAGGAGTAATTTACAACTTGTGCTTATTAAAAAAATGCTAATCCGATACTTATCTTGCCTCGACTTATGAAAGCCTGTTTTTTTTTTTTTTTAATTTTTGTGTGAGAAATGCTAATGTTCTAAACTTATAATTAAAAAAAAGAAAAAAATTTCTACAACATTAAAAGGTCCTTCCAAAGTTGTACCCTTCAATTTCATTAGATTACCATAAGGAATAGAGAATAAGTTTTTTGCTTGTAAAAGAGAGAGAGGGGGAGATATCTTAATTGTTTGAAATATAGAGAAAACAACTTTGTTTTCTCAAAAGGAAATGCTTAGGGTTTGAGTTTGACTTCAAATTCGAGACAAATGGGGTTTTGTTCCAAAAGCGTCTACTTTCTCTTTTATATTGTAAAAGATGAATCTAGAGAGTAACACAAAGAGAGAGAGAGAGAGTTAGAGGAGTTTGGAGCTGTTTGATGGAAGTCTCAACAATATTGTGGTAAATATAGATAAGAGTTGAAGGAAACTAACTTTGGCTAATGGTGGCTAAGGGTTTTTACTTTCTTTGCCTAAAGAGTAATTAAGATAAAGGGTAAAGTAAAATTTAAAAAGAGAAACAAAAGAAAAAATGTAGCCATTAAGGATTGATAAGAGAGGGGCAAGGATGGGATTGGATTTGGTCATTTGGATTGGGTTCATAAATCACTTGAAATTAATGATCATTAACTCCGTGGGTAGTACATGAAGTTCATGAATCACATGTCATTCTTTTTTTTTTTTTTTAGTAATGTTAATCAAATCAATATGTATATTATTTCTCTTTATTTTTATTGAGTTGGGTTTTTCATGGTTTTTTCTTTTTAAAAAATCTCATAACCCAACCCTAATCGCTATTGGGTTCTAAATCAATTTCTATAATCCGACTGTAAACTCTATAGAATCAAACCCTATTATGATGAGCATCCTAATCAAACGAGTTGGGTAATCTTTTATGACCCAACTGGTTGCATCTTTAGCTTTGAGTAGAAAAACAAAGGAAATTGTCTATATATGCTTGGGCCACTTGTTAACAAAAAAATATATAAAGGTTTTTCTTGTACCTTTTTAAGTATCTTGTGATTTTAGGAAAATAATAAATAATCCTATAAACTTTTTGTCAAGCTCTCTTATGTTGAATGATCAAGTAAAACTTTGCTATCAACTGTAGAGAGGAAAAGTATTTAGAGGAAAAAGATTTCTAAATTAACTAAATTTTGTTGAGTCAGGATGCAAATATTTATACTATGTTGCTCAGCTAAATTAACTAAAACTAACTCTCTAATGCTAACCAATATAATAACAACAAGTGGCTCTTTCATAGCATAATACGTGTCCTCATTCTCAATTTAAATAAAAAAAATCTATTGATAGTAAATATTTATCATGCCCCCCCTCAAGTTGGAATCGGTAAAAGCGAGAACTTGGAACGAAACACTTGTATTCGAGAATCACCAATAAGCTTAGTTAAGACATTTGCAAGTTATTGCTATCAAGAAACATGATAAACAAGCAAAACACTAGAGGAAACATGATCGCAAACAAAGTGAACATTCATGTTGATGTGCTTTGCCCAAGCATATAAGCATGGATTAGATGCTACCAATAAAGAATGCTTATTGTCACAAAGAAGGTATATAGTCTATAGAACTTCTTTAGAAGCAACTGCTAAAGCCCTATATTCAGCTTCAGTAGAAGAAGTGGACAACGTAGACTATTTTTTTTGTCTTCTAAGAAATTAAGGTAGATCTAAGCTTGAGACAATAACTAATGATTAAACTGCAATCCAATAAGTTGGTAGCCTGATCAAAATCAGAAAATGCAAACAAAGTTAAAGGATTTGATGCTGAATAAACAGGCCTAAGTTATTGGTTCCTTTTAAGTATTTGAGAATGTGAAAAAGAGCATCTAAATGAGTTGTGTGTGGCTTAGACATGAATTGACTAAGAGAGTGTACAGCATAACTAATGTCAGGTTAGGTCAAGTTGATGTAAGATAATCGTTTAACCAATTATCGAAAATAAGTTAGATCAGACAATAACTCCCTTAAACTATTGTCCAATTCAAGTCCACTTAGAAAAGGAACTCTTATTGGTTTAGCTACGGCAAGACTAGTATCAACTAGAACATCCATGATAAATTTATGTTGGCTAAGCAAACAACCACAAGAAGTACGACACAACTCCAGACCAAGGAAGTAACAAGCAAAGCCAAGATCCTTTATAGTGAATGCAACATCCAACTTGTGTTTGATCTCAAAACGAAGAGGATCATTAAATCCTGTTAACAGCATATAATCTACATAAAGGAGAATCACCACAAACCCAATACTAGAATTATTAGTGAATAAAGAATGATTGTATTTAGATTATTGAAAACCTTATACAACCAAGAAACAAGAAATCTCAATGTTCTACTGCCTGGAGGCTTGTTTGGACCCATATAACAAGCGCTTAAGGCGACAAACTTGATTAGGTTGGGCTTTAGAATAACCTTTAGGTGGAAACATATATATCTCCTCATCAAGATGCCCATGTAAAAAGGTACTATTCACATTAATTTGATGAATAGGCCAAGAATGAGAAAAAGCAACAATAAGTAAAATTCTCACTGTATTTAATTTAACTAGTGAAAATGTGTCAGTATAATCTTCACCCTCAACTTGAGCATAACCCTTGGTACCTAGTTTAGCTTTATAACACTCTACACTCCCATCTGGTCCATATTTAGTTTTATAGAAACTACCTTTTTACCAATAGGTAAAGAAGTGAGCTCCCAAGTATCATTACTTTCTAGAGCATTTAACTCTTTATCTATGGCCTCTATCCACTCAAGATGTTTGACAGCTTGTGAATAATTACGAGGCTCGTGGACTATCAACACATGTGTAAAGGACACAACATAATTTGGAGGAAAGTGTATATACATGGCTAAATCAAACAAAGGGTATTTAATGGTATAAGTAAAAGAAGCAACAACATTAGAATTAGTAGAGATAGAACTTACAAAATCATTAAGCTAAGCTGGAGGCTTTCAAATTCGATCAGATTTTCGAATTAGAACAATTATGTTTTCAGGCAAAGACGTAGGAGAAGATAGTGTATTAAACTTAGATTGAATAAGGGAAGGAAAATCAAAAGAGATAGAAAGAAACGGTGTAGAAGAAGGAACAGGAGAATGCCCTGAACCAAGTAAAGATGGATCTCAAAAGGGAAAAATATTTTCGAAAAACTTAACATATTTGCTATACAACAATTGTTTTGAGGACAAATCATAAACTTTATAACCCTTGCAATCACTTGCATAGCTAAGAAACACACACTTAACTCCTCTAGCATCAAACTTGTCTCTATGAGGTCCAAGCTTTGTAACATAACATAAATACCCAATAGTCCTAAACTTGCAATAATCAGGAGATTTATGGAATAACATCTCATAGGGACACTACCAACAAAGATCAGTAACTAGCATGAGATTAATACGGTGTGTGGCAACAAGTATACACTCTCTCTAAAATTGTTTTAGCAATCTATCATGAATCCTAATGGCTCTCGAAGTATCTAGAAGATGGTGATGTTTTCTCTCAACCTTCCCATTTTGTTGTAGAGTATAAGGAAGACTCTTTTGATGTACGATACTAAGACTGTGAAACAATTCATGATAATGATGAGAAATGAATTCTCCTCCATTATTAGTTCTGACTGACTTTGGGAAGCAAGAGAAGTGATTGTTCACATACTTAAAGAAATAGGTCAAGATAATGGATGTTTGACTTTTATGATGCTTCAAGAAAGTCTAAGTGGATCTAGTAAAATCATTGACAACTGTAAGAAAGTAATGTGCTCCTATTAAGGAAGATATATGATAAGGACCCCATCAATTAATATGAAGCAAGTCAAAAGCATTAAGAAAGGGTAAATGATGAAACTTAGATTCTTGATAGGTATCACATATACAAAATCTTCAAAATCAGACTTCTTACACATCTTTAAATGTTGTAGCTTAGAAGTTGAAGTATCTCCTAATTTATTATGAAGGAGTGCGAGTTGATCTTTATTTAAATAATCAACAATAAAAGACCCCGAACTATTTATTGTATTTTAGGAAGCAAAAGAAATAGAAACTAACTTAAGATTCAAAAGATATAGTCCTTCCTAAGCTTGAGCTATTGCAACAACTTAGCTAGTAATTTGGTCCTAGAATAGACATGAAGAGGAGTTAAAAACTACTTTTAGGGATTGTTGTAAGGTCAACTTATGAACTGATAAGACTATGTGTGAATTTAGGTACAAACAACACATTATGTAGTGTTAAGCAAGGACTAACATGAATAAAACCAATTTGAGTTGTATAGTGAAGCCTACCATTAAGTAACCTGATAAGTATAGGTATAGATTTGTATAGGTTATGACATTGTGTAGAAGATCAAAATAGGGTGTCATATGGTCTGTTGCCTCAGTGTCAACAATCCATAAAGTAGGGTTACTATTCATAATTGTCAAAGCAATAGCAAGGGAAAAATTCATACTGGTATAATTTACAACACTAGAAGTTGAAACTGCTATATCAGTATATCCTTGCTTCATTATCTTCATCATCCAACGAAAAAGTTCTTGCATAAATTGCTTATCAAAGGTTTTATTAGCAACAACAAAAGTATCAACAACAACTTCATCAAATGGAGTATCCAAAGAACAGCTATCGTTCATCTATCTATTACACATGGCTGTTGAACTACCAAACTTTCCTTTTGAGAATATTTTCCTTCCTTTATGCCAGTTAGGATAACCGATCAACTGAAAACAAGCAACAACAAAGTGGCCTTTTTCCTTACAATGCTTACACACCAATCCTTTCTTGAATTTCTTTCGTTTAAGTGAACTCCCTATTCTATTAGAATTAAAGGCTACCATTTCAACACTTCCTACAATAAAACTAGATACTTACCTCTGCTTCTCTACCTGCTAAACCAAGTAGTATGCTCTATTAATCGAGGGTAGGGGTTCCATCAAGAGCACTTGGTTACGTACTGCTTCATAAGCCTTAAATAGACCCATAAAAAACTGCATCAACTTCATATGCGAATCATATTCAACAATCCTCTCCTTAAACGCACACATACAATACTCCATTCGACCACATTCACAGCGAAGAAAATTGTACAATTCGTGAAGTTCATCCTAGCATTTCCATAATTTATTGTAATAGGTAGTAACTATCTGATTTCTTTACCTAACATTACTAATTTCATGTTAAAGTTGAAAAACTAATGGCCTACTAGTAACACCATATTATTCTGTCACTTCCTTCCATAATTGGCATGCAGATTGAGTATATAAAAAATTTTGTGTGAATTCACTAACCATGGAACTCAATAACCAGCACTTGACCATATAATCAACCCTGATTCACTTATTAAGATCATTTGAATCATTAATAGGTCTTTCTATAGAACCATCTATGAAACTGGTTTTTAGCTTATCTCCTAAACCTAGCTTCATGGATCTACTCCATGGAATATACTTGTTTCCATTAAAAACTATGCTTCTTATCATCATTCTAGGATTATCTGAAGCAAACAAATAATACGGATCATTGTTTGCCAATTCCAGGTTATTATTCATGTTGAGTAAATGAAGGGATACTTGAATTAAGTATGGTTTTAGGAATTGAATTAAAAAATCAATTACCAGAAATCTTGCTACAAGCTGCTCTGATACCATGTCAAGCTCCTCATGTATTGAATGATCAAGTAGAACTTCACTATGAGCTATAGAGAGGAAAAGAGGAAAAGTATTAAGAGGAAAAAGATTTCTAAATTAACTAAATTCTGTTGAGTCAAGATGTAAGTATTTATACTATGTTGCTTAGCTAAACTAACTAAAACTAACCCTCTCTAATGCTAACCAATATAATAACTACAAGTGGCTCTTTAACAGAATAATACATGTCCCCATCCTCAATTTAAATAAAAAACTCTGATGATAGTAAATATTTATCGCTTTCAACTAAGATAAAATCTACTTCCATACTTATAATATTTGTTTTAACATCATTTGAAATCTTTTTTGGTTAGAAATATGGACTAAGATTAAATAAAATTTTAAATACAATTTGATAAGTTGAGAGTGTTGTTTGCACATGGAACTCAAAGTTTGGTGGCGATTTTTGACCTTTTTTTAGAGGTTATTTGTTAATTTACTCGTACTAAAGTCTTCTATTTTTTCTATGATATGTTAATTAGTGCCTTTTGACATTTTAGTTTTAAAAGTATGATTCGAAATTCTTATATTACATATAAGATATCCACTATTTGCTGGCTCCAATAGCTTAAACTTGATCCTTGTATTTGCTTTAAAAAATTCATATGTATAAATATACTATATATATTGATAAGTAATGTGTAAATATTAATAATATTTAGAAATGTATTAATGATGATATGTAAATATTTTTAGATATTAAAATTTTATTGATATTTATTCATTATTCATTAAAATACGAGATACATATAACATGAAAGCTTCTTCCCTAGTGACCCTTTTATAACAACACATAATTATACAAGCATGCCTCGCTAAGAATCCAGAATGAAACAAATATACAAAGATGATGCCCCAATGCAAGAGTTAAACCAAATAAAATCCACCTTAGAAACCTTTACCCTATCGTCTTTACCTTTTATTTACTTCTCAAACTCAAATAGTGATCTTTAGAAATATGCTTGAGATAAGTGTACTTTTTACCCTTGGAGAACGAAGTTTCATTGATTAAGATAACGTTTAGTCATAAAGATTGAATTTGATAAAGAAAATTAAATAAAACAAGTATAATGAGAACTAAACAGTATAAGCTTATTGTATTATATTTGATTTATATATTATTGGATACAAAATTTATATTAAAAAAATAATTATTTATAATATAAAATAAATAATTTTTTATAATATTTAATAAAAATAATATTCATTAAATTAATATTATAATATGGAGGGATATTTTCGAAAACGCAAATTATTTTTTGTTTTTAATCAGCGAATTTCATTTTTATACTGTGGTTCAAATATAACAAAATTTAGGTATTTTATCTAGTTCATTAGCCTAGTTTTTGTCTAATCACTAAACAAATTTACAAACCAAATATGGGATAAAATATTTTATTCGGTCTAATACAATGAAAATTGCGCCATTAACGCTATCTAAATCTAGAGGTATAACCAGTCCGTAGGTTATTAACGATGAATAATTTATAAGGAACGGGATAAAACCATCTCATTAAAAAATGGACATATCTCTAATACGTCGAGTATCTATCATCCTACTTAATAGTGGTAAGGATGTGTGCAATATGAGTAGAAAAGAGGGAGTTTTAGAGACAACAACGTTGAAAAATGGACTTCGTTGGAGTTATTGTATTAATTAGATTATGATATGCAGTGCGATTATAAATATAATTTTGATATGATGAATTATTTTTAATTATTTGTGATAGTTATCTTGATGACGTAAGTGAAGTGTCAAAAATTTTTTTTTTTTCCTTTTGAATCTTACTTATCATTGAATATTATACATGGCATCTCACTCAAAAAAACACCTTTCCTCGTAAACTTATATAAAGGTTGGTTTCGAATCGTAAATTGATTTGAAAATAGGCGGGCTTAAATCGCACGAATTGGGGGTCAGTACGGCCTGTTCATCCTCTTTAAAATTAAGAAAGAGAGAGAAAGAGGTAATTAAATTGAAAAAAATAATTTAATAACATCTATTGAGTCGTAACATGTTAAAGTTATATTTTTTACGATAGTGAGAGATAATTTTTATAAAATAATATTATCAAACTGATGATAGAGGATTAATTATAAGTTAATTATGTATTAAGGGTGGATGAAAAATTTAATTTAAGTTAATGGAAGTATTTTTTATAAAATTTATTAAATGTTAAGGACTTGAATATAAAGAAAATGTCACATTTAAGGAGAAAAAAATAGAAAAATTAGAATCACATTAAATCGGAAATTAATAAAAAAATTAGAAATTATTAATAAATTAGTATAACTTAAAAGAAAAAAAAACCTAGACCGACCCTTAAACTATTGTACCGATCATGGTTCATTTCACAACTGGGTTATGAACCGAGGATTTTAGGCCGATTTGGCCTGGTGAGCACCACTAAATATAGGAAGAAACAAACGGCATGGAGAGACGTGAAAAAGGTTATTTTTACCTGCACATGCCTTCTCAAAGCTGGAGGGTTGAGATTTGGATACATTCATTCACTTAAAATAGTTACACGGCAAGAGTATTATACATATATAGAAATCTTCATCTAACCTAATGCTTACAAGCAATTAGCAGGTATCACTAACATAATTACATTCACATACTCTTATCTACTCCATTTACTAATGTACATCGAATGCTTACAGATAGACCTCCGTTCATCAATTTAGGAAGATAAAGAGTAGTGACACTCTCCTATACATACTTAATGTTATGACATTCTTATTGCATCATTCTCATGAAATTTTTGGATGGTTCCTAACTTGCCTCACCCATGAGATCTTTACAAAACAACATTATGTCGAAGTATATGGGGTTGGCCTTAAGTGTTTTTATATGTCAATCTATTAGGATCTTCTCTAACCACACCTCCTAGTCTCACCTTCCTTGCACTGTTTTAGTTGGCTTATGGCGAATTCATCCTAATACACCCCTTCTCGAACTTAGCCTAACAAATCACCATCAAGTTTGTTAATAGCTTACAACCGACTTAGGGTGTCAACAACCACATTAAACTTTTCTAGCTTATATTCCTAAAGCCAAATTCAATTAAGATGACCTGCAACCTTTTTGTTGCAATGGGGAGACTTTCTTCTGGGCTTTTAGATTTAACTAGCTATGACATTATCAATCCATGCCATAACTTTGTAATCAAGTAAGTAATGTCTCGGAAACTCGATAATAATGTACCACCGCAACATCTCATTCTAATTTACCATGTACTCTATTTAATCTCATTCTGCTTTTGGCTCTCAATGGTTAAGTGGGTGTCTTTCTTCATTTTGACACGACTTAGAGATAAGAGAAACAAGATCTTATAATCACGTTTCACACTGAAGAATTAAACATAATACAGATTATCGGATTCCTAATTCTCTTGCTCAAATCTTAAGAAGAACGAAATTGACGCTCCAAAACTCGTTCAGTGCATCTACTTGCTATGACCACCAATTCCTCCTCCCGATGCGCTTCTAAGTCATCCCAACTCACAGCTACATGTACAACGTTTTGAAAAGGAATAATTTTTAGAATTCTTTAATCCATCCCATTCCGCTTTTCTCAATTTTTTTGCACGAGGAAGGAATAATCTAGTACTCTAAAAGTAAATGCGGTTTTTTTAACTTACTCACATATACTATAGTAGTCCATACTAATCAAATGACTTAACATGAATAGACTATAAACTTATTTAGGGCCTTTTTACTTATTTTTTATTATTATTTTAGAATAAGATGGATGATAAATAGAAAAGTTATTCATCATAAATGACTCTTATCAAGAATAGCCTCAAAGTTTATAATCCAATTGTTTCCATTATATGGAATGCTTATTCCAGTGTTTTTTTTTTTTTAATCTTATTAAATTGCAAAATTGTATATACTTTGCTACTTATTTCAATCTTCTAGAAAGAGTCGATGGACTTCTTTTTATTCTTTTTTTTAGATGTTTTTATATGTAATGTGTCATATTATACATATCGAGATTTTGTTATACATACATGTACATACTTACGGTGATATATATTGTGTTATCGTACTATTTAGTGTATGGCATTACATACATATTGTTACATTCATTTTGTTATATTGTAATATAATATAACATTATATTTATATTATTATATTGTAATAATATTTATGTATATAAGTAGTATATATATCATTCATTGCATATGTATTGATATATATATATATATGTATGTATATGTATAAAAGGCTTAACGTTATAAATGGTATCTAAACTTTATTAAAATATATAATTTATAATCTATACTTTGAAAAAAAAAATCCATTTACTACATGATTAAAATATTTATAGTTATTTTTACTACTTAATCTTAACTTTGTAAAGTTTGTTGACTGACATGAATATAATGACAAATCAGAAATTGACTTATGGTCATTAATAAGATGAATGATCTACTTTTGGAAGTTGATTGCAACTCACTTCACGTTAAGCGGCTACTCTAAACACCTTAAGCCCTAAGGTTGGGGAGTGTGCATTGACTACTTGATAGGGGTCGTGTAATTCCTTACATATGATCATCAGGTCACCGTTTAGTTTTGAGGTAACTGGAATATTTAGTTTCTAATTCATTTTTATGTTTATATCAATAAATGAATTTAATTGAGTTAATTTAGATAATAAAAACAACTAAAATAACTTCAATTTAGTAGTAAATTGATCTTTTTAAAATGCATGTAGTAAATTATATATTTTAGTAAAACTTATGTATCATTTGTGACATTAGCTCTTTCTTATATAAAAAATACATATATATATGTATATTTTTATATATATTTAGGTTTTTAATACTAATTAAGGGAGTATATGTATGTATGTATGTATAGCTTTAAACTTTGAGACAGATTAGTTCCACTGGATCCAACACTAATATCTTGACATATTATCATGAACTGCACCCTTCTTTAACTTGCTTCTCAGCTAGAGTTCCTAACTAAAAGGGAAAAGAAAAAGTAAAATATTATCGCAAAATTGGATCGGACCATTCAGATCTGGAATCAATAATCTCTACGAATAAGCCTTTTCTCTTTTACATCATTAAGCAAAACCTTCACTGTACAAGTTAACGTGCACTGCTAACAAGAATTCATTTTACTTGATGTTTCAGTAAGGGCATAGTAGCCCAACTTAATTAGTGATAAAAAAAAGAGACTAAAAAGAAGCTGAATGATTGAAAAGTTGCATAAGCCCTAAGCATAGTGAAACTTTAATCAAATCATATAGTTTCTAGAGGACATTCTTACTCAACTACTTTTAGTAAGCTGAAATGATATGAAATCAGCATAATATGTAGCTTCATTATGATGGAAAGGAATCGTTGGAAAAAGCAAGATGTATATAAGAAAGAGCACTTTTAATGGGTGCTTCCTATATAAGCTATTGTTTATTTAGAGGTAATATAGAGGAAATAGAATAATTATTATTTTTTTTATCTTATCTATTTCTTTTTTTGAGTCAATAATTATTACCTTTTAGTGAAATGGTATTTTTCACTTTCGCTTCATCTTCATATAGAGTAGAAAGTTTAATTGACATGACAATTATATATATGCTCATCATATTTAAGTAATGTTATGTACAATCAATGCATATGTAATGCTATGTTATATTACTATTTGACAAAGACATATATATGTTTTATGTATTTCTCATACGAAAATTATATAATCCCTTTTATTATCTTAACCTTGGGAAGCAATTCAAGTCAAAATATGACTTCAGCCCATTGTTGAAACTAATTGAAAGAGTTGAAATACAATAAAAGAACTCAAACAAGATATTTTTATATAGATAATATATCATATCAATTCTATACTATAACTAACCATCTAAAAACCTAAACATCTAAACATCCGGTTCACATGTTATATGACCCATCTTATATAACGTTAAATATATATCTCTTTTGCTTTACATCGTGTAATGTTCCTCATCCATTTATTTCGCTAAAAGCATACAGCATTTTGCTTGCCACTTGGATCTATACGAACATCATTCATGGTGTTATTACTCTGATCTAGATTTAGAATTCTTAGGAGAAGATCATACAATCTCTTCACGTAGAGTATAGCAAAATATATTTTTTCATTCTTTTTAACATGTCATAACCTATATAGTCAATAGAAGACGTGAGGAGATAGAATAAAATTTGATTAGTATAATGAATAATTTTATAGTACAGGGATATGAAATTATTAATGGAAGTTTGCCCACAAACAAAAAATCCTCTGAGAAAATAAATAGTAGAAATCGAAAAATAAAATAAGACAAAAGTGGTTTGGATTATTTATCAATTAGAGAAGTTCAAAATTATTTGCATAAACAAATTTAGTGGATAGACATCACTTGGAAATTTGGAAAATTGCCAATTAGCAACATTAGTGACCCACTCTTGGTGGTTCCAGAATTAGGGCAATATAGGAGAGTACATACATACATGCATACATACATACATATATATATATATATATATATGTATATATATGTAAAATAGGATGAAGAAGTAGACCAAGAATAAAGCCAAAGGAGGCACATCTTATCCCTTGTGTAGTGTAAATTTCAAAGCGTAGCATAAAACAAGGCAAGGGGTGGCCAAATATTTTCTTGGAAGTCTCTACTTGTCCATCTGAGGCCACTTTCCAAGTCCCCAATACTTTCTTCAACTTCAAGTGAACTTTTAGTAAGCAAGAAAACTAGTAGTACATACCAAGCACATGCCTCTTGTTGTATTTTCACATGTATAATCATAGATCTATAAATAACCTAAATGATTGGCCTAGTGATTATTGCTTGAAATCTAGAATTAACATGATAAATTGTATGAGATTATAAGTTCCATTATCGCTAGCTTAATTTATCCTCATGGTGAAGCTAAAGCAAATATAAGTCAATAAATATGTATCAAATAAGCTTAGGCAAGATACACAACAAAACATGATAAATCAACAAACGATCGATTAATATTAAATTAGAAGTCGAGTGCTTGATTACCGCGGTTGATTAACCTCCTTATTTATTATGTTCATGTTACGTCCTTGATTGATTGACTCTACTCTAGGTTACTTGTCCTATATCTCCACTTGCCTCAATTCAATTGTATTCATAATTCAACTTGAATTAACTGTCGAATTTTTACATCACATTTTAGATTTTTACAAACTCTTACCATACATAAGGCCCGTACTCAATCCTACCTTGTGCTTCAAATAAGCAGTGAGTCCCTACACCAAGCAAGTACCCTTGTCATGTTTCATAGTTCATTCCACTCTTGTACCAGTCATTGGGCCTAGGATGTGACTATACTCCAACAACCGCCTAGTACCCTTTTTTCTTTTTCTTCCATGGATACTTCTACATTATATATTAATGATGATTAAGTGCCTGGAGTTAACGTAATTAATTACACAAGTTTTAGTAAGTGTCAAAAGCTAGTAGTTGGACAACCCTTCTCAAACCCCACCCACCAGAATTTGGGGCCTAAAAGAGACACATTTACTAATCCCATTTGCAGTTCAATGACACAAGGAAGAAACTAAGATTATTGCAACTATATATATATTACTTTGTAAAAGGTAAAAAGTGGATTTTTGAGGTAAGAGTTGCAATAATTCCGCTCGCTTTCTATAGCCATCTGTCTAGAGTGAATGCAGTATCTGTAATTATATATCCTTTTCCCTTCATTTTGAAAAATCAATCATATCACAGAATTGGATTCGAAAAATTTAGGTGACTTTAATACTGTCAACGCGATTGTTAAATCCATTATTTAACTGTTAAAACAGAGTCTATTTCTATATTTTATCTCTTATAACTATCTTAACAATCATATGATATATTGGACGATTCTATTAATGAGCCATAAAAATCTCTGTAAATAAAAGTCGTAAATAGTTTTATAATCAACAAAAGTTATATTGAAGCAGTCATAAACATAGATTACTTTATCATGACCAAGACGATCTATAAAATTAAGGAAATAGAAGTGTTTTCTTTTTGTTCCATTAACTTTCTCCACATGTTTTATGTGCATTGCATCAACTTTCTTAAGTGTATAACATGATGAACTTACTTTTAGTAACACAAATATACAACAATAGTATAATTAACAGATATGATATGTAAGATAGGTTAAAAAGCAAAAGACAAAGGAAAATATAACATAAGATCAGGATCTAAGCTCCCATTAACGCATACACTGTACAGCTAATCACTGTACTAAATGCCGGCAAAGAAGGGCACAACAGAAGTGGATTTTAGTTAAGCAAAAGCTAACATAAAGTGATAATAAATTGAGAAGTATTAGTATGTTAACGGGTTGCTCGGGATACATATTAAGAGTCTTATACGTCAAGTGTAGTTGTGTATCTTTTTCAATCACAAATTCTTAGAATCATCGATTAACATTGTATATAAACTCGATTTGTAAGGTTGTTGTAAGTGTTTTTATCTCGCCGAAACATAATTAGTGATAATAAGACATTTTTGGGCGTTACGGTTTATGCGATGACGAGCCGGCTCAAGAGAGCAAAAGGCCGGCATAGTCAGTGACTCTTAGTTTGGTCATAGCTGGACAATGTGCGACCACATTATTGTGAACAAGAGCTAACTAACGCCAAAAGCAATCCAAATGTTTCATTATTTGAATTTTTAGTATTAACAAAGCAATCTGGCTAGTCCCTACATAGACAGCCTGACTTGTTTCATTTTCCAGATCGTATTAGGGGATTATGCGCAATTTGAGGAAAAATATATGGTTTAGTGTTTCAGTGTCAGATAGCATATCTCATTATGCCATGATGTACGAGAAAAAAAGGTGTTGAAATTGATATACATAAGTGATAATATTGGCTAAGGTTTATCTTGTTCCTCATTTAATTACATTGCTTTGCAAAAGTATACGTTAAGATCATTATAATAAAATAGTACGAATATTGATCTTCTATTAAAATAAATTAGATCCGATTTTCTTATCCCACATACTGTAACTTGTAATGCCTAGTGTAATTGGAAAAAACAGACATCATAAGTAGATCTTTTCTTTATTTACAATGATGGTAAGCAATCATCATATTAATAAAAAAAAATTAAGATAAAAAAAAAAAAAAAACTATGAGGGCAACCTCATTCGCATTATGGGCCTAATTTGTTTAGTCAAAGTGGTTTTTTAGGTTTCAACTTCCATAACATGTATGCTTTTAACTAAGACATTTTCGAAATATATAAAATTACATAGGATATTGGACATGTCGATTATCAAATTTTAGGTTTGTTGATGAACAATACATCATGGTCTAGTTTGGAAAAAATCTAAAAAGTTTACAATTCGATTTAAAAAGCTCAAGCAAACCGTACTCCTAAAAAACAATCTAATTTTCTTCCTACCCTAATTTTATTTAAACACTGGTCTTGTGTGTTTAATTTACATCGAGTCTAAGCTTGTATAACCCTATAAAGGCATTAACGTTTGTTCCTCTTGGTAAATGGTTCACCTCGTATATAGATGAAAAATATTTATATTATGGATATAACACAAGTAGCAAAAAATACTAAGAAATGGAAGTACATTTTACATGCAAATGGTAAATAGAAATGGTGAAACACAACAATAAGAGATGGGTTTTGGTTCAAGGAAATCGGAATAAGGCTGAGAAGGAATAATAATTCATCTTATGATATTTTGTTCAATAATTTAGGTATTTTTAGAATAAACGTTACGTTTTTATGAAGAATGCTCCTCTAATGAAGCAAAAGAATAGAAATTCCTTATTTATTTCTTTTGAGTAGGGTCATATATGGCATCATGACTAGACAATACTTAATTTCCCAAGTTTCCCACAATTAACCAACACTTATAAAACAAAAGAATCTCTAAGGTTTAGCAAATAACTTGATGAGACAATCTAACCAACTAACAATAACCATACAACATACTCATACCATATATGTTGATATTAGCTACTTGGCATGGCTCAACAGCTTAAAGCCTAAGACTAAAGCAATTTAGAGCCACCTCTTAAGCAAACATGGATCTTACACAAACCCGACCCACATGACCAAGCAACCATCACTTGAATAGTCGACTAATAGCCTAGTCAAGACAACTATCAATCAATCCTGAGGCTATCACCATCATCTTGGTGACCCTTGGTCAACTGCCCTTGTCCCTTTCCTAGCTTGAGATTGACATACTACAAGCCATCTTAACCATAAAACTAGCATAGTAATAAGCTTCGAATAGGGGTGTGGCCTTATTCAAAACGTGGCTCCCTAATAGGCTACTTCTCACTTGTTCATACAATACTCACATATATAGCTATCAACACTTACCCCATACGAGCTAATATGGCCTACTGTACCATAATGTACAATACTAAGAAGGGTGAGACACTCATGAAACCTGAGAATAATCATTTTCTTTGTTGATATTAGGAAATCTTGTCAACTCTTCTAAATCTTAGGGTTGCATGCAAAGTTATCAAACTTGTGATTCCACCTAAAATCTCTAAAAGGTTTGTAGAATTAGATCATAAAACCAAAACATAAATATGTAAGTTTTTACAACCTACGTATAGTGGCTTTTAAAAAACTATAAATATACTTATAATAGTTATAAAATATTTGAAATACATGATAAAAATAAATAAATGAAAAAATTGAGTTTTTTTTTTTTCATAAAAAAAAATTCTTAATTTATAACTTAATATTCACAAAAAAAGGACAATTAGAGTTGAAACTAATTTTTTTTTCCATTATTTTATTTGAAAAAAAGTGACAAATGAAATAGAAATATAATATATAGTTTTTTTTTTTTATAAATTTTTCTATTGAAATTAGACTTGAATGAAGTATATAAATATCAAACAAGGGAGCAGGAGAGAGAGAAAGAGGAAAAATATTGAAAAAGGATAGGAAAAACGATTTAATACCAATCAATAGGCTAGTAGAAGCCTTCTTATATCATTTTATTTTTAACCTCTTTAACTCAAATATGTAAAATCGGTAAATTTAATTAAAAATGTAAATTTATGCCAAGTTTAACATGTAAAATCAGTTAAAAACGTAAATTTTTACAAGAAAATGATTTTATATTTAAGTTAACTCGAAATAACCTTTTAAAATCATAAACTCATACAATTGTATGGAAGAATTGCGTTTTTAACAATTATGGCCGCATGGATGGAGATGTATCCTATAAATACTCTCCTCTAATCTCTAAGAAAATAAGTCCTAATCTAAGTCTTAAGATAGAAGAGAACCACAATCTCTCTCTCTCTATATTAAATTTTTACCGACTTAAGTATCAAAGTGGCCACATTGAACAACTTCCTAATGTAGTGACTCACTCCTTATTTGTTTTGTATGAAGTCCCCTTTAGATACCTAGACCTTTCGAACAGGGACCATCGTACCTTAAGAGGTCTAGAGACTCGATCGAAGAAAGATTTATGGCGACAATATATTTTGCTTAATTAAATAAATGCACTAGTTAAACATGTCAAACAAGTAAGTTCCTGTTCATTTTCAATTACTCATATATATATTTAGACTTCTCATTACAAACTACATATTTACATTTTAACAATTAAAAGGTGCTTCGTTTTGATTTCCTACCTTAATCCAACCTTTAGTAGTTAGTATATATTGTTTTATGCTGCCTCACCTTTACAAGTGCATGAAGTAACCACTTATATCTAATTTCTTAGGTCGAGACAACTATTTATAACCATTCTATGGCCTACCTTTCTTGTATGAGCCATAACCTAGATCCATAACCCTTAGTTACCTTCTCCTAACATGGTTACTAGTGCACAAAGAACATTCTAACCCCATACAGAGTGTTAGACATCTTATTTTTCTATCTAACCACTTTATCCTAATTTCCTTAAGCACTCAAATAACATCATTGATTGATCTACGAATCATATACCTTATTTTTCATTAGAGTTATCCTACATCTAAAGCCATTGTCCTAACTTTTTGTTTCACTCAAATGGTAATAGTATAGAATGTAGGAAAAAGAACCAACCAAACTAAACAAAATCAAGCGAAAAATATTATTTTTTTTAGCATTTGTTTGAAAAAATTCCTAATCCAAACCAAATAGGAAATTTAAGGTAGGTTTAGGGAGGTTATACGAACCAAATTGAGAAAACTTGACCAAATCGTATAAACAAATATAGTGGTATTTTACTTATGATTAAAAAATTTGTTGTTATAACATAATATTTTAGATGAATTCGAATGAATGATTATTCGAAACGTATATGCATATTACTTTGATACCATAAGTTATTATACTATGTATATAAAAATTAACTTGAAATTTTTATCACATTTCAACTTTGTATATTAAAGTAGTTCTTAAGATACTTATAAAGATCCTTAATTGCATGAATATTGAGGCTTCATTTAATTCTTTGTTTTTTAATATCTTTTTGGTATCTTTTTAATGTTTACTTGAATCTTACATTTGTAAGAATACAACAATAAAAAGATGGAAATATAATTTTATGTATACCTCTCTTCTAAAATTAAATAATTAACAAATCTTTATAAAGTTAAATTTATCTACCCTTTATTTTATTTAGATTTAAAAAAATACTAATTAAAGTAATAATCTCCAATGTATAAAATATACTTTTCTACATCTTTTCTCTTAAAAGTATATAAATTTTCATTTCTTAATTTTAATACCTAAATTATCACCTTTGTTATAATTATCAAATAGAAATTAACAAGATATAAATAAGATAGTTTTTCAAACACCAAATTTCAAACAAGCATAAATCAGACATACAATGGATATATATATATATATATATATATATATATATATATATGTGACAATACAAACACGACTTGATTTACCAGCTTATTAGATAATACTAATACATGTTAGTATTAAAAAAAAATAGTACTTATACTATGAGATTACAAAGACTTTTAAATTATAAATTATGGTTTAGTTCCTAGACTAAATAAAACTAAATTGATGTATTTTAGTTAGACAAAAATTCCTAGTTCAAACCTTATAATTTAGTTTAAAACGACCAAAATCCAAACTTTATTTTTATTGATTGGCTTAGTTTGAAGGAAATTCTAAATCAACCATAGTGTAGTCACTCCTAATGATAAATGTTGTTTAATTTATGATGTATGTATCATATCACACGTTAAGAATATGCATCCATTTACACATACAAACATTAGCAACTCGATAAAATGGCTTGGTTATTTTGTTTTTAACCCATATATTGTATCTTACATTGAAATACCCATGTAGCAATAGACAAACATTAACAACGAACAATTTAGCTAATGTTGTCAAGGTCAATTTACATTACTTTATCTTCATACATACAAACATATGGAAATAAATACCAATAAGTTTGACTAATTGATCATTGGAACATCCTAGAATAAGTATCTTATGGAACCTATGGGTACAAGAGATACCTTATAGAACCTTAATTTATCAAAGACTTTGTTGTAATTGATATATTTATCAATCTAATAATCTTTAACAATTTAATTACATATCTCTCATGAAAGCATACATCATGAACCTAACTCAAAACAATTTTGTATGGAAGTTTATCGCAAAAATACAATGCAACAGTCCACTTTTTAAAAATAAAAAAGAGCACCAAATTCATTACAGTGATTTTGCCAATATAAGTATATCCTTCATAAAACATAATAGAAAAAAATAAACTAAGTTTCAAACAATTTCGAGTATGTATAAAAATTAAAATATTATATCCCAATATATTTAATATTATTACTTAAGAACTTATATATAGTAAGTATAAGATATTTTAGAGCACATGTTATAGAATGTTTAAGGGATGAAGGTGTTGTATTTTGTACTTCACCTTAAGAGAGCAATTTTGGAAAAAATTGGATGGGAACATACTCTTGATCTTCAATACTTGAAACTTATTTTGACCATGTAGGGTATATTAGGTATCAAGTCCCAGTATAGTTTCCCACTCATCTTTAGGAAGAGATATTTTTATGGCTATTTGAGGAGATGATATATGAGTGTATTAGAATGTAAAGAAATACATAATGATACCACAAAGAAATGTGATAGATATAAATATTAAATATGAAAAAGTATAGTTCAAAAGTCAAACCAAATGAAAAGAGTTCTTAGTAAAACTTATGTATTAGAATAACATTTTTGTATTAACATTGTATAAAGTAAAATGCATATTTTTTATGTCATATTAGATTTTAGGTATCAAAACCTTACATTTATACATCAAAATTCAAAACACTATATCGGTTCTATCCCTAACCAAAACCTTACATAAACAAGGACAAAAACAATCTTAACCCTACTTTTGTTTTCCCTCTTAACTTGAGTCTTCTTAGGAGATTTAAGGTATCGAATTTTCTCAAAACTACTATTAACACTCGATTTATTCGAAAAAAAGGATAAAGTTATTGTTGGATTAAACACCACCATATAACAAAATCTCTATTATGGTAAATCAAATAGATGTATCTTGCATTCTCCATGTGAAATGTTTGGAGTGATGATGATTGAAGGTTTTTATAGGCACTAAATATCACAATATGAGGAAGGGAAAGAAGCTCTATTATTGATAAAAGTAATTAATGACAAGTGTAAAAGATGAGAATTAAGGAAAAATAGATATGATTATAACTGTATTACATATACACCACAAACAAATATAATGAATGAAACGATGTGGTCCAAAAAGATAAAAAATTTTCAAATTATATATTATAATAGAAGTTTAATTTGGGTAAATGATTATAATTAAGTCAATCTAACCAAGTCATGAAGTTGCAATAAAAAATTTGCATTAAGTGTATAGAAAAACCACATAATCAAAATTTTCCTCTTTAGCCTTGATTGCTTGATTACACTATGGTTGGGCAATCAATATATGTGTTTTCTATATTAAAAGTATTCGAAACTCCTATTACTTGGATCCTCTTATCGTTTCTATGATTTATTCATGCTTTTTTATTTATGTACATCTATTTTACATAACTTTTATCCTGAGTGTATGTTTTAATACTTATTATTTATTTATTTTGTTGAATAGAATAAAATTGTAATGTAATAGCCATTCATGAGGAATGGAGCATAACTGTAACAAAATTGTTATTTGTTAATTTAAGTTTCAATATAAGTATTGTGAAGAGAAAAAAAATCAACTCTACCATTGAATTACTACTCATAAGTTTGCGTCATGAATGTTGGTTCAATATTTTTTATGATAAGAATTCTTTATGAAATTGATATTCCATACCTAAAATGCAACTGACCATCATGGTAACTTTTCCATAAGAAATAAGAATGCAATATAATTGTTATTATGGTAAAGTGAAAGGGCAACTAATGTAGATTTATTCACTTAACGTCCTCTATTTATTTAAAACCCATTTAAGAAAACTAATCTAATTCACAATCAAATATCATTTTAATCCATTAAAGGCGCTGCACCGATTTTCCAATTAGATATACTAAATTGAAATATATTGAACCAACTTAATCTATTAATCCTTATAGTTTTGCTAAGTTCTAAATATTGATTAAAGTTGCTAAACAACAAATAAGAAAAGTAGGTGACCTCTCCCAAGAATTTCTTTAATTTTAGACTCCATTTTGAATCACAATAGTGGAGGCTCTAATTTGTGGAGATTAGTTTAGGATCTTTATTGCTTTAGGGTTTTGGAAAAACACCATGCTGCAACTGATTTTTAAAGGGTGGCTTTTTTTTTTTTCCCCTTTTCTTTCCCTTTTAAGAAAATTTAAAATGGTAGTTTATTATTTTGTCATTGGTTGATGGCTTGGTTGTAGTTCAATTAGTTGAGCCATTTCAATCAAATTCAAAGGAAAACTAGACAACAAAATCAAGTCTTTGCAACTTATAATCAAAAGAAAGTTTTTTGTTAGATATGGCCAACTTAAAATTTATTAAGGTAAAAATGGTAAAAAAAAAAAATTAATTAGTTGTAGAAGATCATTGTAGGATGTGTTTGGATAGTTCGAAATAAGTGGAAATGGAAGGATATGAGAGGAAACTGAAGGACGTTTAGTACGTGGAATCTTAAATGCATGATAGAAATGAAGGAACGGAGGAACCTTTCAACTTTAATTCCCATTTCTTTTCTCTTCAATGAATGGTTGGAAATAAAAGCAAATATACGCTATCCTTTATAAGTTATAATCATTTTTAGCGAAAACAAGAAGTTATTTTTCATACGTATTCATTCCTTTTTATTTTCTTTTTCTTATATCAACTAAATATCGAAACAAGAAATGTTTTTCCTTCGTTGCTCTGTTTCAAACAGTATTTCCATTCATTCCTTTCAATCCCCCACCTATTTGCTTTTTTTTTTTCCTTTTCCTTTTAAAATTGCGAAAACATTATTTAGTGACTCCTCTGACAAAGACATGAATTACGATGAATGGAAAAGAATAATCACATGAATACGCTTTTAAGAGACAAATATGCCAACATATTGCTGTATTAGCATGAAGCGTGAGTTGTCTGGTCGTGGCATCCAATATGCGACCACTTATTACAACTTCATTTTACTAAAATATACCAGAAAAAAAAATTAAATTACAAATATTGAGCATTGTCCAATTCGATAGTAGAAAAAGTTGTATGGTATAATGAATAGATGATGTAGACAATTCGTAAAGTTTGAGAACCTGATTGGTACAAGTTAAAACTTATGGCTTACGTTGATTCTTATAGAAAGTATGAAGGACCAAAAACTGGTGATTTTTTTTTTCTATTTTAAAATTTAAAATGAGTGCACTAGGGATTTTTCTTTTCTCGCTAGGGGGAAAACATGAATTTTGGATCTTTTCTCAATTTTATATGTAATTTAAGAAAGTTGCTAAAGATATCAAAGTTAAGTGACTTTCACTTAAGCTCGTTTAAATCATTTACATTTTCACTTTGCCAGTTTTGTTAACTCAATTTAATCTGATTTGATTGTAAAATCTGTTCAATTCAATTTTAATTAAATTACGGTTAAACTGGTTTTATTCATTTAATCTTTGATTTTCTCCTATATCTAGATTAACTAATTGAATTGGGTCTAAGGACATTATATTTTGCAACCAATGAGGTCACCCCATCATACTAAAGATGATAAGTCTAATAAATTTGACATGTGTAAAAGTTTGATTTAATATGATATTTAATAATTTTTAATTTTATTAGAAAAATTTGATTAAATATAATATTTAACAGTTTCAAATTCATGTATAAAATTAGAGAAATATTCAAAATTGAGATCATATTTTTTACATTAACCAAAGTATTTTCATTTGAAACCCCCTTGTAAATAATTTAAATAATACGCAAGATGATTCAGCTAAATTAGGAATGAGACATATTAGATTAAACAATCGGAAAACACTGAGCGATTTACTTACTAATTAACTGAAAAATTGTTCATAACATTCACATCATGCTTACATAGCCTATTAACAAGTAGTTTGATTTTGCCTATAAGGGACCAAACATAAGAATTTTAAGTTTCTAACTTATCCCAGAAAATGAACTTGTTCCTAATGCCAGAATTGGTCCAAAATAACTTGACAATTAAGCAAGTAAGAATATTATATATTACATATCTAAATCAGCCTTGTATTTTATTTAATACTAGAACCAAAACAAGAAATGGGAAGATTCCATGTTTCTACAAGCTGCAAAAAAAAAAAATGGATGAAGGATGACTTGACAATTAAACCCAAATATCTTAGGTGTTCATCTCAAAAACGGAAACTAAAAAGGAATATTACCATATTTATATGATCACCCCTGATTTTTTTGGAAATTTTATGTAATTACCCCTGAAGTTTTTGGAATATAAAGTACCCTAAATATTAAAATTTTGGAAAATAAAATAACCCTAATTCTTTGAGGAGGGAAAAAGGGCACTTTCCCCTTAAATTAGGCTAAAAAATTGGCAAGCAATACAAAATACCTTCTATGCACTTTTTTTATTAATTTAAATTCCATATAGTAAAATTCTATGGAAGGTAATTCTCAATCGTTTTTAAGTGAAATGCTTTTGTAAATAACTAAAAAGAGAATTCGAGCTTATCACTAAATTATTAGGATTTAAAGGAAGGGGGAGAGCACTTATGTATTTTCTTGAAATTTAAGTAGTGGTTATCCGTAGCTAAAAAAAAAAGAAAAGAAAAAGAAAGCAAAGGAACAAGTACAAGAGAATAACGACCAAAGAGTGGAACCTTTCACTTCACTTGAAGTTGGAAGTGTGAGTGGGGACTTTACTTGATAGCAAGACAAAGGAAAGAATAGTTGGGAAGGAGTTAGTTTATTTATATCCATTTTAATGGGATTTCGAGTAAGAGTATTTTTAGAATATTTATTAAAAATTAAAATATATATATATATAAATTTTTATAATATTGATTATATATATTATAAAAAAATTATTTATTACTTTAATAAACATCTCGAGATATCCTTCAACAATTTCTTAATTTAATCCCTTTGCTATACTTACCTTATATCTTCCTCAACCTTAGGGATGTTCATTATGGACCAATCTCAACCATTAGATTGCACTTGGCGTCGGTTTCTCAGTTGAGTACACGTGCTTCCATCTTCTCTCTCCTCTCTCTCTCTCTCTCTCTCTTAATCCTTGCTTCCATGCATGGATTTCTCCTCCTAAAACTAATAGAGTACTATACCATACCTTACCATACCAAGCACATTCACTCTTTCCATTTCTTTTAGCCTTTTTTTTTTTTTTTTTCTTTTTCAGCTTATTCATTGCCATCATTAGCAACAAAGTAACACACCACACACATACCACCAAAATTCAACTTCCTCTTTTAACTTTTCTCTATATGCTCACAACTTACCATACCATAAACTGTACTCATAAGCGCTAGCTCCTCCCCCCTCATTGTCCTTTCCAAGCCAGATCTTGCTAAAAAATCCATAATTCCCATGTTCTAAATTCCTTTTTTTTTTTTTTTTTTTTTACCTCTTTTCTTAATTGATTCAACTTGTTTTTTGATTTCCTGATCTGGGTTGGTGACTTTTTGGTGTGTTATTTATGTTTCATTAGTATGGTATTGTAAAAGTTGAATCAAATTCTGAATTTGGATATTTTCCTTCTCTTTTTCATTGGTTTTTGAGTTGTGAAGAAAGTTTGATGCAAGAAAAAATGGATGGAGATCAAGGAGTTAAGCGTGTATGCAAGATATGCAACAAGATGTTCCCATGTGGAAGATCCTTGGGAGGTCACATGAGGTCTCATCTTCTCAACAATGAAAATCTCAGCAATCCAAAGAAGCTTTTACCTGCTCATGGTTTGAGAGAAAATCCCAAGAGGAAATGGAGGGCTTCAGATGTTGTTGAAGAAGGCAAGGAAAAGGACAAAGACAAAGAAGAAGACGGTAGTTGTCTGCTAAGGTTTTGTAAAGAATGCGGTAAGGGATTTCCATCATGGAAGGCCTTGTTTGGTCACATGAAGTCTCATTCAGAGAAAGACAAGTCACTTTCCAATAGCTTTGAAGAGCAACAAAACTCATGGACTTGCTGTGATGATGATGATGATGATGATGACAATAGCCAGTTCTCAGATATGGAAACTAACAAGGTTTTGAACAAAAAACCAAGATCAGAGAGAAGGAACAGGCGAAGCAGCAGTAACAACAACAACAACATAGTAACTACTGCTACAACTTCTTCCTCTCCATCATTTGGCATATCAAACACTGCAACTTCTTCGGTTTCTGAAACCGAGCATGAACAAGAGGAGGTTGCTATGTGCTTGATCATGCTTTCAAGAGATGTTGGTAGTTGGGGTGTTCTGAATTCAGTTGGGGAGTCTTCTGATAACAACAATACTTCGTTTGGTGATGGAACAGTTGCTAAACGGAAATTGAAGAAACTAGATGAAATGAATTCTGAAGAAGTTACTTTAGATAGTGCAAAAACAGAATTTGGTCCTTCAGGAAATTGGTCCAAGGTTAGCAAAGTGGCTGAAATCAGGAATATAAATCCTGAATTCAATTCCAGTACGGGGAAGAATGGTGATTCGAAAACCCGTGTTAGTCCTGTTCAAGCTCAATCTAGTGGGGTTAGTTCGAACAAGAGAAAGTTGATTGATACAGAGGAACATGTCCTGAATATGGAATCTGCCAAAAGAAGCAAATTTGAGTGTACCACTTGTAACAAGAGCTTCCCCTCTTACCAAGCCCTAGGAGGCCACAGAGCAAGCCACAAGAAGCAATTTGGTAGCAATGAAACTAGTACTGAAGCTGAGCTATCTCCGGATTCTGTATCCGATACCAAGCTCATCAAATCTTGCAACAAGAGTGAAAGCACTGCTACTAATCGCGAAGCGGTTGCTGCTCAGGATGAGAAAGCTGAGATTTCTAATGGATCAAAGAAAATTAAGTCCCATGAATGCCCAATTTGCTCTAAGGTGTTTCCATCAGGTCAAGCTCTTGGGGGCCATAAGAGGTCACATTTGCTTCGCGATGCAGAAGCTAGATTGGATCATCCGGTTATAGTTCAAAAATCGATCCCCGAAATTCGGGACTTTCTTGATCTTAATCTCCCTGCTCCTGTCGAGGATGAAGGTAGTAGTCATGAACCATTCATGCCATGGTGGCTTGGAAGCAGAACCAGCAAGGAGAATGAAGCTCCAATTGGTCTCGTTACTAATTGATCATCTTCTGGTCATACCATACACCATACTTTGTTCGATTACAAATTCAAGAGTGTACAGAGGTACAATTAAATTTTTTTTTTTTTTTTTTTACATATTTGAATTTCATTTCAAAAGGGAAAATAGTAATTCTTTTTTACTAGTCTTTCCAGTAAATTTTTTAAAGTTTAAATTTTATTAGACCAAAAAAAAAAAAAAAATTACAGTTTCCGGTCGAGATACTCTATCGAAGAGCTACTCTCTTCAAAAGGTGAAATTTTCACCTTAATTGTATCAAGATTCCGATTTGGAGGTTAACAGCTTATTGATTTTGTGATTTGATGTTGAAATTGAAGTATCACTTTATTTCGCACCAACTTCTAGTAAAAAGTATAGTGTAGTTCACCAGCAAAAGCACAGTTCTTTTCTTTTTTTTCTTTTTAAATATATATATATATATCTTTATGGTTGAGTGTTGGGTAATTATTTATTTATTTTAATAGGGATCAAGAGGGCATGAATGAGGTGTTGAAAAAATGGGATTGGTGAGATTAAGTCATAAGTATTATGAAATGGAACAAATAAATATTAATGATGTGTCCACAACCTTGGCATGTGAATTCCAAGGTGGTTGCTCAGTCACCTACCATAAAACATGACAAGCCATCTCACTTCCATCTTTATTTTTCAAAATTTATGAGAAGAAAAGAGTACTAGTGATGTCAACATATTGTGCTTATTCTAGAGACTTTGTCAGCACAAAAGATCTGAACAGAAATCAGGAGCTTTTCTTTTCACATCAGAGAGAGAGAGAGAGGTGGATTTGGACAAAAAGATAAAGTTCATTCAGATTTTATATCAAGTGGGCATAAGCACATAAAGAAGATGCATACAATATCTAATGCCTAAAGTCATGATCCAATTGCACTAGGACCTAATCCATGAATGACCCATAGAATAGAATAGTCCCTCAAACGTTGTGAAGCTTAAATTCATGGATTTTTACTGCATGTTCTGGTTACGTTTTTTTTTTAAACACAATTTCACTTACTCTAGTAACATTTTGTTCTCGCGCATATGTTGATAAGGAGTATCCACCATCTCAAGCTCGACTCGAAATAAAATGTCTAAGTTCGGTCCAAATTGTATCGATATTAATTTTTTTAGCTCGAAATTGGTGAGAAATGCCAATTAATAAGCTCAAAATCAACTTAATTAAACCCATTTAAGTGTAATTATCTATAACAAATTTGAATTCAATTTAATGAAAGTTATACTAAACTCTATTGGAATTTGATAAAACCACATTTATACTTAACCAATTCGGGCATGATTAAAATCTCCGGCAAATCAAGACATATTGGATTAAATTTGAGCTTAGTTCCAAAATCTACAGGAATACAGCTAGGTTAAATTGTAGCTAAATCGAATTTGAGAAAATTTTAAGCTAAATTTGAATGACTAAAATGTTGCTTGGGGTTCATTTACTACCCTGATATTTATTGTAATTGCATACTTGATGGGTTGAAACATGATGGACTAAAATTAATAATCGATCGGAAAGAAGTTTTAAATTGATTATTGAAATTAAGGTTGTAAAGGAGTTAAATTGAGATAATATACTATTGGACTCAAATTGAAGCTAATCCATTCAAAATTTCGAAGCTTGTACAATTAAAACTCGATTCAATTTAACAATTTAAATTTAAGCTCAACTCAAAGTGGCATTTAATAAACTCATTTAAACTCAATTACGATAATATTAATGTCCAAAATCAATTTGAATTTAATCAATATTTATACTCGATTAAGCTCATAAGTTAATCGAGGTAAATACTATGAAACTCAAGTTTAACTCGATTAACTAATTCAAATAACTTAAACTAAAGCTTGAGTTAATTGTTTTCAAGTCAAATTTGAGTAATCATCAGAATAAATTGCAGTTGCAGTAGCTTTTGCATAATTTAATTTGTTTATGCCCGATATTGAAACACCGACCATAACATATTGAATGGTGTAAAGAGTAATTAGATTTAGGTAAGAATCCACCACATGGAAATCTGTGATTTAGTGGTCATGGTAGCTAATAATTTTCGGTGACTTAGTCGGTCCAAACATATATACACGGTGAAATCTGATTTATGTATACAGTGAAGTGGTCCAACTCCAACCGATCGTGGAGGAGTGATCGGTGCCACTTATTTTCTTTTCAGGTAAACCAAAGTGCAAATGGGCGTTTATTTTAGGTGGGTCAAGCACGCCCTCCCTACACGTCTAAACAAGAAAAATCGTCAATACCGTAAAATGCGATAGAATGATCCGTTTCTGATCTCATCATCTAAATTCCTCGTAGTCTAGGCTTCTACTAGTCTCTCTCTTTTATATATATATAAATCAATTATATTAGATATTATAATTTAAAAAGGTGGAAGATTTAAATTTGGTCTAACTTGATGAAAAATCAGTATTTATATTATTAAAATATATAAGTTTTAATTTAGGCTACTACTTTTTATCTACTATTTTTTTTTGCAACGGAAAGATAGGAAGAGGAAAGAGCTAACTTCCACTTTCTTCCTCTGGCTGACGTTTACTTGTTTAGTACATAAAATTTAGGCGAAATTGGATCGTGGGTTCATCAATGACTTTGAAATTGCAGTAGAATATGCAATATGTAACATTATGCCAAAATATCAATCGGGTCATTTTTTGGATTATATGTGTCATGAGTGAATAATGGGTCATATTATAGTCAACTTTGCTAAATGGCAGGCCTTATAATAGGACATCTTGCCAGAGTTAAACGAGGAAATATTATATATATATATATATTTCGAATGATGATACAATAAATTGCAAGATATTTTAAAGATAATTGAAAGCTAAATAGCGACTTTATGATTGAAAAGTATTTAAAAATGATGATATAATTAATTAATTATCATTAGCAAGAAGAGGATATTGGTGGTTAATATCAACACTAACAGTAATTAAGAGTTAAAAAGTACGATTTCTATTTTTTTAAGGAAAAAAAATCATTTTTGCCGTTCTAATAAAATATTATCTGGTTTTAATTAGTATTTTGCACAATTGTTCAGTGCCATTGGCGGCCACCAGTCACTCGTTTCTTCTCTCGCCACTTCCAGTACTAATAGTTAAGAAAAGAAAAGAAGGACTATGCTTTTGATAGCAGCGTATATTAAGATTTATCTTATGGTAAAAAGATTTAAATGTTTATTTTTTTGAAGTACTATATTATATGTTTATCTACATAAATTAGAGATCAATTCTTTCATAAATTAATAAAAAAAAAAATGTTCACCAATTGATCTTAGTTTTGCACAAGAAAGAAAATATAACTAATGAAAGTCAACGTAGTAGATTTTGCTTAATCATCATATAGTTTGATAGTCAACGCTAAAATGCATAAATAAAAAAGTAAGAATAAAGTAGCATTTGTATGATTATGAAATATGCTTGCATTATATAATATACATTTAACTATACTAAAGGCCTTATCAATCTAAATACACGGCAGGGCATCATTTATTCTGTTTTACACCAACTATCCTTTATACGTGTGTATCAAATACTGGATATGAAAGGTTGACAATTTGTACCAACAGTTTGTATTTGTATCCATATTTTGCAACGAATTTTTATTAGCGTAACAAAACACATAACATTGAAAAGAAATCACAAAATATTAAATTACAAAAAGATTTATGTTTATTCATATCATAATTGTGCTTTCATGTCATGTATCACGTTGTATGTCTCCTTTGGTGTTTTTATTTATTTTTTTTAATTATCATGTCGTGTCAATAATTACTAATTTTATCAATTATTAATCTTATTCTATTCAAATATCCAATCTAACGGATTCTTCTAATGTTAAAATCCCACACCGGACCTTTAAATCTACTGAGTAAAGCGAAAATTGCGTTAATCAAAGCAGTAAATGTTGTGTGGATGTTATTTATTCCGACTGCTGCACATTTTCAATGGTTTGCTGTTTAACACATGAATTCTAATGGTTAGGTCGTCCTGCTTTTTTCATGCAGTTAGGCCTGCATAAAAATGTGATTCTGCTAGTAGTCGTAGTTATAATTAATGCATCCACAAGTGGAAGTACATCAACACCCTCCAAACTTTCTCTTTTTATCTGTTTCTTTTTCTTTTTTCTTCTTTCTTTGTCTCCCGGCCAAACTCGTTAGTAGGAAGGCCTAAGGAGGAAATCTGCCAGGATGGACGTTAGTTCAGCTCGACCTAATGGAACGAAATTAGAATGATTATTTATATATAATTGTTACTGGCTAGAAGCAATTCATATATCGGATTCCATTTAACTTTTTTATAAAATCAGTTTGGTTCAATCGCGGTATAATTTTTCGAGTAAACTCAATTTATCCTTTCAATCTTTAATTCTTTTGTATATCCGATTTAACTATCTAAATTAGCTATAAAGAAGGGAAAAAAGAAAAAGTGGAAGTAGTTATTTGTTTTTCTACTAACAATCATCAGCTATTTACTCTTAATATTAAAAGAACCATTGAATTATTAGTGAGGTATACCTATATTAAAATTCATATCTACAACATTTAAGTGGTTCCAAGTCCATCAAAATAAACGCACTAGTAAGATAAATAGGATATTTTGGGTTATAATTATGTTTAGTTGGTAAAGGGACATTCCAATTGTCCAGTTTTGACCAAGAACAACAATGTTGTTATATCTCAACTTCCAATAAGAAAAGAAATTTTTGAAATTATGGGATTATTTTGCTTGTTTGGACGGTTGCGTTAATGGGTAATCACATCATACTTATCAAGAGCTTGATTTCAAAAAATAAAAATAACATCGATTAAACACTTTATAAAATACATGTGACCATTACGTATATATCCCTAAAGATATTGGTTGGCATATAAACTTCTGAAACGTGATTTCGTCCTTATGCTAAATAGCAACCATTGCAACAACAGTTTTAAGATTTAGTGATGTTTTAAGATGTGTATATATATATGTGTTTATATTTTTAAAAATCACAAGAAAATAAAAGCAGTTTTAGAATTACAGGGATATTATCCTTACCTTTCCCATTAGAAATGGATACTAATTTTAGTTTTAGGTGTATGTTCTGATTATGATTGTCCAGTGGACTTACTAATTACTAGAAATGGGCTTGTTCTACCCAGACTTTGTCCATAAAAGATTAAACAAAATAAAATAGAAAGAGTGGGCTTCTTCTGCCTTTAGGCACAGCAAGAGACAGATGCTGCCTGATGTAGTTGTTTAGTTTGAGTAAACTTGAGAACAAACTCAACTAGGTGGTCCTAATGTTGCTTTGGCTCGTGGACTAGGCTAAACGGGACTTTATAGTCCAAAGTAGTGTAATTACAAAGTGGCCCTTTGTTTATTGCCATGTCCAGTTACTTTGATATATATATATATATTATATTTTGTTTGTAATGCTAAGTTTTGCTTGAGGAATAGAATTAAGTCGGACTTTAGTAGTATTTCTCATGCAATTAAATAGAAAAATAATAGATATTACTATACTTAACTAGACTTAAAAGCTCATAATAAATTGAGGAAAAAGGATAAATTTAACCCTACATTTTAAAACCTTTATAGTGGCTACCTCTACTAACCTTATCACAAACCATCATCGCAAAATTTAGCCCTACCAAACCACAATCTAACCTCCTAGAACCACTAAACCTAATGAAGAGCCAACTTGAATCCATTAGGTTTGCTAAACATGAACCGTAGGTTTGTGAGACTTGAATCTATAAGATTTTTTAGACACCAACCATGGAGTTACTCCATAAGTTAAGTGAAGTTTTCCATTTCAAAAAATGAAAGCAATTCATGCTCATGATCATGGGTCCATCATATGTTGAAGGAGCTAAAGGTTTAGGGATCTTAACTAGGTTAGGTGGTGCATCAAGCTATGGTAGTAAGTGAAAGTGAAAGTACATTTGTGGTGGCTAAGATTAACGGCTAGATGCTAAGGTTTTCAAGGTAGAGAAAGGAAAGAGTTAAGAAATAAATACTCATTTGATCTAATAAACTGCTTATTTAATAGTAGTAACCATTTTGCTAAAAATTATTTTGCAAAATTAAATGTATTTTTAAACTTGTTAGAGTATCAAGGGTATAGTAATCTCATAGTATAAACATAAATCTCTCAATAAACCAACTAAGTTTGACTCCACTCCCTACTACCCCAAAACCAAACTTATAATGTAATAGTAGTTGGGGGAAAAAAATCTTTTAAGGGTGAAATAGATATTCTATACCTTCTATAACTTACTAAATATAATATATTTTTAAAAGTTATCACCATGATACTTACTTAATAGTATATTTACATCCTAAACATTAAGAGTTATCTTCAAAAACTTATGAAAATGTTCGTTTTAACATCCTAAATTTCCAAATAGTGAGTGCAATCCTTCATTTCAATTGGATATTATCACTTATTTATCTTGTTGTTTTATAAGAAAAAGATCACCAAATTATTTGTGCTATATTCAATGTTTTACTCATACAATCCATTTGATGAATGTTTTATTTATGTGAAATTGAAGATAAACTATCTTATAAAGATTAAAGTGGCTTTGACATGCCATTTGAATAATTTTCGGATTAAGTTACTCTTTTAAAGCTTAGACGATAAGTTTATATTAATGAGACACTTATTAGGGCAATTGATGAAGAAATGTATAAAGAGTAGGGGTAAGTGAATAACCCTATTATACAAAATACATACTTGTATCTTGTACAATGGGAGGGATTGGTCAACATTGAGTATTCATGGTTGACTAACGTGGGTTGTGGTTGTTTAAGAGTAAGAAGTCGTAGACTAGTGTGTTGGTGCAGAAGTCATTTTGCATATTGACTTATGGTTTTTAATGTTTGGTTTATGTCTAGTTTTGCATCTAACTTCCTTTAGATCAAAAGCAATATATGTATATTAGCGAATGACATATCCATGATACGTATACTAAAAAAATTAAATTAAAGTCTTTTAAAATTTTGTTTTCATTTTTTCTCCATTAGATTATAAAGTTTTCAATTTCAATAATCAATTTTTAAAAACTTTTGGAATTTATTGATTACATAAAGCGTTTTCATTTAAGCTAGTTATTTTTTTAGAACACAAATGTTTCTCCAATTAAGAAAAGAATTACATAGTCCATATTTCAGCGCAGCTATTAATCTAGTAGTCTTATAAATATATCTTTGTAATTTACATTAGAAAAACTAAAAGCCTTCATCATATAATTTTATTTTGCAAATAAAAATATAATAAAATAATTAATATATGATTATGTTATTAACAATATCAAGATCATTCACTTTTATAGATTTCTTAAACTAAAATATTTATGTACATTACTTATAATAAATAATGCATTTTAGGGAAAATGTAAATATATAATTATGTTATTATCAATATTGAAAACATTTACTTTCACAATTTTTTTTAAAAATAAAATATCAATCTATGTTGCTTATAACATATGCATTTTAGGGAAAATGAAGATATATGATTATGTTATTATTACATTATGTATTGAAGAAATGAAAAATTAATATTCATAAAACAAATTGATATGTATCAAAATCAAATGATACATAATTTTAGAAAAGTTATTTTAGTAATTCCTTTTTTCTTTAATAAGGCATTTAGCCTAAATAGGTTATGGGTAAATATTCGTTATTGAAATAGTATATTACATATAATTATATATAATACATTTACAAAAAAGATAATTATATGATTATGTTATTATTAATATCAAGAACATTCATTTTTACAAATTTCTTAAACTGAAATTTTAATTTGTATTACTTATAACATATAAAGCATTTTAGGAGGGAAATAAACATAATAAAGTTTTTTTATTGCTTTTTAAAATTTTTTTGGTATTTTATCAAGTAAGATATAAAGAAAAAATAATAGCACGAAATGTATAAGATATATAAAAATAAAAAAAAGTTGCCCATTATCTCTTATAAGTTAAGATATATATATATAGTTAATAGGAAAACGTGGAATGGTGATAGAGAGTGGGAAAGTGTGAGAGAAATGGATAAAGAGAAAGAAAGAGGAGTAAATAGATAAATTTATTAATTATTTATAATTTTAATAGTTTATTTTGTTGTTAGTTTTTTATTAAATAATGTTAAATAAAAAGTAAATAGATAAATATAATGCTAATGATTACTTAAACCTCAAAAAATTTTAATTATATATATATATATATAAACAGTTTTGGTAATACATAGAACACATGGAAACACATGAACAGCATAAACTTCATTTATTTTTACACAATGCGCTTTCCTACACACATATACATACATACATACATACATTTATATATATATATGTGTGTGTGTCATGCATTTCTTAAGTAAAAATGAGCATATGGCTCATCATAAGAAAGACATTTTAATTATATGTTACTTGTTTCCTGCAATGGTACTTGATATATCTCTTGCAAAATAATTTTTAATAATGTTTTTGTATATTTATGATATATCCACATATTTTCTCATGGGCCGTTGAAAAGTAATTAGCTGGTGGGCTAGTAGCCACGTTACACTATTTGATTGAGTAAATTTTGCTAGGTATTAAAGAACACTGGATGGATTTTGGTCCCAATTTTACAAGGATCTGTTCCCACAAAGTGGGTCCATAGCCTATAATCATTCTAAAACTTGCACTCAGGATATATAGATACAAGTTCTACCATATCTGGTACCCATCTCATAAAAATTCTAACTAATATTAACATTTATTACATACAAGTCCATTTTGCCATTAAAAATCGCAAAGCACATCTTAATCGCTATGTTTGTAGTTTCTCATTTCTTCTCAAAGTTTGTTAGAATGTTGTTAACCTACACCTAAAAGACCTTGTGATTACTTCCTTTACCGCTGCATAATTTCGAATTAAAGGTAATATTTACAAGTTTTATTTTTCCCATCTGGGAGCTCTACTTTTCTTTCGTGAAATTTTAGAAGTGAGTTTGTAAAGATTGATACTGGAATTTATGACGAGACAAAAGAAGGAATTTTGGTTGGATTCATATTTATCACAAGCTATTTCATGACTATATACTAAAAGAAAAGATCATATGAAAGAAGATAAGAAAATTACTCGTTTATAGTCAAAATTTTTAAAAAAATTTATCAACATATAAATTACACAAAAAAAAAAAATACAAAATATCAACATATAACATGTTTTATAAATACGAGATACTTATAATTACTTGTATAACTACAACTTAAATAATTATTACGACACAAGTAATTATAAATACGTTGCATCTTCAAAATGCTATATAAAGTTCCTTCTTTAAAAAAAAAAATACATTAAACCTATACCGCATTTCAACAATACAATATAAATATAACTTATATCGTACTTAAGTACCATATAAGACTTAACATATAAACATGATCAATATTATATAACATTTATCAAATATGATAAAGAAATAAAACGTATCTTGCATTTGCTAAATACGATATATCATTAGTACTATTTTCATTATATCATGTTTTTTAGATGTAAGATTTTTGTAATAATGTATGTCATATTTTCTAAATATGATATTATCATAGTATTTTTATAATTTTTTTCATGCAATTCATATTTGTATAATACTTTTCTAAAATATCCGTAGACATTTATCCAATCCGGTAGAAGATTTTTAAGGTTTTATTACAATATATTTCATTATAAAAATGTAATTAAAAATTTTATAAGGTAGCCTTCGCCTTATAGTATCTACAACGTATAGGTTAGAGAACAATCCTTAGCTATATTGGATTTTTTTTCTTTAGAGAAGGCCCATTTCACGATGCACCTTAACTCAGCAGAAGAAAAGGACAAAATGTTGATGCCTTCTCGCCAAAAGCAAAACACAATGTTGATGCATGTCTTCAAGAAAAAGACGCATATGTACAAGGAAGAAAGATCATAATGCACATGTGTTTTCATTAAAAGCAAAACACGGTATGCCTCTTTGCTTCATATACATTTTGATATAAGACATCCCATGATACATGCATAATATATCGAAATAATGCATGTGTGGTTTCAATGGAACTTAATTTTAAGAAAGCTTCGCAACATTAGGTAGTTTCAAATTTTCATATAAGTTTTAGTACCAGATCACATGTAATAAGTATGTCAATAAATTTAGAAGATGTCTTGATGTAATGATATTTGTATGGATGTAAAGAGGAGTACGGGAAACTTAATGTGTGGGGTGTGTGTGGGTAATAATAGATCATGTTTTATGCTTTTGAATATTATTAATCCATTTTTCATAAGATAACTGGTTTGATTTTCTATGCAATATTTTTTATGGGAGTTTTATGTTTTGTTCTCAAACTTTATAATAATTAGAAATATGAAGAAACAAAGAGAAAGACATCTTATTTATAGATTTTAAAAACCGATCCCAACTATACTATTGAATCTAATATTGCTTATGGACATTAGATCATTCTTACAAATTCAATGGCTAATATCTAATCCTTCCTTTCTTTACAAATATGGGCTTTTGGAAGTGGGCTAGGTATGAATTTGCATAAGCCCAAAGGTTTATAATAAAAAGAGATAATGTAATTTCAAAAAATAAATAAATAAATGGCCAACACTTTATTTTAATTTATATAATGTATGTGCGAGAATGGATCAGAATGGAAATGTAATTTTGGGTTTTATTCTCTTTCTCATGTTAAAAGTATATTTAAAAAATACAATGGTGATTTAATAGAATCAGTGATTTCAGTTTAAGGAAGAATTCAATTTTAATTTGAGAAGGCAAAATGATGTTATTTCCCCTCATTAATTATTATTGATTAAAATTGCTTATTATATCTTCAATCTAATTATGATATTTAATAATTAAGATTATTTTTATAATTACTATTATATATAATTTTAATTCTATTCCTTTCTATGGATATTTCTAAATATATAAAACGATTTATTATATTGATCCTTATTCCATCCTATTTTATTTCAATATATTTTATTTTAAATTATTCCTATTTATTAAATGTGACATAAACCATTTTTTCTAACTAAATGAAGCCCAAATGACTCCAGCAAGACTTTTTATGAACCTTATTTTTGTGTTTGAGTCAATGAGGAAGGTTGAGAACAAAATTGATTCAAAATCTTTATTTCAAGCTTATTAAACCTATGTCTTTCTAAAACATCTTAGATTTGGCTCTAATTTTTTGGCCTCATCAATAACCATTAAACCATTTATTATATTGAAATGGATAAAAAAATCCATTTACTAAAACCACAATCTATAAATTTAAAATACAATTATTATTTTTTTTTTTACATTTTTAAACAGCAAGAATGAAAACTCATCGAAATTCCTATTTTTAGGATATCCTGCGAACGCAAGTGCTTCTTGAGGCCCTTTATTAGTAAAGTTTCTTTAAATAATCAAGTATATTTTAATATTTCTCTTTAACTCTTTCTATCCTTAGTAGCTCGGGCTAATTGGAGACCCGACCCGAAAGCAACAAACAATTATTGCCGAGACGGCGAAAACAAAACCAATTCAAAATGCAACCGAGCTGTCGAGAAAGCTGACATCTTTCTGTCCCACCGGAAACATCGGTGCGAATTCAATTCATCACAAAACCCTAATTATTCTTACGAGAACACCTGAAACAACGAATTCTGAAACCTACCAGACTGCGATTTCGTTAAGGTATCTCTTGCTCTCTCTCTAGCTCACTCTGAGTTAAATTGTTACACTTAATTTGTTAATTTACTTTTTGAGTTCTTTATTCATTTGACGTGATTGTATTTGATGATTTAGCAAAATTTAATGAATTTTTATATCATAATTGGCAATAAGAATAATTATAGAGATTGTATAGTGCAACGATGTCAGACTGTTAATAGAAATGGAAAATTTATTAGAATAATGTTAGTTTCGGGTTTACGCATTCACGGTGTATACGTATCGTATCGCACATTTGTAATATATGCAGAGGATTTTCAAGGAATTTAGAATGTCGATTAAGCTCGAAATGAAAGCAAAATGATTTATTTTCAACAAATACCGAATATGTTAGGTCAATGTCATAAACACCAATATATCCCTCAACTGCTGCTGCGGACACTGATGAAAACAGGGGCTGCGACTGGGTACTGGGTACGTTGCACATTGTAATATTGGATAACCACCTATGTTATTTGCCAACAAATGTTGAAAATGGTTCTACGCATACATATTGTTTTCATTGAATATCTTGTTGTGTTACGGAAAATTGTTATTTGCTTGTGAATAATCTTTTTCTATGTTTAAAGGTTTGGCTTTTGAGTTTGAAACCTTGTATGAAATTTTTTAATATCCATATTCATTGGTTAAGAATTGAGTTTCCGACAGCATGACATTTCTTTACTTAACGTTGTGGTAAATTTCTATATTTAGCCAAATCTTTTCTGAGTTGATCTGTAGCTATTCTCATAAGATGGAAATGTGTAGCAATGAGTTTTGAGGCGGAAGAGAGGATCTTGATGACTCAAGAGGTGCTCAATATGGAAAATATCATGATATAACAGACACATGTGGAGTAGAGACTGATAGATGACTGTAATTCTATCAGGGCTTTCATTTACAATCTCGCATATGGGAAATAAAGGTGACTGTTCTCACAATGTGGAGGAAGTCTCACAGATTAGTATGAGAGTTAAGGAGGTCAGTTTTCATTCTCTTAATTCATGGAGGATTCAGGAAGAAATTATTTCTGTAAACTTCCTTTTTGCTTCTGAGAATTTTATGGTTTCTCTTATAAATATGCAAATATTTCTTTTACTTATTGAAATATATAATAATAAAAGTGCAGTTAAGAAAAGAAAAGGACATGCTGAGGGAATCACAGCCGCAAAGCTTTGAATTAATCAAGGTAGGTCGGTCATAAACTTGCTTATTTGAGCATGTTTGGTTTCTCTAAGCTTCTTGAGAAATTTTAGATTTACATTTCCATTGCAGGAACTTGAGAAACATGTGAAGTCATTATCTGAGGCTGGCATAGAAGATAAGAAGTACATCCAGCAGTTGGAGAAGGAGCTCAAGAACTGCTCTCATGAAATTGGTATGCATTTCTATGCATATTGTTGATGTATAAAAACCATATTTTTGTATATGGAGGTACTTTAGTTTGACCAAAGTCTTTGGATGAACCCTTTACTTATAAAATCCTTTTGAGAATTTATTTGACGACTTTGATTGAAATTATTATCTTTTTCTTTTTTTTTTTTTGTCTTTTTGGATTAATCTCTGTTCATCATCTATTAGAACTCTAGGGGTTTATAATCTATCTTATGCTTGCAGTCTTGTGCTTGTTAATTCATCATGAGTAGAATCATCATTTCATAGCAGAATATCTGCAGGATCAGGTAGATGCAACGAATGCAGAGGTCATCATCCTGGAGGAGCGGGTTCATGTCCTTGAGTCACAACTAGGAGATATGGAAAAATTGAAAGAGAAAATTATTGTTTTGGAGGAGAAGTTGAATAGGTCGGATGCAGAGCGAGAGTTTTTGATGGAGGAACTAGAGACAAAGGAATTGGAATTAAATAGATCTTCTTTGTACATAGAGAAACTAGAGGAATCAATCTCATCTGGAGCATTAGAGTCAGAGTGTGAAATAGAGAGTATGAAGCTTGATATGATGGCATTGGAGCAGAACTATTTTGAAGCTAAAAAGGTTCTGGAAGAATCCTCAAAAGAAAAAGAAAGGTTGAACAATTTGATTGAAGAGCTCGAGGTGCACATTCAAGATGCACAAGGAACTATTGATAGTCTAGAAAGGCAGAATAAAGAATTAAGGAAGACAAGTGATTTATCTGATTATAATGTGAGAGCATTTTGTCAGAAGATCAAAGAGAGCTTTGAAGAAGTACTAGATGACAATGTAAATAAAGAACTTAATGCTCAGCTCTTCCAAGATGAAGTCTCACACAGGCTCCCAATTGGCAAAGATATCCTGTATGTTAGACCTTACACTTCTCTCTATCATATAATCTTGGAAATGATGATATTTCGTGATTGTGTAAATATGCTGCTTAAGCCCCTCCCTCTGTCTCTCTGTGACTCTGCCCTCTTATGTGCTTCTAAAATATGTTTATGCTTACATCTTCAGACTGTTGTATATATAATTATTTGAAATTCTATTTCCTATTAGATTCACTAAGATTTATAAAATGCATTTGAAAGTGGTCAATCAAAGGTCCGAAAATATACTGTTAGGTTAAAACCCTATAATCAGTAGCCATATGGATGTAACAATCAAAGTTGAATGGGGTGCAACTGTACTCCAACATCAACTAGAAAAAATTAGTAAACATTTGACTTGCATAGAAGGCCTTGAGAAATCTTGGATAAGTTGGCTGAAACAATCTAAAGTAATTGAGTTTTTGTAATTAGGGATGAGCACCATGAGGAAATAGCATAGATAATGCATGAACAGCAGGAGGAAATTCAGTTATTTTACTCAGTACTTAATGCCGGGGGGATGAAGTATTAATTTGAATTGTTTCTAGGAAACTCTAATTTAGCTTCTCTGTAGAAATTGTTTGGATTGAATTATATATCTCAGATCAGTGTAATGGCTTTTTGGGTATATTTTCAAAATATATTTATCGCAAAATCTATTGAATGGTGAAGAAGGTGATACACTTGCTCAGCCTCTTTAGAGGTGGACAACGGTGAACCAACGAGAATAGCATGGAACAATTTTTCTGGTACATTCTATCCAGGGAGCACATTAATTAGAACACCATACCCATCAACATTCGTCGTAATCAGTCCTTATTTTAGTCAACATTGAACATGAGATATATAATCAAGCCTTTAACCATTGAAGTTGAATAATCATTCTTTAAGCTTGTTATTGTCCATTATCAGCCTTTCATATGTTGAGGAAACTGATGTTGAAGTGGCCTACTATGTACATGCAGAAGAGATTAATGGCTCAAAAAAACTTGCTTATCAATTGCTTAATTGTGGTCAGACTACAGCATCATCTGCAGTCATTAATTTATGAGGAGGCCCTTGCACAAAAATTTTTTTCCTTTTCCAAACAGTTATGGGGAGGCATCTAAAAACTATATAGCAATAGAAAGCTATTCCAAATTACAGCTAGAGGTTATACGGACAAGAATATTTTGGAATTTTTTTGTTTTGATCCTTCTACATGATTTTAAGATTTGAAAATATGTTATTGAAATGCTAACAAGATGGGCGCAATTTCTAATGATTGCATGTAGGAGTCAAAAGTGGAAGCATATTTGATTGTAGCACTGTTGTGTCATTAGATTAGTGTTGTGCTGAATCATGTTTGATGTTTTAAGAATGAATTTGACAAAACGTTGAACTTCTTTGCAGGGAAATCTTCACTCCATTATTATTTAAACTGTCAAAGCTATTTTCACCTCAAAATATGAAAGAAAAGATGCAGAATATGTCTGAAGAGATACATGAATATGAACTCTTGGTGAAGAAGCTTAAGGTAAAGATGATTGTCATGTGATACTTATTTCTGATGTATTTTAGTCCGCCTACACTAGCTTGCTACTATAACCCGTTGGAGGAGAGCATTTGCTTCTTGAGTACATATTTGGCAAAATTAATATCCATAGCCAGAAGAATTCTCAGTAGGGGAACTAAGGTTGCATCAAGTGCTTTTCATTCTCAGTGATTTTCATGATTGTGTTGGTCATGTCTAGGAAGAGGTAAAAGAGAACAAGTTGAAGGCGAAGGAAGAAGCAGAGGATTTGGCTCAAGAGATGGCAGAATTAAGGTATCAAATTTCTGGTTTGCTTGATGATGAATGCAAGCGCCGTGCTTGCATTGAGCAAGCTTCTTTGCGGAGAATTGCCGAATTAGAAGCACAGGTATTTGATTTGTGAATATCATAATTTCTTGAGGAAAATGTTTGTGTTGTGCTTGATATTTGGGAATGACAGCATTTTGCATGTGTATTTATCATGTTCGTTTTTAAAGCCACAGGTACCATATTTTTAGGGATATTGGTCACATCTCTTTTTATGAGTTTCCCAATCAAAGTTAATTCTAGAAATGTGTTGTAAGGACAACATGACACGACATTATGGTAATCAATTCAAATAGAGACTTCCTTAAATTGGCAGAAGATTTGCCCATCTTTCTTGAAATACAATTTTAAATTATTTATGTCTATGAGGAGAGTGATTCAAATTCAAATAACTTTGATTGAATCTGGAAGCTGATAAAATTCGATATCCCAATTGTGCACACATTTTTACTCATGTATTGCGAATGGAAAGATCCTGCAGTCTTTTCCCTGCTGATGTCTTGTGCTTATTTTAGGTCGAAAGAGAACGTAGAAAATCTTGCCCGGGAGTTCTGGAGTTAGAATGAGATTGGATATATCAAGAAGTGGTTATCTGCATCCATTCAAATTGTCTGTGGGGTAGGTCTGCCTATTTCTGGAAAACTTCACATTTACCAAATCCTGCTAATAAATTGGTTGTTGTCTTGAGTGGGATCAAGACCCCAAATCAAACTACCTTAGGACTCTCGAAATATTTTGGTGGCTAATTTGATTGCCCCAGGAATGAATCAAATAGAAGTTTGCTTGTTTGTTTGTTGTTTGGTTTGTTTGTTTTCCACACCCCTCCCCTCTTCCCTGGTTAAATCAAGTTATACAGAAGCTTTTTACATTATGTCAAAAGGGTAGAGGATTTGGTTTTTGATTGAAACATTTTAGACCATAGAAATGAGAAGTCCTTACCATGTATTATGCTGAGTTGCATCATGCATGAAACAGACATGTTTCCTTTGTACTTTTGCATCTTCCATTTCTTTTTCCTTGGATGAAATGCTAGGTTTTCTCACTTTTTTCTTCCCATTATGTCAAAGATGATGCTAATCTATGCTCAGTGGCACTTCACTCGTGCTTCTATATAACCAGATGAAGAATTGAAGACTCATTCTCCTATCATGGGTTGTGTTCAATTTTTCAATGTTGCTTTATTATGTCTCAGCTAGCATCTTCACCTGCCATCATCTAGAGGTTCACTTTCATGGTATCATATGAACATTTTCATCGGTGCTGCTGATGGTTTTTTCTTTTAGGACTTCTATGTAAGATGGGCATAAAATTTTGTGAACTAATCGAGAAAGTTTCATGCTTCTTCTTCCTTTTTTTTTGGGTGTGTGTAAAGTTTGCCAGTCTAGCTTTCTTATTTCACAGGAAAACCAGCTAGAATCCTTGATCACCTAAGGATGGGCCATGAGGCTCCATAGTCTGGCTGTGATTTTTCAAGTAAGAGTAGTATGAAATCAGCCCATGACTACTGGCTGCTGCAAAGGTCCTCATGAAACTGACGGTACAACAATTGCGGGGGACAAACCTCGTATATGTTTGGCATACAGGAGATTACCAATTGGGGACTCCCAAGTATTGTGTACATACTCAATGCTCATTGTTCTTGCTGAAGGTTTGCTGTTTTCTGTGGAGGGTACTACCAGAAGTGGACGTTTCTTGCTTTTACTTTTCATTCTTTATCATTTGCTTTCTGGGATGTGATTTCATGTGCAACGTTCCAGGCTCAGTGAATATATTCTTCGATCTTGCAAGGTTTGGTCTTATATCATGGGTGGTGCTTTGTTAAGTTCTGGTGTATTTGTATTTGTAATGGCCTCCATAACTAACTTTAGATATAGAGAGGGAACACATTATCCATTCTGTATGCTTGTAAGCAACTGAGGATCGTGGATAAGTTAGCTCCAATTTGCCCTATAAGAAGATAACATGATCCTTGTATCAAGATATGGCTTCGATTTATCTTGGGAGTCCCCAAATGTCTGCATTTTGCTAAATTATGATATTTAGTTTGAAGCGAAGATAACTTCATATGTCAATTTTGAGACACACCCGAGCCAGAATACATGGGAGCGCAGACGGTCAGAACAATATGATGTTCGCTGCCAACTTTTACGACGCTGCGATTTGAAAACGAAGTCGCATGTGATGATTTCTGAGTGAATGTAATAATATTGTGCTCCGTAGATTCAGGGTACTAGGTATTTATATGCAAACAAAGAGATTTAAGACCTGCCTACACAATTAAGTAAGATAATTAAATAATCAAACGAGGTTAGAAAGATTTATTTACCCAAAATGAAATGAAAAGAGATGGTATCAGCCTACGCAAAGAGATTTAATCTCCTAACATATGATTTGATAACTCGTAAAAATTCTTGAAATCTTCATAATAAAATCGGCGGACTGATGTAATATCTTGTGATATTCTGTTAACAAAATGTTATACTTTGATGTAATAAAGGAGGGTTCACAAATCAAGTTTTCTGTTTTGGCTATCAGACTTCCCACCGTTGAATGCGTGTATTTTTTCCAGAATAGAGCTTTAGAGTTTAGTGACGTACGTGGAATCCCTAATTGCAAAAATTTATGTCCATATAGAAAAGCCCAGGCTCTTCAATTATTGTAATTTAAGACGTGAATTTTTGAATGGTTCTTTACTTCTTTTAATAACCTGAAATTCTGGAACTAACGTTGATTTAAATATCGCCATAACAACCATTGACGAAGCCCTAAATCTTGCTGCTTTTATAGGCATAGGCACCTAAATCCAGTTGCTTTTATAACCATCTATATTAAAGTGTCAAAAATAAAAAATCTATATAAATTTAGTTTGAGATAGACTAACTCATGAATCATCAAGCCTAATAGGTCCATATACTTAAAACTTTGTTTGACAAGCTACTTCATAAGTTTGAGCCCTAAATCGGTTCATCCATAATTTAGAAGCAAGTTTGGTTTATTTATTTCTTAATATCTAAACAATAAAAAGTTTGAAAGGTGAACCATGTACGTGGATTTCAGACTCCTCAAACACAAACTTTTTTTAATTTATTATGGTAAACCATATTGAGTAAAATCCATCAAATAAAAGAATAATATCAAAGTCTAAGATCTCCGGTCAATATTGCATTAAATTAAATCCACATAATTGAAGAGTTAGGAAGGAATTTATCCCAACTATGGTATTTAACTTGACGAAACCTTTTACACATATGCAAATTTCTATATAAATTTATTTCTTCGACATCAAAATGAGACTATATATGCAAGCTTTTAAATCTTGGGACCATGGAATTGCATTGTATTTCATTAAAAAACAGAGAGACATAAGCATCACAATAAGTCATTCTGCTCCAAACGGTTCATGTGATTGACCAACGACTCCATCTAATGGCCATAATTAAATCTTGCCATTACTAACGTCACCATTTGCTTAAATCTTAGGGGAAAAAGTAAAGTCAAAGTTGTTGATGAGATTTTGGAACAAGTTGAGTAATAAGAAATTTGACAATGGAGCAAGTTTTTTCACATTGTATGCGCCTAGGGGCACGAAAAGTCGTTATTAACTCTTCATTTCTTTGAGGAGTTGGAGTTTTGTTTAAGTGGAAGTTGTTAAACAAAATCTATGGCATGATAATAGGGTTATTGCAAATATATATTTTTTTAGGCGACTTTTAACTTTCTTCTTGCAAAACTTTTATAAAATATTGATGTCGCCAAATGTTACTCATTAATATGACCCAACGACATTCACTCTACGTTTAGCAATTTTTGTTAGAAGACATAAACAAAAATGAGTAGAAGTGAAAGGATGTGTAATTTCCACTTTGTTTTCGGAGATATAGAAGGAAATTAAGAGAATTATTTACATCTTTTCAGGTTAATCACTTGGCTTTATTAAAAGCAAATAAAGAGAAATGAAATTAATAACAAAATTTTCCCATTTTATTTTGCTTCGATATCTTTTTTAGTTAACTAGATAATTGAAATTTCATACACATGTTTATACGTGCATGCAACATGTTATGGTAGTCAAAATCGTGATTTTTACTATTTATTTGAACTTATAAAACGATAGAATCATCTAAATTGGTAAAATCATAAACTTATATAATCATATATTAAAATTTATAATTTTACCAAAAGTTTGTACTTTAATAATGTTATATCCATTTTAATTTTAAAAAATAATATAAAATCATATATTTAACTCGAGATTCTGATAACCGCATTTACACACACATAGAGACATACACAAAGACATTATCATATATACATACATACACCCATACGCACTTACAGCTACACACACCTTAAGGGAATATATGCATGCGAACATGTATAAATAAATAACTTAGTGAAACTTACAAAGAAACAATAAGTCTAAGGTCAAGTGATAGGGATAGAATAGAATCAGAATCGCTTGAATCAATTAATGTGGAATCGCAGTTGATAATTCCTTGCTTTTTGTATAGGTTTTAATATGGAAAGCTATATAGTATAGGTTTGATAAATAAAAAGAGATGTTTTTTTTTGGAGTTTGTGAGTTTACTTGATGGTAAATTAAAAGGCAGGGAACGGATTGTCAATAGGACCTAATAGACCGATTAACAATACAAACTAGATTGTGAGATTAAATTATAAAATCAAATATAACACGTGATCAAAGAGATAATCAATAAGATTTATAGAATTATTGATATACCTAACACACCATAATTTTAAAAATTGAAATGATTACCCATGAGCAAGAAGATAAACTAATAGACATTTATTAATAAGAATAATAGAGATGAATCTCAAGTGATATGCACCAAGAAAAAATGTTTAATTTTTTCTTTTTTTTTTTTATTTTTACAATTAAAGGCCTTTGTATAAGCTAATTGGCAATAAGAAAAAATAAATAGAACTAACCGAACTAAGGGAAAGTATTAAAATGACCAGCAAGACCCCACGCTTATTTCGTTGACCGAATTGCTCCGTACAGTTGTCCTTTAACCTTTTCGGGTGCCCTTCAATGCCCTTAGTTTCCTCTCATGTTCGGATCCCCATCTGTAAGCCTAAGAGACACACATACAATACACATATTACATGTTTTGAATACCACGTTCAAATTCTTAATATGATCCTTAAAAAAAAAAAAAAATCATGTTGTTATGTATTTTGTTTTCTTTTTCTTTTTCTTTTTCTTTTTCCAACTCCAAGTGAGAAGACTGAAAAGCTTTATTTTTGCACTCAAAAATTAGTTTCTTAAATAAATGAAATGAATATACCGATTAATTTAGTATGCTATAAACATTTCATGCTTAATAAACATGATTTTAATTCTTCCGCCATTAACTAATTGCCAAAATTACAAGAATGCCATATTGTCATTTGTGTATGCTTCCTCAGTTCAAGGAGTTTAAGAACATTAAAAAAAAAAAAAAAAAAGGATAGAGACAGAGAGAAAAATCAAATGGCTTAAAAATCTGTATGTGAAAGAGTCATGCCATGTTGCTTTCATGTTTCGTAATTTAAGTTTGTTTGCTTTTAATATGAATTTAGAGGAACCATTAAAAGATGACACAAGAAAGACATTAGTATACTGCTAAGAAATCACTAAATGCTGAGGAATGACGAAGAACTCAGTCCTCCTGTGCAAGTGGCAACACATTACTGCATAGCCCATTTGTCCTTTCTTTTTAATGAAAATCAAAGTACAAAAAATTAGCTAAAAATTTGACCCCTTCCGGAAGGAACTTTGTGTTGTCTTCTTTACTATCGAAAATAGGGCGGCATATTATTTTAGCGGGTCAGTTCGCATGTCATTTCATGATAAATTTGTATGAAAAATAAAATATACAAATTAAATAGGGATATAAATAATTAGTTCACGTTATAATTGTACTCATTCAAACTATTAATTGTATTTTTTTATTTATCTTATATCGACCTTATATTTTATTTCTACCAACAAATCGTGCATCCGTGATACATATGCCAATTTATCAATTTGAAGAAATCAAATCAATATTTATTCACTTTATTCTATAGCTTAGTTACTTAAATTGATATATGTAATAATGTTTTTACACATTCACTTACTTAAAAATAAATAAATAAATAAATAAAAAGAAGTCTCAACTTTGTTGCATATTTAATATATATTTTCTTGAAAATATTAATACTTAGAAATTTGGAAATGGAAAAAGTTTCCTATTAAAAATAAGATAGAAATAACGATACTACAAGGGAAATATAGATTTTATAAATTTTTTTTAAAGTCAAATCTTATACATATATGATATTGACAAATGTATAAGCCAATGAACATAAAACCAAAATGATAAAGTATTATCTTATTATAGCTTATTAATCATTTATATCTATAATATCAAGTCATAATTCAATATGGTCAAAGAGCATGGTCTACCATTGATATCAATGATGTGAAAGTCCCCAAAATACATCTTGCTCACATCTTCTCTTTTTTAGTGTGGCAAAACTGAAGCAGTAAAATAAGAGGACCCTTTGAAATAACAAACAAAGCTTTTATTAGAATGCCACATAACTAACATTCATCTTGGTGAAAGTGAAAAAAAAAAAAAAAAATTGTCACAACTACATGTAAATCATGGAGCATAGCACATCTACTTTGAACCATATCATAGGAAAGTTTTATCAAATGTCTTGTGCATTCTACAATTTCAAGTATTTTGAACTCCAACTCTACACAGTATTTGCTATTTGTTCTCTACTCTAGCTTTCCTTAGTAAAAGTAAAAGACCTAAATTATTTAGAAAAATTACATGAAAAGAAAAATTAAAAATTACATCTATAAATTTCTCTAATCTACATTAGATGATCCCGTAATAAAGAATACATTATATTACTCACACTTAATCTAAAGCATACAATGATAAAACTCAAATATAAGAGATATACATTTTAGAAAGAAAAACATGTTTGTATAAATTATGGCTTGCCTATGAAATAAATGGATGTATGTACATTTACAAAAGCATTATAGAATCCGTAACGTCTTAGAACTCAGAACGTTATGATCCACCACGTGTCCTTAACTTCTATTGATACATTAGGTGTGTAGAAACTAGCAACTTATCTAAGATCCACAAAATAATTGCAAAAAATCTTCTAGCTCACAAATAATACAACTCCTTCATCATTAGTAAAATAATAACATAAATAGTCATTCATTTCATCCTACACTAGGATGTCACATGACTTGCCTAAATAATATAAATATAATAACTTGACTAGAATTCTTACAATTTTACGAGTAACATAAAACACATAACCAATAGAAATCATAGGCAACTTCACCCAACAGGTGGCAATAAAAATCAAATCCCAATTGTTGTCCATGCCTATTGTCTATTCTACACATACCTCATCCATCCTCAAGTAACAATCTCCATTTTCTTCTTAGTTATGAACTTTACTGGCATTATCATATCTTTCGATAATATCATCATAACGTGAACTTGCAACTAAAAAAAAAGTAATTCTCATAGGGTAACCTAACGTCCAGTATAGGATACTACACATATACACGTAAACATACATGTAACAAGTCAAGCACACAAAAGTAACAATCATAAATGAAACAATCAATCGATTAGATCTTGTTATTTCAGTTCACAAGCAACACAGTCCCTACTTCGTAATACTTAAAGTTATTCACTGCCCTTACATACATGATATATATTACATAAGTATTGATTTTAGATTCTCTTTAATCACCCAAGTGTCAAAAGCTATCCTAAATCTACTTGGGTCATTTTAGTACGGGACTCCACCGGGAACAATATTGTGTAAAGATCACCAGGTACCTCATTAACATCACTAGACCCAACAAGTAGGTAGTTGAAACCAAGCACAACCGGTAACACAATTAAGTCTAAATTTCAAATTAGTTTGGTTTATATATACTAGCCTAACAAACAAATTCAGTAAACATATATCCCATACCTAAAGCTCCTATCTCAAAAAGATTCGAAACCACATATCATCTAGCATCTATTCAAAATATAAATGCTAGCTTAGAATTCAATAAATTCTACAACTCAATACTTTTTTCCTTTAACTTGACCTTCTCCCTTATACTTTAAGATTGTTAACTGAAATTTACGTAACTTTTCATATCCTTCCATAATATATATGTACCGACCCTTATACTCTCACGCGAACATAACATATTATATACGTTATTTTATATATTATATTAAATATATACATACATTATTTTATATTCACATATATTTAATATAAACATAACATTTATAATATATCCATGATTATATATATATTTTATTCTTTTTCCTTTTCTTTATTTTTTCCTTTCCGCTGTTTTCTTTCTTTTTTTTTTCGCCATTGCTTTTAGCTCTCTCACTCTCACTCTCCTCTCTCTCTCTCTCATCAACACAAACACATACATTTCACACACACACACCTCACTCACTATCATACACACACACACATAAGCACATCTTTCACCAATGGGGCACACATACACCCATGTTCACACATACACATATCCTTTACTGATGGCACATATACACCCACATTTACGTCGTTACGTAGTATATACACACATATCCATGCCCAATTGCACACACACACATACATTGACACCACTCGCTCCCGTTGGTGTACCCACATGTCTACTCTACACCGGACACCACATAGCCATACTCCAATACACAAACATTGCCTGACACACCAATCATACTAACAATTATAACCCTTTCTCCCAAAACTTTAAGAAAAACTTTAAGGATATAAATTGATAAAGTAAAACGAAAATAAAATGAAAACTTACTTGAATATGGGAGAATTTTCGCTGAATTTTCCTTTCAATAATGCAATTCTTGATTAAGGATTTGGGGTTGAGTTAAAAATTATAAGTTTTCTATTCTTGTAGAAAAGTAACGTGATATTTTTTATAGGGAAAATATATGGGGTTTATTTAGGATTATAAATAGTAGGAAGTTTGAATTTTTTTTCATAATCAAATTATCCCTACTATCCCTTATAAATTACAAGCTATATTATATTTGAAAATAACAACTCCTTTATTTTCTTTATTAATTTAATTATTGATTTGGGCTTTACAACTTTTCCCCTCTCAACAAAACTTTCGTCCTCAAAAGTTTACAACCCTAGATTTTAAAACAACTTTGAATGCTTACTCTTGATTTCTTCCTTAAGCGCCCATTTAATTTTTGTTCCCTTATACTTTGAGAATGCTAACTTCACTTTACTTTATTTCTTTCATCAAGTTTAGCTACCACTCTAATCATTAACTATTCTTTCTGTTATGAGTGAAGTATTCATCATCATGTCATATTATCATTTTTATCGTAACAATTCCTTGTGCAGCTCTATAATTACAATGTACGAGTGTTCACTTCTCAAATTTTCTCCACTTGCAATAGTTCTCAAGTTGTCCCACATTTACTACTACCGCATCTCACTCAACAACAACTTATTTCCTTTACGTGTCCCTAGCTCATTATTAGATTGCAAGAGAAAGTTTTATTATTACTATTAATATTATTGTTATTCTTACTTATACACCCTTCTTCAATTGGTTAAACCGTATTAATTAATTATTTTCTTCATAGATTTTAAAGTAGTTGGTTCATTTAATATTAATGTTTTTTACATCCCTTAAGATTAATCTCACCTTTTAATTTATTTCTTTAAGCTTTAATAGGTTTACTGAATTTTTGTGTATTTTGTCATTCTTTGTAATCTCTTTAGTTACTATTCCTTATTATTACTACTATAATAATCTAAGTTATAGGTATTCATAAGTTACTCTTCTCAAGTTAGAGGCCAATATGTTTGTGGCCTCTAACTAAACCAATAAGCTCTTGAATAGAATTAGTGAGATTCTAAATCTGATATTCCAAGTTGTCAACATATCGCTTCAAACTTCCACGAAGGCTATCATCACCACTATTATTGACACTATCTTCAAGCATTCTTGTTCATACAGTATTTTCTAGAAAATTGAACAAACACGATTTCCAGTAAAACACAACTACAATAACCCAGAAATAACTACTAATCGACTTCTGTAGCTACCCATAATGATTAAACACTTCAATAGCAACTAGAATCAACTACTGAAATTACTGTTACTAGACCCAATCATTAGCAAAATACTACAACTACTAAAAACAAGAACAACACACTACATTATAGAATGATAACTAACAGATGTTCAAATGACGAAACAGAATTTGAAGAACATTATACGTATATCTTCCCAAAGCTCTGATACTAGCAAAGCTGATGCAAATTCACGAATATGCAACCAGCATGAACCACGACTGGGTATGCGATGTTCGAGTGGGATGAGGAATGGGAAGTGGAAAGGGGTTTTTACTGCAAATGTATATGGATATCACACACTAAGATATAAACACAATCAGGGATTGAGCTCAAAATAGAGTTCAATGCGACTCATGAACCCTATATGTCACACAGGTTTCAAATGAGACATTTGATATGACTCATTAACTCGCTCAAATAAAGAGGTCCACTACAATCTTAAGGACAAGATTGATAAAAACACAAGAAAAATTAAAGAATTATCCAACACTCAATAACCTAGCAATGCTAGCTTTAAAAGCTTAAGAATGACTTTGCTCGAAAGTGGAAAGTTCAAAGTGTAAACACACTGTCTGAATATTTTTCACTTATTTGATCCTCTGCTAATTACAAATATTACTATTTATAGCAAGTCCTAAAACTCTAATGAAAAAAAAATGTAAATAATATACAAGACCTTAAACCCTAAAGAATTGCCTACAATTGAAATAAAGAAAATATATACAAAGTATATAAACTGTACATTTAATAGGGTAGTCAGTATGCAGTCATTCGAGCTATCTGTGGGCTCAGCAAGGGCAAGTTGGTAGTAAGGTGCAAAAGTCAAGGTGGGATGTTTGGGAGTCTTATTATGCTTAACCGAACTCTGAGTGAGGTCGACCCACAGTTACTGCACTCGTGGATTGCTTAACGTGAACTTTTCCATGTTGTACTGAGCTGTTCTTTGGCCTCGAGTGCTTAGCCATATGGTCTTTCAACTTCTCGACAAATGATAGACTTAATGCTGAGTAGCTCCTTTTCTTTCTCTTGGTCATCCGGTATTAGCTAAGTCGAGGCCAACCTCAGCTTTGAACAATTTAGCCTCGGGTTAGGATAAGTCGACTTTAGCTTCTAGCAGGTCAGCATCAGCTTGGGACAGGTCAGCTTCAACTTGGAGATCGTCATGAACTAATTCCTATCACCTAAGTTTTTCTGATACAAAGGTATCGTGATATTTTTTGTAAGGAAAAGATGTAGGGTTTATTTGAGATAAGGGATAGTAAAAAGTTTGAATCTTTTCATGTAACTAAATTGCCTCTGCTATTCCTTATAAATTATAAGTTATACCATGTCTAAAAATAACAACTCCTTTATTTTCTTTAATTTCTTTATTAATTTAATTATTGACTTCGGCTTTACAGAATCCTTACACTTTGTCACCTCACTTCATAAATAACATGATAGAACCAAAGCACACCAAATCTCCTCCTTAATTTCTTCAATAGGCATTGTGTCCTCTCTGTTTGATTCAATTATTTGGAATTAGTACACATCTATACACAAACAGATAACTCTTTTTCCAATTGAGTGGTAAGAAGTTGAGGTCAATTAAAAGACAATATACGAAAAAAGAATTCAAAATAAAAAGTATTAAATGTAATTGAGATATTTAAAAATATGGAAACAACTTACTTTCCTGACTTAGGTGTGATAAAATCAATAAACTTCTTCTTAAACTTTTACACTATATTTAGAATGAAGAAAGTAGAGGGAAGGAATGGGAAGAGAATGAATCAAGAGGGACTTGATTGATTTTCCCTTGTTTCGAAAGAAGGAAAATTAGGAAGGAATAAATGTGGGGAGGAAATAAATCCATGGCTCCTACTATAATTTGATTCCTCCCAAAATGAAGAGAAAATGGTGGGAATATGAAAATTTGAAGAAATTTTTCATTTTGCCCCTTATAGTTAATTAGATTATTAATTATTATAGGTATTTTAGTAATTTAGTACTACATCTTTTATATATTTAAAAATAATTAGTTTTTCCTTTATTTTCTTTTCCCTCTCTAAACAAACATGCATAAAAGAATTAAATCACCTCATATTTTTCATCTTTTCAATTCCTTCCCTCTTTCTAAATATAGCGTTAATGTTGGCAGACTTAGAGAGAGAAGCACTACCGGTACTAAGATCTATGTTTGTTGATTTTTTGTCTCATAAACTTGTGGTAGAGGAAAGCTGCCTCTTCATTTTCCAGAAATTCATATTCATTCATTATATACAATATTATAATTTAATGTATAAATAACGAAATAAGAAAGAGTCAAAAAAAGGGATGGGTACGATATTGAAGTCTGAAATAGATAAATTACTCGAAAACAGGATGCAACGGCATCTCCATGAGAGTAAAGAAGGAATACATTATCCCCAATAGGCAAGCCATTGCTTATCGTCTATCTTTCTGGGGCTTTTTATTATAATCACCGATGCATATATATTTAACTACTTTATCACTTATACTCTATAGATATAATCTATATATAATATTAAACTCATAACTAACATACGAACTTAAAAGTAAATGGGGGAACAAACAACAACATCAAAGACAGCTTGCCAACATCAATTATATCCAAAAGATTGAAAAAAACAAAAAAAAAAAAAAAAGGAAGCTCAGGTATAGATCGGATCAAAAAAGTGTAAAATAAAATTAGAAATGGAGTGAGGATAATTTTACCCAGCAAGTGAATGAAGGTGTGTCATCAATGTCCAATAGCGGCCCATTTTTCTCATTTATCAACCACCAAAATAAAACCAAAAGAATTTAAGAACAACAAAATAAAAATTGGTGATGATGATAATGCCAGCCGTCTTCTTTATTTCGAGGAGAATAATAAAGGGAGAAAAAGAAAGGATAAAAGTGATAGAGAAAATAAAATGTTTAGTTTTATTATTTTGGTTATCAAATGTAAAGAAAGTATTTTTTGATGACTAATAAGAGAGAAGAAAGAGATTCGAGTTAGATAAATATATCTATTTTATAAGTTACTCTATAAATTTAATAATTTGATTCAATGTTAGTTTTTTTGCTATAAAAATTTAATTGGAAGGCTATACCATAATTTTAAAAGGGATATTTATACAAAAGTTTTCTAACTTTAATAATATAAATAATTATGTTTTAATTATATTCCTTTCATCTTCATGTTATCATCTCTGTATATCATATTCATGTTATCCTAGATTACAAATCCATAAATCATTTAGGTAGACGTAGGTATGAGTTGAGTCGAACTCATGTCCTAACAAAGAACCGACATGCCTTGTGTGGTTCGGCCTGTAGACTTAGCAGGCTAATGGCTCAAGGGTGGTTCGGCCTCGAGACACGCAGATCCACTAGGTCCAAGCCAAGTTTGTCAAGGAAAAGAAATGAAGAAAGAAAAGACAAGACATTGAAATATTTGTCCTCCTCTCCTATACATTCACGTACATTTTTTCACAACTGACACAAGATACATACACATGCACACAAAGACTACAGTATACAGTCATTCTAATAAGATTTATGAATATTTTTGTCGGCCTTCTTCTGAAAACTATCTCATTTGTCAATATTTTTCATGTATTGTTAAATTTTATGACCACTTTATAGTGTTATATTGCAATAAACATTAACATGGCACTACTTGTATCATTTTGCTTCAAATCATGAGTTGTCCAAACAAATGATTGGAATGAAGCAAAGGAAAGCATCAAAGATTAAGGAAAGACAACAAAGGAGATTGCATTGATGAAAAGTTAGATTACTTCTAAGGTTGTTTAGCACATGTAAAGTTATGGTGAAATGCATGGAAAACATTTCTCTAATCAATGTTATTATCTATTTTTACAAGGAAAATCACAATGAAAGAGATTAATTTTTTAAAATAAATTTAAGTAAAGGATCAATATTTCACCAAGCAATTCAAATAAAGAATTCATAATAAACAATTCATTAAATTATTTGAACTATTTTGTGAAATGTTAATTCTTTATTTGAACTTTTCAAAATGTTAATTCTTTATTTGAATTATATTATAAAATATGAGTCCCTTATTTGAATTTTTCGAAAACGTCGATTCTTTATTTAAATTTTTTGAAAACGTCAATCCCTTATTTAAACTAATTCCAAAACATTGATCCCTTCATTATAATTTTCCTGTTTTTATGATACTTCATTATATCATCTATCTATAAGTGATTCATGTCTCAGTCTTACATATATTTCTCAAACTCTCAAACTTCCTCCTTGTAAACACTTTCTTGAACATCTATATAATTCAAAAAAGACTTTATTGATGTTGAGCTTTAAGAAAGTGGTTGGCATGGAAAATAAAATAAAAATATAAAAACTTAAATTATTCAATTAAGTACATCATCATAAATAACCTAAAAATTAGAAAAATTATTAAAAATTAACCGAAAGACAGCACACCCACAAGCCAATGGTCACTTGACCTACTATTGATGGGGTTGGATCACTCATTGCACCGGGAGGGTTATGCAATTGCACTAAGGTGGTAGACCTCTATCCCCACTCCTTAATTAAAATATAAAAAATAAATTATAGAATACCCGAATGAGTCACGCAACTCATGCATGATTTGATAGGTTTTCCTTTCATTTTCCTTTTTCTTTTTTATAATTATGAATAGGTGGTCATCCATCACTTTAGAATAGTAGGTAATTCAATCCTATCTATAGTAAATAGAGCGATTACCTTTTTAGCAGGTACCAACTCACATATACAAAATGGTGTCATTCTAGCCACCCCTTTGTTATAAGGTTAGTGTTTTTTTTTCTTCAATTTTCAATTTTTATTTATATTCTTAGTTATTTAATTATTATCTTATAATTACTTTAATTATTTAAGTTTTTATTTTTTTAATTTTTATAATTCAATTGTGTTTCTTATATTAATTTTATTTTATTTAATTAAACCAATTATTTAGACAAATCAAAACATGTTGCGTGTTACTACTAATAACAAAACTAACAACAAACTAATAGAGGATTTGTTTGCAAATTATTGTAAATGTTAAGAATTGAAATAAAAAGGAAAAAATTAAACATTTAAAAATCAAATAAAAAAATGATAAACTTTGAGGACTAAATTTGTATGTTTCTTTTCACTATTAATAATAAAACTAACGAAAGCTTATTCATAAACTTTTACAAACATTGATGACTAAAATAAAAAAATATATACATTTACTCAAATAACAAAGATGATAAACATAAAAGATTAAATTTGTACTTTGTATTTTATTTTATCATTTTAATTATACATATAACTTTAAGAAAAATTCGAATATAATTTATTTTATAGGAATATCGATATCTATAATATTAGATTGCATCGGTTTCTAGGACGGGAGAACGGAAATAAAGCAACGACTTTGCTCGGTATGCAAATCATAAACGATATTTTATTCTATAAGGTACCATAAAACAATGCAATGTCGCCTTGGTCAACTTATTGACTCGGTCCTCTTTCTAGATGGGAAATTAATAGGACGGGGAAGAGACACGAATGCTCAAAATAATCCATGTGGGGCCAGGGCCATTCATGAATGATGGTGGCTCGTACTAAAACCCCAGGTCCACGTTTTGATCCGTTCAACATAGAAAATTTAAAATCCATCGTGGTCCGGTCGTTACAACTGAAAAGGATATTTCACTTCATTTCCTGTTAATATCATGGAATATGCAAAATGTATTTTACTTTATTTATAGGCTAATCTATATTATTAAAGTTAAAAGAATTTTAATAATTATCAATATTTAATGTTTTTATTATTTTATATTTTAATTTTAACTACCATTATTCAATATCTTATATCCTATACCATTCATTTCTATTACTGTAACATCTATATCTACTTATACCATATCGGTTATGGAGAAGAGGCATTATTTATCTCAATAAAAAATTAACAACGATATTATTAGATTATGAAGGTTTGGATCAGAAAAATTCATTTTAAATTCAACTTTTAAAATAGGAAATAAATCCTTTAAAATATTTCAAGTAAAATTATAAATTTAATAATTGAAATTATCTTGATTTTTTAATCATCAAATAATATCATCATAATGTCATTATTTTTTATAATATCAACTATTGATTACATGTACTTATATCTTAAGAGAATAATTTTAGGAAAATAATTTTAAAGAATCTAAATCATTTAAAATAACAACTACAAGAAAAAAAAAAGATGATGAAGAAGAAGAAATTCTTAGAAACTTGCATCAAAGTAAAAAAGAAAAAAAAAAGGCAAATATTGCCATTTACAATAATTTAGTATTTTATAAATTGTAAAACATAATTTTTTTTTTTTACATACATAATGTAGATGCATGTCTATAAATATATATATATATATATATATATATATTATTTAAGCGGATGCAGTCTTAAAATACAATCCACAATACTAGTATTCAAGATAAGAAAGAAAGCTATCTAAACAAAATATAAAGTGGGTTAAAAATCTAAAGTTTGCATTACCATTTAATATTTATTTAAGATTGAGAATTATAGGATGAAAGGGTCTGATAAATTTGTTTTAGCACGTTGAAGAGAATGTTAGTACGATAAATTAAAAATTAAAAGAAAATATGATAATTTATAAAATGATATCAAAAGGCTCTTGCATATGAATATTATAAATATGTATATATATTAAATACATATGATTTTACATAACAGTTGTTAGCATATATATATAAAAAAAAAAAAAAAGGAAAAACCTAACATATTTTACCTAAATTTCTATGAGCACTCTTTCAAGCACTAATTAAGAGTCTATAAACAAAACTTTCAAATGTTGATTTGCATTGAGTTGAAAAAAACCTTTTTTTTTTTCTTATTTTCACAAATACTTTCTCCATTATATAATTTTTCTTTTCTTTTCTTTTTTACACCTCCAAGATGTTTAAAGTAAGAGAAACTAGATTAAAATGCCGGGGGATGAGGGAAAGGAACCCGAGTGGATAAATTATAGAAAAATAAGTTTTCGGTTGGTTCGTGGAAAAACCCAAAATGAGAAATCCATAAACGAGGGCTTCAGTATTTTCAGTTCTTTCGGCTATAAGAACGTTCAGCACACTCCCCCTTCCCGTATATAAAGTGATTCTGCGCGTGCGTCCAATTCCACGGTTTGATTTTTCCTTAACAAACGTGAAATATTCTACTCTCTCCCTTTCATATAATAACGCAAGTGAAAACGTTTTGGTTTCTTGTTCCAAAATCTTCATTAGCGATACCTATCGTCCTGTTTCTTGAATTTTAAGGTAAACCCAATTCTTGTTACAACGTTTTTGTCTCTGGGTCTTCATCTTTTTGCAATTTTATTCGAACTTCCATTTCAAGTTCGTTCGTTTTTCCTTTTACAGTGTTTGCAATTCGTTGCTTAAAGGTGGAACTTTTTGAACTTTCCATCACTTGTCTTGTAAAGTGTTTTGTTATCTTTTATGGATTGTCTTGAAAGGAATGATTTGATTAATAGAATGGATTCTGGGGGTGTTTATATTTCGTTGTTCTTGTATCTTTGTATTGAGTTTTTAGTCAAAAAAGAAAAAAAAAAAGTCAAATGAGATTTAGATGCGGTTATATGTTGGGATACACTGCATGTTCGAGTGAATATGATTGAAATTGTGGGTAGCATTTTCTGTAATCAATCAAATCGGTTTTTATTTCGTGTCGAATTCGCTATCTGTCGATTCATGTTATATTCATGATGGATGTCTTAAGGTTGTTTGTCTTGGAATCTGTGTATGAGTCGCGTTTCGCGGGTGTATCAGGAATTACCTTTCTTGATTGCAAGATGCATGTATATCACACTTACACACACGTGTTGTGTATGTGTGGTAGTAATTTCACGATAACATAAGCTGAACGTCAAAATGAATATGTAAATTTTACAAGATTGAAAGAATGATGTCACCTAGATTTTCCTTATCATTTAATGAGATAAATTTTTTAAAAAGGACACCGGCAAGAATGATCACTGTGGCCCAAAATGTTTAAAAAAAAAAAAAAAAGTAAAAAATTGTTTTTTGGAATTTTGCTTATCTTGAATGTATACATATGAACTTGGTACAGTAATATCGTCTGGGTTTGTAATTTTTGTGGTCAATTGTGGTGGTTTTGATGTCTGATTATATCTTGTGATTCAGTGTTTCAATTTATGTCTTAGAGATCATATTACCGAGTTTTTTTTTTCCTAAAAAAAAAATGATTATAGTATCTTTTTTCAATTCCACACATACCGAGTATTAATCCTATTTCCGGCCTTCCAACAGGTTCAACCAGTCCATTCAATTTTGGGATTCATAACCATTCCGTGCACTCACGACCGAGGAAAATGCTTGGATTGAAGAAATCTCCTTTACGGTCAAGTAAACATAATTCTGCTGATCCTGGATATCCGGTCGCTTCTAAGTCCAATCCATTTGATTCTGACTATGAATTTGATAAAAAGCAGAAGATTACTTCCTCAAGAAGAGGGTCCACTGAAACAAAGCTTACTCCACCAGTTGTGGAGGGTAATCCTTTTGAAAATTATGATAGACAGGAGAGATCTTCCTCTTCGTATTCCGATTCAATGACTTATGCAGCAAGAAGTAGGTACAGGAATGATTTTCACGAATCAGGTGGGTTGCAGAACCAATCGGTGCAAGATTTAGAGGGTTATGCTGTGTACAAAGCTGAGGAGACTACGAAGGATGTTAACAATTGCCTCAAGGTCGCGGAGGAGATAAGGGGTGATGCAACTAAGACTTTGATCATGTTGCATGAGCAAGGGGAACAAATCACTAGGACCCATCAGAATGCTGCTGATATTGATCACGATCTCAGTCGGGTATGCTTTTCTTCTCAGAGCATGGACATGCTGGATTTACATGTAAAAGTAATAAATAGGGTGAAGAAATCCAGTAGAATCCTTGCTGTCCTTGTTTGGTAGGCATGGTTTCTATTCAGATATTAACATTTGAATGAGATTCAATTGCTTCTCTCGTACCGTCTTACCATTCCTCTGATCGTGACATGGAGTTGATTTGAAGTATGCAGGTTTCATTTTAGTGGTGAATTACACTAAGTACGCATCTTGTATGAAACTTAGCGTATTTGAATTTGATAATGCATGGATATCATTTCTAGCAGAGAGCAGCAACGGTGTGTGTGTGTGTGTATGTGGCTATTGCCCCTTGTTTCTTCCAACTGAGGCTTTTGTCCTATTTACACTTAAATTTCATTCTTTGCTTCCGTGCTCGTGAGCATATGAGGAAAGAGTTAAATTCTAGTGGAGTTGTGCATCTTCAAGTGTCTCCAACTAAGTGATCAAACGTTGTTTCTTCATATTAAAATGAACTACTGATAACAGAGTCTGTAATTGACAAAGAGGTGCTTTTGATGGGTGTGTATCAGGGTGAGAAACTTCTGGGAAGTCTGGGAGGCTTGTTTTCAAAGACTTGGAAGCCGCACAAAAACCGTCCAATAACAGGACCTATGATCACAAGCGGTAATTTCCTTTGTGCCCTCTGTTAAAAGTAGTTCCCTTTCTTACAAGTCCTAGTATCCTTCATCGGAGATGACAACGAATAAGCTTGCCGTATCTTTTATTTTGCCCCTATGATTTCACGTCCCATGGAATGTTTACTTGAATATGGATGTATGTGGTTGATTCTCCAGATGAGGTCCAGAGGAAGGGTAACCACATGGAGCAGCGAGAGAGGTTGGGCTTGAAATCTGCCCCTAAACGACAAACAAAAGGACGGACACCATATCCTGAACCTACAGACGCACTGCAAAAAGTTGAGGTTTGTTTCTTCTCTACCTTTATTATTTCTTATGATTGCGGTCTTTTAACTTGTTTTGTTAACGTATGTACAGTAGCAGATACACACATCACAAAACCAGGTCGTTTTTACTGCCTATATGAACATTATATTTACACGTCTGTATGCTAGACAGCCATTACTCTAGAATCTTGGAACACAGAGAACCTGCTTTTGGTTCGCTTTTCTCACAAATGATTTGTTTTTATTGTTTTTGTATCATGAATGGTAGTTTATGTGGCCTCTAATGAGACTTCAATCGGATGAACTCCATAACAGGTAGAAAAAGCAAAGCAAGACGATGCTTTGTCGGAAATAAGCAACGTTTTGGGAGAGCTTAAGGACATGGCTATTGACATGGGAACTGAAATTGACAGGTCAGCCACATTTGATTTCTTGCATACGATCCCTGGAAATCCTTCATTCTCCTCCTCTACGATTTTCATGTCATTCTCCTTTTTTGAAACTTGCAGAACTTCTCATAGATTAGCTGTCCTCGTTTAGGTTAATTTTATGAAAGGTTCAACATCTCATTACTGTTTTCATGAACTTACACGTCTCATAGACGATCAAAACAAAAAGTAGGAGAATAAAGAGTTTCATGGAACTCTACTTCTTGCAGATTAGCAAATCTTGTTTTCGTTCATTCTTCCGCGCAATTCAATGTTTTATCACTATTTTCATTACTGCAAAGCTCTTTGATGATCCTGTTGAAGTTGGCCCCAAAGATAATGCAAGTCAACATGTTCTGATTAGTTTTTGATTGTGATTGCAGGCAAAACAAGACTCTTGAACCCTTCCATGACGACGTAGATGAGCTGCATTTCCGGGTTGGGCAGGCTAACCAACGCGGACGTAGGTTGCTTGGGAAGTAGACTTGGAAGAATTGGCTTCAGAATCCCTCTTCCCCATCTTCCCTGAGTCTTCCTCCCATTCTCATGGGCACAGATTTGCCTTTTGTCTATCTTGTTTTCAGCAGCCTCCCTGTTGGAGTTGTTTTTTGTACATTGAAATTTGAATGTTCTCCGGTTGTTGATCTTGAAGAGATTCCTTTTATGGATTCATCCATAGATCCTGCATTTGACCTTACAAGGTTCAGCACCTTTTAAAATTTTCTGTTGCCTGAAAAACCATATGGAAATACATTTTCTTCCCCATAATCAGAAAAAAGCTTGAAAATGATGTAAAATTAAAAATATTTATAGTTAAATACCAACGCCACGCAATGGAACACATAACTCATGACAAAGCACATGAAAAATATTTATAGTTAAATGGGTATTATAAATTATCTTCTTCTTTTCTTTTCTTTTCTTTTTTTTGGTGAAGCTACCTATGTCGTATATATGTAAGTATTTATCATCTAAATTTTTTTTTTTTTTTCATACTCATTACTTTTCCAAATTTCAACATCAATCAGGTTTTTTATTTTCTTAATTGATATAGATGCTCAACAAAGTATCAAACATGAAGCAAATTACAAAGCTAATTAAAATATAGGAAAGCCAAGGTCAGTGACCACTTGACACGACCACTACAATAAAGTGTGAAACGTAGAAATGCAACATTGTTCGTCATATGTATTGAATTATGAATATCTTGCATGTGTTCAACCATAAGCTTACACATAAATGTACCGCCAAGTTTGAAATAAACATTACATTAGGATCTATGCTTCACTTCTGCGGTTTTAATAGCTTAAGATTTTTAGAAAGATAAATACAAAAAGTATCCCTTGAAAAGATTTTATTAGGAGTACACGATATAGAACATGTAAATTTATAGATACATAAAAAAATAATAATAGATAAGACATTTATCAGAAATAAGAGTGCATGTGTATATGCGTGTTTCTGTGTTGGTGCATAAACGTGTCATCGAGTGCGCGAACTTACAGGACAGATGGAAGGGGGTGTGCGTTTGTTTCTACATGTGTGGGTGTATTTATTTGTATATTGTGTATGCGTTTGTTTTCTATGTATGGAGTGTGTGCGTACGTAGTGCATGCAAAGTCGCTCGATTATAGATGGTCGATGGGATCTTTGGTTTGCCTGGTATTGGTCGTTTTATCCTTTTTCTTTTAAATTGTGTCAGAGAAACAGGGACATAAGCTGTCGGTTCCACAATTTAGGGTGACTAACCCACCTACTAACACGATAGGATAAGATCTAATGCGAAAGCCACTAATTTGATCATTTCAATCCCATCTATATAAACATCAGTTTCAAACGGTTTCAAATCATGAACCAATCCTAAACTAATCCATCAGGCCAATAAACCAGTTCAGACTTACCTTAAGTAGGCCAGACCAATAAACCAGTTCAAACTTACCTTAAGTAGGCCAGACTAATTATTGAACTAAGAACTTTAAGGATTTAAACAATTCATCCATGATAACCTGTCAGATTAACTAGTCGTTAAACCGATAGACTAACCTTATGGTTCAAGATTAAGCTAATTTTAAAAATTGAATATATGTAATATATTACATATATAATATAATATCACATATTTACACTCAATACTTATATATTGTGAATGAATTATTTCAAGATGAAAAAAAAATTGAATTAAAAATAAAAGTTTTTATTCATGAATAATGATATAAATAATTCATAAATTATTTATAATAATTAAGAAAAATTTTTAAAAATAAAAAATAAAAAAAATCACGGTTCAAGTGTCGTTGACCTAGCCTAGGACCGTCTCCTTAAGAGTGAAAACCAATTCACGCATGATCAATTACCTGGCTTAGTGAACACCTCTACACACGGGTAGGTTTACGGTCAAAAATCGGCTCCCGCCCACCTCTGCATGATCAGCTCGTGCCCACCTACTGATGTACCACGTGGAGAATGCAGCCATCATCTCTGGCTAAAACTACATGAAATTCAATTTCTTCAGTTACGTAGATCCGACAGCGGAAAGGACGCAGCAGCAAGTATGGATTCATTTCTTCAGGGCCAGGAACCAGGGGTAGAGCCAATTAATAAATAAGCTTGGCCAACTTCATATGATCTAATCCAAACAAATTTCAAAGGAAGAGTTTGTTGGAAACCATCGGAAGAACACTCACTCGGGTGAAATCGACCAGAGAATGACGGTACAAACTTAAACATGCTTTATCAATATGATAACCTTCACCGTCTGACCAGAAGATTTCGATTGAAATTTCCAGATAAGAGTGTAACTCTCTTCACCACATTTTTTACCTTTTGAGTCTGTTTCAAGCACGCACGATTCGATAACGGTGTCAACTTGTAGGATCTTAAATTCCAAGCACCATGATTTTGCCTGCCCATTCTTCCGCAGTCATTCTACAACTGATGATGCTGTTCCGCTTACTGATGGGATATATTAGAACAAGACGGCTCAGCCAACCGCAACACTGAGCGCTGAATTCTCACGAGCCATTCCGGAGAGCTGTAACTCTCACACCATTTCTTTTAGCAGAAGGGCATGCTAGAATATCACGAACTCCCTCCAAACACATGAACCCTGTCTATCGGACTTGTATACCGATTAAGTATAGCTTCCAAAGATTGTTTCCATAGGATTTGAATGCAAAACCTGTCTTCTCTATTAGGTTACAGATAGGAGCTCTCATTCTCATTCTCAAACAATATCAAACGCAATATAGTATCCATCAGGTCTGAGAAATAACAAAGATCAGACATGCAGACGGTTGAAGTAGTTGGCTAGGGGAATTCAAGCCAACTCAAATGCCATCACGTTTCAATAAGGGCATCAAATTGGTAAAAACAACCACAATTAGTAACCATAAGCCAAGACGGCCTTTCTCACGTTCAACAAGCCAACCTTTAAAATGGATAACAATCCTTCTGCTCTTGACACATTCAGCCCCAGAAGCCTACTATGGCATCTTTAATCTTTAGATGATTAGAAGCTTCAATACTCCAAAATCATATGTCATCAATTAACAAAGGTTTTGTATCCAAACACAGAGACCTGAGCTAGTCCCAGGAGAAAAAACTATCATAATGTACTCTTCTATATCCATACTTACACACCTACCTTAAGGAGAAATTGCAATCTTGCAATTGCCTTAACATTACTGTGAGAACACATGTAAATTCAACTAAATGCAATAGAAGTAACGACAAGAACAGGTCAAGTGCGTTTAATTCTTTCAGATTCAACTACAATGTCAAACCAAATCAAGAATCAGCTCGCTTTGCGAACTGATTTACAGGTCCCTAGTATCCTTGACATCACTTCAGCCTCTCCCACAAGTACCTGCAATTACCCACTCTATTCCCCTCCATCATCTCCTACTAAAGTACCACACCTAGAAACATCAACCACATCACTATATTGGAAAAGAAAAGAGCCCACTCCACATATAACTCCCTCATCTTGACATCATGGAGGGTTTCTCTACTTTCACCAATATTCATTAAGAAGACCAACTCCATTGGACATTAACAGAGCAACATACAACTACTAATCACTGGAATATTGGACCAATCTGGCTCCTTAAAAGACCTCTGAATTTTCAAGTGGAGTACAATATCATTTTACCTAAAGAAATCTCAACCAAGTAACATCCTTTTCATCTTTCACCATAAATATCACAACTTTTATGTAATTCATTCCGTAGATCCCCATCAAAAAGCAAAAATTATAAGACATCATAAACAATAATTCCATATATTACTCAAGGATTCCCTAACCAGACAACAAAGATTTCATGGTTCTCCATGAAGGCCACAACTTTATCTAATTCAATCCATAAAACCCCTTAGCAAGGCAAAAGTACCATATTATCAGGCAGTCCCTACTTTAATCAATATACCTCTGTTCTCCAAAATACAACCAGAAATACAATATTCTCTGTGATGATAGCACGCCCAGAAACTTCAGCCAACAATACCGTAATGGAAAAGCAAAGACCCAATTCTACATATAACTTTCGCCTCTTAGCACTATCAAGGATCCATTCATTCACCAATATTCATGAAATAGACTAATCTGACACATTCACAAAGCACTGCACGACTCCTAATCTTTAGATGGAAGCTGCTTATAACTACACGAATTATGAGATGGAAAACCAAATTGCTTGAATCACCAATAATCACACTCAAACACATAATAAAGACAGAGATGAAAGGAGAAACATGGTATTCTTCAAAACACCAATACAAAATGCTGCTTAAACAAGCAATCCCGAGTCATAACATTGTTCAGCATACTTAAAAACCCAATAAATTCTTATTAATTATCGCTCATCGTTCAAACCAGACAGCACCCTTTTCATGTTCACCATGTAGACCATAAATTCATCTTATTCAATCCACTAAACCCCTTAAAACCATAAAAGTTACAAAATCCTACAATACCATATTACTTAGAAAAATATTCATAACCGGCAGCACATGGCCACAACTTTATCTGATTGATTCCACGAAACCCTTCAAAAACAATATAAATTCTTCATTAGCAATGATTCCATATTACTGTAAAGAAATCAGTAACCGGACAATACCCTTTTCTTGTTTTGCCATAAAGACGGCAACTTTATCCAATTCAGTCCGGAAAAACCGCTTAGCAAATCAGAAATTACAATATATAATGACATGTTACTTAAACAAAATTGGGTAAAACTAGGAAAATATATAAATAATTAAGGGCTGTGTAGTTCCATGATGCTCTTGACATTAGGAGCATAGAGAGAGTAAACAATGGCCTGTCTTTTGGCGATTTCTAACTGGGTTTTTCCTTCTGAGAAGGCTGAGCTGATTGATGATGGGTCTGAGAGATTCTTGTTCTCACGAAACGCGTCGATAGTACGCCGTTTCGTGTACTCCCTTATGTTGTAGTCGCAGAAGTCCCTGGCTGTTCGGAGGAGGGAACGAAAGAGAGACAGAATCTCCGACCTTGATGGTGCTGCTGCTGATGCCATTTCCGGCGGAAGAGAGAGAGAGGGAGAGGGATGAGAGAGAAAGAGAGAGGACCGAAAACGAGAGGGAGCAGCTAATTGCATGCTCAGGGAAGAATCGAGATATATGAAACCGAATATAATTAAAGCTTTTTATTTGAGGTAAACTCAAAGCCGACTCTTCCTAAATAATTCTTTTTTATTTTAATAATATAATTTTTAGTGAAATTTTTTATTTATAAAAGATTTAGAACCAATGACGTATAATAGAAAAGGGAAATTGATAAACAAAACGAAAATAAAAGTCACACACTTATGCCATAAGTCTTTAATTTTGAGAAATTAAGTACTACAATATGCAATAATACCATAATATGCTCTTTTTACCTAATATCACATCTTTCAATCCTTTTTTTAACTATAAAAAGAATTCTCTTATGATTTGTCAATTTTTTTTTTAAGTTTTTTGTGATCATAAGTGAGAGGGGATTTGATTTTGATCTAATTATAATTATAGCAGAAGATAAGTGTTTATGTATCTATAATATCTTAATTGACTACTTGGTTACAAGTAAGCCTTATTCTCAACTTGAGATCACATAACAATCTACTTTCCAGGTACCAAAGAATTAAGAAAATGTGAAGTAGGCACCTTAAGAGGTTGCATTCGGAAAAAAAAAAAAAATGTGATTAACTTATTGAAGATTACCCATTTCATACATGTAGAAATTAACAGAATATTAGATAACTTATTTCAAAAATTTTATATTATAAGAATTTAATTTAAAAAATTCAAGGTTTTCAAAAGATATAGATTCAATATGGTTCTTGAATGTTACAAAGTACATTCTGAATTTAAAATTTGATAATCAATATCTACAGGTTATAGTGTGGTAGAACTCTGGAATATATCAATCCTGTATTCTCTAACTCCTAATTCTCATCTACAACGTGACATATAAACTTCTAAAATAAAGAGATTTTCAATATTACATGCAATAAAAGGCAAATTCATTATTGTTTTATTAGTTAGGTTATAAATGATCAATACTTAGTGTTATACTTAATATTCGTTATACCACCTATAGTTTACGAAATGAAATAAGTTAAGAATAAAATAGAAATTCTTCAAGAATAAAATAGAATAGTAATGTTTTTTTCCTTATAATTATTCTAAGATCTTACAAATAGATATGAATATGTGTTACAAGAAATGACAAAAAATAGCTATTCTCTTAATTCTATAAAAGAATTACAATTCATTATTTTCTAATAATAACAATATAATGATATAACCATTCTATCAACCAAATGTAGGAATATGTTTGTAGGTGAGGAATAACCATTATATTTAACCTTATGAAGTCAATAAAAATGTTATTAGTGAATTATAAGGTTTATTTAATAGTTCGATCCAAAACTAATTAAATCCAACCTAATTTTAAAAGTAAATCATCTCAACTTAGATTAAGTAATTAGATTGATTTTAGTAATTGTTTTATAAAATAATTTTATGAATATAATAATTAAATTTCTTTCAGTTAATTGGTGTTGAATCAGTTCAGTTCATTGTGAATCAATTACAGATCAATTCAATCCTATAGGAGTGATTCACTTAATCAATTATTATTTTCTATTTTCTTATTTCCTTAACAATTATTATTAATTAATGTATTTTTTGATTTATTAGTTATTACAATTTTATTATTTTACCATTATTTTGATCGTATATACAATTCCATATCCTTAACCATTTCTCAGAACATTAAACTAATCCATCCAAAAACTTCACCAAAATATTGGTTCCAATTATTTGGTTTGTTGTAGATCACCTTAGGGATTTGTTCGTCATGAATAATTATCAAGATTCAATCTAATCAAACATGCTTTTGATGAATTTTAACCCTCTCAAATGATTAAACATAGTGTTTGTTCAATAGCACCACTATACTTCGAAGCGGCAAAATCATAATAGTATTGTCATGTAAATCAAGCTCAGATAGAAATTGACCTCACAGTTATCATCATAGACCTAATTTACACAAGACTTTCACAATTAACTCACTTGGAAGTAAAATGTTTATGATAAAGTATTAATGTTTTATAAGTGAAAGTCTAAAAACATATATTAAAGTTCTAATGGTTTAAGCAATATTTAAATAACCTAGTAATCTAAACGGAGTTAACATTTACATAGTTCACCTAGAAAAAACCAAAAGATAAAAGCAAATGCGTCAAAAGTCCAATAGTTCTCCAGTTTAATTCCCCATTCCTTAAAATCCAACAGTAATTAACCTCAAAGTAGTTATAATGCAGCATTTTTAGTCAACACTTGCAAAAAGATCTATAGAAATATGAGTAATCAACCACTCAATAAGTAGACGGAGACAAAAGACAATACAATAAACACAAGCATGGTTATCAGATGGTTTATTAGATGTTATCACATAATGTTCTTTGGTTCGTCATGAAATTAAAGAAATTTCACCCACTCTAATCTAAATTTGAGGATTTTTAATGTATACAACGGCTTATGATCAAACTCAGACTTGTGCAATGAAAACATATCTCCTCCTGTAACTATCATTTGAAGCATTACCTTCATTTTTACCGCAACCTTCTCTTCTGCCACTTAATTCGACTAAAGATGAATAATGGACTATTATGCTACAATGTTATCCCTTTTGAAAAAGTAGGTATTTACTTAGGGAATCCTAATCGTCCCCTAATGGGTTATAATACATGTCCAAATTAAGGTTTAAGTCTAATATAATTAAATCCGGTTTAAGGTGATCAATTAACTTTACGTAGTACAAATAGTTGCAATCCACAACATCAGCCAATAGTATATATTCGAGCATTAAAAACGTACACAAGCATGCACATAAATTAGCTACTTATAAGCACAACTAAGTACAATATTAAGCCTCTAAATACTATAAAATAGTATTTCGAAATACAGTAATATATTGATCCAAACTTACATAAATTTCTTCACTTGCTCATTAAGGTGCATCTTATGTTGTGCCTTCGCTATTAATCCTTATAATAAAAATATCATTTCAGTATTTATACAACTACTACATTTAGGCTTACTTTTGTAACTCAAGTTATTATCTTTAATTTAAAACTATACTTTAGTTAGTTATCTAGGTTTTAGGTCTTTTACAATTAGGCTCACCTTAAGCTAGTCTCTAATTGAACTTCTAATTTAGTTTTTGATTCAGCTTTTAATTTTACTCCTGATTACAGTTTAACTCATAAACGCTAATACGTTTATTAATCCATTCTTAGAGGTTTATCTAATTCTGTCTCAAGTATATAAAGTTCCTTAATTATGTTTTAATCAACTTCTCAGTTCACCCTATACACTTGTTTCTGATCTAGCTTCTAAATTAGCCTCTGATCTAAATGTTTGGGCATAATTTCTCGTAAGTTTTATTTGCAATCAGATTCATAATATATCATATAACCTATCCCACTTCAATTTGAATCAAACTATACTTAACTCCATTATTTGAATACTTCACATAATACAAATATACCAAACCCAAATCCACGATATTCAAATTCAATACTCCTAACACCACAAAACTCATCTCTTAACATTAATCAACATTACAAGATATCAAAATACATCCCAAATTAGAATCTAGGTCAATTTCTTGAAAAATCACCAAATATATTTTAATAAATAGTTATTAATAGGATTTTAGGGTCTAAAATTCAAATAAAAATATGGAAAATAGTTTTCACGAAAAAATCTTTATAGGAATTTAATATATATAACAGATGTTTTATAGAAAAACTTTGAATCCAAAACTACATTAATAAGGTTTTTGAAAACGAAAGTGAAATTGACAGGGTTTAGTAATTCATTAAGGTTGATATATTTTGGAACTTAATATCATCAAAATAATATTTTTCTCAAAATTTGTATACAAAAATATCTTAAAATACAAATTTTCATAATTTTTTAACGCAAATTAATATTTTTATCAATTTAAGGAAAATCAAAGTATTTTGAGATGCTCAACAGAAAACCACCTTGTAGCCACCAATAGCCATCCTATAGCCATCTCTAGCCACCCTATGGTTGTCGGTCCAATCAAGTGTTGAAACACCCTAATTAAGTTAAAATAGCAATTGATTAAGTCATAAAACTTAATTAGGTCGTATCATTATTAAATGTATCCTAATAAGGGAAAATCTCGATTTATAAATTTAAAAAAAAAAATTTTAAGTAATTTCAAACTTATTTTAAATTTTAACGTATAAAATAGATATCTAAATTAAGGTTTTAATAATATATTTTTTTATAACTCTTATTTTTCATAAACCTTAAATAGATAAAGTTTATTTTTATAAAAAAAAGTGTATATATTGTATTTTATATTCATGCTATTTTACTCTATATTTCTAAATCCTTTTCTGTATTATCTCGTATTCTTATATATTTATCCTTCCCTAAATTCTAAAGCACCCTACAATATTTTAACCCTCCCTTACTTTTCTCCTTCCGTCGCAATTTTTCCTCTTTCTCCCGGCTCATTTCCTTCCTAATCTTCCTTCAAACCATACACTCTCTCTCTCTCGCCATTAATGGCTGGACCCACCTTCATTCTTTCCCTTAAATTCCCTTATCTTTCATCCCCCTCGATATCTCTCTCTCACTTTCTGGTTCCTTACAAACAACAGCTCACACGCCCCCTTCAATCAGCTCTAGCTCGCTCTTCTCGATCAGCTCTCATCTCATGCGGTGATGAAGCTAGTCGACATTTAGGAGGATGTAGTTCACTACTCCGACGAAATATTAAGCTCCTGCTCCAATGTCGGTATCACCTTCGGCAACTTATCTTATTAAAGAACTGAGTCTTGGTGTCCTTTTCCTTCGACTGAATTGTGTTTCGGCCTTTCTTCTGAGCTCTGTTTCTGGTAAGTTTTCTATCACTACTCGTCTTGGTTCCTTTTGTAGCACAGAACGTAAGCTCTTGTTTCATCTGTTTTCGGTGAGAACCATCCTCAGGCGACTCCTCTGTTTTCTTAGTCAATCCCTCGAGTGGCCAACGAACAACCATAACAATGTAAAGTTTTTCCTCGGACGATGGTGTCGTATCCCCTCTTTCCCGGTCCATAATCTCAATGAGTCGACTCGGTCTCCCTCCTTTCATTTGGTTGCAATTCATTGCAAGTCCCGTATTGTCTTTATATCCTCCTAATATATTAATCAACAATTATATTGTCGGAAAATAAGTATTCTATAATAACTTATGTAATATGTTGTGCTATATGATTATCATATATTCTGTTATATCTTTTTCCAACACTGTAGTTGATATATTAATGAGGCTTTAGAGGATGTTATTTTGCGATCAATATCAGTGTGGTTATAACATTATTTCATTTATTTCTTTGTCTACTTTAAAGGTTTGTTATTACTGCAAGTATAACGTACAAAGATAATGTTTAAGTTATGAGCTTTTGTCCTTAATAAGTTATAATTTGGTAATTCTTTAACTATAGTATGTTATGACTATATCACCTTGTTACGTGTATTCTAGGTAGACATATAATCAATAGCATTTATTGTTTCTTTTACATATATTGTACCCTTACAATATCAGTAATTATATAGTATTACATATAAATATATTAAATTTTTACTCTCTTATATATATATATATATTAGATTATTTCAAATTCCTATTTTTAACTAATGAATCGATTTGATTAATTTTATTCGGAACCTTTGAATTTATAAGTTTATGTATTGACAAGTAATAAGTTTATAAGTTTATGTTGCATTTTGAGATTCGAGTTTCTTCTTAATGGGTGGTGTAAGCTTTTTCATACAAAACTTATAATTTTGGAGTTTCAGTTAACTGTCAAGTTATTATATTTGAGTTCAATGGTTGGTTTAAACTTTATATTTGGTTCAGATTCGACTTTTCAGGTACGTACTACTTGTTTGTATGGCTGTACTTATTAAGACTTATAATGTAACCGAACTAATTCATATACAGCTTAATTGTCCTTAACTGTTGGTTGTGTTTGATCTGCTTGCTCTAAAAGTCCACAGTAGCGGTTCTTTAGAGGAGTAACCGCTAATCATACATGAAGATTTCCTAATAAACTCGTATATGGGATAACGCAACTAGAATATTAAGTTCATGGTCTCTAAATTGTGGGGTCTAGACTGTGGGCATAAAAGACTTGAAGGAAAACGTATATTTATATCTACTTATATATATGAACAAAGATTAAGGTATGGTAGGGTCATAAGTACCCTCTTGTTGATTGCTGACTTAAATTAAAGATAATTAACTTGATGTTTGTTTATATTTTGTTATTGTTGCATTATATGCATATGTATGCTTTGGGCTTAACATCCGTATGTGTTTGTGCACCCATATTAGGCTTTGGCTCACTCTTCTATTTTTACAGCTGCAAATCAAATTGATAAATTTACAATTATGGAAATTACTATCTTTGGGTTGGGAAAGAGAAGTTGTTAGTTTCATATGTTATAAAAGATCAAGATCTATTTATTTAGTATAATTGGAGCTGAAGTGACTCATCTACAAGTCACTCGATTTAATGTATTTGAAGAATTATTATTTTGTATATGATGAGTAATTATTATAAATGATTATGAAAATTGTAGTTAGTTTTAAAGCATGCTTTTAAAAAAAGGGAACATGTAGCAGGTTATGGCACTCTTTGGTTCTAGGGCATTACAAGTGTAGGGTCCATTATAGGGTGGTGGTATTTGGTTGCTTCCCAAGTCTTGGTTTGGTCTACGTATTATGATTTAGTCTAAATTACACCTATTTTTGTCTATTTTTCTAAAAATATTAACTTAACTTTTGCAGACCTCTCTCCATTTTCCCTATGTGCAAGAGTAACCACTTGATTATAGGAGAGCTCCTTTGAATTTATAGAGCAAGGTTTTGGGTTGATTAGGAAAACTTAGTGTCTAAGTGTTCTTAATCTACACTTACCCTTTATGTTACATGTCTTATTCCCTTCCAAATCCTGTTGAATTTTATTCCCTACATTGCTATGCCAAAATTCAAGTTTTTTTGCAAGTGACAAATGGTTATTTTTTTTTCTATTAATTTTCTATATTTATTTTAGTATATATTAGGTATTTTAAGTAATTTCGCATATTTTTACCTATATATAACTTCATATTTAATGTAAATAAATACTTCTAAATATTATACATGTTATTTTATAATTTTTAGTGTATATATATTTTATCACTAATGATTTATTAATTATTGAAACTTATTTTACGTATTTTCAATAAATAACGAGTAATTTACATATAACCTAATAATGTAATATTTTATTACTTGATTTTCCTAAAACCAAACTCATGAGATCTACTAATATTCTTGACTCCATCATGAAATTCAAGATCAATCAAATAACTTACACGATTACTCTAAATTTTACATATCAAATTCGGAATATCCAATTACAGATGTTCATAGAAACACATGAATAACATTTTCAATACATTTATATTTTCAAAAAAGATAAAAGATAACTTGTAAACTTTGCATCCAATCTTCATAACAAGATAAAGACTTATCATAACATGAACATACTTAAAGATCATTAAGACCACTTCATTATTCATTAAGATCATTCAATTAACTTCAAGATGATTAATTAAATATTTGAAAAATTGATCTTTTATGCCAAGACTGTTGTAGCATAGTGGGGTAAATATGAGTCTTTTAATTAGATGGATTAGGTTCGAGTTCTCACTCCCCTAAGTTATAACACGTAGTGTAGTTTTTTTAAGAAAAGAAAATTTATCTTTTATAACACGTTATTCAATTAACATATTAGCTTTTCAAAATCAAACACAACATTTAACATGCATAATCTCTAGCAACATATTAGTCATACAAGATTAATCTAATATTTATCAAAAACACATTAGATATTACTTTAAGCATCCTTATGAATACATAGAACAACATTGAGAATCATTCAAACTTTTATTGAAATTTTCAAGTGAATTAATCCCATTACAACTATTCAACTCAATTAACACATTTGAAATGATCAAGCATACATGATTTATATGAACAATATGAATTTAAAAAGAACACTAAAAAGAACATTAACATAATCATCAAGAGCGTATGACTTCACACAGAATCATTATCAACATATTCAATCTTTTTTCTGAAAACTTCCAAAAAATTACTAAAACTTACAAGACTTACAAATAATTAAAACTTGATTTTAATTTGTAGGACAAGACCCAAAATTATCAATTTACTTTTATCATAAAGAGTCAATATAGATTAACGTATTTGACATATCAACATGATCAAATTCACAAATTCTTCAACTGAACTTTTATAATATATTTAGCCATTTCTTCGTACTCAAATATGTTGAATTTTCATTTGAACATCATATCAAATTCATACTTTTATAAGTTCAATCACATGCTTAAGAACACTAATTTGCCCAAAAAAAAAAAGAAAAGAAAAGAACACTAAATTAAGCATCACTATCATAATTAATATATTCGTATATTTTCAAAAATTTTCTAGAAAACATAATCATAAACGTTAAATCGTCTTTTTTTTTTTTTTTTACCATTAAGATAATATATTTATTCAAGAAGCATACAAGGCACAATTTGCTCGATCAATAACAAGCAATCTAAGAAGTTGGGATGGAGGTTTGTTGACTTAGTAGCTACAACACATCCCATATTTACCCTAAACAATTGCTCAATTTGTACAAAGATTGGCATTTTGATGAACAAAAGAAATGAACAAGAATTCAACAATGAAGCAAGAAGAAAAATGTATGAGAAAATGTTATGAAAAGACCAAACAAGAGATTTACCCTTTTGAATGTTATCAAACATGACTTTAGAATTAGTTTCCAATTGTACTTTCCTCCAATTTCATCGTAGCACCAAAAGGAAACCTTCTCCGATTGCACACCATGCATTTGTAAAACACCAATGTACTTATCATTCATCAAATTATCGATCAAACTTATTTCATTACACTAAATTAAAAAGAGCCAAATCGATTTATACTTCTAGTAACAAATCAAACTCCTAAATCACTACTTATAGCGTTTAAACTCAGAACATCATATGTGTACACACAATTTCAATTCTTATCAATAAAAACACAATCTACTATAGTGGATAACAAGATATAAGTACAATAACATTTCAAATAAAAAATCAACACTAATGCATCATATAAATATCAATGCCGCACCAACTAGACTACTCCTGCTCATTCTCCTCCATTTTCCATCCAAAGTTGAATTCTAACCACATCTCTAATCATATCTCCAATAAAAAAAAAAAAAAACAATAAACATTAAATCAATTAGAAATTTAGTAACATACCTTGATTGAATCTTATACTCTCAAATCTATTAAAATGAGATCCTCCAAAAGCAAATCTTACAAGAAGTATAGGATTTGAACTAAATCAAAGCTCTAAAATTATAGATTTATAAATTCTATTAAACATATACTAGATCTAACCAAATTAACTTAGAAACTTGAATTGAACTTGCCTATAGCAAGCTTGAACTTCACACGATCCTTATGGCTGATCCTAAACCAAATGATCCTCTTACATTTCCTTGAAGCTGTAAGCTTAGAACCAGAGATCTACTTTATTTTTCCAGCTTAATTGAACTAAATTGAAGATCAAATCACAAAATTAACATGATCAATTACACTTGAATGTTTCAAGTAATGATTTTTTTTTTTTTTTTTTGGGTCCAAAATTCCAAGTAATGATTGAAAGTGTTAGAAATTGGAAGAAAACTGATCGTTTTCCTTTACGAGCGTGACAAATGCTAGATGAAAGGAGAAGAGGGGAGTTTAGTTTCTACAAAATCCATTTTAAATTGTAACCAACTTATATTAATTCTTCACTCCAAAAGCATCAAGATAAGTCAATTTTCTTAATTATCATTATCTCTTAATTTAGGAACTAAGGCTAAAAGTGTAACCGTAAATTACTCTCTCTTAAAATATCTTCGATAGCCTATCCTAACTGTTTAAGTGCCTTATTAAATTAATTAAGAGTACAGTTGTTTTAGTGATTGAATATTATCTAACCTCACCCATTATTTATATAATCGAAACTACTACTTGCTTTTCTTGCTAAATTAATTATTGCCTAAGTTTGTTTTAGTAATTATATTAGCTAATTAGTCCTCCTTATAAAGTGATCTAGAAATACTAATTTACGAAATTATTCTTTTAATCAAATATTATCACTAAAGTTAAATTGATAAATTTCTTATAATTAATTTTTGAAAGTTACATTTAATAAATGCCTAAATTACTCTTACTTACTCATTCAGTAGCTTACTTTTGTTAATTCGATAATTTACTCCTTAAATTGGGTTATTTCATCTCTACCCCATGTCCTTACCATCACCTTAGGGCTGCCTATTTTCTAGAATTGGACGAACCTACCTCATTCAAGGCATTATCACTCAATAGCAATGATATCCCCAAAATACTAGGGCCAAGCTGCGCGAATGCACATGGCTCGTATAAACGCTTTTATGTTGTGGAGGAGTAGGAGTAGCAAGAGGTGATTAGTCGCTTTAGGGGGCGAGACATCTCTAATCGTGCCAAGGCCACACCTACCTATGTTAGCCCTTTTGACCCTGTTTTCAACCTCTCTGTCGTCCTTCCTAAGATGACGTCCAACAAAGACTCACACAATTAGCTACTTTCTTTTTAAGTCTTGGGCATCACTTAAAAATTAATAAACCCATGTCACATCTCCACCAGAGGCAGGTAGTTGAAATAATAAGGCTAATGAGCTTCTCAAGTAGCTGCGCCATCAGTTAAGAAGTTAATGGCAAGCGATTATGTATTACAAAATCCGTTTTCGGTTTGTAATTGTACATTATAAGCCCATAATATTTTCCATGAAACAAGTGGTTGTAAATATAAATAGACTAATTAATTTTTTAATCTATTCAAGCTCTAATCAAGTCTTATTCATTCAGCAAGGCTGTGTTCAGCTCCAAAACATCACTTTAAATCAAGCTCAAACTTGTCATGCATCATTTCAAGCTCGAGCTTGATCAAATTTAAATTGCAGTTCAACTTCGAATATTGAGTTGTAGCAATTTTGAAATATGTTCTTATAATTACACCAGAAGAAGAAGTACAATTAATAGACAAACACTAGAATTTAGCATAGACTTTAATGAAATTGTCCACTTTTGACCAATTATAGCAATACATTCATTTAAAATCAAGGAGATAAAATTTCCCCCTCCATTGCATGCCTTGTTCATATATCCATTATTTATACACTGCCATGTATAATAATTAATAAACAGTTAATACATGCCCCTTTTTTGGGGTTTCTATTTACATATGGCAGCACATAGATAACGTGATATAAATGGCCAGTATGCAATGAAGATAGGGCAATTGCATCAATTGGTTCCTTGTTGCAAAGGATCATGCACATGCTGGAGCATCAAAATTAGGAAGCACAATGAATGAAATGGACCTGGGAGCTATTGTTACAAGAGAATGGATATCAACTAGAGCAGGCTTCAAAACAGGAACGTTTCCATCCTTTGTCAGCTCGAGTGGATTTCCATTCAGTAACATGGTTTGGCTATGAAGATATCCATCTCTCGGAGTTAAATGGTATTCTTCCCTGAATGATGCAGAATCTGATGGTTTCTTCCCAATAAAAGAGACTGTTTTCTTAAAACCACTGATAACAATGGTCCCTTTGTTGGTGGTTTGGTCTTCGGTGTGCATTCTTTTCATACTGTGGTGGGTACTCAGCATGAACTTTGTTGAATTGCTTAAATTGATAAGGAGAAGGGTTATACCTGCCTGTCATATTACCAGGTACAAGTGTGAGATCAAACTAATAGTGTTATGGGTAATTAAGATTTCTTATACTCGGCCAAAGAATAAGAAAGCTTAGCTAAGTTACAAACAAGAGGAAAAAGAATAGGTTCAAGGCATGAAGTTGTTTATAGTTGCAGTGAGATCAAGGACCTACATCACTGCAGGTAGTAGTAAAAAGCACCAAAGGTTGTTATATGATATTTCAAAAACGTGTGCAATGGGTAAATACTTGTACATTGAGTGGCATTAATTTGCCCTCATTTTCTGCATTATATTAAGAATTGTAGGATTCAAAGTATTTATAATGGGAAACACAGCCATTTGACATATACAGAAGCATAACACCAATATCTCAATATGTGCAGCTCAATGAAAATTAGCCTGAAGGTAGGTTAACTGTTGAATTCAACTAGTAGTTCATGCATTTTGTTGGTAGTAGACTATATTATAGTACAAGAGTAAAATACACAGACAGAAAAGATCAAGTCGCATACACATTATTTAATGTGTCTTAGCATGTACTAAAAGGACTTGCAGATGAAGAAGGGAATTTCACGTGCATACTTCAATTTAAATTTTTCTTAGAGATCCCATAGGGAATATAGCAACACTGGAAATGGTCCAAAATCCCAATGTAATCATCCAGGTAACCTTGCCCTCGTAGTAGTTCAACAGTTCTAATTATTAGTAACTTCTTTTTGCAATCAAAGGTCAGCATGCATGTTTTAATTTCTATTTTTTGTTTTATGTAATAACTGAAGAAAACTACGGATAGCAGAGCCTTACTCTTCCTTTTGAACAATGAGCATAGGAACGCAATGATGGTGGTGCATCACTACTAACACCAAGCACACCTTTTCCCATAAGTTGATGCCATAGAAGAGCACTGTTAGACAAGATTGAATTTATGAGTCCATTGCTCAGCAGCTAGAAAAAACACAATACGCTTCCTTGTGATATGTGTCCACATGTGCAGACTTATGTATAGACACATTTGCTCTTTCATTAAATTGTCATTTTTAATTTAAGAGAGAAAAGGAAAAAGGTCTTATAAGATTAACTGTCACTCGCCTGAAATAATCAGGGTTAGGAGTGGCGGTTGTTGCATTTAACAGTCCATAATATCCACCAATTAAAGACTGCCGACAGTAGACCTTGGTGTTGTATTTGGCTGCCATCCCTAGCTGATCTAAGTACCTGCTCCCCAATCAATGTAGTTCAAAAAAGTTAGTGTCGTTTCAAAAATGCACGAGTATGGTTTTACTGGAAGGTAGGAAATTACCAAAAGCTATTGATGAATGCGTTAGACACATAATGACCACCACTGTTATATGCCCCACCAGATTCTCCAACCCATGCACTAGCCCAAGGGCCATGTCTCTGGATTGTTGCTTCAAGTTCACCAAAAGTTTCTGAAACTCGACTCAGATATGTGGGATTTAATATCTTGCTAACAAGGTGGCGATCAACTCCTGCAACATGAAAGAGATAATAGCAATTAGCCATACAACTCTGGAAAACAATATAAACAAGTCGTGAAACCATCAAGGAACTGCCACTCCTGACCTGCACCAAGGTTGTAGATATGATGTGTCATGACATTGATCACCCCTGAACCTGAAGCTTCAAGAAGCTTAGCATACCATCCACGATCATAGAATCCTCCGGGGGCTACAAGCAAAGGTTTTGAATGAGAACCCTTGTATAATCTGTTGATAATTGCTTTCAGGGCAATCAAATCTTTGGCATACTGTTCAACAGCAACGCTGGCACCAATCCCACTTCCACTAAGCTCATTACCTTCAATGCACGGTAATGATTAGGTATAAGACAAGTGCTAAAATAAATATCTCATCGTATGCACATTGGTTTTATTACCAAATTCCCACGAGTCCACACGGTATCCTTTATCAACTGTATATTTGATAAGACTTTGAGCATTGCTGGAGTCCCAATCCCCTCCCCATTTATACTGGCTGAGCCGGTGCCTTCCATAGAGTGCATTCAACCCGAAGGTCACCATGACCCTGCATATGATGGATCCACTCAATATTTTATGCTTATAATAACTTTTTTGTAACATATTTGTGATTAACTGAAACCTACTCTATCGTATTCAATTATTAGTTTGATTTATTAATTATCGTCCATCAGAATGATTTCAGAAGTATCAGTAGTCTGGATAGCTAGAAGAGTGATAAATTCAATACCGGAATAAGTAGGAAAATTACACCAGCATTTTAGACAGGGGACTTAAAGAGAAGCATCCTTAAGCGTGTTATTAAATATCAGAAATTGCTAATAATATCATCAAGCTGGAATGTTACCATTCTGAATAAGAAGATTACAAACCTCCAACCTCAACTAAGAAAGGCTGTGTCCGTTTAGCATAAGAAAGAAAATTCAGTACTTAAACCTTACCCAGTTTTCCCAAATAAATCATTCAGCTCATCCCATCTCTTCATATGGAGACATCCTTTTGTGAAACCAAACAATCCACCTTCTGTCTTTTGAAATTGTTCACAGGGAGAATTCAAGTAACCAGCATCATACACTACTCGGTCTTGCAATGAACCCCCGATCCTTATTCTCAAACTCTTAAAAGCTATCACATAAAGAAAGAACATTACTGCATTATAATCCATGGATCAATGTCATTTCAAGATCTGACCAGTTTCAAAATAAGCCTACCTCCAATTGCTTTTCCAAGTAAAGGATTGGAGAGGTTCTGAAAATAGCATGGCATATAATAATTAAACCTCGGAATTCAAACAACAGAAGTTCAACAAAATGAAAGCTTCCTTTAAACTAAAACTGTGCTTTGAACAATTACCAAGTTTATGACGGATGAATATCCCCAAGGACAGTGGTTGTAGTTGCACTTGTCATGAGGCCACCAGTCTAGGGTTGCACAAATGTAATTCTCATCAGTTTCAGCAACTGCTTTCATGCCATTTACTATGAGTATAGAATGTCTAACTTCTTGAGCCAATACCAAATTATATATCGAACTGAGGACAAGAAACAACTGGAAGTAGCGTGATCCCATTTTCACATATACAGCAATTACCTCACTTGTACTTCAATTTTCATTCAACTGAGCTGTGACAAAAGTTCAAATCACGTTTAGAAGAATATTTAAAGAAAGAAACAAAGGATTAACATGATGATGGATTGGCATTTACTAGGATACAGGACTTATATAATTGCATCCAACTCTAGTGCCTATCATCTTTGGTAGAACAACTTTTGCACCCAATTCTAGTGCCCATCATTTTGGTAGACCAACTTTCCAGATTTTTATATGGTGTTCGTGTCTATATCCTTCCAGTCTTGTATACCATACATGAACAATGTGTGTATCTTATATATGACAGCATGTGATTGGGGACTCAAACAGAGACACCATTCAGGGAAAGGATAACTTTATTCCATTTCGACTAAGCAAGTAATGCTTAGTATTGAAGACAGAGGCCAGATTTCTCAGAGCAAATTAAGAAGTTCTTGTTTTGTACAGAACATGTCATGCCATTAGATCCAGTACCCATCCCCAAAACGACCCGTCTCCCCTAACCCCAACCCCACCCCCTCCACCCGAAATGAGCCAGGGAAATTTTCAATTCTAACATGTTTTTCCACTGGATCTAGTACTTCCTGAATAACCGAAACAACAATAAAGATACTAACTTCAAAATGAAACACAAAAAACCCCAGAGGAACGCACAATTCTAAACAGTAATGATATCACACTTAAAGGGAGTTCGATATCCAATTCATTTTCAGAGGCTAGCAAGAAAACTGTGAGAAAACAATTATAGCCAAGACTAATCTATCAAACCCAGTTCAGAAACCTACTGAAAGTACCCAATTGTAGACATTGCAGTCATAAGCATCCTGGATAAAGTTTTAAAATAATCAAATAAAGGGGACAAACGAAATAAAATGAAGTTAACATCTTGAAAGTGAAAACACCATACTTACTCCATTGAAACTTAAGCTGAGAGAAGAAGCAGAAGATCTTGAGTGAAATATGTTCAAAGCAAGGTTCTATTTTCCTCATCCAGTGTGTGCATTTGTGTGAATTATCGTTTTCATTGAGTGATGATAGTGAAGTGAGTAGCATTTGAGTAAATCTAGAACATTGTCTTTGAAATGTGTCGGTGTCAGATTTGTTTTTGACTCTTGTATGGATAATAATAAAAAAAAAAAAAAAAAAAGAAGCTAAATGGTTAAAAAATATAAAAGTTTTTATTTTTAAATGATATAACAATATTTAATTATTTTTAAATTATTAATAAATGTTCCAAAACGCCTGTTAGCCAAAGTAAAGCAATCATGTTGGTCTGAGTTAGTTTTGAGCAGCAACAACTCTGTACACTTTTTGAGAGGATTAGGTGAGTGATAAGTGAAACACTGACTTTTTGGACCACTTGGGCAGAAAAATAAGTGGTCCTCACTCAATCAATTATGACATGTATAGAATGTAGAACACGCTCTTGGCATCAACAAACAAAAACTTATATTACGCATGTATATCTTTTCACATGGAATGAAGGAATATTTGGTGGATTTGATATTTTATGATGGAGATGTTTTTTTTTTGTTAGGTTTGGATCCTGGCTAATAAAATATGAATGACTTATTATTTTATTTATTTGGTGTTCTAACTAAAAAAGCACAATCCACATAATAAGATGCGATTATCAAATTTATCTTTTAATCTTAGTCACATATGCGCAAATGAATTTCGAAGCAACAAGAAAATTTGTTTTTTTGATATAAAAATCTTCTTCGAAAATTTAATTTAAAATATAAAAGGAAATTGAATCATTTATATGATACAGAACGGAAAGAAAATAAATACAGGAACCGATTGATATTGAATTTAAAAGATAAAATAAAGTAATCTCAGCTCATTTTAAATTTATAAATATCTCTCACAACTTATTCTAACAAGAGATTTTGAGAGGAGAGAGATGCAAAAATCTGAACCGAATCACAATAGTTCTTAGAGTATCTTTACTCCTCATCTCCTATTCGATGTGGAGAAACTTAGTCGTCTCTCCCTGCAATAAACTGCATTCCTAAAATTGGGGACCTTCTCCTGACAAGGGCTATCACCAACCTCCTATTTTATTTTATTTTTTAATTCTCTAAAAATAACGTACAAATAAAATATAAATTATTGTAAAAATATAATATTAATTAATAATATTATTAATATAATANGATAGGAAAATAATCTAAGAAATAGATAGAACAATCCCAAACAATAAAGATGGCATGAAGTACCGAACGAAGGCAGCAACTTGTCACAAGCATCTCCACCAGAAACCCTGCATGCATTTGACATGTGCCACCTAGTTTATTTTACTGGCATTGCCTGCATTTATGTCATACATTATATTAATAATATATATATGTTTTTGTCTTCACATATGATAGACATAAGACCAATGTTTCCAACGGAAAACATTAATGACGCCTGGCTTGTGCCACAATCCACTCCACCTATATGTATTAGAGCATCTTTACTCCTCGTTCCTGTCCGACGTGGAGGAACTTGATCGTCTCTCCCAATAACAAACCGTGTCCCTAAATTAGGGACGGCCCTAACCTCTTTTTTTTTTTAATTCTAATATTATTCCTAATACAATAATATTTATTATAACATATAAAATTACATTTGTTGATACTAAAATTATATTTATAAAATATTAAAAATAGTGATTTAAAAGTTAATCTATATGGTGTATAAAAAATATAGAAAAGTATTAAAAAATTCTTATGAAAAAGCTTAAGGGTAAGTTATAGAGTTTATAAAGAAATTGACGTGACAATGTAAAAAATTTTCAAAATTCTTATAGAATAAAGATGCTTTTATATAATTAAAAATGATCTAAATCCAAATATAACATGGTCATAATAACTACTCTGAATGTAAAGTAGGAACTCTCACAAATAATATACAAACTAAACCCCCATATCAAAGTCTAACCTGTGAAAGAATAATCTAAATTAATTAATATTTTCTTTCTAATTCATCTTCTAGGAAATCAAAACGTTGTTTTCTAACCAAATAAAACCTTTAAGAAGAGCTCTGAATCAATTCTACAAATCCAGAGACCCAAAACAAACCAATAGAAGATACTAATCAAAGACCCAAAATTATATTTTTAACGAAATCTTACATTTCTAAACAATTTTAACAAAATAGCTACTGCAGAAACAAATTGAGATAAATCTAGAATAAGACATAGCAATCTAGGTTCTAGATGAGAAAAGTGGGATTGGAGTATTGATTTAATAAAGCCTTAAAATTGGTGGAAAATCACTTATAGAAGCCAAAATTGAACTTAGATGCCAAATTAGGAAAATCCCAAGTATAAAACAGAGAGTCTAAAATAAACCAGTCGATATTCGACTTAGCCACTCGACTAACCAAGTGCCAGTTTCATTGCCTAAACCATTTTGCTGGCTTTAACCACTAGCTCAACCAACTATAGTCTGTTCAGGACCAAAAACTTAAGATAAAGCGGGGACAAGAAAGAAAAATGATAGAAAATTCTTATGTCTTCATTTTACTCCCAGCATTCTTCGTCAGATCGTCTACCAGGTTTTTTTAATTGGAAATTAAAAACGAAGCAATTTAAGCCTATTGATGAACTCGAAATAGGATCTTCCAGTGATCTTACTGATTTGCGTTTAAAGAGGAATGATCTATGTTCCTTGAATGAGAATTCAAGCCCTTATCCTCCCTCCGATAACTTGGATCAAAGTAAAGTCTCATACAAAGACTTGTTTTTATCTAATATTTCTGATGCTTATGCGAACTATTTCTTCTTGATTTATGTATATGAGATGGAAGAAAATGATCAGGAGTAGTACATAGAATCTTTGAAGGTTTGCCTCGTAAAGGATACTAGTAAGCCAAGTATAGAAGTGCTTCGTTTCTCTCCTCAAGAGAGAAAAAAAAAAGAAAAAAAACTTAGACTAAAGTGGAAATTAACAATTATTGTAAAGGTGTATGGAACTTCGTCGAGCTACTGATTTCTTTTTGAAAAGCTTAAATTAATCTAGAACTTTGTTAGTAATTTTACAATAGTTAGAATAGGATCAAGCTTTTATGCCATTTATTACTAAAACACAGAGGGTCTTAGCAATGTAATTAAGAAACGCTCGATTTATAATTAGCCAATTCCTTAAGATACGAGAATAGTAACCTAATTTTTAAAGCATCAACTTCTTCTTTCAGTTCAATAGCAATTTGGGTTAGAATTTAGGTACTACCCTAGAAGTATTATGATTTTGATGCCCTAAAGGCCATAGGACCAGTTCTCAAAATTAATATTTTTACTCTAACAATGAGTCCACTTGGGGAATGATAATTCCTTTCCTCCTTTTTTCCTTACTTACCTTTTATTACTATTACTACTATGATTACTTCTTTGAATGACACTTCCCGAGGAACGACATTCATAAGAATCACAGCTCCTTACTAAAACTAAAGAATCCCGATTCCAAAAGAAAATGTCTTTCTATATCCTTCTTCCTGGCTCTCTCTCTCTCTCCTCAACGTACTGCTTCTTCCTCCTCGCTCTGTTCATTGTATGCTTCTCGTCTTCGTCCCTTTTTTTCTTTTCTTAAAAATCAACTCCTGGCTTCTTCCATTTTTCCGTCACCTCTTTTTAAGATCGACACAAGATATGTCACCGTTGCGTCCTACTTCTTCCCGGTACCATCGACCTCATTTTTTTTTTTTCATGTCCCCTCTTGATTCATAATGTTTTCAATCAAACCAACAAGAAAGTTTAGAATTTTAAGGGTCTACGAACACCTAGGAATAGGAATCTGAGCTTAGTTCCTCTAAATATTTGCTGGACAAGATGAAATTTTAGAGAAAAGTTTAGGTTTGGGTTTTGAGTAGGCTAGAGAGAGAAAATATATTAGTTTGATTTCTGCTTATTGTTTTAAGTTCTGGGTTTTGTTTTTCCTTTACGTAGATTAACGAGTTGTTAACCAAAACACCCATTGACTAAATAAAATTCTATCGAGATAGCTCGACTTCCATGGTACAGAGTCATCGGCTGAGAAAATGGACAGAACAACGAAGAAGGGTATTACTGTCTTTTGATTTATTTATTACTTTTTTTTTCAAGTGAATACAGTAATGATTATCCCTCCTCCATTCCATTCTCTAATAATTTCAATTCTATTTCCATTTTATTGTCTTTACTAAAGTGAATATTACCGTAAATATTAGAAAGCGATAGTTTCACAAAGCTTTGTGTTCAAGTTGATTTTCGAGAACCATTATTGCATAAATTAAAATTTGACAATCGTATATACCCTCTGCAATAAAAGGACATTAAATCGCTTTGTTATAAATGCGGTTGTACAATACATACCGTAAGAGCATGTCTTGAAACTATCTTTGGAAAGGAAGAAGGCTCAAATGTTGGCAATTCTATTCCAAATAATACAACTAAAGTAAATATGCAACAGGATGATCCAATTAATAATGAGCAAGTTAATATTAATTCCTTACGAAACAAGTGAACAGTGAAGTTCAGTTGGCGGAGCGAGAGAAAGGGGAATTTTTAAATGAAAATTAAGAATGAATGATTGTCACGAGAAAGAAGGATATAAAGTAAATGCACTTAAAAAAAGTGTCAAGTGATGCAGATGGCTCTTTGCCAATCAAAGGGCCATTGAGGAATAAGAATCAGTCAAATCAACTAATTGAGAGCAATGGTGATATAAAGTCATAGGGGGGAAACCAAAGGATGATAGAGACAATTCACTTTATCTTTAGAAAAGAAATGGATTACTTAAAAATAAATAACAATGACAATACACTAAGAGTTCATTCACCGCCATTTCCCCTTATTCCTTTGGGCGTCCTTATTAACCCCATTCACTTTACTTTTGGCCCTACAATGCCAATTCAATGGGAATCCCAATTATATTAAACTAAGGAATCCTAATTCTCCCTTTAAACCTCTTAATCATAATTTGGTACATGACTCTTTTTTTTTTTTTGTTATCGACCACATCAAAACTTTGAAAAATATCTTTAAGAAAGAAAAAATAAAATATTCTATTTACCTTAAACTCCTTGACCACCACTCTACCACCATAACGTCTCCACTCCCACCATTCCTTAAGTCAGATTCTTCTTCTTCGAGTCTCTTTTCTTCTAAAGGCACCCTTTTCTCTCTCCTCACCATCAATCCTTTTGCCAAGCTTATGACTAATGATTCTTAGACTTCTCTCTCTCTCTCCAACCTTCAATTGTGATCCTTTCTCTCTTCCCCTCACATTTTGGATTTTTTGTAGGGTTGTGTTTGATTTTGTTAATGTGCAAACTGTATTGGTAAAGCATGTAGATTGTCATCTATTTTCTCTGTGTGTTGGTAAAGTGTATGAACCATAGTAATCTACATTAAAATAACAAATCGAAATTTTGTGTTTTTTAGAGAAATTGCTTTAAGAACTAATTTGTGTATAGATCAAATAGCAAGTTAGAGATGCCATATAAAGTATCAAAATTCCTACTCTTATATTTTTCCTTTGGAGATTTGGGGGTTTTGATTTGGGAACTTCTAAAATTTTGGGCTAGGGTTCATATTTTCTTTTGGAGTGGAGATTTAATGCTCTTTTTTCCTATGTCAATTACTCTAAGTTTGATAAAAAGAGTGTTAGTTTTTATTATTATTTAAATAATGGACAATTAGGTCTTTTTAATACCTATTGGAGGTTCATTCCATTGCAAATTTTGTCCAACTAAACAAAATAATACTAATTCTATGATAACCAGGTGAACAAAGTAATATCTATTATGATTTTATTCCATTCCTCAATGAAGTGAACATGTTATAAGTAGGGGGAAATAAGAGTGCTAATGAGGTATAAATAAATTATTTGAACTCAGTTTTAAGAAATGGGGAAGATGGTGGCAAAAAGAAGTGATGAGTCTACTGAAGAGTTAGATCAAGAACCCTATAAGTTTTAGTTAAGGAAGGAAATTTTACTTTTAAAGCCACTAGAGAGGAGAATAAAAACCCTTCGTTTTTTGCTAAAAGAGTAACCTAAATCAAGAGGCAAGCTAGAAATCTAAAAAGAAAAAAAGGAAGGATCAAAAAGCAATCCTTACCTTTGTAATTAAAATTCTTCATCCTCATTAGGATCACCATTAGGTAAAGGATAAACAACAGTTGCTTTGCACAAAATAAGACAATAAAGTGGAAAGAGTTTTTATGGAAATAAGGGATGCTTAATTGCTTTCAGGCTTAACAATAATGCCAAAGAATGTGCCAAGATTGAAAGCACAACTCATAACTCTGAAAATGATCACTGCCTTCACAAGAATAGGCCTAACAATAGTGTCAATTAAGGAATATATCTATTTGATTCTAACCCCCAAGCCGAGGAGCAATCACAAGAGCATTTGATGAAAGTTTAAGAAAGAATAGTGAAAATAGCAGTGGAACAAATACTAAGGATTCAGGAATAGGCAAATCTAGCAATGATGCTCCCATTTGCTTATTTACCCAAAAAGAATGAGTATCAACCTCTCGTATTTTAAAAAAGATGAGGTGATGACAATGTTGGAGTTAGAAGCAAATCTAGGTGAGTTCTCCATAGAAGTAAAGGATATAAGGCAAGCAAGGAAGTAAGTGGTTTGATATTGCATTATGGTAGCTCTGATGTAAGAAGATAGACTACTAGCATTAAAAGAAAAGCTAAAATATTAGCATGGAATGCTAGGGATATGAATTTCCTAGGAAAGTAGGATACAATAATGGAGGTTAAAAATGAATATATGCTTATTATGGTGGTTGTTATGGAAACCGAGATGGATTTTGTGTCAACTTACAACTTCTATCACTACTCTCAATTGGATAGATATGCAATCAAGGAAGCTAAAGGCTTAAGTGGAAGAACGCCAGTAATATGGCTCCCGTAATGTAGAGATAGTTCATCAAACTAGATAGGATTTTCATTTCCTCTGCAAGGTTAGAAACTCAAATATTTCTTGGTATTTTTCTATCGTATATGTGAATCTTAACTTGAATTAGAGGCCTTTATTATGGGATCTTACATATATGGTGAATTTGGTAGATAACAACCTTGGTTATATGTTACGAGATTTTATTGATAAAGCACATTTGCATTTACATGAGGTGGGGTGTGCTTTTCAAAATAAATAGGGCTTTCACAATGTAAATGTATCAATGATTACAAACATATCGATAAAAGGTTATTGGACCAAAATTCATCTAATTAAACAAACAAAATGTAGGTTCTCTAATTTAGAAAATAATTGATAGTGGTTGGTAATGTGTCTTGGAGAACCTTATACCCAGAGGCCAAGATGTTCCATTTAGAAAAATGTCCTCCAAATCATAATGCTCTATTGTTGAACACACATCCTTACAACTCAAATTCTATTAGAATTAAGATCTTTCGGTTTCAATTTATGTGGTTCTCTCACAATGATTTCCTTCCTTGCATTTATAAAGTCTAAAATTAACAAAATCGAGATTGCTTGAATGCAGTAAGGCAATGTTAGACCATAGGGGTCTAGAATGTCCAAGTTTTTGGCTTACTACACAAGATAAAAAAAAAAAAAGAAAAAAGAAGAAACTTCAAGGGAACTAAGGTAAGTTGAGAAATAAATAGTAAAAAAAAAAATCCTCAAATTATTTATTATCATTGCGAAAAACCTCTAGAGAACAGCTTCATCAAATTTTAGTTAGAGAATAGTGTTTGCAAAAAATGAAATTAAGGACTAAATGGATTATTGAGGGTGAGAAAACTATAAGATAATACCTTTTGGTAGTCCTTGAAAAAGGAAGTAAGAATAGAAGAATCTTAGGATGAATGGATGATTTGGGTGCTTAGACTTCTGATCCTGATAGAATTAATAGCCTAATTACTCCATAATTCTAGTCCTTATTCTCTTTCGATAAAAATGTTGTTATATTTAACAAGCTACATCCAAAGGAGTCCAAATATGGATTATCAAATCAAGACAAGTTGTCTTTAAGTTTACCTTAAGGTTAATTGAGATTCTCGAACGGCTCAATGGGATCAACTCTTGGAAATCCCTAGAAAAGATGAGCTATATGCTTTTCTTTTATAAAAGCATCAGCATTTCATTAGTGCTTCTACTAAAGAAGTTGTTAAGAAGATATTTGAAACCTGTTGAATTCCTTGGAAACTAAACAAAACCCTCGTTTTTTTAATTCCCAAGCAAAATAAAGCATATCATATTAAAAGCTTTAGGCTAATTAATCTATGCACTACATTAACTAAGCTAATCAACAAAATTTTTAGTGCAAAGACTTAGGCCTACACTAGATGATATAATTTACCTTATCCAAGTTAGTTTTACTTTGAGGAGGAAAATTGCTGATAATGTCTTGCTTGTCAATGAAATCCCATGCTCATTAAATAGGAAGAAAGGAAATGAGGCTTTGACGGACATAAAAGTTAATTCGGAAAAAGCTTTTGATTTATTAATATGAGACTTTATCAAATGGACTCTAGATAGCTTAGATTTTCCTAATTGATGGGCAAAATTAATAATGAACTGTATCACAATTGCTACAACTCAAGTTGTAGTAAATGGGAAGATGTGCTTATGCTATCTAAAAGTATAAGATAATGGAATTCATTATCCCATTATCTTTTTATTTTATGCATTGAATTTCTAAGCAAATTGATCGAGAATAAGGTAGAGAAGAAACAATAGGATCCCTTCAAAGTAAGAGGAAGTTAACTTTCTATATCCCATATGGCTTTTGTAGATGACATAACCTTGTCTGAAAAAGCCAACTTGAAGTCCATCAAAGCAATTTCTAAGGTAGCACCTTTTCTTCTTCGTTTGGTTTGAAGATTAATAGAGAGAAGTCAAGGGTTTTCTTCTTTAGAAATGCATCTAGAAAAATGTAAAGAGTGTTAGAGAGAAACTATAAATGAAAACACTTGTTAAGTTTAGAAAATATCTAAGATTTCCCCTGAGGAAGGGTTAAATGCCAAAGGGTAGTGATTTAAACTTCATTTTAGAGAAAGCAGAAAAGAAACTCAATGGTTGCAAAGCAAGGCAACTAAATATGTACTAAAACCTATTCTTGCAAAATCTATCCTAGAAACTCTATGTGTAGATGGGTGGGTTGCCAATGAAAAGCGTCTTACGACTTATCAAAATTATAAACAATTCTTAACAAATTGGAATCTCTAATTCCTATAGAACTCATTGGATTATTTAGGAAAGGATAGCTCCACCAAAAGATAGAACAAGTTTAGGTTTACTTAACTCGCAAAAGTAATGCCTCCTCTTTTAAAAGATTATGGGAATTTAAGTGGAGGATGGTTCGGCTAGTTTGCTAAGAGAGAAGTACAAAAGTTGTGTTAAGCATTATTTAATCCATCTTAGCAATCTTTCTCTCCTTAAGCAAAAGAACTTTAGGAGAGGGAGAATTTCATAAGAGGGTAACGTATAATTATATCGAGTAATGCTCGAGAGTTAAATTTCTTGTTTGACTTATAGGGTGGCAATAGAATAATTAGAAGTATGGTTTAGGGACCCTTAGATATTATTTGTTTTTTATGTGGGTTAGCTAAAGACAAGTAGAGGGAAGATGTCCTTAAGTTCTACTTCTTAGACCTCATTAAAGAGGAAACAGAGCCAATCACCTCGCATGAAAGGACTCTAGATCGGCATATCTTGAGTGTCTACTTTAGACTTGGACCTTCACTTTACAATATTCATGAATTCTCACTCCTTCCTTATAGGAAAAGGATAGTTGGAATTGGATTTAGAATTTTTGCTTTCTAATAAAGCAAAAAAAGCAAAAATGGCATATATTTTTAATAGTTATTTTGCACTGATTTCGGTTTTATTCTTATTGATTTTGTGATATTTTGAGTTTAATTTGTTTATTTATTATTTTTGGGAAGTATAGGGTACTTTATGAATATTTTAAGGATTTTTGGGCAATTTCAAGCTTTATTAGAGTAAAAATATTGATAATAGAGTGAAGTGGAGAAGTTTCAAACAAGAATGGAAATTTAGAAGAGATTATGGTTAAAGACCACAATTGTAGTCCCTATCTTTTCGTAAAGAATTTCTTTTGAATTTCGAAATTTCGTGGGAAAAGCATAACTACGCCAAGTCACCATGGCAGTGAACTTAAAGCATAAAGATATTGTGATTTTCAATATTTTATTTTTGTATGTTTTCTTTGTAATATTTAGATTATTGCTTATAAATAAACTCTTAAGCCTAGCATTATAGAGAGCCCCTTTAAGTAATTGTTAAGTATTAGAATTTCATGGGGAGCTTCTCCATCATTTTGCTTCTTTTCTCCTTATTTTAATTAACTTAGTAAATCGTTATTGAACCCTATATCCAAAGGGTGATCTTTATTTATGAAATTTATTCTATGATTTTGCTTACTGCGATCTAATTGCACCGTTTTTATTGTTGTTAGATTAATATCACTCAAGGTATTAATTTAACATCTAAATTTGCTGTAGAGTCAAGGGTTTTTTAGTAAATAGACAAATGTTATTAGAAGAAATTTACTGTGCTAGAAGATTAGGTATTGAATCTTTTCGGATTATGACAATCTAATAGTGTGATTTGAGCGCTTCATGCGATCTTGAGATGTTTTATTCAAAAGTGATTCAAATAAAGAGAGTTATAGAGTTAGAAATTAGCTAAAGATACAAGTCTAGCTAATTCAAAATCCAATAATAAGGATAGCAATTTCTACATAGTATAGTAATAAAGATTGAATGATTTCCTAAAACTAGGAAGTAAACAACAATAAAGATTTACTAAGGAAAATGTTAATTCTCAATTAATTAATCCATGTTGTTATGTTATTTTTATGGTTTTATCTTATTTGTTATTTTTATGTTATTTAGTTATTGGATTATTTTGTTGTTAGTTAATTGTTTTAATGACTTTATTTCTTTCATTAGTTTAATATTTTATTTCATTGCAATCTTTATTTTCTACCCATAGTTTATTTCATTAAATCTTTTGCTTTGAGAAGTTAGGTAATCGAATAATTTAAAGATATCATTTCTAAAAATAATTAGATATATTTATATAACTAGTTTCTCGTGAGACTGATAAATATTTAGACTCAAAATCATTTTAATTTATACTATAACTTGACTAATTATATTTACCTATTACAACGGTATAATTACAATCACTTTTTCCTAAAGATTAAACTTTTATTGTGAAAAATACAATTGTTTACCCATGGCTCAAAATCTTATGAAAACGAATATTCCTTTGCAACATTACTACCCAAGATGCAAAATCTCTCTTGAACCCATAATGCATGTTTTTGAACTTTTATCCTTGGACTGCAACTATCGTTGATCACTTTCATTCTTGGGATCATGGAAATACAACTACGGAAGTTTACTTTTCACCATTGGATAGCAATAAACAGCCTAATTGGGAGGAGAGATTGATTAACGTTCACCCATCAAAGCAATTTCTGTTTGACTTTGCTTTATAGAAAATCTAGTCCTCGAGAAACAATGCTTTATACAAACCAGATGAGTAAGCCATAAAGCTTATTCAAGAAATTAGGCAAATAGACCATGAACACTGGGCCTATTTGAAGAAAAGCAATCTTATTTATAAAGTTAAGAGTGCAGGAATCTTTCATGGTCTCCTCCTTAAAGTGGTTGGTTTAAACCCAATACCGATGATTTAGTTACAAGCACAAGCCATAAAAACGAAGCAACCAAGGAGAAGTCATAAGGGGTGAGCATGGCTGATGGGAATTTAGGTTTTTAAAAAAAAAAAACTCTCAGAATTCTAAACATCCTAAGAGTAGAGCTTTTGGCTATGGATCGAGGATTATTATTTTGGCTGCAGCATGGTGTAATTATTAATACAGATGCAAAAGCAGCTTCCTTGCTACTATGGAATAAAAACAACCTTAGTCAAATTGTTATCATGCATAAACGAAACTTTCAAGTGATTCCAAAGTGGCTAACATGTTATGAACTAATTTGTCTTAGTTTTCTTGCCATCAATCATAAAAACATGAAATAGAATTTTCCCATTTATATCTCGAGGGGAGAAAGTAATTGTAAAATACCAGCATAAAAGTAGTTACCGGCTAAGCCAATAAGATGGCCAATAAACCTTTTAATTATTTTGTCAAAAGTCGGTAAATAGTGTTGATTTGATATTTAATATTTTGCTTAAAATAGTTGCATTGATGACTTAATCATTGAATTTGCATAGATATTTTCAAACTCTAGAATCGTTGTAGGATAAAATTTTGTAATAAATTATTGTTAAGACTCGGTTATTGATCTGATCATATTCATTGATGCGTAATTGTAAGGGGCAGAAGTGACTATTATAAACAGACGAAATGGGCAGTTGTTATTAACTTATTATTCCTCATTTAAAATTAAAAGCATTGCCACTAGAATTCGATAAATAATTGTGCAAGTATTTAATTATTCACAAGTTTTTCACTAATAATAGCTGAATACAGCAGTTCCTAACTAGGGGGCAGTGGCATTCTGACATATAAATAAGCCATTTATGTGCTTGAAAACTCAGGCATACCTCATAATTACAATGCGATGGTCGATCGATAATTGGTTCAATATGTAAAAACCATTTTAAGATGGAAGGATGCAGACAAGCACATAATCGCTGCAAACAGAATCCTAGCACTGTAACGATTTGATTGATTCAATAACTCATAGTTTACATTATAAACATAATAAAAATTTTAATTATTATCATTTATATTTAGTTAACTTTAATTCAATTAATATGATTAATCAATAAAATAGCTACTTAACAAAGTAAGAGATTCGTACGACCTCTTTAAAAGTATAGATAGTCACTTATTACAATATTTTTTAAATAGGTTGAGACCTATTATTTTTCGCACGGTTTTAGAGGTTGAGAGTTGAGAGGGAATGTTTGCCCAACTCTTTTAAGGTTGTGGATAGTCATCTCATTCGCATTATATTAAATAAACTAATAATATGTATTGAAGTTTAATTGAGGTGTAAATAATAATAATTAGGTTTTTAATTAAATATATAATTAAATAAATTAAAATTTTATATGTATAATTGCAAATAACAATAAAATTAAAATATAAACTATAGTATTAATCCAAAGTATTATTCAATATTTGCGACATATTTATGATACTAGTACTTGCATNATGTCTTGCTTGTCAATGAAATCCCATGCTCATTAAATAGGAAGAAAGGAAATGAGGCTTTGACGGACATAAAAGTTAATTCGGAAAAAGCTTTTGATTTATTAATATGAGACTTTATCAAATGGACTCTAGATAGCTTAGATTTTCCTAATTGATGGGCAAAATTAATAATGAACTGTATCACAATTGCTACAACTCAAGTTGTAGTAAATGGGAAGATGTGCTTATGCTATCTAAAAGTATAAGATAATGGAATTCATTATCCCATTATCTTTTTATTTTATGCATTGAATTTCTAAGCAAATTGATCGAGAATAAGGTAGAGAAGAAACAATAGGATCCCTTCAAAGTAAGAGGAAGTTAACTTTCTATATCCCATATGGCTTTTGTAGATGACATAACCTTGTCTGAAAAAGCCAACTTGAAGTCCATCAAAGCAATTTCTAAGGTAGCACCTTTTCTTCTTCGTTTGGTTTGAAGATTAATAGAGAGAAGTCAAGGGTTTTCTTCTTTAGAAATGCATCTAGAAAAATGTAAAGAGTGTTAGAGAGAAACTATAAATGAAAACACTTGTTAAGTTTAGAAAATATCTAAGATTTCCCCTGAGGAAGGGTTAAATGCCAAAGGGTAGTGATTTAAACTTCATTTTAGAGAAAGCAGAAAAGAAACTCAATGGTTGCAAAGCAAGGCAACTAAATATGTACTAAAACCTATTCTTGCAAAATCTATCCTAGAAACTCTATGTGTAGATGGGTGGGTTGCCAATGAAAAGCGTCTTACGACTTATCAAAATTATAAACAATTCTTAACAAATTGGAATCTCTAATTCCTATAGAACTCATTGGATTATTTAGGAAAGGATAGCTCCACCAAAAGATAGAACAAGTTTAGGTTTACTTAACTCGCAAAAGTAATGCCTCCTCTTTTAAAAGATTATGGGAATTTAAGTGGAGGATGGTTCGGCTAGTTTGCTAAGAGAGAAGTACAAAAGTTGTGTTAAGCATTATTTAATCCATCTTAGCAATCTTTCTCTCCTTAAGCAAAAGAACTTTAGGAGAGGGAGAATTTCATAAGAGGGTAACGTATAATTATATCGAGTAATGCTCGAGAGTTAAATTTCTTGTTTGACTTATAGGGTGGCAATAGAATAATTAGAAGTATGGTTTAGGGACCCTTAGATATTATTTGTTTTTTATGTGGGTTAGCTAAAGACAAGTAGAGGGAAGATGTCCTTAAGTTCTACTTCTTAGACCTCATTAAAGAGGAAACAGAGCCAATCACCTCGCATGAAAGGACTCTAGATCGGCATATCTTGAGTGTCTACTTTAGACTTGGACCTTCACTTTACAATATTCATGAATTCTCACTCCTTCCTTATAGGAAAAGGATAGTTGGAATTGGATTTAGAATTTTTGCTTTCTAATAAAGCAAAAAAAGCAAAAATGGCATATATTTTTAATAGTTATTTTGCACTGATTTCGGTTTTATTCTTATTGATTTTGTGATATTTTGAGTTTAATTTGTTTATTTATTATTTTTGGGAAGTATAGGGTACTTTATGAATATTTTAAGGATTTTTGGGCAATTTCAAGCTTTATTAGAGTAAAAATATTGATAATAGAGTGAAGTGGAGAAGTTTCAAACAAGAATGGAAATTTAGAAGAGATTATGGTTAAAGACCACAATTGTAGTCCCTATCTTTTCGTAAAGAATTTCTTTTGAATTTCGAAATTTCGTGGGAAAAGCATAACTACGCCAAGTCACCATGGCAGTGAACTTAAAGCATAAAGATATTGTGATTTTCAATATTTTATTTTTGTATGTTTTCTTTGTAATATTTAGATTATTGCTTATAAATAAACTCTTAAGCCTAGCATTATAGAGAGCCCCTTTAAGTAATTGTTAAGTATTAGAATTTCATGGGGAGCTTCTCCATCATTTTGCTTCTTTTCTCCTTATTTTAATTAACTTAGTAAATCGTTATTGAACCCTATATCCAAAGGGTGATCTTTATTTATGAAATTTATTCTATGATTTTGCTTACTGCGATCTAATTGCACCGTTTTTATTGTTGTTAGATTAATATCACTCAAGGTATTAATTTAACATCTAAATTTGCTGTAGAGTCAAGGGTTTTTTAGTAAATAGACAAATGTTATTAGAAGAAATTTACTGTGCTAGAAGATTAGGTATTGAATCTTTTCGGATTATGACAATCTAATAGTGTGATTTGAGCGCTTCATGCGATCTTGAGATGTTTTATTCAAAAGTGATTCAAATAAAGAGAGTTATAGAGTTAGAAATTAGCTAAAGATACAAGTCTAGCTAATTCAAAATCCAATAATAAGGATAGCAATTTCTACATAGTATAGTAATAAAGATTGAATGATTTCCTAAAACTAGGAAGTAAACAACAATAAAGATTTACTAAGGAAAATGTTAATTCTCAATTAATTAATCCATGTTGTTATGTTATTTTTATGGTTTTATCTTATTTGTTATTTTTATGTTATTTAGTTATTGGATTATTTTGTTGTTAGTTAATTGTTTTAATGACTTTATTTCTTTCATTAGTTTAATATTTTATTTCATTGCAATCTTTATTTTCTACCCATAGTTTATTTCATTAAATCTTTTGCTTTGAGAAGTTAGGTAATCGAATAATTTAAAGATATCATTTCTAAAAATAATTAGATATATTTATATAACTAGTTTCTCGTGAGACTGATAAATATTTAGACTCAAAATCATTTTAATTTATACTATAACTTGACTAATTATATTTACCTATTACAACGGTATAATTACAATCACTTTTTCCTAAAGATTAAACTTTTATTGTGAAAAATACAATTGTTTACCCATGGCTCAAAATCTTATGAAAACGAATATTCCTTTGCAACATTACTACCCAAGATGCAAAATCTCTCTTGAACCCATAATGCATGTTTTTGAACTTTTATCCTTGGACTGCAACTATCGTTGATCACTTTCATTCTTGGGATCATGGAAATACAACTACGGAAGTTTACTTTTCACCATTGGATAGCAATAAACAGCCTAATTGGGAGGAGAGATTGATTAACGTTCACCCATCAAAGCAATTTCTGTTTGACTTTGCTTTATAGAAAATCTAGTCCTCGAGAAACAATGCTTTATACAAACCAGATGAGTAAGCCATAAAGCTTATTCAAGAAATTAGGCAAATAGACCATGAACACTGGGCCTATTTGAAGAAAAGCAATCTTATTTATAAAGTTAAGAGTGCAGGAATCTTTCATGGTCTCCTCCTTAAAGTGGTTGGTTTAAACCCAATACCGATGATTTAGTTACAAGCACAAGCCATAAAAACGAAGCAACCAAGGAGAAGTCATAAGGGGTGAGCATGGCTGATGGGAATTTAGGTTTTTAAAAAAAAAAAACTCTCAGAATTCTAAACATCCTAAGAGTAGAGCTTTTGGCTATGGATCGAGGATTATTATTTTGGCTGCAGCATGGTGTAATTATTAATACAGATGCAAAAGCAGCTTCCTTGCTACTATGGAATAAAAACAACCTTAGTCAAATTGTTATCATGCATAAACGAAACTTTCAAGTGATTCCAAAGTGGCTAACATGTTATGAACTAATTTGTCTTAGTTTTCTTGCCATCAATCATAAAAACATGAAATAGAATTTTCCCATTTATATCTCGAGGGGAGAAAGTAATTGTAAAATACCAGCATAAAAGTAGTTACCGGCTAAGCCAATAAGATGGCCAATAAACCTTTTAATTATTTTGTCAAAAGTCGGTAAATAGTGTTGATTTGATATTTAATATTTTGCTTAAAATAGTTGCATTGATGACTTAATCATTGAATTTGCATAGATATTTTCAAACTCTAGAATCGTTGTAGGATAAAATTTTGTAATAAATTATTGTTAAGACTCGGTTATTGATCTGATCATATTCATTGATGCGTAATTGTAAGGGGCAGAAGTGACTATTATAAACAGACGAAATGGGCAGTTGTTATTAACTTATTATTCCTCATTTAAAATTAAAAGCATTGCCACTAGAATTCGATAAATAATTGTGCAAGTATTTAATTATTCACAAGTTTTTCACTAATAATAGCTGAATACAGCAGTTCCTAACTAGGGGGCAGTGGCATTCTGACATATAAATAAGCCATTTATGTGCTTGAAAACTCAGGCATACCTCATAATTACAATGCGATGGTCGATCGATAATTGGTTCAATATGTAAAAACCATTTTAAGATGGAAGGATGCAGACAAGCACATAATCGCTGCAAACAGAATCCTAGCACTGTAACGATTTGATTGATTCAATAACTCATAGTTTACATTATAAACATAATAAAAATTTTAATTATTATCATTTATATTTAGTTAACTTTAATTCAATTAATATGATTAATCAATAAAATAGCTACTTAACAAAGTAAGAGATTCGTACGACCTCTTTAAAAGTATAGATAGTCACTTATTACAATATTTTTTAAATAGGTTGAGACCTATTATTTTTCGCACGGTTTTAGAGGTTGAGAGTTGAGAGGGAATGTTTGCCCAACTCTTTTAAGGTTGTGGATAGTCATCTCATTCGCATTATATTAAATAAACTAATAATATGTATTGAAGTTTAATTGAGGTGTAAATAATAATAATTAGGTTTTTAATTAAATATATAATTAAATAAATTAAAATTTTATATGTATAATTGCAAATAACAATAAAATTAAAATATAAACTATAGTATTAATCCAAAGTATTATTCAATATTTGCGACATATTTATGATACTAGTACTTGCATAAACTATAACATTTTCTATTTCTATAACATAAATCCTTCAAAGCTTCTTGATTTAAATATATATATATATATACATATATTATTGATACTAATATATTATATATTTTGATAAATAATAGATAAATACTAATGATGTTGAGTATATATTAATGATAATAAATTAATATTTTTATATGTTAAAATTTTATTAATATTTATTTATTATTCATTAAAATACATATACGAAAGTGCTTTTCTCCGCATTTGTGCTCGAATCCCAAAGCTAAAAGGGACTCAAACTTCAAAACCGCAAAAGGGGATTCATGTCTCATGCGGAATAATAGAACCCAGGAATATAATATTTGATTATTTTTTTTGTAGACTTTATATGATAAAATAATGCTTAGGATTTGATTAACTAGGTGCCACTTGCCACTGCCAGCCATTCATGTCGTCAAATTAAGGTCGTGATGCCCATTAACTCAAGTTGAATGTTAGATTAGTGGAGTGTCTTTTGTTTGGATTAAAATAAAGGATATGTAGACGGTAGCGCATCGATGCTTTCATTCAATGCTCAATTAAGTTGAAAATAAATTGGAGAAGAAAGTAGATCCAGTTGGATCTATCATTTTCGATGCAACTTTATGGAATTAAAGTTTGTATTAGAAAAATATACATATATATATATATAAGGCTGGTTTTTTTCGATGTAATAAGATTGATGAATGAAAGATGCTTTTAATTTTACTGGGTACCCATCTTTATTTTTCCTGAAAATGACGGTTGAGGTTGAAAATCGGGATTAAGAGATTAATAATGAGATTAAAAATAGGAACTGAAAGGTGTGGTTGAAGATGAGTGATGAGATTAAAGATTGACAGCACGGTTGACGGTCGAAATTGGAAATACAGACTGAAGGCATGAGTTTGTTGTCATTTAAGAAAAAAAAAAAAAGACGGTAACCATCGCATTTACACGTGATCAAGGTGTTACCATGATGATAAATTTTACAAAATCCAAACAGTTGTTGGATTTTTTAAAATTCATCTTAAAACTTTATATACAATTTTTATATTATATTTAGTATTGTCAATTTTATATTAACCCTTACATTTCAACTCAATTCATGATGGATCAACTTTGATTTAATTTATGACCAAATACAGTTTTTTACTTAATTTTTTTATTTCTATATAAATTCGAATTAACCGTTCAAATTAAGTTTAACAATACTTATTATATCCGAAATCTGTTCTAGAAAGTTCTTTTAAGCCCATTAACATGCTTGACCGGACGCGTCATCATAGCATAAGTTATGTCTACACTTTTTTTTTTCCTCTTTTGTTCGTTTTCTATTCCCTTTTTTTCTTTTTTCCTTTTTTTTTTTTAACCAATCTGTCTTCTACTTCTATGTCTTTTCCGGTGCTAACGTTTAACGTTGGGTCGTTACTTGGTCCATTTGCCGCGGTGAGAAGGAGGATACTCGACATAATATATTATGATGCTTGTTTCACAGTCGTGCTTTTATTTTTGCAAGAAATAGACAAGTGACTTTCAAGGTGCATATGTAAATATTTAAAGAAAATTGTAAATAATTTTCTTAAAATTTGATTTAGGTATAGATTGATTCTTTAAATTATTAAAGTGTGATTTTTTTTCTTAAACTTTTATAAACTGGAAAATAATTTCAATAAATCGAGAATAATCCCTTAATAGAAGGGTATTTATGTGTAAAAATTAAAGTTTAAAAATGTTATTCTCAATCTATCGAAATTATTTATCAATTTATGAAAGTTTGAAAATAAAAAATCATACTTTAAAAATTTAAGAATCAATTTATATCTAAATCAAAATTTAAAAGGTTATTTACATTTTCTCCAAAAATTTACTTGCTCATCAAAATAATCAAATAAAGAACCAAAATTCGACATATTAACAGTATCATATTATATTTCTCACTGTACCAATACACTTACAATAGCAAGTAGCATTAATTATATAATTTATTTATTTTCTTATCCAGGACTCAAAACTTTTTAAGAATTTAGAATTCATTCAAAAATCCTATTGAATAATTGTGGAGTTAGGCAAATCAAGTACTCTATATTGATTCATTCAACGATATCCCTAGTTTCTATTACATCAAGATTCTTTGCTTCTAAAATATTTCATTTATTAATCATGAACTATATATATCATGATTGGATGGATTAAATTTGATACTAAGGGCTCACGAGAATAAGATACAAGATTTTATCTGTACTTTATTTTATAAATACAGGTTCTAAAACTTTGCTACTCATATTTTACTCTATAATACCTTGAAAGTACTCTATACCTTATATCCTTATAAAACTTGTAAATTTTCTTTTATTTTGTTCATAAATTTCAATACGATTGTTTTCAAAACATAAAATAAAGTTAACTTTTTCTTTTCAAAAGTAATCACTCAACATCTTTCAAACAATGCCAATGAATGAAATACATTGAGGTTTATTTGGATCAATTTTTTTTCTTAAATGGTTCTTTAACCATTATTGTTACACATAAATTTTTATAGAAGTATTACACAAAATATTTTTGTGTAAATAAAATATTTATTTTATAATAATCACATTATATAGATATTTAAAGGAACTGTTTTAAAAAATGAAAGCTATAAACATTATATTTAACATGAAATCTACAAAGTTTATTAAAATGTGATAAAAGATTCACAAGATTATATAATTCAATAATTATAGATATAATAATAATATAGAATCAAACAATTAACCACTGGAAGATGCAACATGGAAAACAAAGGCATAACATTGAAAACAGAATAAAATATAAATTTAAACTAAAATATTTTTCTTTCTTAAGGTATATGTATCAATAAAACAATCTCTCTATATTCTAAAAAAACTGGATTTCACTTTAGTAATAATACCAAATCTTTTGTCAAATATATAATAAAGAAATTATTATATTATAAAAGACAAGCTTTACTAGATAACATATTTAGCAAATGAGGAAAGAGTAAAAAGAAAATGATGAAAATAACAATAGAGTAAAGATTAAGAACAAAAGATGAAAGAGAAGAGATTAACAAATGTTTAGTTTAGGATTTCCAATAGGTTGAGTTTTGTTTGATTTTTGATCAGATAGTATATTTATTTATTAGTTAATTTTATTTAATTATTATTATAGAAAAGGGACCTTGGAACTTATACCTTATATGTTTCAAAGTATAAGTTTTAATATGGCTATAGAGTATCTTGACTACTTATTTGTATTTTATCTTGTAAAAATAAGTTCCGATAAATCACTACCTATAACCTACCTCGTGGTCTTAATTTCCCATCTTGAACTTACTCGATCAAGCAAAACCTAAATAAGCATCATATACGACAAGATTATCCGCTTACCCCTATTTGATACTAGTTATTTTAATAATAATAATATGGATAGTAGTTGATTTAAAAAAAAAAAAAAATCATCAACCGAGTCTCTAAGAATTAGGCAATAATGGTTTTGATCACCCGTCTTCATGGGTGTTCTATTAATAAAATAACCTTCGCTGGCTAAAAATATGGTTTTTATATTTAATAAAAGATTCTTTTCCAAAAGAAAATTAAAAATGATTTTTATCGTTTAATACATTTTCAAATTTACAAGATATAAAAATATTTTGTGTTAAGAATCAACATATAGATGACTTATAGACATTATTAGTAAATGCCTTAGATATAATAGAAAAAGGAATTCAAATAATTTCGTAAATCAATTTATTGTAAGAATTTTCTTATTTCTAATTTGTGTCACCCTAATTTGTCTCTCCTATCAATTTTCCGATTAAGGTTGCAAAATAGATATTTCTTAAAATCTAAACTTATTCAAACATCCAATTGAATGCTTTAAAATCCATTGATCTATAAGATTCTTTTCAATATTGTCAAATCCGAGTTAGAAAGGTTAAACTAAGAATAAGAAAGTATTAACGACTGAAAGGTTCTTTTGGGTTAAACTTCAATTACACTAGAGTTAATAAAAATATTATAATATAATTCATATTTATTTTTAAAATAATAAAAATGATCTTTATTCTTGAAAGTTGAAAGTTAAGTATTTTTTACAATTTATCTTTTGTTTTTCTATCATCTACTTATATTTTAGCAAATTGACATATTTTCTACATAATAAAAGAGAAATAATATATTTTAACCCTGAAAAAACCTAGTGAAAACTAATATGAGCCAGATTGAACTAGTTAGGTCAACTTAATTGAATTGAGGTTACTGTTAATAAGTATCAAACATGTGACTCGAGTTAGTTTTATGGAAGAGTTAGGCTTAATTGGGTTGGACTAGACATATTAACTCGAGTCTAACAATATTGATTCTTATAATAGGATGAGTGATTACAAGTAGGTAGGAACTAAGAAGTAAGACCTTATCCATATCATACCTTATAAGTACAAATTTTCAAATTATGAACTTGAAATATCTCTTGGAACCATTATCTTATAATGTTGTAAATTTCACCATTTGTATTATAAATTTTAAGTTTATATGATATTAAAAAACTCATATATATTATATATATATATACAAATCTTATGAAAGTTATAGTAAAATCTGTAAAATTAAGAAAAAAATTTATACTTTCATCATTTCAAATTTATACGATCATTTTAAGTAAATGAGAAAGATTAAAGAGAAAGAATGAAAAATATAAATTTGAAGATAAAAATGAGAAAAAATAAAGGGAAAGCACGTACAGATAACATTGGGTTTAACTACTTAAGCTATTAACTTATGGGATTAGTTTCCTTCTTTTTTTTCTTTTTTACTAAAATATTTATTAGCCCAAAAATATAATATTCTCATTGATTATTCATTTATTTATATTGTTTAATATCTATATATAGTATTAAAGCAGATGGGATTTCTCAATCGTTTTTTGTATCTTCTATATTTTTTGTAGCATTATGACATTGTTACCCATAGATTATATTCTCTAAAAGTGATTATTAATTCTTCTCAAGCACTTAGCTCATTCCTTAAGGGTAAATGAATAATTTCATCAATTTAACTACCAATCACATTCTACTTTCATTAAAAAAAAAAAAAAAAACTAACCAAATAACTTATTAGCCTTTTTTTTTCTCTTCATCTATTTTTTAAACTACCTTCATCATTTAAAATGCACAAAAAATGTACTTTTTATTTATGAAAACTTGATACCTTATACTCTTCTCCATAGAAGCAAATTCTGAAAATTTATAATCTATATTGTAGTTTTTTATATCCTTTTAGAACCTATTTAAACGGATCAAATATGCCTGCATTCATTGTATAACAATTAGTCATTCGCTTCTATTTTTAAATGTATTTAAAATCCGCTCCACTACCTTATTAGTTCCCCCCAATTAGATAAGCCTATGCAATTTTGATAAAATGCATCAAGATTCATATTTCTAAAAAGAAAGAATAAATATCCTCAAAAACAAAATGATTATATTAAAACGAAGCAAATCATTTTAAAGCTTATAATCGGTTATATATATCTATTATAAACTAAAAAAGGTCCAACAAAACACAATAATATGAAATATTTCAATATGTCAAGATTGGAGTTTTTATCTGGTTCGATTATCCTGTCGATATTAAAATTTTCCTAAAATTTAACCTAAATTCTAAACATGCTCGCATGGTAGTTCCCGGTTTGGTAAGGTAAAAGAAAAATGTCAGTAAAGAAAAAGGCAGTCTTACGTGTCCCTGTCCACTGTTAGCTTAGCTTATATAAAATTATAAACTTTTCTCCCAATCTCGTTCTTTCTTTGCTTCTCTCTCCCTCCAACACTTTCCCTCCCGCTCCCTCATTGTTTCTTTTTCTTCCCCGGAAAATCTACCAAAACCCTAACAAAGCAAATTCAAAATCCCAACACCATTTCTTCAAGACGTTGAAATAGTAGATACGACCCGGTGTTTTTACCCACATTTCCAATCTTATTTTCCGTGTTAGTTTTATAACACTCTTTCCTAATTTTTAATTCTATTTCTTCATTAGACCGAGCATGATAAATTACCCAGTTTTGCTGCGATCTAATTATCAAATTTTTTTTTTATTTAAACCTTCAATAATCTTTTATGAATTGTGATTATTTTTGTATAATCTGGTTTGATTAGTTATTTTTCTTTGACAAGAGAGTTTTGATGGAAAATGAAGTTGATGATCAAGGCTCAGGGTGGTTGGAGGTCAAAAAGGTACAGCCTTTTTACTAGTTTAATTAAAATAATAGGAGACATTTTTTCTTTGTGAAATTATATTTCGAGAGAAAAATGAAATTTGATCGAGCTTAATAGTCTTGATTTTTTTGCCCCCCCTTCTTTCCGAGAGTTGATCGAGAGGTGGTTAAAAATCAATGTAAATATTTTGAATCGGTCAAGGATTGCTTTTATGCCCAAATTTCATTGCTGAGAATAGAGTTTGCTTTTTGCGATTGCATAAACCGGATTGCCGGGTATTAATTTATAAGGATAATTGCAATTACACTTTAAGCTTTCAAAGTATGATTTCGTCTTCCATGATTCTCAGATATGCAAACGAGCCTTAAATTAGCTAACACGTCAAAGTAATGGGATTTAGTTACGGTCTAGGGCTTACATGTATATTTTCAAAAATCGAGGGAGGGAAGTTATAATTTGAGGATTTAGTGAAGTTTAGGTCTATCTGCACCTAACCGACAATTTGAGATTTAGTGGCCCTTTAGGGTTTGCACATATTCGAAAATTACGGGAAATGGAGTCATATTTTGAAAGGTTAGGGTTTCTGTGAAGCTCACTGGCAGTTTAGTAGATGTACTAGCAATTTGCCTATTTTATAAAGTGTGTATCAAAATGTCCTAGGAAAGTTATAACTTGTTTTATAATCTGATTATGTGGTGTCCGCTAGTGAAAAATTGAAAGTTTAACGGATTGTAGTTTTTATTTTAATGTCTTATTAGAATTAATGTTTATATGCTATGTTCAAAACATTTTTATCATGAATGAACTTACAGGGGAATTACGTAATTCGTAGTCTAGTCTATACAGTACTGTTGCTTGAGCTATAATAAAAGGTCAAAGCTGGAGCTTTGTATGAGCTTGATGTCCTAATTTTGTGCTTAACATTGGCAAGAAATGGTACTGGATGAGCTCAATTCAACTCAGATGGTTCATATGATTTAAAAAAACATAGTTTTTTTATTAAACTTATAATGACTTTTGACTGAACTTGGCTAAGCTCAATTTGAACATACATTACAATAGAGCTCATTAGTTAATGAATCCTTCGAATTGAGTAACAGGAATCTAGAGCTTCACTGCAAGAACTACTAGCATAGTTTAAGATTGAGCTCAACTTGACTGCAGTTTAATTAAACTCAAATAAGAAGACTGAGCAGCTTATGAGCTGGCTTAGTACAACACAACATGATTTGTTGGAAATTTCTTCTTTTGTTTCTGAGAGTAATGAAAAAATAATAGTATATTTTCTCGCTAAACAATGCAACGTGTATTTAGAGAACCTTTCAATTAAGTCTCTTAACATTTAATACATGCAATAATTTCACCAGGCACGTGCTGTAATCAGCTAATGTGATGCATGGTTTGCTTTAATGAAATTTCATCGTCAATTTTTTTACTTCCTAATTTTAACAGCACTAGATGGTTTGCCACCTTCCTTTCTAATTTAACTGAATTGATCGGTTAGGTTTTTTTAATATAAAAGTTTCATCATCAAAGGATTCGTTTGAATGATCATTTTACCCTCCTTCATTTTTGCTTTTTGCAGAAACATCGTGGTAACTCAAAGTTTTTCCTTCAGAGCTGGGTGGGAGGATTTTCAGCAAGGAGCACATCCAATTCTCAGGCTCCACAATCCCAATTCTATGATACAAGTCGAAATTTGATCAATAAGCGCAAAGCACAACTCTCAAAGGCTGGAGGAAACCCCAGTGCACATGGCAAGAGAGTTGTTGCAAACTCTATAACTATATCTTCCAAAGACAAGGTTATTTGTTATGATGAAAAATGTGTGGTTGAACAAGATAGCATGTGTGAACCTTCTCCTTCGATGCCTCCTGCAGAATCAAATGATAAAACTGGAGATATGCAGAAACATTCAGAAGATGAAAAGCGCAATGTAGTTCCCAAGATTAAGTGGGGTGATCTAGATGATGACTCTTTAGTTCGGCATAATGGTGTTGGAGTTGAAATCAAATTTGGGAACATTGGGGATGAAAATGTGTTGTTTTGTGAAGAGCTCCAGGAAAAGAATAATGTAGGTACTTCCACTTCAAAGTCCGAAAGGTCTAAACTATTGGAATTGAGTGAAACACCAGCAGACATGGGTAAATCTCATCAGATGCTTCCATCCGCCTCTAGTGATAAAGAGGAACATGAGGATGTGCAAATTGTGAAAGAGAAAATTATCAATCCCACTGATGATGCTTTGAATTATGCTGAAGTATGTAATGAGCATGTGAACATGGTGAGTTCTTGTGCACGGGGCGAAGAGGATGGGGCAGTGGTAAAATTGCCTGTTTTCTCTGAGGTGAAGGATCTACGTATTCCAGCAGTAGCAGATGCTAGTGACAATCCACTGGCAAGGGTTGTATCTGAGGATACTACAGTGGTTCCCTCTATAAATGATGAATGTGAAGACACCGAAGCAACTGAGATGGCATCTATCAAATACTTTAGCAATCACCAGGGGAGCATAATGGATGATGGAATGGCCAAAGTGCAGAACGTGAATGCTTCCGAAGAAGATGATTCGAGTGAAAGCAAGGAACGGTTTAGACAGCGACTTTGGTGCTTTCTATTTGAGAATCTTAATAGGGCTGTTGATGAACTTTATCTTTTGTGTGAGTTGGAATGTGACTTGGAGCAGATGAAGGAAGCAATTCTTGTTTTGGAGGAAGCTGCCTCGGATTTCAAGGAGCTGACCTCTCGAGTGGAGAAATTTGAGAAGGTCAAGAAGCCAACTTCACTCTCAGCGGAAGGGGTGCCAATCGCTTTGAAGACTGATCACCGTAGGCCACATGCTCTCTCATGGGAGGTAAATCTGCTTATATGTCACAGGAAACATTGATTGACCTAAGAGTGGATATGTCTTGCTGAAACTGAACATGCCCTTGTCATAAAGCAGTGAAGAACATAATCTTTCTATATGTAACTAGTTATGTCTCTAGATCATATTATGTTGAAACTTGCCAACAATTAATCGATTTCATGTCATTTTGAATGGCTGAAACGATGAATTCGTATTATCCTTGAAAGTCTTACTGCATGACTAAGGAAGTCATCTTGTGTAAATCACATGTATTGTAAGCCACTTTTCCATATTATCAGCAGGAGTCAGAAAGTTTTCAATCTCACTACTACAACTTAAAAGCTGAGCCAATGACCTCAATGTTGTTATTGCAATTGTCCATTTTAGTTTGAACTCTTAATTGACTTAGAATTTCTTGTTGGATACATGAACTTTACTTCAGTGGTAGCACCTGTTGAATGACTTAGTTCCTGTTCATTGTGATTCATAAGTAATGGGGCATAATGTGGAATGTTGCAGTGATTGTATTCTGGTGACAACAACAAATTGATGGGGAAATTCTACTTCTGTTAACCTCAATTTTTTTTTTTAATTACTAACCACTAACTTGTCAGAGCTATTGTCATGATCCTTCATTTGACATCTCTTTTAAAATCTCACAAAATTGTGTTCAAATGAATTCATCTTTCACTCCTTTATTGGATCAGCCAAATTTTCAGGCCTACTATATCAAAACAAAGAATTGCTCCCTTGTAATATCAAAGTTGATGATCATGCACATTTCCATCCAAAATACTAATTGTGGGATATTTGAAAAGACCACATGTTTTAATAGAGGATGGATCCTATTGCTTACACAGAGTGCGAGTCATTTTATGGGAGCAAATACGAACTTGGTCTGTTAAATGAGGAATGGTGTTGCCCGTATTATCTTAATTAAAATGCAGTAAACAGGAAACATGCTTAATTATGATGTCACAATCTAGACATAAACATGCTTAATTATGATGTCATTGTTTGTGTGGTGTCTTTGTTGAAGCAACAATGTTGAACCATAAAATTGTCTCCAATCTGGATGCAGGATGAGTGTTATCAGACTTATGCAATCATTATGTAACTCATTGTTGTATTCCTTACAGGCCTGTTTATAATGTGTGCAGGTGAGGAGAATGACAACTTCACCTCACAGAGCTGAAATACTATCTTCATCAATTGAGGCTTTTAGAAAAATACAACAACAAAGGCTTAGCATTTACTTGGCTGATGATAAAAGTACGTTAGTATCTGATTGTTCAAATTGCCAGAACACTCCTGTTGAGAATATTAGACTCAATGGAAAAACTGATGCTACATCAAGTGCTAAGGATTCATCTGTAAGACTAAGAAAACAACCAAGAAGCTTGGAGGTTAGCCATGGGAGCTTGAAAGGAGAAAAGCAGGTTGTCACATCATGTAGGCCAAGCAAAGCAAATATGGGGCAAAGTAGCCGTGTGGTTGCAAATCATATGCATCCTGCTGTGGCGGATTCAGGGGTGTCAAATTTCAAGGACGGAATTGCATCTTCAGTTGCTAGAAAGAGCACAAGAGATCAAGGACAGGAAGGAGGTAAGCTAATAGCTAGAAAAGAAAAAATGTTGACAGAAAATTCTGTTGAGAAACATGCCAAGCACATGGACCATCTAAAGAAGCAACCTCCATTCACTGAAAAAGATAAAGAAAAGAAAACCTCTAATCCATGGAAAACCATGGATGCCTGGAAAGAGAGAAGGAACTGGGAGGACATACTTTCATCTCCTTTCCGGGGTTCTTCCCGTATTTCACACTCACCTGGAATGAGCCGGAAGAGTGGTGAGCGTGCCAGGACATTGCATGACAAGCTAATGTCTCCTGAGAAAAAGAAAAAAAATGCATGGGATCTAAAGAAGGAGGCAGAGGAGAAACATGCAAGAGCAATGAGGATAAGAAGTGAACTAGAGCAGGAAAGAATGCAGAAGCTACAGCGCACCTCAGAAAAATTGACTCGAGTGAATGAGTGGCAGGCTGTCCGACATATGAAGCTACGTGAAGGGATGTATGCTCGCCATCTACGTAGTGAATGTCGGCATGAAGCTTATCTCGCTCAGGTAGTAAAGAGGGCTGGAGATGAAAGCAGTAAGGTCAACGAGGTTAGGTTTATCACATCATTAAATGAAGAGAATAAAAAGCTCATGCTTCGTCAAAAACTTCAAGTTTCAGAGATGAGGAGAGCTGAAAAGCTTCAGGTGATGAAAACTAAACAGAAAGAGGATTTGGCTAGAGAGGAAGCTGTATTAGAACGCAGGAAACTCATTGAAGCTGAAAAGTTGCAGCGTCTTGCAGAAACACAGAGGAAAAAGGAAGAGGCTCAAGTTAGGAGAGAAGAGGAACGTAGAGCATCAAGTGCAGCACGTGAAGCAAGGGCCATGGAACAGCTTAGGAGAAAGGAGGTTAGAGCCAAAGCACAGCAAGAGGAGGCTGAACTTCTTGCCCAAAAATTAGCAGAGAAACTGAGTGAGAGTGAACAGCGCCGGAAATTTTACCTTGAACAGATAAAAGAGAGGGCTTCCATGGATTTTAGAGACCAGTCTTCACCCTTACTGCGGCGATCCACAAATAGGGAGGCTCAGGGAAGAATAACTCCAACAAAGGTTTGTGAAGATTCTCTTTTGACAGGTGTTCTAACTGCTGGGTGTTCTTCTGTTCCACCATGTAATGCTGCCATGCAGCAATCAATGAAGCGACGAATTAAACGAATTCGACAAAAGCTGATGGCTTTGAAGTATGAATTTTTTGAACCTCCACTTGGTTCTGAAAATACTAGCATTGGTTATAGGACTTCACTGGGAACTGCAAGGGCCAAGATTGGAAGGTGGATTCAAGACCTTCAAAAACTCAGACAAGCTAGGAAAGAGGGGGCTGCTAGCATAGGGATGATAACTCGTGAGATGATTAAGGTATTGCAGATTGTCAGTCTGTACATTCTTAAGTTTTTTCACTTTCAGAAATGGGATATTCTTAGTGAATATAGCCAAATATATCACTTAAGGAGTTAAGAGGTTAAAGATTCTGATATATTTATTAGTTTTAGGTGTTTCTTTGCTTGCAATTTAGGAGTCTGAAATGACAGGGGTGATGTCCAATTTAACTTACATAGAAAACTTGTTTAATCCTTTTTCCATCATTTTTTCTATGGAATGATTGGTACATTAGCCTTCAACTGTTACACCAAGCAGCCTATGCATTATATATTCAAGGATCCAGCTCTCAGTTGCTTGTTGACACACTATGCTGTATTTCCTGTTGATTCTAATGCTAGATCAAGGGAAAAAGAATTTCAGATTACTATGATGTCTTCACATTGCTGCTTCTGACATCTTTTTCATTTTGTCTAGTTTGTGGAAGGGAAGGAACTTGAGCTGCATGCTTCACGCCAATCTGGTTTGATTGATTTTATTGCTTCTGCTCTTCCTGCCTCTCATACATCAAAGCCTGAAGCTTGCCAGGTGACAATACATCTGTTGAAGCTTTTGAAGGCGGTGCTCACTCTTCATGCAAATAGGAGTTATTTTCTCGCACAAAATCTCTTACCTCCTATTATACCTATGTTATCAGCAGCTCTTGAAAACTATATAAAGATTGCTGCATCTTTAAATGTTCCTGGTAACACCAACACCATTTCAAGCAAAACATCAATTGAAAATTTTGAATCAATATCAGAAGTACTTGTTGGTTTCTTGTGGACTGTCACTGTGATTATTGGTCATACAAGTTCTGATGATCGCCAACTGCAAATGAGGGAGAGCCTGCTGGAACTATTGATTGCATACCAAGTAATTCATCGCCTAAGAGACCTTTTTGCTCTTTATGACAGGCCCCAGGTGGAAGGCTCCCCATTTCCTTCCTCCATCGTTTTAAGTATCCATCTGTTAGTGGTTTTGACAACCAGGCCTGAAATGGATAACAATATCGATTGGGAGTTTAAGCCAGCAGAGACTTTCTTAACCTCTAAGAGCCAGGATGCTGAACCTGCAGACTGTGATCAATCTGGAAATGCTGTTTTAGATGACTCATCTGTGGATCGGAGGCCATCTCTGCAGGAAGGTGAGGTGGCTGTGCCTTTATCTGTGGAACTGGAGGATTCAAGAATAGATGATTCAAGAGTAACACGAACATGTCATGAATCAATATCCAGAGAAGGGGATTATGAAAATGCTTTTGCACTTGATGATTCGGCTGAACCAAACATCGGTAGAAATCGTCCAGATCAGGCTGGGGAAACAGAAACAGAGAACACTGACAGACCTTGTGAAGATATAAAATGTTCTAAAGATCTACTTGATGATGCTAGTGAGCAGAAGGATGAAAATACCATCAGCTTGAAGAAGCCTTTGGCATTACTTCTTTCTGCTATATCTGAAACAGGACTAGTCTGTCTTCCTTCCCTGTTGACTTCTGTGCTTCTACAGGCGAACAATCGATTGTCTCTGGAGCAGGTAATCTATTGCCTCTTCAAAGATCTCCTTTCAGCTGGGGGTTCATGTAAGCTTCCTAAATAAATTCCATGGAGTTTTACGTTGTGTATCCTTTAATACTTTTGCTCATTTTTTACAAAAAAAAAGGCAATAAATTTATTTCTCTGCTACGTGGTTTTGTTGGTTTGCAGTCATCCGATACTGGTAGTTTGAGTATATCTAATATATTTGATCAGGATATGTTTTCCAATTTGTTTGTACTAAATGATCCACATATGCACCCTCTAGTGGAATCGAGGTAATGGTTTTGCCATTGCCCTAGGGTTGTATGTGTGACATATATGCCTCCCATCACATGCAATATGCTGGGCAAATTTCCTGCATATGGCTTGGTTAGGTAGGGCTATTTATGTCAATTGAATTTTCTCCACAATTGTCTTTAGATCACCACAAGATCACCATTCACTTCACCACATTCTTCTGATCAAAATTACAGAAAATTTTGGTTAAATTTATGTTGTTACATTGAATTGGATTAACTGAAATTGCAGCTAACCTAGGGTATCTTTTTTCCCCCTCCAGGCCTCATATGTCCTCCCATCTAATTTTGAAGAAGTTGCAACTGGGGTGCTCAAGTTCCTCAACAATTTGGCTTATTTAGATATTACATTTATGCAGAAAATGCTAGTACGTTTCATGAGTCTTATCTGAAATTTGAAAACCATGCCTTCCATTGCATGCTATGTCATAACTTCCATTTTGATGAATCACAGGCCAGGCTGGACTTGAAAATGGAATTCTTCCACTTGATGAGCTTTCTTCTTTCTCACTGCAACAGCAAGTGGGGAACACCTAAAGATCAGGTTCATTAATATGAATAATATCTATTTGGCTTACCAGAATTAGGTGAGTCTCGGATATCATGTTGAGATTCAGAAGTATGAGTACTAGAGATAATATTGTTTCCACAAAATGGAGATCCAGAAACAGGTTGACATACACAGATTCGTCTTAAAATCTGAAGCAATGGATCAAGCTTTCCCTGTTGTGCTGACTTAGGTTGTCCAGTCTTCATTTATTTAAGCCACCCTCTGAATCCCCTTAGATGCAGTAGCTTCTTATGGTAAAATTTCCATCACTTAAACCTTAATAGCTGATAGGTCTTCTCAAACTCACTGTGCAGAAGTCCTTTTGGAATTGATGACAAAAAAATCCCTTACAATTAATTTGGATTCTTAGATGCTATGTTTCGAAGACCTGTGTATATGTCAATATCTTTAGCTGGCCTGATATGATACTTGTGTATTCTGGTTCTGTAGGTTGGTCTGCTGCTTCTTGAATCTCTTTTGCTTCTTGGACACTTTGCATTGTTTCACCCTGAGAATCAAGCTGTCCTGCGGTGGGGAAATAGTCCTACCATACTTCATAAGGTCAGTGGAGTACAAAGAAATTGTCTTTTTAAGGTTATGCAACTTCGAAACTGATTGTCCAACTTTTCATTTGCCGTGACAGGTGTGCGATCTGCCTTTCATCTTCTTCAGTGACCCTCAATTGATGCCAGTATTGGCTAGCACACTAGTTGCTGCTTGTTATGGTTGTGAGCAGAACAGGGGTGTCATCCAGCAAGAACTTAGCGTAGATATGCTACTTTCTTTACTGAAATCTTGCAGAAATGCTTTACCTCCTGTTCAGCATCCTGCAATAGACAATCTTCTAAATGATTCCAGCGACCATAGTCCTCATAGCCTTGAAAATAGAAAAGCTCAAGCTGACAAATCTGTGAGACTGGGCCGGTGCAATGTCCGGAACTCTAAAACAAATCTTTTGAAAGGCCCTCCCGCTGGAAACAATATGAAAATGAGCAAGAGAAAAGAGAAATCAGCAAAAATCTGCGAAGAAAATTCTGGGAACCATTATTTACCAACTAGCAGAACTTCCTCTGTTATGTTGCACTGCAGATTCCCCAGCAGCTTTATTGATAGGGCTGAGAAATTCTTTTCAGCAGGGATGATGGGCATGGAAGCAGAAGTTTCTGTAGAAGCTTAACGTTCATATCCCCTTTTGCTTAAAATATGCAATAGTGCACACCGTGGCATATTTTGGAAGATCGTCTGCCTGGGATTTTTTTATTTTTTTTGAAGCCGCGGCACGATGATCTGCCCAAGTCTGTCTGCCTTGGATGATAGAGCTATTCTTGCAAAGCAATAACTGTGGGCTGTCACCGAATTTACAGTTACGGTACTGGTTCAGCAGAGAATCAGTGGCTAACTAGAGGCCATTTTTTTTTTCTGTTTCAGATGAATAATAGGTTTTGCTCTTCTAAAATACGGTGCTATAGTTCATACGTCATTAAGAAAATATCCATGTAGATTTCTTGACTTCCCCATGACGCAGTAGACTTGGGAAACTTTATTACTGCAAAACATTTTATCTTATGCAATGATATGTCACGTGTAATTTCTTTCCTTTTACGAATCACCGTCGGTCCTGAATGATGGGGAGGGTGTTTCCAGTTCTTTCATTTTCTTTCTAAGAAACATTAAAAGAAAAAGAAAGCATGGAGGAGAGGAATGACCTGCATGAGCTTTTATATGAATGGTGGTTCGCTTAGGATCAAATTTGTGAACCCGAGTGGGAGTTAATTGATTTATTCGAATGATATTTTGAGACTCAATTAAATCATGTCTGATTTTGCGTAAAGAGCATGATAGCTTTCTTTGAGCTAGTGGGCTTATATCAACGCTACTTGAAGCCAAGGAATTCTGCATTGCGAAGCCACCCTTCGAATGTTTTGGGCTTCGAGGAAGATTGTATCACTAAGACGAAAAATGAAGGACACTCGTGTTAATGGGCCATGTCTAAACAGGGTGGAATACGAAAAACTCAATCGTTAACACGATCTTTTAATTTATTGTTAAAGGGTATGTCTAGCGAGAGAAAACTCTCTCTCTTCTCTTTAGACTCTTTTTCTTGTTTTCCTCCTAACAAACCTCTCTGGAAAACTTTTTTTTCTAGAGCTTTTTTTCCTAACCTAATCTCCTTTTCTCTTTTATCTTTCCAAGTTTTGTATCTCAATAGATCACTTTTCAAAAAATATTACGAAAAGGAGTTCAGGAGGCATGATAAAAAAATTTTGGGGAGAAGAAGGCACTAGCAGGCATTGCACCTTCCCACCCTATGTATAAATACCCCAAATTTCATGGCTAGTTGTCTTTCTAAACTCCTCCAATTTTTGAAATCTCTCTCATTCTCCCAATTTCACTCTCCAATTGGTAGCACAACACCAAACCCACTTTTGCAACCCCATTTTCTATACCAATGGGTAAGCAAAATTAGTTATCTTTTTACATTTAATTTTTTAATATGCAAATGTTATATTTTTAGTAATTCATAAGAATTATTAAATATTAATGTAAGATGTTTATATTTAGCATGTTGTTCATGTATCAGTATGTAGTTAGATTTCATGCGGTGGTAACATAAGAAAATAAAAATGCTACTCATGAAATGTAGTTTATTTCACTTGTATGTTGATTAAGTGATCATGCATGTATACATAATGGTTGATGAAACGCTCCATAAAAAAGTGAAATTATGTGGGAGCCACGTTTGATATGAAATTGTATAAACTTAACTTATATTTAAATTGTTGGATTAATAGGTTAAGAATGCTTGATTATGTGAAAATTATTGTGTATGCAAGCAAGAATGTTGTGAATGGAAATACAAGTTCACAATATGATGGGAAGTCAGTGAAAAAATTGAAGATGAGGAAGGATTCGAACTTTAATCACTTCCTCACGCGGATTTATAGTAGCGTCGGAGTTGAATCCATTAGAGTTAAGCATGTACATTAGCATCCTTGTTATTATCAGGGAGGAGTTTCATATACTCTGATGGTTATACAGGATGATGAGAATATGAAAAACTTTATTGAAATGGCTGAATCTTTTAGATTAGACTAGATATAGGAGACATTTGTTAGGGGTGTTGGTTAATTAAGTTTGCAATCCGAACAAAACACTTTCTAAGGAAACACTTCCAGCTATCTACTATCATTGGTCCAACTAACTCAGGATGACTATCTAATGTATGAAGACATGAAACTTTTTCGACAGAAGAGCCTACCCCTAAAGAAGGCGATGTAAACATAGATATCAACGAAGAGATACTTGATACAGAGGTTAGGTCTATCTTATAGGATGAACCGAGCTACGATCCTAATGAAGAGCTAATTCCCATAGGACCTCACAACAATGACAAGGGAGATCATTTAGGAACTGAGTTAGGGTTGGAAGAACAATATGAAGAAGTAGAAAATAGTGAAGATGGTACAGTCGATTTAGAATTTATACCTAGCAGCATCTCACTTATACCTCAGCTTTCTACATTTCAGAGAATGCAAATACCTTCACATTCTAATCAGCTTGACATGGCTATGTCGGTAATAAAAGATCCAATTCCATGCATGAACATTGGTGGGGGCAATAGTTATATAACCTTTGAAGAGGACATGAAAGTAGAGAGTAGCAATCAAGTACATAGTGATGAGTTGTTTATAAGCCAACACTTTAGTACGAAGGATGAGCTAATCGATATGGTGAAAAGGTACCACCTCAACTACCATTGTGACTACATAATTGATGAATCTAAATGACATGTTTGGGTCGTTTACTACATGGAGAAGAACAACAAGTGCAACTGAAGGCTACATACATCATATAAGAGCTTAATGGAGCTATTTGTCATCACTATTCTTGAGAGTCTACACATATGTGCTAATCCCACTATAATGCAAGACTACCGGTAGATCAACAATAACCTTATCGCCAACTGCTTTGTCAACAATGTTGGGAAGAATTTGGATATAAAGATTGTAAACCTCCAAGCAAACATCTTAACCATGTTTAGATATAATGTGATAAAGGAGTGTGGGATGGTAAGAGAAAGACTATGGACATGGTTTATGGCAATTAGGAAAATGCCTACAATGAGCTTCTTATTTTGCTGAATGCAATTAAGATAACTAATCTAAGGAGAAAGGTAATCTAGGAGTGGTGTAGATCTAATGAACCTAGAGTTCAATAATGAAGTGGGTCTTCTGCACTTTTGCACTATACGTGCATGTCTTTAAAAACTGCCAGCCCTTATTGTGTATACATGATACATTTCTATATGGGAAGTATGACCATAAACTATTGGTTTCTTGTCGCATGGATGGTAATAATTGTATTGTGCCATTGGCCTCTACGCTAGTTGATAAGGAATCCTAGGAGATATGGGGATGTTTTCTAAGAAGATTGAAGTAGTTTATGGTAAGTGGTCCAAAAGAGACAATTTTCTTTATTTCAAACAGGCATTCCAGGATTGAGAGTGCACTTGATAAAGATGATGTTGGATGGAAGAAGCTATTTGCGGTTTAGAGATGGTACATATGTCATGTTGCCAGTAACTTTAATACGACTCGTAAGAATCAGCTGTACCAGAAATTGGCTACAGTTGTTGTAATGCAGGCATAACCTAGGAAATTCGAGCAATTGATGGAATAGATGTGGCGAGCAAAGGAGGATGTACAGTCATGGTTCCTACCCTTTGATATGTAATAATGGACGTTGGCTCATGATGGTTGCTATTAGTTCGGTTACATGACTTCAAATATTGCCGAGAGTTACAATGTCATATTAAAGGGCTTTAGAAGATTGCTGCTTACTACACTTGTGAAGAAGATAGTCTACAACTATGTCAACTATTGGGAAAAAAGAGTTGATGAGGCGAAGAAAGGAATGGTAGTAGGACAGGTGTTTACCAAGTATACTATAAAGAAGCTTAATACATGGACTAAGCAAGCACTTGCTTATACCTTTAGGTGGTATAATAGGGAGGCACCGCACAATATTGTGCATCACCCTATACATGTTACTGAGTCTTATAGGACCACTTTCGATTTATAGATGAGGCAATAGGTATGTGGTACTTAGATATTTACATTCGACAATATATTCGCATGGCATATATTAATACACTTACCTTTTTTTTAATGCATTGTAAGCTGTATGGGTACCATCTATGGAAGAGCTTATTGAGCGTAACGTCCTTTTATAGTGCCAACGGAGTTATTTGGATGGCTAAGATGCCACTCATCCACTTCTATCTTATTAAGTGGCACTTTCTGAACCATGTAATCCAGCAATTTAGGGGGTTCCAGACGGTGCCTATGCTATTCACATGAGTGCGTATCTCCATTAGATCGACCTTAGAGGCAAAATGGAGATTGATTGGAAGGTTGCACATGAGAGATACATAACCACTTGGGCAAATTGCCACATGTGGTTAGTTCATCTAGGGATTATCCGATTTAGATTTGGATTCAGTTTACTGAGAGTGGTATAAGGAGTATACACGTTGATACATCACCCATCAGGGTCTAGTAATAGGATACTTGGTAAGCATACTTCTTCTTCACCGATCATTTTATATAGCGAAACATGCATGACTGTTCATTGTTTGTTTCATTCAATGCAGATGGATACTCTACACTATATTGGGCTTTTTGACGATTAGGCACTGCCCATAAGGTCATTAATGGCGGCATGGAGTATCTCAAGGAGCACGGTAGATTGATTTTATTTCCACATGAGGTGGCTGTAGCTCCCCCCACCTACCTACGAGCTAGGGATAAAGTTTGTACCAGAAGTGGTTCAGTAAGTCGGACACATGGCTAAAGAAGTGAAGACAAGGAGCCAATTATATCTCATCGGGATCTCACAGTTCCATTGACTTGGGTGATTGGCAATACTATAGTACTTAGTGAGAGCTCCAGCTCCAGACCTAGCTTATACTGCACCTTAGGTACCTATGACGGTAACTCTTAGTAGCAAACCCCATCGGCTCCATGTAAGCAACACATCGGTTGGACCTAAAGTTCCAATATGGGGGAGGGTATCACCCAGCTTCCACCATCATAGCTCAATCCTATACCTCCTAAAGACCTCAGTGATGCTCCCTCTTAGCCATCTGAGGGAACTTCCAGTGGACGACTATCTTTACTCACCTAAGTCGGGAAGCACTTCATAAGATCAAAGAAGAAGTAGTTGTATAGGAGTATATTTAGTTCATTATATGTTTTGATACTAATTTGATGTATACATAGATGTTGTAAATGAAATGTATTCTATCTCATTTGACATGTTTAATTGCTTTGTATAGTCCTTTAGACTGTTTATGGATGTGTTAAGTTATAGATTAGGTGGTGAGAATTTATGTGCTAGTGTGTTGCACTTGTAGGTTTTAGGCTTATTTATGTTAGGAGGGTATTCTTCTTTGGTTTTCTGAATAAATATTTGAAACTATATGTATTGAGGATGATTGAAAAACTGAAAGGAGGAGGGGAAATTGACCAGTAGAAGGAGAATATAAGCAATACGCCTTATGTGTTTTTAAGAAATAAAGAAGGCGCATACAAGCAATGCACCTTCCTTGTTTTAACAAACAAAGAAGGCGCAAAGAAACAAAAAATAAAAAATAAAAAAGGAAGGGGTAATGCTTGCATGCACCTTCCTCTTGCCGTAATTTTTTAATTGAAGGCACGTGCTATGCCTCTTTTCATAATACTTTTTAATTGTAGAACCGAATAACTTCTCTCTTAGGTGCTTTTTTGTAATATTTTTTGAAAAGAGGCCTAGTGAGGTACAAAACTCTTATCTTTCCTTCTCATATTCTCTTAGCCTGTTTTCTCTATTGTATAGTTCGGTTTTCTATTTTGGGTGTTCGTTTCGATCCTTATTAAGTGGATCATTCCCTGTTTACATGTTCATTTCTTCTTAGCAAGAATTCTCTACTTGTCTCCTGCCTCACCTTCTTTGTTTTAGTTTGCTGTTTAGTTGTTATGTGTTTCTGTCTTAGTTGCTATCATTTTTGGTGTGTGGTGGCTGCTAGTTGTTTGGTTTTTTGGGTCTATTCGACTCTATTCCTAGTCATGAAGACTTTTGCTTGTAAAAACAAGAAGCTCGTGATCCCTGAACTTGCTACAAAGGCTCCTATGTCTTTGAGGGCCTACTTAGCTTATTAAGAGCAAAAGGAAGTCTTCTGACTCAACATTAGGTCATCCTTTAACCTGCCTAACCCTATAACAGTTTGTAGTTTTGTAAAAAGAAACTTGGCACCTTCCTTTTCAAAAGTTATTTAGCAACTTGTAGGGCCTAAAGCTTCATTACAAAAAGATTCTGGAAAAGCTTTGAAGTAAAAGACAAAAAGAAATAAAAGAGTTGCATTTTTAGGTGAATCTCTTTCACTTGCAACATAAAAGCAAGAGGAACCTTTAGCCTCGTTGGATGAAAGTCAAAATTCCTTAAGTAATGAGATTTTGAAAGCTATGAAAAAGGAGGTAGAAGAGGTGGAATGGTTTTCCAAACGAGAAGAAAGGTGGTTTCACAAAACTACCTTACACAGAGTGCCAACCATGCCCTTTCTCGTACTGAAGTGGCCGTTCCCTCTAAAGAACATTTTGCTTCCCCACTAGTCAATGTGGCTTTATCCTTTTTCTCCTTTGTCGTAAGGGGGGAAGTGATATTTAAACCATTGAGGGAGGTATCGAAAGTGGGCAAAAGAATTTGGAAGCATACCTTGGTGGGTTATTTCTTAGGGAGAAATATGGCATTTCTATTGGTCCAAAAGTTAGCATTTACTACCTGGAGTAAGGAAGGACTAGTGGAGGTGTTAGATATGGTTGCGGCTATTATTTCTTTAAGTTCTCACATGAAAAATCTCTTCTTAACATTCATTAACAACCATAGACTTTTGCCTCTCAATTATTGGTGCTGGAGAGATGGTGAATTGAAATGGCATAATCTAGGGTGTAGCCAAAGAAAGCACTGATTTGGATATAACTTTTGGGGAATTACGTGGAGTTTTGCATAATGAAGGGATTAGGAATGTTGTTAGTGCAATAGGTAGGCCCCTTTAAGTTGACTTGGTTATCCCAAGAAATGAAAGAGTGCAGTATGCTTGTGTTTCTACATAAATGGAAGCTGATGGGGAGTTTCTCAAATCTTTTGAAATAGAGTATAGGGATGGATCAAACATAGGGTCGACATAGAGTATCAATTTCTTCATCGTCAGTGTTTGCATTTTAAAGTGTTTAGGCATAGCAAATGCCTTATTAAGGAATGTTTAGAGATTGATTTTTCCCATGAAAAGCAATGAATAGAGGATAAAGATGTAGATGTAGATGTACAAAAGAAGAGCTTATAAGATCCAACCTCTTAGCTTGGTTAGGCAAATGATAGTCACCCCCTAGGTGTGGTGGTGTTAGGCAAGTACACCATATTAAATTGTAGTAGTAGCAGATTAAGTCCAAGTGTTGATCCCTCAGGAACTTCAACTACTAATACTCACTAGATCCCTATTATCTAACTAGTGAATTTGAGTTAAAACTTAAATAATCTAAATTAAATTGCAACAACTACTAAATTAATAACTAATTAATGAATATTAAATAACTTAAACGAGAAAGCTGTAAAATTATAGATTAATTCAAGATTTGAAAACCGTATCTAAATCTTTATTTGCCCAAGATCTAGCATGTAATTGTCTCTATTAATCTAATTTCTTCTTTAATCTTTCTTCATCGAAAAAATTCTCTATTAAAGTTAATCATTTTCTCAAGTCAATTAACCCTAATTTTAAAATCATCTATTAGAATCTCTTCTCAATAGCTTGACCTAAGATCGCATTATTGTACAACAAATTTTGTACAATATAATTCAAAATTTCAAAAAGATCTTGTAAATCATCTCTAATCTTACAAAAATCTCTATCAACTATGCATATATCTAATCTTATAAGAAATCTCTCAATTTTCTTATAAGATATCAAAGTTTAGATCGTCACTCGTAGAAATAACAATCTAAATAATTAAGTACATATAGTGAATCAAGAAAGAAAATAAAGAATCAATTAAATATATTAAAAATCTATGTCATAAGAGTAGACCTAGGTTCTATAAGATTTAAATACCAAAGATCTACTCTTTACACATCATAAAGTAACAATCTTGCATAAAAAAATAAAGGAATGTAGAAGAGAGAATCACTAAATCAAATAAATCTTGAATCTTGAAGTCTTGATATCCCTTACTCTCTTAAGTGTTCCTCTCTTAAAAAGTTCTCCAAAGGTCATCTAAAAGTTCCATTTAAAAAACCCTAAAGAAGCTTTATATAGAAGTTGAGGAAAATAAGGGCTGCTCCAAAACACACGACCTGACTGTCCAAGTATCTTCACTTTTTTCGTCTTCTTCTTTTTTTTTTTTTTGTTCAAAATTGGAAATGACACAACCAAGGGCATGATCGTGTCCTTTGGTCATGTGGTCTTAGAGAAACAAAATAGTGTGGCTCTTAAACCTATCATACCAAAAACTCCAAGCAAAGGAAAGGCGATTCTATTAACTGCTGTTTTTAAAGCCATACCCACCTCTTTTAGATTTGAAATTTAAGGTCATCATGTATCTTCTCTCGGTGAGGATGACTTAAGATGTCTTGGGGACATGTCTAATTCGCTGGCCATACCCACCTCAACCCATGTTCTTGATTCTCTCGGATTTGATAATGTTCATATAGATGGCTTGGAAATGATGAGGGAATACCTTGTTGGGACAAGGTTGGGAGGAAAATTAAAGTAAATGTCCTATGAAGAAGAATAGAACAAAGAAGAAAGATAAGGATAAATCTAGTGGTGTGGGTACCACTTCGGACTTGTGTTGATTTAGAGCTTGCCCCTATATTTTTTGTACATATTCTAATGTTAGTAGCATGGATTATATGTGGGTTAAATAACCCATCTAGAAGTAAAGTAGTTAACAAATTTTGTAGTGAGAAAAATATTTCTCTCTTGGGTTTACTAGAAATAAAAGTAAAAGAGCAAAATTTCCAAAGAATAAGAAATCATCTTCTACCATAATGGAATGTTGAAGCAAGATCTAAAAACCGTAAATGGATATCATGGAAGTCAAATGATGGGAATCAAGCTACTGGACCATTGACCCATAATCAAGCCTCATGACTGAAAGGTTTAGCACGGTGAATTCTCCTACCCCAGTCGACTCTAATCCGTTACATTAGTTATTGTTTTTCTGGAATATTCATTTTACCCTTTTATATTCTTATACATTATTTCTTTAGAATAATACTCTTTTTTGTCTTTTCCTTTTTGGGCATGTTGTCCTAAATTCTAGGATACAAATACCCCTTGTACATAGACCATCATTAATACACTTAAACTATTTCTTCTTCTTTGCATAAACATTACCTGTTTACTTTTGACATTACTCTTATCTTAATCCTTAAGTAAGGTTAAGTAGTGAGTAACCTTATCGGACCATCTCGTGCGTTATATCGAGTTGTGTTATGAGTTCTCGAAAGTTTTATTGGTTTATCATATCCATTAAAGTTGTTTGTGAGTTTTTGCTTACTTTTTTTTCACATTTGTCCTTTTGCCCATCCCTTGTCACTTTCCTTTTTGAACTTTTTGCAAGTTTGGAGTCATTCAGCGACCGACCTTATCTGTCCTTGATTACGGTTCACACCATCAAACGTCTGAAATATTTGAATATTGTTTTCTTTAACATAATTATTACATTGTGTCTATTCTCATATCATTGAGGGCTTTACTATTTATGTTTCTTTCATGTATGTTGTTAATGATGAGCATGGAAGAGAGGGGTGATGGATGGATTTGGTAAGGTTGAAAGCTATTGTTAATGGTCCAGGGTTGATTTAGGGGGATTTCAATGAATGTAGAGCGATTAAAGAAAAATTGGGTGGACTAGAAACCATAACCAAAGGCATGGAGATTTTCAACAACACTTGCTACCTTCTGGAAGTGGAGGAAGCTAGGTCCATGGACCCTCCTTTTACGTAGTCCAATCGAAGCAGTATAAACCCTATATTGAGAAGACTTGATCGAGGCTTTGTAAATCAACAATGGATGAGCTTCCTCCAAAAATTCAAAGATTAGAGTGCTTAACCCAAGCATTTTTTACCATATTCCCATGGTTATGAACCTCTTTTTGGATGTATCTCAAAGGAAAAAATCTTTTTTTCTAGTATTTTGATTTTTGGAAGCAACATCCATCTTCTTTTTCAAACCATTCGAAGTGTGCAGCAATCTAATATTGAGGGATCATCCATATTCAAGGTGTACAAGAAACTCAAGCTTCTTAAGAGCCAACTGAAGTGCCTAAATGAGATGAATTTATTTAACATTTGTGATCAAGTTTTAAGTGTAAAACAGGAACTCACTTTGGTTTAAGAGGAGAATAGAACCCACTTGGAGAGTGCAAATTGGGATCTAGAGAAGTCCTTGTTCTCAAATTACTATGTCCTGAATGCCTTGGAGGAGGAGTTTTTCCTAAGATAAAAAGCAAGAACCACTTGGATTAAATTCGGAGACAAAATCAACAGATACTTTTTTAATGTTTTGAAGCAAAGACAGTGCAAGAATAATTTCGCCTCTATTGTTGACGATCAAGGTCGAAGGGTGGTGTCTATTGAAAATATTAAAATCTTGGTTGTCCGCTATTTCTAGAAACCGTTGACACACGATACCGCCTAACATATAGAATTTTTGCAAGCTTCCGTCTCCTGATCTTGACTGAATATCTTAGCAATAGCGGAATTCTTTAGTAAGACCAGTTTCTGAAGAAGAAATAAAACAAAATTTTTGGGCTTTAGCTAGAGATAAAGCACGGGTCCAGATGGCCATAACGCAATATTTTTTATGACTCTTCAGGAGATTATGGGAAATGATGTTTTTGTGGCGATAAAATATTTCTTTGCCTCTAGTAAATTTTTGAAAGAGGTCAACTCGACTTACTTTTCTCTTGCACCCAAGAAGGAAAATCCCCGTTTTTTGTGGATTAAAGAACCATTGCATGTTGTAATACTATATATAAATGCATATAAAAAATTCTACCTAAGCGTAGAGGTATTTATCATGCCAAACTAGCTCGACACTACAGGTTCACAAGTCAATAATGAAGTGAATCGACCTCGGTCATTAAAGCTATGAGCCTGAGTCAATTTAGTGGCTTTTGAACTATAGTTGTGATTTTCTTTTCTTTTCTTTTCCGCATTTCCCCCAATTCCTATAAGTAATTTGTCACCTATTTGTGTATTTCTTTATTTTTCCAAATAATTCTAAAATTTTATGTCAACATGTGAATAAAAAGTTTTAATTTTAGTTCAATTTTTTTTTTCGGTTATAAAATAATTAATATGGATTGCGTATGCATAATCATATATTATATATTTAGTACATTACTCAGTATAATATATAGTATATATGTATGTTATAGTATATAAATTATTGTATATTGTATATACTATATACTTATTTAGTTAGTTCGATTATATATATAGCATATTATGTATTATTTATATATATATTTTTAACTTTCAAGATTGGCCCATTAGTTTAATGGCCTGCTAACTTGCTGAATTGTCATGATTGAATCATCTAAGCTCTTAAGGCTTATGGTTCAAAAGCTCGATGGGGTCAATTTTGGGTTAATTCATGATTCAAAATCGACCTTTGTAAAACTGAGCGGTTGAAAAAAGTTTCCTCTTTTTTGGTAAGTGAAGAGAAAACGACTTTTATTAAGGTAAGAAGAATAATGGACTGTTCCAATGGCACAAAAACTCCTAAGAGGGTATCATAGTGATAAAAAGAGATCAAGATATGCTGCTAAAATGGATCTCATGAAGGTAAATGATAATGTCAAATGGTGTTTCCTAAAACAACTATTAAGGGTGTTTAGCTTCCAAAATCAATTTATCAAGTGAATCCTGACTTGTATCACCACTGCAATGTTTTCTATTAATATAAATGGTGAGTTGGCAAGTTATTTTCTAGTTTTGAAGGGCTTAAGATAAGTAGATCCTGTATCTCCCTATCTTTTTGTTTTGGTTATGGTGGCCTCCACTAGGATCATGAAGAAGAAAGAAAAATTAAACCACTTGTATTTTGCAGATGATGTAATGATTTTTGTAAATAGCAAGCCACTGATATGGGAGCTTATTAAGTAAGGCCTTCAAGAGTTTCATTTATTCATAGTCTTAAAGCTAACCTACAGAAAAGTAAGCTCCTTTTTAACGGGGTGAAGGATAATGTCAAGAGACACACATCAGCAATGTGGTGGGCTTTGAAGTTGGATCCCTACCTTTCAAGTACCTAGGTGTGCTTTTGTCATTAGCTAGTATATCCAAGAATGATTGCTTTGACTTAGTGAAGAAATTCACTACAAGAATCAATCACTGGATCGGTAAATTCCTTTGCTATGCTAGATAAGCCTAACTTATCCATGATTTTCATCATTCCAGATAAGATCTTTTCTCTTGTTGAATAAAAAATGAAAAGATTTGTACGGAGTAAGGATGATGAAACTAGAGCACAAGTCAACGTGAAGTGGAAAGATGTTTGTAGACCCAAAAGCGAAGGAGGCTTAGGAATCATTAATATCAAGTAGTGGAATAGAGTCACACAATTGAGGCGCATTTGGATGTTGTGTATGGATGATGGGTGCTCATTATGACCAAATTGGGTTAATAAGGAGTTATTGAGGGGAAGAAGCTTCTGAAGCATAAGTATTCCAAATGATGCTTCATAGGTTTGGAGAAAGATTCTCCAAACTTGTGACTTAGCAGAACAGTTTATAAAGTGGAAAGTTAGAAACATCAGACGTATATCATAATGGTTTGATGAGTGGCACCTTTGAGGACCTTTAGTTGATTGGATGGGGGATCACGTAAGAATCACTTTGGGGTACCCAAAGGAGACTCTATTGGAGAATTTTATCTGAGGAAAAGATTAGACTTGGCCAGTGAGAGAAAGGTGAAATGCTATTACTGGTAGTTTGGGATCCATGAAACCGGATGCAGTAAACCAATACCACCTAATGTGGAAAGTAGGGGACACCAAATCTTTGACCATCAAGACTGCCTATCTCTTAGCAAGAAATGAGGAACCAGCAGTGGTCTGGTATTCTCTGGTTTGGCACAATAAGCTGACACCTGGACATGGCTTTATCTTATGGTTGGCAAAGGCTATTAACACTGGATAAACTATACGCATGTGGTATTGTGCAAGACAACAGGTGCTACATGTGATAGGATTGTAAAGAAACACATGACCACTCGTTTTTGGGGGTGCGCCGCATTGGCAAAACGGGTGGAACTTGGCAAAACCATTAGATTGTGCCTCTTTTGGTCTCATTTTGTTTTCCAGGAAAACCGAAATTTTTAAGCACCCAACCGAGGAAATTTTTTGCTACAAGAATCTACTACCTATGGAGGGAGAGGAACAAAAGAAGAATAGGAAATATAGATACACCCATAAAAGTTCTTTTTTAAATCTATCGATTTTTGTTATAAAAGTAGATGAGCATTTTAGTTTTGTTTAGCCTGTTATTCGCACTTGGCATCCTTTTGTATTCTTGATACCTAGTCCGAATTATAGGTTTTGGGTGCTCCTTTTAATACACGGTTCATTTACAAATTGTTTGATTAATGAAATTTTCTCACATTACCAAAAAGAAAAAAATAGTGTTGTATTTCTAAACTAAATATATGGATAACTTCGATAAAAACATTACGTACCAACTTAAAGATAAATCGAGAAATAAATGTATTTTCCCCTTCAGGGCAAATAATAACACTTTCACGTAGCATGAGGAGGCGACTAATTTACAAGTAAACCGCCTGTTGGTGTTGCGATTTTGTGAGAATGAGATTTACTTAGACCACGGCGCCTCCCCAGTTTAATGAAACGGCGCGTTTTGGCCATGCAAATCGCAATATGAAAATGCGATTTCGTAGGCTTTTTTGCATCATGCACTTCGTGAGTTAAACTCGCGCTTTGGTGTACGTTTATAAGGTTTGGACTCCAACCTAAATTTACAAAGTAATTTATCTATTTATTCTACAAACTCCAGTCACTTTGTCTCTCTAATAAATCTTGAATTTATCCATTTTTGTAGGCAAAAGTGTCTTGCTCTCATTTCGCTATCTCAATCGTTGAAGGAGGCAATCACTTTGTAATATTATGTTATTTTTGCATTTGTGAAGAACGAGGGATCACGTGAGGTTGTTGATTAATGCTCATGGGAATAAACAAACTTGTTGATCCATCATGTGATTTTAAAATATACGATTTAAATTGCATTCATTGAATACGATTATTTACTTACACTTTCATACCTTGTGGAAGTACTATAGGAAAAAAGCTTAATGCAATTTAGCTACAGTATTTTGCAAATTATTTTCCACACCATCCATTTTTAAGAAGAGCAAACACACATCTATTTCTCAAGAAAAATTTGGTTAATTTAAATAAACCTATTTAATACATTTAATTCAATTTTACTAAAAATACTAGGTGGATGGTTACTAGCTACTCCCTATTCTTAGAGTACCTCACAAGTGGCCTCATAACCAACACCCTTGTTATTTCACCTTTTTTTTTTTTTCTTTCAATTTTTATTTTTCTTATCTAATTAATGTATTTTTAAATACTTTTTAATCATGATATTGCTTTAAATTATTTAATAATAAAATTAGATATTAAAAGATTGTCACATATCCCTTACGTGTAATTAATATAAAATTAATAAACATGGATTATGTATTTGTCAAAAAAACAAAATTACATATTGCCTCTTTATAAAAGAACAAAAACATGAATAATGTATAATTTATCCAAATTTTTATTATGGTTTGTTGTATACACCAAAGTTTGCAATAATAGCTTGTAGTCTAAAGAATAAAGAAATGAATTGGATCAACAAACATCCCTATTCTTCTTCTTTTTTTTTTTTTAATTTCTTTTTTTTCTTATTTTCTTTTCTTGTCTTTTTTTTTTTAATACTCTTGTACATGTTTTTCGCTTAGACACTTGATAACTAAGACACATTTAGTTTAGAAGTTTTTAAATCAATAAAACAAATTTAACTTGGATATAAGATGGGCTTATTAAACCGATGGGCTTAAAGAGTTAGATTTTCAAATATAATTAATAAATAAGTGATGCAACGTATCAAGATTTACTGTACGTTATCGTATTTACATCTGGAAGTCAACGTGGGTGCCTACTGTAAGTTGCCATCCCTATCATTATATTTCATTAGACATTACTCTGGTTAGGATTTTGCGGCATTGGAAATTGTTATGTTAAAGAATTTAAATAATAGACTTGAATTTATAGACATGTTTCTTGATGATATTCTTCAAGACTAATAATTATACTAAATTTTCTCAATCTAAATATGCATTCAACTCGGCCACCACGGGCTAATCTTAATTAAGAAAAGACTCAAAAGAGATTCACCGATGAAATGGACCGACTTCAATTAGATTCACAATTTGATGGTCTTGAGTTACAAAATTGCCGGATCTTCATTCTCATCCCATGATGATTGTAAGCCTTGCAATAAGTTATTTAGGATTCGACTTGTAGAATTTAAGATAATCGAGCAAAAATATTTAATCCAACTCAAATTTTATGATAAAGTTAGGATTATTAATAAAAGTGATTCTATAAATTTGAATTTAAAAAAATAAGTAATAAAAATATTAATTAATATAATATTAAATTTTATAAAAATTATCCGTTATTTATCGAAAACATTTAAAACGAATTCCAATAACTAACGAATTGATAAAAATAAATTATATATATTTAAAAATCATAAAATAATATAAATAATATTTAGAGATATTTATTTTTATCATATATGAATTTACATATAAGTAAAAATACGCATAATTACTTAAAATATACTAAAATAAAGTTAATTAATTAAAGAAAAAATCAAGAAAAATAAGGAAATCTACAAAAAGTGGTTGTAGTAGCTTGGAAATAAAAGAAACAAAATTAACCAATCACAATGTAACAAATAAAAAGTAAAAAAAAAAAAAAGATAAGATAATTGTTTAATCAATTTAATGTACAAAAAATCCCCTAAAGCTCTATAAATATCCAAAAAATTACAAAAGCTTATTTAGTCAGTTTGAAACCTAGAAAATTAAAAAGCATCGAAATTGAGAGGGGAAATTAAAGTTTTCAAAAAATTACAAAAATATGTACAATTAGGGTTTTAAAAGTGATCTACAACTAGACAAACACCTAGAAATAAACGGCCACCACCAACATTACACGATGGTGGTAGTACTTAGGCTGGCCCATAAGGCCTTAGTGGCAGGAGCCACTCATTCTGATGAATTCAATTTTTTCCTCGATTTTATACATTTTGTTAAAAATACTAAATATAATTATAAAATTTTGAAATTTGGTATTCTAAAATATTTTTGCATATAATTTTTAGAAAAAAATATTATTTTGATAAAAATATAACTCATGATATATGGTTCTTAAGAATTCTTACAAACCTTAGCTTTATTCATTTTAAAAATAAATAACCTTAAGAGTGTATAAACTACTTAGGAGTTATACAACATTGCTATAAAGCTTTTTTTTTTTAAAAAAAAAAATTTAGATAATTTTTAAGTATTAAAATGATGCATAAATAAGTAATTAAATGATTAATTACTTATTTAATACATAATTATATATTTTAAAATGTTGAAATCTGATGGAATATACTATTTGTAGCATTTAGAGTATTAGATGTAATTATTAAGATATTATGTAGTAAATGTGTAATAAGTAAAAATGGTAAACTCTAACTTAATTTTGTAATTTAAAATAATTAGGTGTTAAATCTGATTTGGGATGAACTTAGATATTTTAATATATTGATTGAAGTTGAGAGTAGATATTTGAAGTGATGAGGATATTAAATGTGTGTATTACGTACATAATAAGTAATAATACATAGTATGTCAAATGAAAAATATAACAAATAGAAAATATTAAAATAAAACTTGATAATATAATAATAATAATAATAATCAATAATAAATTTAATAGGAAATTTAAATTTAAGTATTTAGATGAAATATGAAAAATTTTCTCATATTGAAAATAAATTTGATATATTAATAAGGATTTAAATGTATTGGATAAAATAAAATACTAATTAAGAATAATTATGATATTTATAATATCTAAAAGTAATATGATTAATTTCACATTATGGATCAAAAATGGGTTTCCTAGATTTGCGTATAAAATTGTACTTAAAAACAAAATTAAAATCTAATTTAGAAATCTAGTTCAAATCGAATCCTAATCTAGTTCAAATCAAGAATAATTACAAAAGACTTGAAAACCTAAATAATTAAGTATATTAAACTTTAAACCAAAAATAACAATAAATGTTATAGGATAAAACTAATTTATGACAATTATGTAAAAATTAAAACAATTTGATATTATAGGGATTATTAGCAATAGACTAAATAAATCCTACCTCAACCAAGCAAATGAAAAGTCTAAGTAAGTTAAGATTAATATATTACTATATTTTAGAGTATTAAATTATAAGACTTGGAGGTTCAAAATTGTAAATGATTGTGCTTATTAAATAGTTAATTATGCGCATGTAATTATTTCTAAGTTTAGGTGAAGTTAAAGAGTAGTATCTTCATTGTACAAACCTAAGTTTGATCATGAACTTCAACGAAAACTCCTCAACTCAAATTAAAACGGATATAATTTCTCTAATTTCACAATCAACTGAACAACGTCATATGATGGCATTTATTTGAGCATATATTACACCTAATAATTTAATTGATAGTCTTGTTTATTTTTACTATATAGTTTTAGGTCTTCATCCCAATTTACTAGACTATGATTACTTATATCCCTATAGACTTTATTGCAAGTGTTAATTAGGAAGTAAATTACAATTATCTTGAAACTAATAACTACAAGATACTTGAAAGTGAGGATATAACTGAAGATTGGATAAACTCTCAAGTATAGATTATTCTTTATAACTTTTAGTATTGATTTAGAAATTATTTAAGTAGATTAAAATTAATTTGCTAAAGCTTGTAAAGACACTCAAGTTATTTCAATATAAGTATGTATTTTTCTTAAGTTTATAAGTAAATAATATATTTAATTTATAAACTGTTTATTTTGAAGCGAGTTAATAATGGACGTCTTGTATAAATCAAATCTAAAATAACGATTGTAAAATTAACTTCTATCCTATAATGGTTTATATGACGAGACTGTTACAATTCTACCGCTTCGAAATATAATAATAACAACAATCAAAATGAAACCACCATAAAAGACCTATTCGTAGAGTTAAAAATTATTATATTAATTATTGAAATAAATCCAATTATTTATTTAGATTTAACTTTTTAAATTAAGTGATAAAGCTTAAAGAGTTCAATCCATTTTTAAATGATTTAAGGAAATTTGGTTTAATAAGCTTAAAATAGAGATCGTTGAATCAATTCGTCCGCCTTTAACCTTTCTCAAGTAAGCTTTTATACTTATAAAGATGGCTACCGACTTTAGGCACAATAACTAACTCATTCTAGATTATCATAAATCGAATAAACTACATCTTATCCATTAATCACTTATATGATCCGACGGATACCACCATACTCAAGAGCTTATAAATATTTACCATTTCTTCATTATTTAAAACTCTTAGAAAGATTGGAGAAATGATGTTCAATTGTGAAAATTCTATTTTTTTTTAATCAAATAACGTTTAAGTAAAAAATTGATCTAATTCACTCAAGTTATAGGTGAATGCCTAAGGTTTCCTAAAACTGTCTTATCTATCACTTGTGCATTTGAAATGCTGAAATTGCCTTTTTTTTTTTTTTGCCTTATTCTTACCTAATCATCTTTTCATGTAATAGTCTGGTTTCATTTTTTTGAAATCATGTATAACGCATTATTCACTCGTAATCTCTCCAATCAGACCCCTACATCTACACTATTGAAGATAAATTACAACACAAACTCTCATGTGCCAAGCTAACTTCTTGTATACAATCAAAACTTTTTTAACTGTTATTCACACGCTCTATATCGTTTGCTAGATCTCACATCCTAATAACTCTCAAATTTTGCTATGTGCATGCGCATATGCTTCAAGACTTCGCAATATCTTGCAATCAAAGTAATCCAATATTATCATGGAAACTATGCATATGGTGAGTTTGTTGAAGACATCAAATGGAATCTTACCAAAAGGCCCACGCATCCTTGAAAACGGTTTCTGCATCTTGATACAATAATTTTCTGGATCTTTCTGGCCAAGAAGAGAACCCAGAAACCAACAGAAAAGCATCGAGCGGACACTGGAAGACCTCTTTCACTTCACAAGATGGACTCATCTCTGACAGTATAAGAACTTCCAGGAACTGTGACAAGCAGCTCGTCCTCTGCTTTTTCGGGGATCACCATGTGCAAATCGTCCTAACAAAAGTTCAAATAGGATAGAATATTTATCTTCCAGCTATCCATGATCAATTACAAGAGATAATCTTTAACATTTACCTTGGTCTTACTTCCAGCCACTCCCACTTCAGAATCATTTTTCAGGGCACTCAAGATTCCTTTGAGCCGTTTCTTAGCTTCAACTCTTGCAGTTCGACGTTCAGCCTGTTGGGCTGCAGTGACTTCATAATGGCAGTCAACGCACAGGGTTCTCATATTCTCTAGACTGCACTCACCTGTAAAAAGTGGATTTTTTTTTTTTTGATAAGCAAGTCAAAGATTTTATGAGGAGATATATACAAAGCGCATACAGAGTCACAGTAGGAGGTACCAAGCAATGCAAAGAGAATCTATTTGCATAGCTTGACGTCAGTCCAACCACTGAAACACAACAGGCTACATAGTTCCCTAATCGTTAAAACTTGCACCATTCAAACAACTCTTCTTCATTCCATCCGGACCCCTCCCCCACCCCCACCAAAGAAAATTGAAATTCAAGGATAAAAGGGAGTATACAAGTAAAATAAGAAAAGCAGATCAAGTGCAAACAGGTGTGGAACAAAACCATCAAGTAATTTATGTAAAAGAAACATATAAAGAAGATTCTGACGGGTGCAAAGTTTATTATTTCCCTCAAAACACTTCATATTTTTCTCAACACGCATTTAATGTAATGACTTTTGCAATCAAAACATGCCAAAGTGTCTTTTGCAACAAGATAAAGGCTAAATCTGGAAAATAAGCCATATTTCATTAACAGCAATCAACTAAAACAAATTCATGTCTCCATTTTTTTTTAACTTGCATTTCTAGTGTGGATCAATTATAATCCTATGTCTAGCCACATTGGCTGAATATTTCATCAGATGGAGGTCCTTCTGCCTTAAAGTTCCCGAATATTTCAAGAGGTTTCTCTTTTTTTGCATTTTAATTTTCCAAATAAGGTTTCTTGATATAGTTGCTTGTGGTTTTCAATTGCTTTTTCTGTCAAAGTCAATCACTTCATGAGTTAGTCAATGAAGTCAAGTGGATATAGAGTAAAGAAGAGAAAGCTGTAAGCAAACTCCAAAAAATTTACAGGTCCTGTCCATAAGGATTCACACGTAAAAGCTACCAGAGATCTGAGATGCTATCCTAATCCAAATTAACCAGCATTATGGCTTTCCTATATTGTTTCACAGCTGCAATGTCCAGGCCAATGAACAAGTAGTATCTGCCAACCAAGAGCATTGACAAAAATTGCTTAAAAAGGCTTTGTTTGTGTCCATCTCTCAAAATTCCCTTCCATTATGTCCTTTTAAAATAAATTACTCTAGCTGAAATAATAATCCAAAATGACCTCTTTAAGGACCCCATTGGCCTGAGAAAACCTTGTATCTGTACTTGTGTATAATGATGAAGTTCCAACCTAATATCCACAAGATAAATCTAAGAAATTTTACAATAGATTACAAACAAAGTAGAGCCAACATGAAGCATGATTACCAAGTCAACATAAGGCAGTACTCCAATAGGACTGTTTCTGAATATATTAGGAATGCAGAAAGAGTCAACACTAAGAGAGATATCAGTAATATACATCTCATTTTGGTAAAGGACGGATCATACCTCCGCCTTGAAAGACCGGCACGATATGATCTGCATGCCATGCATTGCCTGCAGAAGGATTATTGACTAGCTTTTCAAGCCTGCAAAATAATAACAAAATAGATGCAGTTAAGATCTCTGTTAAATCCATAAAAGTCTACAATGCACCGTAATTGCATGAAGCAACTCACAATTTCTTTCGCTTCACCAATTTGGGTGCTGTTCTCATAAGATGCTCCCGTCGTTTCTCTAAAGGGAGTCGTTTTATGCACTTCACGAGTTGATGGCAGTCTAACCGACAATTGGTGCAGACTCCATGCTCTATTCGGAAAAGCTCCTATAATTACTACCTTGTTAATTTAGAGAAAGAAAAACAAAAGAAATCCCCAGCCGAAAAAGCAAGAATACAATCAAATGAGAAATTAGCTCACATATTCTTGCATTGTGATATTATAACTTTTCAGGAAAATAGGGTCTGAAAGCAGGAAAAGATGATGTTACCAACCTCACGAAGGAAAATTCTACTAGTCCTAATTCGATACTCTTCATAGCAGCTGAGATTGCAGAAGAGATCCTCAAAAAATTCAGGTGTCATGGAATTCTCATTCCTGAGTGAAGAAAAAATATTAGAATGGGATGATGTGGAAAGAGAGAACATATCCGTTTACAGTCATACCTACAAGGCAATTGGCACAGTTTACACAGAGGTTCACCCATTGAAGTCCAACCCTGTGTGTATTCTTTTTCCTTCTTGCTGATATTGGCAATTAGACGAACTTTTTTCCACTCAGCATTAGCTGGTAAGGGATGGCTAATCTCAATTAAAGGTGTAGTGCGTCGTCTACTCTTACCATTCAACAAACCCTGGAAGAATGCCAGGAGATTGCCATGTGACTAAAAAGTTTATCATATACTATGGTCAGGAGCAATAGCATATGGGAGGAATCACCAGGTTTAAAAGGATGGAAGAAACATACCCTGCTATCATGGTTAGTTCCTTCATTCAAGTAGTAGAGTTCAACAGCTAAAGGAAGTTGCAAAGGCTTGCCTTGTAATCTTCTACGCTCAATTGGCCTAAGTTTGTTCCACTGATTGATAAATTCTCTAACCTGTCTGTAAGCCTGGCAGTTTTTGAAAATTTTAAGAGTTGTATTCTTCTCATTATCTAAAGCACCTTCCAAAGTAAATTCCTCAGGACGAAAGCTCTCAAAAAGAGGTCTCGGTCGATGATCTAAACCTTCAGTGCAACAGTATAAGTGAATCCTTCCAGTGTATTGGCTCACCTGTAGAATGGACGACAGAAACTACATTAACAGAAGTACAAGTTGGTTATGCCAATGCAATCATTCATAAATCATAATTTATTTGGTGATGAGTGAAAAATTCACCAATAAAATCAGAAGGTCTCTATGAATAGAGAAAATGATCCAAGAAAGCTAGTGTAATTACAAAATGTTCCCAAAAAGGTAAAAATTCTGACCCAGGAACAGATTCTTCAAAGGCTGTTTCCCTTTATAAACGTATGGATGGCATGTTCTCATATATATATATATATACAACGAAAGAATAATAGTAGCTGATGAAAGAAACTGCAGTAATAGATGATCCAGATTGTAACAAATGAAACAGTCTTTTCCTACCATTCTTCATTTATCAAATCTGCAACTTTTTCTCAAAATCCTGGACATTTCATAATTTCTGGAATAAATTTAGAAGCACACTTTTACATGGATGAAAAGTTCATGCATGTCACATCTGTCTTCAAGGAACAGAACAATGCGACATGAACCACTAGGAGTCACTAAATACTTACAGTGTCAACCGGAGCATCAAGGATAACTATAATGCCTTTACCTCAAATCTTAAAAGATTTCCCATATTCAGACTGTTTTCATCATCTGTGACAGTAGCACCAAGCCCATGCTTCCTTATTTCTGTAGGAGGGTTGCTAGCCTGTACATTGTTTAATTAATTAAGACAACAAGCACTTTGATATGCAATGATCGTTAAAGAAGGCAAGAAGAAATTGGACTGAAAAGCCACAGAATATTTTTCTTTTTAGAGTATCAAAGCTAAACAAACAGATAAGTATACAGTTTGCTTAAAGATTTAAGGAACTTCAATCCTAACAACTAGATTGTTGGCACAACCCTGAGACATTCATTTAACATAAAATGCTCTTAGGATTTCTATTTCCCAAAGATTGAAAATACACAGGGGTATACATTGACTTCCTCCTTTTCCAAAGAATACAGGAAGCATGCAGTGCATTGACTTGGATTGCTTCTAGAATTGAATGTTTCTTAGATCCTCATATTTCTCAATGTGTATCATGACTTCCACAATCTCAACCAAACATTCAAGAGTAATACTAGCTGTTCAATGCATTCATATCTTTTCATCTAATACATTTGCATACACAGGCTGCTTTAACAAGTTTGCTAGTGTTAGTCCAGGATTCAGATGCAACTCTGCAATAAATTCTCCAAAGATGGAAAAAAAATCTATGTAGACTTGGGATCATGATGCAAAGCTGCCTCAGCCAGTAACAGTTATATATATATCCACACACATATATTCACATAAGTAACAAAATATGGAATATATCATTTCTTGCATAATGTAAAAGCATCAATGCCAAAGTTTACCTCTTGTTGACTGGTTTTCATCGATAATGTGCACTTCACATCATTCTTTGCATCATTTGGAGAAGCATTTTCATAAGCTTCAGAAAAGTGAATATTTTCTGTGGTCAGGTCTGAATTCTGCTTTAACTCAGGTGGTTGGACACTGCATGCTATATCCCCTAAAAGCTGAATGTAGTTCCTATCAGCATCATAAGAGTTGTCCAGATATGAAACATCATCAACCTAGCAAAATTGCAATTTACAGTTTGTAAGTATTTATCACACCAGCCAAGAAAAAGAAAATATATGGACTAAAAGCATGGGCGATGGGAAAGAAAAACAACTGATAATTCAAACTTATGTCACCTTTAACTCTATCAATTTCCCCAGATAAACTTTGGTAGCTTTGATTCATAAATAATTTCGAATCTTCCATGATGTGACTTTATTTTATGTAGATGTACAGATACATCAACTGTGAAGTGATTGCACCATTCATCACATGAAACACTGATACATCTATTTGTGTGGTGCTTAGTAAAAGAATGATGCAACAAGAGGGAAATAAAATACAACAAAGCATGATGAAGTAGAAAGGGTCAGGCAAAACACAGATACAATTTCGGTAAGAAATATCTCACCATGATAGATGAATGAAATGATGAATAACGAATTAAATAAATCAACTTCGATAGTAAGTGATACTCATTCTAAGTTGTAATAGTTCTACTATAACCATAATCTAAGAACAAGCAATTGAAGAACCACAAGTATCAAAGAGTAAAATAAAAAACCACCACTTCTTATAGGGAAATGAGATACAATTTACTTCAGCATTGGTGATACTCAGGAAAACATTTTAGATGCACAGAGCTCATTACTTATTATTCAAAGCAGATAACATAATTCTTGTAGATATCTTTTGTTAGCATCAGTGGTTCCAGTTCTAAGTATGGTTAAGGTGCTGGCAACTAGCCAAAGACAGCTTTACAATATATTATTTCACACAAAATACGTAAGATCTTTTACCCTAAGAACAAAAGTAAATAAAAGCCAGAAAAAATGTACCACAATCTCTTTAATAGCATCACGCTTTCCATTTGTAGTAGATGATATGCGATACAGGCTCTTATTCAAGTACTGCCAGTGAACATCATCCATAGTATCCTGTAAAACACCAACCATCAAGCACATAAGCAAGAGAGAAATATGAGAACCATTTGTCCATTTCCACAGATGATTTTAACAAGCAAAGATTACCTTAGCACAGAAGTAATATATGTTGACTGCATTTGTTTGTCCTCTTCTGTGAGCTCTATCTTCAGCCTTGAAAAGATAATGCATAAGCCAGTTGTATCAGTTGAAGCACAAACCAAACAATAACTCACAAAAACTTACCATAAATACCCTAAAAATGCTTCAGGCTACAACATATTGATGTACTGTGCAAAACTAAACAGGTGAAACAGTTATACGAGGTAATTCATATGCCTGGAAGTAACCAATCTAACAACAGACACTTTTGTCTGGCACTGTTGCAAGGGAAAAAATAAATTCTAGGTCCAATGACAAATCAAGAGAGACAATTATGAGAAGAGCTGCAAGAAAACACACAGCAGATATATGGATAGCCCTTTATTAAGAAAAAAGTCTCCCACTAGAAGCCTAGTTAACTAAAAAAGGAGAAGGGACATACATGTTAACAAGAAAAGATGAGTTCAATGCAGAAAATTAAATAATGTTCATGAGATATCTCAACAGGACAAGCCCATTCTTCAGGGAGAAAACAATATCCCAGTCATCCCACTACAGTGAAATATTACTCTAAAACTCTATCAGCAATATCTGCAGATCAATGTTTATTAAGAAATAATTTATTGTTTCAGCAGGATGTTTTATGTTATTAGGAGGCAGAGGAAATTAGAAAACCCATTCACAGACAACTGTGTACTTTCAGTTCTTACTTATAAAGCTACAGGTTCTTATACAGCAAATAGGAATATTTGCAAAGAGCACCTGAAGCATCCATGAGGGAGAGGGAGGCAGCTCCAAGAAAACAACCGTTTTGGCTGATGAAAGATTTAGTCCAACACCTCCAGCAGTAATGCCAATTATTGCAATTTTGACCTGATCAAGAGAATATACAAAGAAATCTTCAAACCTTGATCCTGGTTTCCAGGAGGGAAACAAGAGAATTCCAGAAGTAACATCTGTCCATAAAAAAACAAATGGATAAAATATGGGGATCACAACTGACAGAGGCATGCATTTGAGACCAAAAAGCAAATAATTAAACTAAATTAGATCAAACTAAACCAAGTCAAATTATCAGTTTCTACAATGGATTTTAGGTATTTGAAACTTTGGGTTTGGTTTACTAATAACTGACATTCTCATTGTGATTATCAACATTGTTATTTACTATACTGGGTTAAGGTAAATCGGGTGGAATAAAATTATTGGGACAGTGTAAGAATGGATGGAAAAAGTAGAGGGAAAACAGTTTTGAGAAGAAATCTTCTAAGTCTTAACCTTTTGTTAATCTGGTTGGCGTGCTAAGAATTCTAACTGAAACCACATTGAATCATACTGCAGAATGAAGATTTAGGTTTTGATTTATAATAAGATTAGAAATTTTCCACACCAAAAAACCCAGACAATACCAAGCTTAATTCCACCAGCAAAAGATGTCTTTAACTGATAACTACAAATGCTTTTCTTTATTATTTGGTTCTTAACAGATGTGCTACTTTAACTGTGTTAGCCTTGAAACGGTACAAAGAAGTCAATCAGAACATTAAGACAAGTAAATAAAATGAAGCAAAGCTTCAAAAATACAGGCCTCCAATGATGATTGAAATGACAGGACTGCAGATTGCCGATCTTTGGGTAAGGTATTTCCATCTATGCGGACAAAACCAATCCCTTTCTCGCATATGTACTCCTGCACCATGCACGATCAAAAGGGATTAGGAAAGCATCAGACACAAAATTTTTATCAAGAAGGACATAGCGATTCCCAAGACTATGTTCTTCAATTCCTTTTATTAACAATTAACATACAGTACTTTCTATGCAAAAATTAATTCAACTTGACACACAAACATACTAAAAAGGCCGTAGAAGTGTCAGAGGGAGAGTGTAATTGCAGTAGTGCACTTTAAATATGCACACTATAGTCCAGGAGAAAAAAAATGAACTTTAGAATAATCGTAGGAGACAAATACCATGGACTCTGCAGAAGGGACGAGAGCTGCAATCATGCACAAAAAGAAGAACAAAGCCAACCCTTTTACTTGTTTGACTTCTAGAACTTTCTCAAGAAATACATATGATTTGCCTGCTTGGATTGAACTATACACCATGCAACTTGAAAATGATACATGCCTTCAAAGCCATTTGCAGCGAAGCTAACTAATTTACTATAATTGACAAATATGTGACAAAAACCACTAGGAGTCTAATCTATAATTGATTTGCCATTTAGCATGCAGGTGCTTGTACAAAAAAGATATAATATGGTCTAGAAGTTTGATTGACACAAAGAGGTAACTTCAAAAAAGGAAGTGATAAAACTTGAAATAATCCATCTTTTCTGATGCTTTGATTTGTATGTATATGAGAAGACTTTGGCTTAGCTTCCCCCTTCTACTATCTGAAGTGCATCTGATTTCTAAATCTATGTTAGTCTGAGAGAGTGCTCATCACCAGGAATGTAGAGAAACCAAGATGACTAGGAAATAGGTAATAGATTTTTTATCCATCACGTCATCAACCAATAGATAAAAGAAGCATATCCCATCATTTTTTCAATCATGCAATCATTTTCCAAGAAAAATGAATTTAGCCAGCTCATATTGCTTATAGGATAAAACTCAAATTAATTACGCAGCCATTTCCCAATGAAAATAAGCTGTCTCAATGAACATAACCAACCCAACTAATGGGAATGAGAAGAGAACAACGTTCTATTTGGATTGTCTTTTTTGTATCTTATCTATATTTTACCTATATCTAATATATATTTATTTGAAATTTGGTGTTTGGAAAATTATTTTAACTATATCTTATTTTTTTGTATTTCATAATTATGTTTAAGATGGAAATGAAGTTCACGTACTTTTAAAAGAAAAAATTTGAAAAAAAATATTTTATACATTAGAAATTATTATTTTAATTGGTATTTTTGTAAATATAAATAAAGTAAAACGTATATAAATTCAATTTTTTTTTATATTTATTGGGTATTTAATTTTAAAAGAAGAGTATATATGAAATTATATTTCAATTTTTTTTTTTTATCTTATTCTTACTAAACACAAAATTTAAGTAAACACCAATGAGATGGAAAAAAAGATGAACCAAATGGAGCCTAAATACTACATATTGCAAAGTATGACTAAAAGACAAGAACAAGGACCACAATGAAGAAGAAGACTCACCTGTATCCCGTCAAGAACTCTATGATGGTGAGCAAATATTATCATCTTATGAGAACTAGGACTTATGTCAGTGTCAGAATCCACCGCACCATCATCTGGTGCTGCAAAGAGTGGATGAAGCGAAAGCCAATCATGTAACTTAGAGAGCTTTGCGATGCCGAGTTCTAGGTAAGAAAGCATGTGCTTTCTGCCGTGAGATGAATGACCAGCTACACCTAATTAACCAGTATTAGTGGCAATCAGAAGTTGCAGTACTAAATATTACATTTCTTTTTCTTTTTTCTTTCCTTTCCTTTATTTCAGGTTCTTCTTTCTGTACCTATATTTTCGCCCTTCTTTGGATTTGCATATATGCGTTGCTGTTGTTTCTTCTTTCTTTTTTATTTTCAAACATTTTGCTTACTTATGCTTTTTCTCCACTTAGAAAACATTACTTAGACTTTGAAACTAGGCACATGGCATACATATGTTGTAAATAAATAAATAATTAATTAATTAAAAAAAAGGAAAAACTGAAAACTCTTCCCTCTTGAATTTCTCAAACTCTGGCATTTTCAGCCTCTTAATTTTGCCATGCATGCATCTCACCAACCTAATTTTAACATTTAACTAAACATGGGTATGTAATGTATAAAACAAATCACAGATATGCAAAGTGAAAAAAGGGTGAAAACAAAGTATTTCTTATGTAATTCTCTCTTTTTCTTGTTTGTAACAGCAACAAAGTGGAGATCAGGATTTCTAAAGATAATACTCAAAGCACAATGAGCAAATTTTCCTACATATGGCAAGCTGACATCTTTATTTTAACCAATAGAATTTAACTAATTCTCATATATCTGTCATGCTTGATCTAGCAACAATTGTCAGCGTAACTCGTAGCTTCAGTTTTTCACACATCTGAAGTTTTACTGATAAGTTTATACATCTCAAGTAAGCAAGATAATGCAAAATAATTCACTCCTTAAATACTAACGAGCAGCAATAACGAGTGCTATCATGTGCATAGGGATCTTAAAAATATAATAATTCCACTTAAATAAAGTCCTATTCTCTCAGGACTAAGTTTATATGATCTTAGGCAAAAAGTTCATTACTAATTAGCATCACCAGAGACCAGAGAATTCATGTATGATCCCACCAAGTAGGAAGATAAAGACATTTCAAGATTGATGTCCTTACAAATAGTCAAAGGTCCACCACAACATTTCCATCTGCAACTTCACTTAATCGAGAATCAATTCTCTTTCTGCTTGAATAGCCATTGCGGTGAGAGTTGTTATGAAAGTAACAAGTGATCTGAGACAATGAAAGCATAGGAGAAGGGGATTCAACCTGCATTATCATTAGATCCTTTTGAATTCTCCAAAGAAGATCCAGTGGCAATAGTATTTCCTGATGCACCATGTGGCGCTTCTGCAGCATTGCTCTCCACTGAGAAAATATGTGGTTTATTTGCGTTGGCATCAGACTTCACAGAAAGAATATCTGATTTCTTCAATAGAAGTCTAATTATCTGCCGGCGTTTGGGTGGTAAATCCACCATAACATGCTCCTTCAGGCGTCTTATCTGAAAAAAAGAAAATGTAGTTAAATAAAGTTTACATGATGTCCTGAATAAATAACCCACAACATGCTTCTTTAGGTGTCTTATTTAAAAAAAAGAAAATATCATTACACGAAGTTTACATGATGTTCTGAATAAAATAACTCAGCCTATGCAAAGGGGGAGTTAGGAAGATAATTTAGGTTTGGACTTAGAACCTTCATTCTAATATCAAAATTATTTTTGGGGCATGATTTCAGATTTCCTTTTTTTTTTTGGTTACATAAGGATAAAAGAGATACAGAACTAAAAAGACATAAAATCACCTTAAAGAGTGACAGCCAACACTAAAAACAAAGCCAAGGGAGACAGAGTCCTAGCAAAATAAACATAGAAAATCACAAAGGACAGGCAAACCGCTTACACAATAGGCCCTAGACATATGTCTGCACTTTTTCTTCCCCTTGACACACAAGAAATCAGTTTTCAAGAGACACAGTTGGAGACCTCAATACCACTAAGGAAGTCTTATTGGTTTCAAGTCAAACGAGGGGTCTAACTTTAAAAGCTCGTTGGCACTAGGCAACTTACCCGACCTCTGAATGTTATCAATGGCAATCACAGAGGCATTTGCTTCTGCTTCTGCTTCAGATGCAAGCACAATGGTACTCTCTTCAGCTGGGATTTATTCTTATTGATTCAATTTAGTCGGGCAAATTATAACGAATCAATTGTTTGGTTTTGTAGCGTCCACTGGCTTATCAAATTACAACAGCTTGTTTCTAAGGACCTAAACGCTTTTCTTAACTTTTTTGCAAATACATCCCACTTCCATTTTCTGCATATTAGAGAGGATAGCAAAGGAGCCAACTGGCAAGAGACAGCCCATTGTAAAGAGAGGAATTAAACCCTAGAGCAAGAAACTCATATTCAAGGGTGAAAAAAGTGTAGAGAGAGGGAAGAGCATTTTCTCTCTCTAACTTTTTGACTGAAATAGAAAACCATTTCATACGGGCCTAATACCAACTTTGCAGACAAAAAATTTAAATTCAAATTTTTAGATCAGCCAATGCAATACCAGATTGAAAATTAATATTGGAAAATAAAAGACCTATTCACAGGGCAAAAGCAATGACTACCCCTCTATCATTTCAGCATGCACAAAATTCCAATTAATAACAAAGCCAATCACCACAAGAAACTTAATAATACAAGTAAAAAAAAAATGCAAGAGGCAAAACAATCTTCCTACAGAATAGAAAGATTTGTTAATTATAATTTCAAAAGATCCCATACCAAAGCTCCTATGATGGTCAATACCATCAAATAAGGGAAGCAACCTACCTTACGAAATCCTTTAGAGTATGCTAGTACTATATCTTTCGTTACTCATGTAGCAGGTTTTGCACTCCATAAAGAATTGAAGTTGGGCGCCTCTTTTGATGATAAAACTTTTAGAAAGCAAATCTAACATCCAGAAACAATAAGACTAACTATTAAACAAACGCGTACCATAACAGTCGACCTAAGTAAAATGTTCAACTCCTCCAAGCGTGTACCCCTTGAATAGTTCTGCAAGGCATAATAATGCAATGTCTCATAAGTTCCACTGCAGATTTGCAGTCATCACACCCACACACACGCACACGTGCACAAAGAGAAAAAGAATATTTTCTAAAAGTGACTAAGCTAGTGCAGATCTGTAAGGAAAGTGAGTACGCATGATGACAGAAATAAAAGTACCTAGGCAAACCAATGCAAGAAAAAATACCCTCCTACATAACAGTATCTATTCAAAAGGAAAACTAATAAATTTTCCCTTGATAAAATTATCCATCACAATCATGCTGCACAAGCAAATCTTCTTCTTCTGTGACAGAAAAAGCAGCTTAAATATATGCCTTAATCTTCCAAAGAAATCACTTACTCTTGTTCCGTCAGAATAAAAAGTACCTTAAAAACCTGGCCCTGAGAACTTCCGATTGATGTTATGTCACAGTAAGTCTTTGCGAAATCATACTTGTCTTTTCCCAGCAATCCAGGCCTATATATGAAACAGTGAAATTGTGACCCATGAGAAATTTGATGACTGTTTATATTATATGAATAACTTGAAAGGTGAACAAGAAAAAGAAAAAGAGAAATTACCAGAGTATATTTATCTGATGGAAAATATCATATGGCCTATAATCACCTAAGATAAATGAAAAGTAAGCAATCAGAAGGTAAAAGGCGAGTAACTGCAACAGACAGAAGAAATGTAAGACAAGGAAAATGAATGCCAATTAGGAACCAAACTACTGGGTTATGGTAGATAGTCCTACGTGCTTCAAAATAAAGACCACAACCTTGACAAAGAAGGCGTCCCAGATAGTAGAACAACACGCTTGACTTTCATTGCTATATCAATGACAACAGCAGCCTGTCCAAAAACAGCATTCAAAAATAAATATTTTAATAGTCCAAAAGTTCTTGAAGATACAACTTGTATCAATAAGAGATGTTTGCGAAGGGTTTGATCTGTGACTAAATCAAATCTCCTCTCACCAAAATCAAACATTTGCAAAATTTTGAAACATGAGAACATACAAATGCCCTCGAACATTTGTTTATTGTTCTAAAACAATAGCATTATTCCTCAACCTGACAACCCATGACATTGCTGTAATCTCTACTACCCATTATAAGCAACAAGGACCACACAGCATAACACCATTAGCAACTATACATATTGAGCAGGACCTTAACCACCAGTTTCACTGAAATTATAATACCAAAATAACCATTTCTACTGTCACAATTAAGGTAATAGCATTGCAGACCACTGTCATTAAGCCTACATCTCTCAACCTATTTGATTAACTAAGAATGTTTCATATCTGATTTCAACAGTTTTGTGGGCAGTGAAATTTCATTTTCCATGTGAACATGTTATTCTTTAAAGTACTATGGGTAAATTTTGCACTGTGCTCAAACATGTCAGATATGAGTGCCAAGTGAGATCTTCAACCCATTTCTGCAAAAAGTAGTAAGTCTGTACTCTGCTAGAACCAAGAGATAAAGACATGTCTAGGTACATGACCCTTGTGCCAAACCACGTCATGGCAAGGAACCACTTGTCCCTGGGTTCGCAAGAGGCCGTGAGCTTCCTTATGGAGAGTTCCTTCATTCACTTTATCTTTGACACTAGACAGTCGTCATGATCCACCCTTTGGGGAATAAAACTGTCAAAGTTTTCCTTTATTTGCTCCCAAAGGCCTCACTCAGGCTAATCCAATCAGAGCTTCGAATTAGAGACAAATGAGAATTTTTCAGCCAACCTGAAGCATATAGAGTTCTCTCTCTAAGCCATTAAACAAGGGGGCCTTTTGGGTACCAATTATTGTAACCAAAGTGAGATACTATTTCCATGCGTAATTTCCCACTTTAAAAGACTCCTCCCCAAAGGCCTTAGCAGGAGAATTTTCCTTCAAGTCACCAACACTCAACTGCGATTTTCACATGCCAAAAGGTTGAAAAAGAGCAAGTTGCTCATTTCTTAATTGGATTGAACTAAAAGTTTGACCAGCTAAATATACAAGTTCTGGGGGCTGCCTAGTCCATACAATCAATAAATATAATCAGTAAAGAGATTAAACGGAACAACAACTCTGCACCATCACTGCAGTAGAACAATCTTAAAGCTAATTCTATATGAAAAGGAACTAAAAGGATGTCCTTGTAGCAGGATAAGCAACAAGTTTTTTCGTATTGGTTAAGTGATAAGCAGCAAGTTCAATATGACTATTACTGAAAAGCATGTCATCAAGGTAAACTCAATATAAGGAGAGGAAGCAAGTGGAGGATCTCCAAGATCATCAAATATGGCTTAGATGATTCAACCTATGCACATTGCCCATTGCCTGTTTATGTATGTTATGGTATCATGTTTTGTTTCAACTTTTCCACACTCAAGGATACTAGTTTAGGGTGCTCAATGACCCTGGATCATAAACTTATTGGGTGCATATGGTCCATGAATTAAATGATATTGACTCTACAATTTAATTAAGATCATCTCTCAACCTTCTGTTCATAATTTTGCTAGCCATCTACAGATTATTAGTTTTCCTAGAGAAAATATGAGCACCATTCCCAGAAAAGTCACTTAATTGTTAGACAAATTGCAAATACATGCTCACCATTATTGGCAGGTACAAATAGAACCAATAATTTTGGGGTTTTAGCAACAATGGTTTAGGGGTTTTTTAAATAACTATTGAAAATAACTCCCAAAATAAGCATTCATCTCGCATTACTTTTCAAAATATGTATAAGCCCCCAAACTATTGCTAAAGAACCATTTGTAATTATCCCTCAATTAGGGTTGAACTCTCGAGTTACTTTAAGCAACATTATTCCGATTACTACTTTGTGGATTACCTCTCTTCCTATAAGAGCTTGTGTATTAAATATGAATTTTATTACAATCAACTAAGAATCGGCTAGGTTACAAGTTAGAAAAATTGTGCTCAGAGCTAATATTAATGATTATGATAATCACATTCAAGCCGATTCCCAGTTCCCAATAATAAAATTCATATTTAACACATAATTTCTTATAGGAAGAGAGGTAATCCAAAAAGTAGCTATAGGAGTCACAACAATTTTATCCATTAGATTTGCCTTTTTCTGATTATTTTCCTCTGTTCACTATACAAGGATAATCACTGTATAGGAATATGCCTCTTAAACAGCAACACCAACATTATATGAAGCCATCAATTGAAAAATGAAGTTGGAATCCCACTAAGAGATTGATAGCCAATATGAGATCTCACCTCAAGCGGTTCCATCACCTTCTTTGAACACCGAATGTGGTGAGATTCATCAACTATAAGAAAAGCCCATTCACGGTCCAGCATGGTCTTCCGTAAATGGAAGAGCATTTTATAAGAGATGACTACAATCTTTGGCCATTTCTTGAGATGTGAAGGGCTACTTTGATGATCAAACACTGAAATATAGAGGATTACAAAGGGTTATAAATAAAAAGGCACAACAAATTTAATGTTGCTTTAACCAGAAACATTTATTTGTCTTCAAAAAGAGTTCTATCTTGGAACTTCACCAGCACATCATATTACCACCTGAAGAATGCAATTATGGATCTTCTTATGTTTTCAATAGGTAAAGGAAAATACATCTTGGTGAATAGGAAGATTTACAATTTTAAGGTGCATCCCACGAGAAAAAAGAGGAAACCAACATAGGCACTATTTAAAGCTATAATAATTTCTTTTTGAATAAGTTCAAATTTCATTAAATAAAATAGGCCATTAGAAAGTACAGTCCACAATACAAAGACTTTAAAAAAAGCATACTATATGGGGCATTAAGCTGAAAAGTGTTGGGCCATGCACTGAATAACTAAAAATGCGTGGGCCAAAACTCCGATGATGATCTTAGATATACAAAGAAACACAAAAAGAAACTTGATACAGTTGTCAAGACTCTTCAAAACACTAGTCTATTGGTCTTGTCAAAGTTAGAATTTTCCTGATAACACTTCCTATGCTTAGATGGACTCCTCCAAATCTTCTATTGTTTCTTTCTTGCCACATATAGTAGCAAGAAGCATCAATGGCTTTCCTTGAAGAAGAGGTTAAACCAGTGCAAGATCTGAGATATTATCTGAATGGTCCAGCATCAGATTATAAATAATGGCAGACTGAAGCTTTCCCAGACGGTTCTAGCAAACTCACAGCCAAAAAATAAATTTTGAAGGGATTCTTCCTCCTTATTACACAAGAAGAACACATAACAATAACAGTGTTCCTAGTGAGAAGTTTGTCCAATGTGTCAATCTTCTAGAGCCCAATGAGCAAAATAAAAAACCCATGCCTAGGAATACATATTTTGTGAGAAATTAAACAATGTCAAGGGATAGGAGAGGCTCGAAAGTGATTGAGATCGTATGCTTCCTTTATGGACAAATGTTCCGGGGGCAAGCTTTTCAAACTAGATGATCTACGATGACAATCTCAACAGGCAAATATAACAAAAGAGTTTGAACATATGAAAACTTTACCCAAATGGATATCCTTGGGCAAACAAGGAAACCAACGCTCCAACTCTTCTGCCCATGAATAACGTAAGATAGCTGGGCAAACTATAAGTATAGAACCTTCATTCATGAAACAGCATGCAATAGCAATAGCCTGCAGACCAACAAAAGACAATGCATTAGACATCCGTGATAAAACAATAACCTGGTTAAAATCACATATCAGAAGACAGCATACTTCAAGCATTAGTCTAAAGACAGCTATTAAAATAAAGCCAGTAGAAAGTTTACTCTTCAACAAAAATCTATGAGGAAAGATGATCATTAATTCCATTCTTCATCTTAATGCTTTCGATATGTTCAAGGATGATTTCAAATGTCTTTAGATAGCACAGACCTATCCAGTTGAGTAGCTATAAGAAGTGTCCTTAGTGGGATTTAAACTTAGTAGATAATGCAATATGTCATGAGGGATCCTGGACCTTAACCACTAGGCTACATCTTGGGAATGACGAAAGATGTTAGATGAGGACAATTGGTTGTAACATGTGTAACTTTCCTTTGACATCTTAGTCTTCCCTTGGAAGAAAATCTCAAAAACAAGCACATAGGAGACTGAACATAATATGAGGGAAAAATGTTTTGATTTTATTCATTATGAGATCATGCATACATACATGAAGATACATCAGTTGAACAGGGAAAACATCCCATGATATCTAGAAAAAAAGGGAAAGAAAAAGATACATTTCATAGAAGTAAATAAAATAAAATCCCTATCCATAAAATATTCCTAATTAATGAAGGAATATTCTCCTAATTAATGGAAGAATATTCTCAATATACAGTAAAACCTTTATAAATTAAAAATGTTGAGACCATGAAATTTTATTAATTTAGAGAAGTATTAATTAATCGATAAATTAATAATTCATTAATTTAAAAAGTGCTTTTTGGATTCAGTGAATATAAATTTAATTACATAAAAAATCATTATATATCACTAATATATGTATCATATTTCATGAATTAATTTGAAAAAACATTCATTATACATATATATTTGAAAATAAGTACATAAATGGTATTCGTTGTTTTTTAATACTTACATAATATTCATTGTATTGACTAATTACTAAAATGGCTAGAGATGAAATCCACCTAAATTTAAATTTTAAGAAAAAACAAATAATAATAGATTCATATATTACTAAATTGTCTTATTATGTTCATAATCTTAAAGAATTATTAATTTATAATATTGACAGGACTATAGATCTTTATAAGGATCAAATTAAAAATTATTATCTTATTAATTTATCGAAATTACCAATTTTATAAACTGATCAAGTTGAGACCAATAAAAGATATTATTTTAGAAAGGTTATTAATTTATCGAGTCTTAATTCACAAGGGTTTAATTGTACTAACACTCTCCCACTTAATGAAATTACAATCAATATGCATATGCTTTATTATGCCATATTAAATCATATTCTTAATAATACAAATATCAAGTTGACTACCACTTCATGCTTGAGTATTGTCGGAATACGGCATTCTTTAGACCATCTAGCAATTTCTAAAGCCAATTGTTTCACAAATGCCTTGTGAAATAGCTCAAAATTCTGCTTTTGCACTACCCCTAGCTACCACTATATGTTTCAATTTTTCTCTTTTTTGGGTCAAGCGAGTTTTTTTTTTCCTCAATTGATAAAAAGAAACGGTACAATGAAAAGGAAATATTCCGTAAAGAGAAGGCAGCCAAAGACACCCTTAAGGTTGAAACAAATTCAAAATCATAAAAGCTACTGCAACAACTAGAGACTTGAGCTAGTCAACATACGCTTTTAGGGTGAAACATAACAATTACTAAAACAAAATAGTAAAGCTACTTCTAATTGCTTCTTACTTTGCCAGGTTACCAAAAATCCTCAAACTTTCATACAATAACCAAATTTCCTCAAACTTTCACCAGTCCAATCAGCATCTAAAATAGGCCAAGGAAAAAAAAAAAAAAATCAGCATCTAAAAGCTTACAATCTCAGATTGTACACTTACAAAACCTTATAACTTTTCTCAATGTCCCCTTTGAGGTACTTGAGTACTCAATGTAAGACTTCTAAATGTTGTTTACTAGGAGTATCCATTACTTGACTAACAACACAAAACAGCATAAGCATAGTGAATCCTTGTTAGTGAGAGATAAATCAAACATCCCATTAATGTCTAGCATTGTCCACAATTTATAGGTGTATCTGACCTCATAAATCCACCATTCCAATTCTATTCAAGCGATGTTGCCACTAGTTTACATCTCAACTTTTTCTTTTCTTTCCGGAAATCTTGAACATATTTTTCTTTAGGAGATAAAAGTCACTTTTTGACTTTAGGCTACCTACATTCCAAGGAAATTTTTCATCTTTCCTAATTCCTTCACTTCAAATGCACGTGCAATTTTCCTTTTTAGCTAAATTTATCCATCATCATCTCCACTAATAATAATATGATCAACATATATAATGAAAATGGCTCTTTTACCTCCCTCATTGAGCTTTACTAATAAAGAATAATCAGCTTGTGATTGAACATAGCCTAATTGACTCAATGTGTCACTGAATTTTTGAAAGGAATGTTATAAGAGATTGCTTGAGCCCATAGAGTGGTTTTTTAAGCCACACACCTTTCTTTCTTCAACTTCAACTTCAAACCCTAGAGGGCTCTTCATGTAGATTCCTTCCCTAAATTTCCATTGAGAAATTTCAGATTAAGTTGGTGAAAAAGGCCAGTTTATATTTGCTGCCAAGAACAATAATATCCAAATAGAGTCACATTTAGCAAATAGTGCAAAAGTTTCTTCATAATCAATTACATAAGCTTGACTCTACCCTTGCACCACTAGATGAGCCCTATACTTCTCTATACCACCATGCAATCCATAGTTGACACCAAATACCCATCATCTACCCACAACTTTCTTTCCACTGGGCAAATCAATTGATTCCCAAGTAATATTTTTATGTGGGGTTCTCAATTATTTCATAACACCTTTTCGCCATTCAAATATATTGAAAGCTTTATAAATATATATATGAATAATAACCTTATCAATATTGCTCAAGAAAGCTTAATATCTTGGTGACAACTTCTTAAATGTCAAGTGACTCAAGATTGGATAACTTACACACAGCCTCTTTCCCTTTATCAAGGCAATCAGCATGTCACCATTTTCCACTTTTGAAACACCCCTATTCCTATCATCTTACCCATGTTTAGCTTTTTCATCAATAAAATCCTCCACAACCTCCTACTAAATCTCACTATTAATTGATTCAAACACGTAAGATATTTCACAACATCCTGAATCTCACTATGATCCAATTCATTTACATTCTTTTGGGTGATGATTGGTATGCAAAAGCCTATTTATTATATTACACACATGCTTGGATGGTTCCAAATTAGATCTAAGGGTCAAGTATAACAGTGGAAGAGGAGAATCCTGATGTGCTTCATACTAAGGAGGAACCCAGAGGACATAGGACATCAACTCAAGTCAAGAAGGATTGGAGATAAGGAGGATGACTGCTGACATGGCAATATCTGAGATGGCGACAATATTTGGACTCTCACCATTTTGATTCTCCCCCTCCAAATACTCAAAAAAACTTACTTTTAAGAAAATGGACATCACAAGATAAATAGATACTTTTCAATTTAGGTTGTCAACACTTATACCTTTTCTACAAGGAGACTCTATCAATAAACATTTAAGAGCCTAAGCATCCAATTTGTAGTGATTTTATTTCCTATTTTCAACATAAAGCATGCGACTGAATACCTTTGGAGAAAGAGAATCATGTAGAGGAACTTGTAAACAATGTTTTAACAGAACACTGATGGGAGTATGGAAATTCAACGTCTTAGAAAGATAGACAATTTATAAGATAAGCTACAGTTAAAATAGCTTATTCCCAAAAAAATCGGGGATAAAACTTGAAATCACTAATAACCAACAACCTCTAAGAGATGACAATTCTTTCTCTCAGACACTCCATTCTGCAGCGCCTTTGCCAACTTGGAAGAGAGTACTTCAATCCCAAGGCATAATTACAATTCTGTACACAAAAAGGAAGACAGCATCACGTCGTCCTTATAAAGATCATTCAGGATGATAGTGACTCCTAAAGCTGTTCAGCATCATAGTGGAAAAGAATATCCAATTCTGGGAGATAAGATTTGCAGACCTTGTTCTGTTGAACTTCTGCTAAATCTATCCACCATTCCACCCACTAGCTAGTCATGGCAATTGCTGTGACCCAAAGATTTTCAGACCTAAAGGACCAATTTCTGCTATATGAATACGGAAGAGAGGATTACCTCCATTTAAAATTTATAATATATAACAAAGAAAAGGATAGATTTATATAAAATTTTTCAACAAATATTTTATAAAGATTACACACAAGTGAAATAAATGCAACCGAAGCCGCGCAAATAAGAGTTTGGTGTAAATACGAGGCAGTCAATATAAATAACATTAGCATGTGAAAATGGAAAAGTTCTTCTCCATATGGCATTGCCATTTCTCTATCAACTTTGTAAACAATGTAAATCAAAGAAGCCAGAAAAATTTTAGGAAATAAATGACCAGGAGTGAAGCATTTTGTATTCAATCTCAAACTGCTGTGAACAAGAGAATAAAAACCTGGAACCAACCTGAAGAGTTTTCCCAAGACCCATTTCATCAGCAATAAGACAACGACCTCCCCGTTGCAAACCAAACTTAACTCCATCAAGTTGGAAGGGCAAGAGCGCATCCAGAATTTTTTTAGGAAGCTTGCTTATTAATTCATTAACTGTTTCATCAGGTAGATGCTCAGGCCTACATGGTGTCCACCTCCCCGTTATAAAAGAATCTGAAATTCTCCTGATAACATTTAATGTTCCCCAAGGAATCTCCTCATATTCTATGTTGTTGGCACTCTTCAAACATCTTACAACTGCATCATAGTCCCACAGCTTATACACGCAGGCCTTTCCACCAGTAAGATTTTGGGTGTAATGTGTTGATATGACCTGATTAATTACATGTGAAAATGAAGTTATAACTTTATGTTCCTATCATTTCACAAGATCGGTTACATTTAAGGTGTGGATGTCCAACACAATGCAGCAACAAGACTTGAATTAAGAATTAGGAAATAAAACCCAAAGTTGATACGACATGACATTTGACAACAAAGTGATACTGACACAGAATATATTAATATAATCTGCAACATTTACTTTATTTCGTATATTTTTAACATTAACAAAGATTAATCCGAAATATGACCTTAATACGCAGATATTGTAACAAGAACTGTCAGCCTAGTTGTCCTATGCAGTCGATGATGATCATACGGGGGTTAGAAATACACAAAGGACGGTTATTGAGAGACTAAAATTTAAAAATTTGCCATCTTTGAGCTTATTTTCTTACAAAAACTTGTTCCTTTCACAAACATAAGTAAAAGAAGAAAAAATAAAACCGGAAATAAACTTACATTTCCCAAGAAAAGCCCTAATCTTTTAAAACACTCGTCTTCTCCAGGATAAGGAAGCCTTTCCACTGGCACAGGTGTCACAGAGAACGAATCGTGAGAGCAAATTTCAAGCCTGACCCTGAATTTTTCTTTCAAAAGGGTGTCTAAAACTGCATTTGCTCGGACATTTTCTTGTCTTTTTGTGAAAGGGGCGATTTTGAGCGTGTTTTCTTGACAAGTGAATTTTCTACACTTGAAGAGTCTCCATGGATCTTGTGGGTTGGTAGCGGATGATTCATCGATGGCTTTGCGTTTTGCTAAAGCTGCTAAACGGTTCTTGTCGGCACGAAGCCGTTGTTCTTCGGTGACATCTAGGGTGTCCATAGAAAAGGCATGGACTTTTGTTACGGCCCCTAAGGGAGGAACAGCAAAATGCAGATATTCAAATTTGGGGGGAAGGAGAGAGAGAGAGAGAGTGGGGGGGGGGGGGGGGGTTGTGGGGGGGTGGAGAGAGTGTGTGGTGCACGTGCCGAAGATCGTACTTGTACATTAAGGCATTCCCTTTTTTTTTTTTTTTTTTCCTGCAAAACTTAGACCTACACAGTGAAAAGTTTAAAAATTTTATAAAATTCGGGTCCAACTTCTTCTCCTTGAAATCGCAGGAAATTTTATTTAAAAAAAAAAAAAGAAAAGAAAAAGTGAATGACCATCGAAGGGCGGGGGCAACCCTTCCCGACGTGATTGGGGTTTGCAGCGGCTACATAGGTTTTTCCTTTTTTTTTCATTTTCCTGCAATTTTTTAAATCGCTGGCAATATTTTTTTATTTTATGCTTTTTAGTATTTTTTATTATTTAATTAATTATCACATTAACATCCACATCAAGAGAAATTTACACATATTTTTTTTTTAAAAAGAAATTCCTTATAATTTCAAAACTCACAATAATGGTCCATATTAGAACAATATAACTATTTATATTTAAATTTTATTAATTTTTTCAATTATACAATTGTACTTTTAGATTATCTAACTTCTTATAACATTGTTACTTCAGTAAATAGTACAAGCTAATTATATGACAATACATATTTATTTTAATTTTAAATTTTCAAATAATATTTCCCTTTTCTCACTCGCTTATCTACATAAGAAAAGGAAAAAAAAAACAATAACATACATCAGCAAATTTAAAAAGTAAAAAAATTGTTTGGAATTAAAACAAAATAATTATACCTATCTCAATTTACAGTGACCCTAAAACACCAATACCATCCCTATCGTGGAATTAACTCCATCAATGAAAACCTCAAAAACTTGTCTTATAGGAGCATTTGTTTAGCAACGGAGATGGCAAGTCTACAAGGCGATGATGTAAGGTACAGATCCAATCCTTGTTGTGGCATATATTATTTCAAAATTTGTGTGTGATGTGTAGAAAAAAGATGATGCCTTTCTATGTTAAGGACTTAGGATTTTGTTGTTCAGATGCTTTCTGTTAGGGACTTATGATATTGCCGTTCATGTTGTTGGTTTAAATTGTTGTGTGATTTTGTATTGAGTCCTGAATGTGGTCCCAACTTCATGAAAGATGCTACTTTTATGTCTTCTATTTTTTTTTTTATTCATCCTACTAGTCCTAACATGGAATAAACTAGTTCTATAATCCTATCTATGCTTTTGATGAAACAACTAAAATCAAGATTTTTCTATAATCCTATTTATATTTTTTATAGTAACGGTTTCATCTTTCATCTAATTTTTTATTTATATTTAATAAATCTTAACCATCGAATTAATTGTGTTTTCAATTATTCGAATTTAATTAATAATAAGTTAAAGGTTAAATAGAAAGCAGGTCAAAAACACGAGTGAGACCGTAGAAATTCCCCTAAAACTACTATTATACATGTCTTTTTTTGTTTATTCAATTGCCTTTGTTTGTTTTTTTATTCAATGTCTTATATCACGTTACATTATAAAGGTTTTCTTTTTTCTTCTTAGAAACTTAAAGATTGTAGAATATGCTATGTGATTTTTCAAGAATGTAAAGCTTGAATTGTAGAATTGGACATAAGCTTGAGGTTATATTCATTGCAACTTGAAAATTTTCTAACTCTAATAATTGTCTCAAAAGACAAAATAGCTTCTAATATATGTATATTTGTTACTCACTTTGCAATCTTAAACTATTTTAGATATAGAAAGCATTACACATGACATGATTGCTTCTTTATATCACTTTAGGTGAAGTTCCTATGCATATTCTAGGTTATGACCCTTCTTGCATACTTCAATGGGAAACTTAGTGGCTTGGTTCAGATCTTGTTGTCTACTAGTGCTCTCTAGTGCATAATTGATATTTAACTAAACAAATATGGAGATGAATCTAAATATTGTGACATAAAAGTTTCTTAGCATAATAGAATCGGCTTGTAATTTACATGTTTTGCACTTAGATTCATTTAACATAGTATCTTTTCTTTTGAACTCAATAACATTAACGACGCATTTAGTTCATGGAATGGAATAATGCGGGAATAGAATTATAATTATGGAGGAACGGAATAGATTGGTAATAAGAGGTCAATAGCTAAATTACTTTGTTTACTAACACTTTTTACTTGTGGGAATTGAATGAGGAATATGCATTGAAAATTAGGTAAAATTTTGAAAATGCCGTTAGGCAAATGAAAAAACAAAGAAGATAAAAAACCCTAAATTAGAAACTAAACCCCAATCAGAAGAAAAAAAAAAAAAGAAAAATCCCATCTTCTTTGTGACCCATCCTCGTTCAAAGCCCCCAATACGAACAATGTAGCAATTTCCAAATCTAGATCGTTGTTCAATTCCTCCGACGCCCAATCCGGATCTTGGATGCTCTTCCATATAATCTTAGTTTCCCTTCACCTGCAAGGAGTTGTATTTGTTAGTACTTCTACATTGAAGCCCTAGCGTAAGTCGCCCAATCACTTTACCCTTATTCCTTCATCTATTGTTTGTGCATTATGTCCTGTAGATCGAGGTAATGTTTGCGTGATGTTTCACTCACCTCCCCGTTCATCTCTGTTGAACCGTCCCTCATTTAATTTGTAAAGCGAAGGTCTGAATGATACTCGAAGGTATGTTCTACAGGTGACTTATTTGTCATATATATACACATATTTAGCGTACACATGAAGCATGTTGCTCCACTCCACTTTAATGTTTCGATTATTTAATATTAGTCATTGTTAGTATAATGTTAGTGGAATGGTTATTGTCTTATTTTTGTACAAGTAAGACATTGGTCATAGTGTACCTTAAATTTTTAGCACATGTAGTAGACAAATAAGTCAATGCTTTACCAGAGTAATTGCGTTAAATTGGATTGGGTTATAGGGAAGGTACCTTTGTTGGAAAGTTGATTATTAGCTAACGAATCCTCTCGATAGATGTTTATGATTATTTCTTTTAATTCTATTGTTTATGTTCAAGTAAATGTTGGTCTTTTGTTTTGATAGTTTGGCATGCTCTTCGTTTCTTTTAAATTTTTTCCCCTTTTTTTTTAGTCATCTAGATAAATTGGTCCTTATGTGCTGGGTGAAGGTGGACAAACTAAATTAGCACACAATGCTGATGATAGGCTATTTTCACTAGTCCCATGTCTCATACTCCACCTGATGCTAGGCTGTTTTTACTATGCATTTTCCATTTCATTAATAAATCTCAATTTACCATCCCTATGCCTACCTACCAATTGGATCTCTTTGTATCATCAACCTCTTCTTCATTACAATAATCATGCAATGTATCATTACTATGAGGACATGAACTGGTGGAGGTATACCCTGCTATATTAGTTGAAACCAAGGGAAAGGTAACCATAAATCACTCCCAACTGCTAAATATGCCATAACACACCTTGCTTTAACTCAACCATCTAAACACCATCAAGTATATCTCGATTCCATAAACAAAATAAGACTAGTTAAATAGGTGAAATAAAGGTAAGGGGTTGACATTTGTAATTCAAATACTCAATTCTCCAGAATATAAACGAAAGTAAGAGCTAGACTTAGAGGTTTACTATACATTGCCTTGTATCCACAGAAAAAAGGAAAATATCTGCAGAACCTTAAAAAAACTAAAACCTTCCTCCTTTTTAAGTATTTGTCCAAAATTTGATCAATGCTAGAAGCTCCCTTCTACATATCAGAAAAAATTGCATCCACATAGGTATTCTCAAATCAAAAGCACTAATGACACCTTTAATTAGCAATTTGTAAGAAATAGATCATAATAGAATTTTCTTACACCTCCTTTGAGTTCTATGAGTATATATGAATATATGTATATATATATATATATATATATATATATATACAAAGAAAAACAATAGCTATTTATTTGTTTCTGTAAAGAAATTACTATTTCTATAATTTCTGGTTTCGCAAAATTCTCAAGCTTGTAATGTTAGTTATTTAACTATCAATATATATATTAGTAAATAGGTTAGCTATGATGAATATTTATTCCATTAAACTCGTATTAAATCAAGATAGCGTACCATGAAAGAAACTTACATGTAATAGATTGGATATCCAAGTTTTGTTAAATAATACGAACGAGGTATTATTTCAAAATGTACTTGTCAATTACTATAAAAAAGGTCAATCAAAATGTTGGACATTTGTTGTACTCATTTAATATGCACCAATAACACAAATTGTAAGTTAAATCAAACAACAAAGATGTCAGATGATAACATGAATAGAAATAGAGTGAGTAGTATGATAATTATGTTCACTAACTGCTTACTCTTATAAAGATTAATGTTTGCAATGTGTAGTTGTTTAGAGATAGTTCACTATACTATCACCATATCTGTTCAAGAAGAGGATGCAACCATATATAATTATTGTAGATGGGTTGAGTGATTTTGCACCATTGATTTTATGAATGGACAAAAGTTACTGCTTCTTTACCTCAATTCAATTGAATATGTCCTTTATGTTTTGGTCCATGTTCATATGTCAATTTCGCATATTGATTAGATCTTTGAATAGCTTTGTTTGAGATATGTTAAGAGTTGGTATCATTTCTGGTTTTACATGTAAAATGCCTCCATTTTAACATTTTACGATCATGCATAAGCAACAACATATTTGTGCTCTCACATGTTACATAGGGGGTAGTATATAACCAACTTATTTTAGGGATAGTTGCAGCATCACAATATCTTGTGCATCCAATTCCTCGACTTCTCAAGTCTCAAGAGGCAAAATCGTTCTTTGCTTTTGTGGGAATGAGACTGTTGTTGTTTCATCCTAGTAGCCCCGAAGCTTCGAGAGAAGATTTTGTAGGTATCCAAAGTAATGGGTATGCATGTGACCAGCTTTACTTTCTTCACACAATTTCACTTAATCGTACATTTAACATCCTTATAATTTATAGGATGGGGTAGGTTACAGGTTCTTTGAGTGGATAGATCTACCAACATGTAAGTGCAGCTTAATGTTTGGGAAGAAGGTACTCTAATGCCTTCATCAATCGGAACAGCAGTTACAAATAGATGAAATGAGATACAATGAAGTTATCACAAAACTGTACATGGAGTTTGGTGTGTCTGGGAGCTCAGTTATCACTAGGACTTACTGAGACAGATTTGGAACTGAAATAGGTCCTTTGAGATATTGAAGAAAATTAGAGGGAAATGGTCCACAACCGCACAAGAGTAGCTAACGTAAAGCTACTTGAAAGACGTGACTCACCAACGAACACAATATGACTTGACATTGCACTTGATATGATACACAAGTTGATGTCAAGGTTCACCCGCCACTAATCTTGAGCTACTTGGCAAGATTAGATAAGAGTGTATGAAATATGGACTAGGAGAGGGTTGTCTCACAATAACAAAATGCTCAGTATTAAAATGTAAGTTATCTCTGACTTACAAAAGAGAAAGACTATTTATAATAAATCTCTAGAGCAGCATTACAAATAATGAAACGACAAGAAAATATATAAAAAAAAGGGGATTTCTAGTACATACCAAAAAAGGTAGAAATGACAAAAGACCAAAATGGAAAAGTAGTACAATGTCAGACGAGGTGGACAAGTGTCATTGCAACATTAGTCCCATACAAATATTCTCTAAGCACAGCAGGCGAGAAGAGTTAAAATGTTGCGGTAATAAAGGGGTCGGGATGAGAGAGATGGTGGCATGCTGAAAAAAAACTATTTGGCCATTTAAGTGAGTCTCTCGTTACTTAGTAGGAACTTCTCGGCAATGGTTGGTCGAATTACTCAGCACAAGGTCCTTGGCAAAGGGATGGTTAGCATTATCACTATCAAAAGTATGACAATTAGGGGAGCTCAAGGAGTTCAACCACATTCTTTTGACGTAAACTTTCTCGTCATTAGTAGGTTGCCATGAGAGAATTCGCTGGGTGAAGGATTGGAGTCTTTGAAGCCGTGTAGGAGTAATGGGACCGTTGGTCGGCAATTCATCAGTTCCCTGAGGTTATTGAAGATTTGCCCTCAAATCTTGGTATTCATCATCTTCGGGCACATATAGAGTTAAGTCGATGACGTTAAATGTAATAGACATGTTAAGACCTTTAGGTAGCTCAATCTCCTAGGCATTATCATTAATACGCCTTAAGATCCTGTAGGGGCCATCTGCTTTGGAAGACAGTTTGTTCGTCCTCTTGTTAAGGAAGCGTTCCTTATTAAGATAGATCCAAACAAGGTCCCTAGGGGCATAAACAATTCGTTTCCTTCCATGACTTCCCACTTCCTTCTATCAGGCCACAGTTTTAGCTAATTGCTCGATAATTCTTTAATGTAACCTGTGAAATTCGTTGGCACGCTACAGGCTAGATTAACTCTCCCCTTGCATAGTCGAACTGTTAACTAAGTCCAAAGGTAGGTTCAAGTTAAGTCCATAAACAACCTCAAAGGGTGATGTTCCAATGGAGCTATAAGTGGAGCGATTGTAGGCAAATTTAATGATAGGCAGGTATAAATCCCAATCACAAGAGTCTTTTCCAATAATGACCGGCAACAGATTACCGACGGTTTTGTTAACTATTTCAATTTGGCTGTCTGTCTGGGGGTAGTAAGAGATACTGAATAGGAGCTTGGTGCTAAGTTGCCTCCATAAGGTCTTCCAAAAGAAGCTCATGAATTTGGAATCACAGTCAGATACAATACTTTTTGGCACTCCATGCAGTCATACAATTTCCTACAAAAAGAGGTTAGCGATGAATAAAGCATCGTTAGTTCTATAGTAGGGGATGAAGTGGCCCAGCTTGCTGAACCGATCGACTACTACTATTATCGAATCATGTCTTCTCGGTATGTGAGGAAGGCCAAGCATGAAATCCATGCTTAGATTGGTCTACAACCACTCAGGAATTGGTAAGAGTGTATATTCTCCATAGGGTTCTCTCCTCTTTTTTGCATACTTACACACCTTATACCTCTTAAGCATTCGATGTACATCTCTCATCATCCCAGGTCAGTAAAAGTGCTCATTCAATATCTTAATCGTCTTCTTTTCCCCAAAATGGCTAGCCAGACCCCCGGTGTGAGCTTCTCGAACCAGTAATTCCCTTGCAAAACCACTTGGCATGCAAATTTGCTTTCTCTTCATCAAGAACCCCTCACTCAAGTAAAACCTATCCATAGCGCCTCTATCATTACATTTGGTTACTAAAGGCCAAAAATGTGGGTCATGCTCATATCGATCAAGTAAAGTGGCAAATCTAAGCACTTTAGCTTGTAAGGTCGTAATAAGGGTATGACGGTGAGAGAGTACATCAGTTACTATGTTGGTGCTTCCCTTCTTATGCCTAATGACATAGCAAAAGGTCTCCAAGAACTTGACTCACTTAGCGTGACGTCGAGAAAGCTTTTGTTGCCTACGAAGATGTTTAAGAGATTTATAATCCGAATGGAAGATGAATTCTCTCAACAACAAATAACGTTGCCAGTTCTAAAGTGTACGGATAAGGGTATATAACTCCTTGTCATAGGCTAACTAATTTAAGGTAACACTTCAGAGTTTTTCACTAAAGTAAGTAATAGGTCGGCACTCCTGCATAAGGATAGCACCAGCATCAACATCAAACGCATCACATTCAACCTCAAAAACCTTCTCGAAATCTAGTAGGGTAAGTATTAGAGTAGACGTCAACTTACACTTCACATCTTTAAAACTCCTCTAAGCCTTTTCTGTCTATTTAAACTCAATGTTATTCTTGGCCAATTCAGTCAATGGTACAGTTATGGAGCTAAAGTTCCGGATAAATCTTTGATAGAATGAGGCTAAGTCATGGAAGCTCTTAACTTCGGCTGCACTGGTCGACATAGGCTAGTCATTAATAGCCATGACCTTTTCCTCATCAACTCGAACTCCACTCCCTGAAACAATATATCCAAGGAATACAACCTCACTTTGACAAAACGTGCATTTCTTCAAGTTGCCGAATAATTTCTTAGCGTGGAGTATGTTAAACACCAATCTTAAATATTCAACATGAATGAGAAGGTCAGAATCGTAGACCAGAATATCATCAAAATAAACCACAACACATTTGCCTATCGATGTTTTGAGCACATGATTCATGAACTGCATGAATGTACTAGGCAAGTTAGTTAAACCAAATGGCATAACCATCTACTCAAATAGACCATCTTAAGTCTTAAAGGCTATTTTTCATTCATCTCCCGGTCTCATTTGTATTTGATGATAGCCACTCTTTAGATCTATCTTCGAAAAGATGCGTGCACCATACAACTCATCGAACATGTCATTTGACCGTAGGATCGGGTGTTGGTACTTAACAGTAATTTATTGATAGCATGGCTGTCAATGCACCATCTTTCTTTAGTACTAACATGGTTAGGATGGCACATGGGCTCATGCTCTCACAAACATATCCGCAATCTACCAGCTCATCAACTTGCTTTTTCAGCTTAGCTGCCTGTTCAGGATTGAGTCTATAGTAGGTCGATTCGACAGGGCTGCTCTAGGTTGAAGATTGATGCAATACTCAATTCTTCTCAAGGGAGGTAATCCTTTCGACATCTCAGCAAGGAAGAGGTTAGCAAATTCTTGAAGTAGCTATTGCACTTCAGCAGGTAAGTTCTTAGCCTCTCTAATCTCTAAGAGTCTCCTAAACAAGAGGAGTACATAGTCCTCAACCTTGACCTCTTATGTAAACTGAGCTCGAGAAATCACAAAGGACTTCTACTACAAAGATCCAGCAACCTTTTCCTGGGTTTCTTGCACTTCCTTAGGACTCAACTATGTCAATATAACTTTCTTCCCATCTTTTTGAAACATGTAGGTGTTTCTATTACCATCATGTAACACTCTCAAGTCAAATAGCCACGATCGACCAAGTACTATGTGAGATGCATACATGCGGAGGACATCATACATCACCTTGTCCCTATACCTATCACCAATAGTAATCGACACTCTAACTTTCTCGGAAACGTATAATCCTTTTTTCTCATTCAGCTAGTGAATCTTATACGGCTTGGGGTGTGAAAGAATTGGCAATTTCATGGCTTTAACTACCCCTTATGCAATGACGTTGGTACAGCTCCCTCTATCAATGATCACAGCGCTTAGCTTGCCATTCACTCAACAATTCATATGAAAGAGGTTCTCTCTTTGCTCATTTTCATTAGTCACAAAAGTACCAAGAGATCGCTGAATAACAAAGCAACACTTAGCTTTGCCCTTAGGGGGTACGTCGACCTCCTGATCTTCCTCAAATTCTTCCAGCATTCGATCGGTTGTTACTTCTTCCTCTCCTTCACTTGCACTTTCTACTTCAAACTAAGGCTTGTCTCCATTTCTGGTCATGACTCAGTAGTTTGGACATTAACTAGCTATGTGTCCAAAGCCAAGGTATTTAAAACATTTAATTTCTCGAGTTTTCCTCCTTGAACTTTGACCCTGGTCTTTTCGGATCTCAGGTTCTTTGGCCTTGCTCTTACCTCGACCCTCGTCTGATCGGCTCGACACATGACTTCGGCATTCCACCTCGGAATCGTTTAACACCCTGTCATTCCCTGGTCTACTTGGCAAGCCAGTCTTATCCAGCATCATGGTTTGGGTACTTGGCATTCGGCTAGCTAAGTTCCGCTATTACTTCTCAACTCTCTAGGCTATACAGATGGTTTCATCCAAAGCTGTAAGGCTTTGCAATTCCATAACGTAACCAATCTTAACTTAGAATACCGAGATGAACCATGCTATAGTTCGGGTCTCAAGCTTATCAACATCACATCGTATCATGAGCAACTAAAACTCTCAGACATAGTAATCTATGGACCTGTTACCTTGCCTCAAGTCTTGGAGTCGTCGGAAAGTGTCTTGTTCATAATGTTCAAGAATGGACCTATTCCTCATAACTCTCTTCATCTCGTTCCATGTTCGGACCTCGTATCGGGTCCTCAAGCGAACATTTTGTAGCTTCTTCCACCACATTGCCGCATACCTAGAAAATTCTAACACGACCACTCTAATGTAGACAGCATCTTCATAATCATAAAAGTCAAATATCTTTTTGATCTTCTCTTCCTAGTCTAGATAGTCATCGGCACTACCAGACTCATCGAAGTTCAGAATTTGTACCTTAAGATATTCGACACCTTTTGGCTCTCTAAACTCTTACTCATCAATCCCAACATACTGGTCTTCTTCTTTATACTCTTCCACTTTGTCTAACTCTAACCTTCTCCTTATGACTCTGCCAGTACATCGCGGTGGTGTGTGGTTCACTGGAAAGGCTTCTAGAGCTCACTCGTTCATTTGCCTCCTTGACCTATCTCTCATTTCATGGCCTTGCTCAATAACTCTCTCACGTAGTCCATTCTCTAAGACCTTGTTTACTGAGATAGCTAAAGTGGCTACAATAGTAGCAAGATCTTGTATTTGCTCATTAGTAGTACATGGTGTTTGTTGGGTAACTTAACTACGACTATGAGCATCACTTTCGAGATTGTGAATCTCTCCCTATACACTAGGGTTCGACATTCCTAACACAAAATTTCAATAATTACACTTCACACGGATAGCTACAATTACATACAGTATCTCAAATAGCAGACTAACTATTACCACACAACTCTCGGTCTTAACCTCAACCTCAAGCTCTAATACCAAAAATATATGGTGTGTTTAGGAGCTCAATTATCACTATGACTTACCAAGGCAAATTTGGAACCGAAATGTATCCTTCGAGATATCAAAGAAAATTAGAGGGAAATAGTCTACAATTGCACAAGAGTAGTTGACATAAAGCTGCTCGGAGGATGTAACTCACCAACAAACACCGCACAACTTGATACCGTACTTAATATGATGTACAAGTTGATGTCAAGGTCCACTCGCCACTAATTCTAAGCTACTTGGTAAGATTAAATAAGAGTGTATGAAATATGGACTAGGAGAAGGTTGTCTCACAAAAACAGAATGTTCAGCATTAAAATATAAGTTATCTTCAACTTACAAAAGAGAAGGACTATTTATAGTAAGTCTCTAGGGCAGCATTACAAATAATGAAAGGACAACAAAGTATATACAAAAAGGGGATTCCTAGTACATACCAAAAAGGGTAAAAATGACAAAAGACCAAAATGAAAAAGCAGTACAATGTCAAATGAGGTAGACAGGTGGTATTGTAACATTGGTCCCATATAAATATTCTCTTAGCATAGCAGGCGAGAGGGGTCAAAATGTTGCGACAATAAAGGGGCCGAGATGAGAGAAATGGTAGTATGTCAAGAGAAAACTAATCGGCCATTTACGTGAGTTTCTCATCACTTGGTAGGAACTTCTCGACAGTGGTTGGTTGGATTACTCAACACAAGATTTTCAGCAAGGGGATGGTTAGCATCATCACTACCGAGTATACAAATCAACGTATAACAATTAGGGGAGCTCAAGGAGTTTAGCTACATTATTTCGGCATAAATTTTCTTGTCTTTAGTAGGTTATTGAGAGAGAATTCGCTTGGTGAGGGATTGGAGTCCTTGAAGCCATGCATCAGTAATGGGACCATTGGTCTGTAGTTCATCACAGTTGCATTCAACAAATGAAACAGAAAAAGGGCTTCACTTGTTATGTACCTCGCTTCGTAGGAGATAGAAGATATTACACGCACTATTGTGTGTCTCCTTACTTATGCACATTGCAATATGCATAACTTACATTAGAGACAATAGAAAACAGAGGTTTTACCCGGCATATCGTTGCTTACCGTAATGAAATTAAGTAATTTTGTAAATGGCCGACATTCACTGCCTTCAATTTAGTTTACATGTAACTCAAACTGATGGACTGTATTTTGCAATACGTGTAAGCGATTGTTCTGTTTTTTGCATAAATAGTGCATTACCATATCTATAGATGATTGTCTCTATCATTCTTATGTAGTCCCCTTATATGATTAGATGCTTCTTTATTTCGTATGTATCGGTTTAATAAGCTCAAAGGGTAAAAAGATTTTACGTGGGAATGTATTTATACACACATATATATATTTATACAAAGAGATAACATAAGTTTATTAAACGAAGGGACATAAGCATCTTCAAAGGCACTCAATGCGTCAACTGATTTTGATATATATGTTTATTTATATATCAACCATTATAGCAAATGTACAAATGAACCATCAATTTCGATGTGTGACATTTACAAGTATAAATAAGGAAAAAAAAAGGAACCATCAATTTTACATACCCTCTAATAAAAGCATTGTTGTAAAAAACTAAAGACTCATTTAGGTTGTTGAATCTCTAATGATTAACTATGTCAATATCAATTATTTGTTTAGTTCATTAAAAATATTTATGATTTATTTGAACATTTTAATATGGACAATTTTGATAATAACTAACCCTTTTTTCCGCTTCCGATAATCTAGTCATTAAATAATTTATGATTTATAATTTATTCATTCATTTATTTATTTATTTTAAGAATATAAGGGGAAAGGTTTTTAGTGGTTGCACATTAGTCATTGCACTCCTACACTTTCTATTAAAAGTTGATATGCTAGTCTCTATCATTCACTATTTGATGATTGTTGCCACTTTGGCAGATCTCAAAGATCATAATGTAATAAGTTCTATAGATCCAAATGATACTCAAAAAGCTAAGTGCTAGTATTTGAAGCTAGTACTTTACTTACTACATTGATTTTTACACCAGAGCAAACCGCTAATGAAAAAAAGACATAATTAAGAAAGAATATCATGACAAAATTATACATTTGTAATTGAAAGCTAACAAGTACAATATTCAATTACTATCATCTTCTATACTTGGTTGATTGATATCGAGAATAAAATAAAAACTTATTAGATCAAACGGCAAAATACAACTCATTAAAGAGAATAGAGATATTTTTTTCTTCCTAAATGAAAGCAAGTAGTATCAAAAGTTTGCTTTCTTTTATTGTTTGCTACACATAACACAATTATAAGGACAACAGTTTGGTAAAAGGAACTAGCTACCTAAAATCACCGATCTCTCATCGTGAATTGTCTCATCAATAACAGAAAGGAGATATGTCGGTTATCACCCTCCTATTCTATAAGTTATACAACAAAGGCAAAAGGTCAGACTAAACTAAGTGCATTTACATCCTAATTCTAAGATATGGTCATGCAATGCATAACAGACAACAATTTAATCATAAATACAAGGGCATTATAGTGCTTCTGTGAAACTTTGTACAAAAACATTCTCTACACGTAACTATAGGTTCAGTTTGGAAGATTAGATGACATGGATACACCAATAATTTACCTTTTTTTTATTCCCTAGATAATTAACACGGGACAACGTAGACTTGCATGCAATTGTCATTATATCATAATACATGGTATTTACTTCACCAAAAAATAGACAACCAAAATTAAATCCTACCATTGTTGTGAATAGTAGCATTGCGCAAAATGGTTAGTCAACTACCATATTCACAAAAAAAAAAACAAAAAGATTCTTCATGTTTAGGTTGATGTGCATGGTATGTACATTCGAATGAAATCCAAGCACTCATCATTAAGCAGGTTGTATAGAATGGACACATTATACGAATTCTTAAGGAGTCTACATAGTGCCTCATACATTTCTGGCCAAGTCAACCCTTTGACATCATGGAGAAAGTTCCTCAATGTCTCCATGTTTGTTGTTGCTTTATCAGTTGCCAATTTTTCCACTAATTCATGAACTGAAGACTTCATATCCTTCATTCCTTCCTAAAATCTTCTAACAATTTCATATACCCCCTCATCTGTACGCATCGTTCTCTTCCTCTTTGAAAAGGTTGTGTTGCACTTTAGCGGATAAAGGGCTCTTCGGCATCCTCTATTGGCAGAATATCTTCCTCCATTTCTAATGCTTTAGCCTGCTCCCTATTAATTTCCTCTATTACATCATCCACTGTCTGTGCATCTTAGCTCATTGCACGATCTTTCCTACATATCATAGAGAATTGAGCCAACTATGGGAAGCTCTTATTCATGAGTCTAGTGGCAGCAGGGTGGCTTTATCAAAAAACAAAAAGAGTACACATTTTAAATAGAACTCATTGTACTCAAATATGGAGGACTACGAATAAGTTTAAACATCATAAGCAAAAATTGTTGACATGAAATATATACTCCCCAACCTATGATGGTAATTTTTAATTGCATGCCCCATGTTATAAGGCTGAAGTTCATCCAAAATCCTACACCACGGATTAAGATTGAAGTGCCATTTTGAACCAAACATGGTAGGATGCATGTACTTGCTTTATTAAAATAACTACTTACTACATCATATTTCATTTGAAAAAATAAAGAGAAGAAATGCTCATATACTCAAAATTTGTCATCACGTCATTTATTTGTGTTAATGATAGCTAAAACAAATTAAATTGATAAAGAAAAACAAAAATTCAGCAAAAAAAGACTCTGCAAATGAGATCGTCCTCTCAACGAACTCGATGACCCCAATGTCTTTTCTTAGGTAACTACGAGGATGGCATGGAGATGCCATGAAAGCCATAAAAAATCCATAAAACAACATCTTTTATTTCTAGCACCACATAATATTAAAAAGAGGAAATCTTTCAATACAAATTTCAATTTTACATAAAAATTCATGTCACCAAATTGACATAGCTATGTAGAAAATATAAGAAACTACGAATGCTCTTAAACAAAAAGCCCTTGGCACTTTTACTATCTAGTGCTTAGAAGACTGCCAAATCCATTAACAAAAAATCAGTAAGGATATAGTAAATGACAGGTGAGAATCATGCAAAAAAAAAAAAAGCAACATTTAACTATGTTAGCATATGCTGTAATCAGGAGAAAAGGTAGGAAAATTAATGGATTAATGAAGAGGAACTCATGGAACACACTGGGAATGCAACAAGACCAGGGTAAAGAGAAATGGATATTAGACATACACCAACTTAATATCATTGAGAGAAGAAAATGCATATGATACATGAAGTATAGGAGACTTTAAATAAAAGACACATTTATTATACCAATACGTTAAGAAATAAGATTGATACATGTACCATGTAGAAAGTTCCACAATGAAGTATGTCCTCAAACTTAATAGGCTAACCACCATAATACACAAATGAGGAAAATAAGGTGAGGAAGACGTTAATAACACAAAGAAGGGGCGTTTCTTGAAAATCCAAAAAATCAGCAAGCCACACGTGTAAACTATACTTAAAACTAATTTACAGCATGCATAATCATGATAAGTTAAATCACCAAACAATGGCTAAAACACTTGACAATTGTCTAATTAAATTAATGCACAATAATTCTCTAATACCTTTATAAATACCCAAAAAAAATTACAAAAGCTCATTTAGTTAGTTTGAAACCTTAGAAAATTGAGAGGGTTGAAAATTTGAGAGAAAATTAGAGTTTTAAAAAAATTAGCAAAATTTGTGCAATTAAGGCCTTAAAGGAGATCCTCAACCAAACGAATACCTAGAAGTGGATGGCTACCACCACCATATGGTGGTGGCAATGCCTATGGTGGTCGACAAGGCCTTGGTGATTGGAGCCACCAATTTGGGTGAGTCCAATTTTTCTCCTGATTTTACATATTTTGTTAAAAATATTAAATATGATTAGAAAAATTTGAAATTTGGTATTCTAGAATATTTTTTTATGTAATTTTTAGGAAAAATGTTATTTTGATGAAAAAATACCCTATGATATATGGTCCTTAAGAAATCTCACAAACCCGAGCTTTATTCGGTTTATAAATAAATGATTTTAAGAGTGTATTTTTTAGCTCAAAATTTTTGTATAGATTAATTAGGAGTTATATAATATTGTTATGAAACCCTTTTTCAAAAATTAATTTTCAAAATTTTTAGGCCTTAAAATAATGCATAAAATGGGTAATTTAAGAAATTAAATGAATAATTACTAATTTAGTAACTAATTATATGTTTAAGGATGTTGAAATCTGATGAAGTATGATATTTGTGGCATTTGAGCTATTAGATGTGATTATTAGGGTATTATGTAGTAAATAAGTAATAGGAAAAATAGTAAATTTTAAGTTAATTTTACAAATTGGGGTAATTAGGTGTAAAATTTGATTTGTGATAAATTTAGATATTTTGAGTTATTAATTGATGTCGGGAGATGATATTTGGAATGATAGAAATACTAGATGTGTGTTATGTATATAATAGGTAATAATAAATAATATGAAAAATTGGAAATATAATAAATATAAAATATTAAAATAAAAATTGATATTATATTAATAATAGAAATATATAATAAATCTAGTAAGAAACTTAAATTTAGGTATTTATATGAAATATGTAAAATTTTCTCACATCAAAAATAAATTCGGTATACTAATAAGGGTTTAAGTGTACTAAGGAAAATAGAATACCGATTTAGGATTAAAAGTGATAATTAGGATACTCGAGCCTAATGTGATGAATTTTACATTTGTATTCAAATCGCATTTTTAGGGTTTATGTATAATACTCACAATTAGAACTGATTTAAAAACCTAAGCCATAATCAAATTTGGAAATCGAACCCTAAGCTAACCTAGGATGGATTAATAATAACTAATATATATATGGGAAGAATTGAGTTAAACCATAACATAAAGTATGTATGTATATATATATATATAATCAAGATATAAATACTAAAAACATATTTATATTATATATTATAGGACACATAAATACAAGTCGACTTGCGGTTGGTTGAGTGAGCGACCAAGGATACCAAGTAAGTTGGGATTAATACATTGCTGTATTTCGGAATATTAATTTGTAATACTCGAAGGCTTGAGTTGTACTTAATTGTTCTTGTTAGATAGTTGGTTATATGCATGTGCTTGTTTTGAACTGCTGATTATGATGATGATTTGCTGTCTGACTTGTATCTGTATGATTTGTATGGAACGATTGATCACCCTAAGTTGGATTTAATCAAATATATGACTTGTAATCGTAAATTGGACATGCATAGCAACCTATTAGGGGAACATTAGAATTCTTCGGCCAAATATTAACCCCTTTGAAAGGGATAGCGCTAGATGGTATAATTGGTCTCTTCTTCATCCTTAGTTGAACTAAGTGACAGGAGAGGAGGTCGTGACAAGGGTGAAGTCAATTGTTTAAAGGTAGTTGCGAGAGGAGCTGTGTCTCCATTGCATAAGCCTGGGTTTGGTCGTGAGCTATTACATTAATTGGAACTTCTCAACCCGGATTAAAGTGAGTATAATTTTTCTAATCTCACGACGAGCCAAACAATGTCATGCGATGGTATTTGCTCGAACATGCATTGCACCTAATAATTTGATTGATAACCTTGTTTGTGTTTGTTGTATAGTTTAAGTCTCCACCCCAACTTACTGAGTTGTGGTTGCTCATGTCTTTGTAAACTTTGTTGCAAGTACTAGCTCAGAAGCGGATTATAATTACCCTAAAGTTAGCAACTGCTGAATCTTGGGAAGTGAGGAAATACATCTGAAGAATAGATATATATTGTCAAGTTCCTAGCTTTTATTTGGAATATTTCATTTTCAAATAATGTATTATTTAGGAAGTACAGGGCAATGAAACTCTGTAAACATTATTTGTAATAATTGAATTCTAGTGTCTATATATATTTTCATACTTTCTTAAGTAAATAACTTTTTTAACTTATGAACTATTTACTTCAAAGTGGGTTAGTTGTGGATGCCTTGTGTAAATTAGGTTTAAGATAGCGGTTATGAGATCAACTTCAATCCTAGAATGGTTTGCATGGTAGAACTGTTATGACTCTACCGTTTTAAGTTGTGACAAACGGTACGAATATAAGGCTAGAGCACATAAATGAAACATGAAAAGATATGCGACCTCACAGTACTCCAGCCATAAGATTAGCACAAAACAGATAAGTTTTTTTCTCCTCTATAATTAATTTTGATAAAAAGTCAATTGATCTACCATTGAAAGTCATTGAAACAAAAAAAGGTCCACAACTTAATTATCTATGAAGGTTTAAAGATGCAAATGTAATGCACATTCGTGTACTTGCCATTGGCCCATGTGACCTAGCTTAGCCGTTGACTTATATGTAATATGAAAATATTAGGAGTGACTAATGTTGACTTAATCTCTAATACATATCCAATTGCCAAGCAAAATCCATATTAACTTCCAAAGGAATCAATTAGATTATTTACTGAATATCACACCTACTAATCTATACCTCACTTTATGTTCCTTCATTAAAAAAAAAAAAGGTTTAAATGGAAAAAAGAGCCATACATATCCATTCCCTATGTCGAGAGCCTACCAAATCGAATAAGCAATATCAAATCGATAATAGTTTTCTTTTAACTATCAAATCCGAACATCAAGACCCTATTATAGTAAACAAGCAAGAATAATAGTAAATGAAACCAGTATTTACAAAACCCCATAGAATATTCCTTAATTAAAGCATAGTAGACCAGAGCAAAGAAGTCATGCTGACCCATTATAAGGGAAAAGAACAACTAAATGTAGTAACATCAACATTCCAAAAGAGCTAAACAAAACATGCAGTAATTTTAGACTACAAAATGAGTGAGCTATTAAATTATGTTTTAAAGAAAACAAAAAGGCCCTTCAAAAAATATGATTAAATTAAAAAACTCTTCACCACATAAGTGCTATATTTCCATAGCAAAAGATAAATTTCATAAAACAAACTCTTAAAAACTTGCAATCGACAACAGTACAAGAGGATTGTATCATAGAGATATGTGGATATGATTTTTATGGTGTTATTAGACCATGTTAAGAAATTGTCACCTCTAAGGTTGATGAGTTACTCACTTCCAACACTTTCAAAATCATGAACTCATTGTAAACTCTACGAATTTAGCTATTTGAAAATATAATTGAACTCTAATACTTTAAAAAACTTTATGAGTCGATAAGACTGAGTAAGATAAAAATTTTATTAAATTGTGAAATTGAATATATTATAAATAATAAAAATCTCAAAATTTCGATCAAAACTTAAATCACATACGAAAATCCTAAACTTTATGTGCACGTAAGTACTCGAGATTAAACAACTCAACAAAAATCCTAAAATTATAACTTTAAACTTATAAAATAAATAAATTTACCTCAATAGTAATAAAATTCTAAATGAATACAATCATCAACCAATATGTGTAATTGTATAAAATTGTTGACGAATGTGTTGAGATAACTTTTAAATATTATAAACGTAATGAGCAACAATTTAATTAACAAAATTTATAAAATTATAAATATTATTTTGTAATTATTATTGATTCTACAATTTTATATTTGGAAAAGTCAACCTTAAACTTTCTAATTTTTTTTTCCTTCTTTTCTTCTTTTCTTTTTTTTTTCCCCTCACTTTCCCACTTCCATGTTTCTCTTTCTAGGATGTTTAGTTGCCATGTGATTTTTTTTTTCCTTATCCACATGTCTCATAAAGTGGATAAAACAAAACTATAAATAAACCACAAGTCACATCCATTAGTTACCTATCCTATCTTCTTTTTCTTTTTCTTTTAAATCTTTTATCTTTTCTCTCCTCCTTGGTTCTATAAACATAACAGACATATCCTTTTCAATTTATTTATTTATTTATTTTTATCTTCTTAAACATACTAAATTATACACACTTTGTTTTCCTTGCTTACGAATTTTTTTTTCTCTTTCTTGTTTCATTCCTTTGGTTCTCTAACTCTTGCTCTCTTTTTTTTTATTCAACAAATTACAAGAAGGAAAAGAAAAGCCTTAGTTCCAACAAGCTCTTAAGACATCAACAAGGAATAATTAGTTAGCATACATATTTTATTTAATTTCTCTTGTGACCCATATGATAAGTATTTACTATGTTATATATTTGGTAATATTATGTATTTTAAGGATATGTAGTGAAATCATGCTTATGGTATTATTCTTGTAAGAAATTTCATGTACATATATTGAAAGGTGTGTAAAGTTAGTATTTCTTATGTATATGTGTACATATATGTATATGAATATTTAAGTATATAATTATATGCACATATATGTTATAGTTAATTATGTAAATATATGGTATAAGGAATATATATATATATACACATATAGTATGTATAAATATTTATTTTCATTTCCTCTTTATATATATATTCATATGTATATACGTCCAACTATATGTATAAGTATGGTGTATAAATATTTATGTATAGTACATGTATATACATATGGTACATAAATGTATATTGTAAAATTACATATGTACATATGTATAAATGAGTTAAAGAAACACAAGTGTAAGTACATGTACAAGCATAAAAATACGTATACTAATAGTATAGTATATTTTAAGTATATGTATATATCTAAATAATATGGTTACGATATACTAAAATACTAATTTATCAAATAAAGTAATATATTATATATATATTTATGCTGTAAGGTTATGAAGGAAAAGTGGATAATTTATTAAAATTAATAAAACATAATAATATATATATATATATATAAATACTAAGTAAAGTTACAAAATAGGAAAAAATTGGAAAATATAAAAAATTTCATGAAAGTGATACGTGGAACATCCAAAAGATGCCACATTAGCTTCTTATAATTTTAATTAAATTCGTAATTATTAATAATAAGAAAATAATTAAATAGTTAGGAAATTACTAAAGCAACAAAAAGTATATTAAACCTTTAAAATAGCAAAATAAGTAAATTATGATAAAATAGACTTAAAATAAGAAAAATACAAAAATATAAAATTTAGATATTTATTATGCCATAAATATATTAAAAAAACTTAAAATAATAATTTATAATTATTTAAGTTAAAATAATAAAATTTGTAATATTTTTAAGTTACCATAAAAAATGCAGGTCACAACATCTGAAACGGACCCCATTATATGAAAATACATCTGAAAACAATAAAGATGAACTATAAGTTCGTAAAAATTGGAACTAGAATGAAAAGTTATACACGACTGACGAAAAAACTCAAACCGAGATTTTATATGAATAGATCGCTAGTTTAGGTAATTATTACTAAATACGTATATAGCTTAGCTATTTCGCCAATTACTTATTTTTTTGCAAATTTCCTAAATATCAAGTCATCCTAATATAAACACCGACCTACTAGTGGATTACTACGATCCTTGATAAACTGACTTTATGAACGAGTTAATACCCTCAATGACTTTATATTTGTTTTGTGCTTATAATTAGTGTACCTAAAATAAATATTAATAATTTGATGCATGAGGGTTTGTGTCAGAACCCTAAAAGGGGCTTAGTAGGATTACCTAAAATTTTCATAACATATATGCATTCATGATATGAAAATCGCCTTACAAGTCAGAGATTGCAAGACTCTAAATAATAAATCGCTAAGATTATTGATTTTCAAGTAATTAATTTATTGTAACATAACATATAATTATAAATAACTATGGATGTTCGATATCTCCTACCAAATCATAAGATAGGATATACTAACATTATAAAAAAAGTACAAGAAAAATTAAATTATAGTAAGTTCTAACATATAAAATTTTCTATAAAGGATGTTTATGTATCATCTAAAGAGTACTCATCTACTTTTAATATTGGTATACGTATCTTCATCTCGTACTCAGTACTTAGTACTTGAGACATATCATAATCCCATCGTAAGTAAACCTACAAAGGAAACTAAGGGGGAATGAGCATGAAATAGCTCAATGAGTTCGTCCCTCACCACTACCGTTCAAGCAAGTTATCATACATTATTATCACACATGTAACAAGCTATCTATATACAAAATTAATATAAGCACGATGAATGCAAGCAATACATCTATAAGAGTCCAGAATTATGGAAAGTGTAGAATTACGTCGTCTATACTTCGATTATCTCCTATACTTACTCATACAGGGCACCTTAACTTATCCGTATGAGGTTGTCTAAGGGCATTACCCCTCTAGGCAACACTCGACTATTACCCTAGTCGAGAAAAGAGTTCCAATCCAAATAGGTGGATCCCAAACTAGGACCATCCACCATCCAAGGCCCCTCGGGCACAATCATATGAATCCTCTTGCAACTAAAATTATCTAAGGCCTTACAAGCACAATAAAGCGAGTCTTGTCGCTATCAATTAAAGATCCCATGCTGGCTTTGCCTTAACGTTAAAATATTATTTATGGCTCCACGAGCCCTTATAGAGATCATACAAAAATATGTTTAAGAGTAGAAAAGCTTTTTCCAAAAACACTTTTCTCAAAATTTTTGCAAAGCTAGCACTCTCCATTCATACCTTTACCAGGTCATAGACATGCGATGAGTATAATTGGTTATTTTAGTCTAATACTTATATTTATCAATTTAAAAAGGTAATCACATAGATGATAGCAAATTAGCAAAGCAATCTTTCAGACATACAAGCAACAGCAAGTAGCAAAACCTCATATAAGTAACACGCATAAGCAAGTAGCAGGTTATTAGAACTCCCTCACCTGGATTATTGCTCATTCTCCAAGTCTTTAGGATTTCTAGAACTCAATATTGAAGGCCTAAATCAAAATAGTAAAACTTATAAGTATTCTGAGAAGTTAGATTTCTTAGTTAACTAAAAATTTATTATAGTTTATCTAGTTCCCTCAATATAACCCAAGTATAATGTGTATAGGGTTTATCATACTCAATGGGGTTAATAGTAACTATTTTCTTATATTTGTAAGTTATGAGACTTCCTTTATGTATTTAGTAACTTTTTATTCTAATTCCAATATTTGCGAACTTATAGTCGTTTTTCATTGTTTTCGGATGTCCGTTTTGGACGTTAAGACTCGTGTTTTACGATATGGACTAAACTTATTAAAATTTTAACTCATTGAAGCTTAATTATTCTTATTACTTATGTTTATACCCTATTTTAATACTTAATGATTGAATTAGCTATTAGATTCTTACACCTAGGAAATTTTACATTAGTATTACTAATTCATGTACTTAATTAAGTTTAATTCAATTTAGGAAGTGTATTAGGGTTTAAAGGATCTTCGACTCTGAAGTACATGTATACATATATATGTTATATTCTTATATAATCTTATAATTTATTATTTTACAAGCTTATGCTTATATCATTACTTAGGTCATCAATCGCTTATATCATCGCTTGTGTCATCATTTACTTATGTCATGACTTATGTAATTATTTGATGATGTCATGGCTTATGTAGTCTTTTGATGATGTCATGGCTTATGTAATCATTTAATGATGTCATGGCTTATGTAATCATTCATTACATATAAATATATATATATCCTTATGTATGTATATCCTTATGTACTCATACATATGTTATATACATACCTATACTTCTAACATACTAATATGTATATTATGTACTTATACATATACTAATACATATACCCATATACACATACAGTGACATACGTATTTTTATACGTATTTTCGTATGCCTTATTTACCCTCTTAAGAAAGCTTCTCAAATTTTATCTTTTTATATTTTAAGAGTGTATTTAGCATGGTATATGTATGTATAATTAGTATATGCCTTATTTTAGGTTATATACATAATAGATACTTATGTACAAAGGGCTTTATACATGTATTTATTGAGTATACTCTTATATACACAGACTTAGATATATGTATATATGTGTTCTTCTTCCATGTACTAAAGATTTCTACATTTCTAAGCATGAATACGAAGCTTCCTCTTCCAACAATACATATGCATATATTATACCAACTTTCTATATTAACTTAACTTATACAACTAACTACTACAAAACATAGATAATCAAATGATAACATACCTCTTTCTGCTTGACTTATGTGAGTAGAAATTATGAAAGTGAAGTGTTGAAAGAATATGAGAATAAGGAGTAAGAGGGGAGGGGGGTTTTACAGTTTGAGAAGGGGAAGAAGAGAGTGTTTTGTTGTCTTAATTTGTGTTTTAAAAAAGAAATGAGTGGGGTCTAGATGGGAGGGGATGTGGATGGCAAAGAAGGGAGGAAAAAGGGAAGAAAAATCCAAAAGAAAAGAGAAGAAATCATTAGAAAGGAGAAGAGAATTCTAGATGACAATGACATTTGTTGACTTAGTCAACTTTTGACTTAGTCAAATGTTGTTTTAGTCAACTCTCTTAGAATTGCATGTAATTTGAATGCTCATAATGAAGTAATTAAGAAAAATTAGGAAGAAAATTAAGGAAATGTGGGGTTTGTTGAAATAATTAGTAAAAATAGGTAATGAGATCTTTGTCTAAGTATTTATATCCTAGAAACATCATTTGGTATGCTACTTTATGTAATTGTCATGAAAAGTATCATTTAGGGTATTAAGGTTTACTACATTTAACCTAAACATCAACTAAACCCTTAATTCTATGTAATACTAACCTAGTTATATACTTAGAAGATGAATGTGATCTAAGATGCAATATCTTAGTTTCTAAGAGATCACTTAAGTATTCTAAATATTTATGCATGATTGAAAATTATCTTTAATTGTTTACCAATGAAATGGCAAAATATAGAGGATATATTATTACTTAGGGTTTTAGGGTAAACTATGGTGAATTAGTGCTTTTATATCCTTAAAGTTATAGTTTTAGGGTTTTTATTACTTCGGGGCACAATCTCTAGTGTCTTTATACATTTAGGGTTTAATATATTCATATGCGATTAAGTCTTTGATTGTTATCTTAAGGTTTTGATGAGGTTTGAGATTAACTTTTGTAGTTACATATATTTAAAGTTTTAGGATCTTCGTATGCGATTAGAGATTCAATTGATAATTTAAGGTTTTTCATATTCGCTTTAGGTTTTGAATCGAGATTTTAATTGGTTTTAAATCTTATTGGCTTTATTGACTTTAGGAAATCATCTATAGTTTGAGCGTTTGATTCTACACTTAAAAAGCTAAATTCGCGGGGTTTACAGTTTGGGTTATACATGTGCCTGAATATTGGTTGTATGTTGTGTAAAAGGTTGTGAAATATAAAAACTGAATAATTGGTTGCTTGATTTATTACTGCATAATTGAGTGGTTCGTTGATATTGGAGATCATCTCATAAATTGACTTAATTATATTTAACCTAACTAAAATAAAACGGATTATGTATAAGCATAAACATTGCAATAATGTTCCATCCGTTACTTTACACAGTTGGTAATGAAGGGCCTTAGAGAGATGGGTTCTTACATAATTTAATTAGTATAGTGCAACAAGACCTTATCCTTGGCTTGCGGGTTTACCTGGCGCTTGAGATGTTAACCGTAGGTGGCTGAGAGTTAAGTCTAGAGACCACCACGTAGGGTATGAGCATAGACTGTGGAGGCTATCTCATCATTAGACTTAAGATTTTGGGTATTATTAGATTTCTTTGAAATGAAAATGTATTTAATGAAATACAAAATTTAAATTTATGGTTAAAAACCTCAGGTTTAGAACTCAGTTATGATTGGTGCCAATGTATTTCCAACCCTTACTTTGAGGAGTGTTAAATTCGATGGTATATGTAACACCGATCAATTGCATATATATTGTTTGGCATACCATTTATTCATACATTCATATGTTTGGTAATAAATTATTTAATAACCTGTTTGCTGGTATAATATGAAGGATAACTCACTAAGCTCTTGTAGCTTATTCTTCAATAGTTCTTCTTTTGCAAGTTGCTAGATAATCAAGCATGGGTTAAGAGTCGAGTGTTTAGTGTAAGTATTGAGATGTTTTAGAGGCTAGAATTAGAGAGATATTTTTTAGTTCATTTGAAACTTCAAATGTAAATACCATTTATATATTTAGATTTTGTAACTTCAATAAGTTTAAATTTAAGTCTTTATTTCTTGATCTTATCATTTGGTAGGGGATACTGATTCTCTATGATTCCGAGAAACTTTGGAATATTAGATATTAATAGTTATTTATATTTTATAGTGTGATAATCATTTAAAATCGAAAATCCTAGTGATAAAGTATTTAGAGTCTTACAATCTTTGACTTGCAAGATGATTTTCATATCATGGGTGCACACGTAATATGAAAATTTTAAACAATCCTAGTAGACCCCTTATAGGGTCATGACACTCATAAGCTTATTTTACTTTTAAGAATTTCTTACTTGAAAGGAAGAGGACTTTTAAATGTTCATTGATGCATCAACTCTATGTCTAGACTAAAAGGCATGTAAGTTACCCAATTGTCCACTACTTCACCTGTTTAAGACATTTTACTAGATTCGGTCCTGTTCTCACTTTACCTTTTCCATTTTCATGACTTGCATTAATTTTCCTTACCCATTTGCTTGTCTTATTTCTATTGATAGTCGAGAAAACAACTCTCACGTTATTGACCCGTTGAAATAATATGCTCTGGCCTTCCTAGATTGGACACAATATTAAACTTCAAATTTTAATTGGTTTTGTCCATTAGACAAAGGTATATCACAAGTTTGTGTCTACTACCCATGTTCGAGAGGACTATGTGGCAAGGATAAGCTCTTGCTAAGCTAGGTGGTGAAAGATAAGAAAAAGCTTGTGGACCACTTCGATTCTTTTTATATGGTTGTAAATAAATTTAAATGGATCCTATAAATAGTTTTATTGACATTCATTTGTGTGTTTAATTAGTTCATAGGCCACTGCATTGTAAGCTAGATGAGGGGACCATCTAAAACACCCCACATGGAGGGGGAAACTCAAATCTGCACAAAATATGAAACCAAAAAGAATAGTCAATTGTGCACTTTTTTCAACTTAATAGCTTTTCATCCAATTCTAGGAGCTTCATCTTCTTCTTTTTCATTTTCATTTTCATGTGCCTATCCTTGTTGGATGCTTGTCGTAGGTATTGAATATTCATTAGTTATCCTTGCTAGAAGGATGATTGCAGGCACATATGTGCGGCATTGTTCTAATGTAGTTTGTCATTTTTTATATTATTTTAACAGGCATTCTATGAAAAATCCCCATAAAAAAATCCTTAATCAAAAGATCTATAGAATTCCTTTTTCATTTTTAAGTATACCTTGATAAGTAGTGCTCTCTTTCTTTTCCTATTACTTAATGTTGGTGAAAGTCAAACAACATTTGTCTTTCAAATGGGGGCAAGGGAAGCAAGACATTACAGCAAAACGAAGGAATAAAGAATCTCATTATAGGCTTGTTAATAAAACGCATAATATAGAAATCATAAGACGATAAAAAACCCAACATACCAATGTATTGTAACACTTCTATGGAACATGGACAATGAGGAATATGCCTTGGAATTGCTCTACATGATTATTAAAAAACAATCGATGCATCTTGTATGAAAAGAAATAACAAAAAAACACATAACTTGCACATAATAGGAACTGCATTACTGGAAAACATATCATGCATCTTTGTTAACGGCCTAATAGGATGTAAATGGAACGAAATGAGGACCCTTATTTAGGGAAGAAAAAAAACAGAGAAGGGGCTCGATTTAAAGAGATTGCTTACTTTTTCGATCCTTGATCCTTTGACGCAACTAGGTATTCACTTCAAATCCAACATTCAACTTTGAATCAGTTCATTGGTTTAGGTATCTTTTCAAGAACAAACACTACAGCGGTGAGTACAACCCCTGATATGGGGATCGAAAACCATTGACTAAGAAAGAAGGTTGCCACAAACAACGACGGACGATCTTCAAAAGTATACTCCCAGGTGAATTGACTAGGTTTAAGTCTTATTAGAGAAACCTTAGTCCATCTTTTGTTTTGATGATGGATATTTTTAAGCAGTTGTCATAATTTTTTATTTTAGTGGAAGGCAGCCAATTCTTTTCACACAACTTGGAATCTGGATGTTGCAAATTATATACTGTAGCTATTCACGAAATTCCAAATCAATGGATGTCTATTTGTAACCAAACAGGAGAATAGTAGGCAACTAAGGGAATGAGTGGGGAATGGCATTGCCAATCCCCCTTACTGAACATGTTGTAAGTAGACAAGAATTGTTTATATAGTGTACATAAATAGGACTTATACAAGAAAAGTCCATATCCAAGTCCATTGAACTCAATAATAATTAGATAGGAATGTCACAACATAAACTTAAAATAATAATGGGGTTGAAAGCAACATTTCTTTATCATGGATTAAAATATCTCAACTTAAAAACTTTACTAGTTTATCTATCCTGTATGCATGCTCTGATTGCCCTTGCTATTGTTAATAATTTATTGGTCGCTTGCTAACTCTATAATTGCTATTATTTTGGGGTAAATCTAATCATTCATGTTGCGAAGACATTTAATGGTAAGAGAAACAACCTAGTGTACAAGGGAGGAATGTAGATGTAGTTGACAACAAAAGTTAGATCTCTAACCAAAGATTGCCTTTTGTCCTTTCTCAAAGATATTAGCTATGTGAACATCACTAATATATGGCCCTTGATCCCTGGTAAGTCTTAGATAGATAAGCTTTTGTGCTTAAACAACGTCATAGCATATAGTATTATGGTTCGAATCTTAAAGGGTTTAGAGAGTGGTCATGTATACGTTAAGCATGGTAAGGGGACAAACACTTATATTGCTAGTAGTTAGGACTCCATCTTAGAGATGACACTGTTGAGGAGGAAGTTATGGAAGTTGAGTGTCTATTAGATGATGATAATGAGAAGGTCCTAGTAGCTCGACAAAAGAAGAAGGCATACATTGCTACTAAAGGTAAGTACATGGCTAAGGGCTTGTACATGGCTAGGGGCTTATAGATTCCCATAGACATGACTTTTGAAGATTATGCTGATGAGATGTGGAAAAGGGCATGGGAAGATAATGACTTGGAGGGAAGTGAGAATTCACATGTAAGTAGTGATTGTATTTTCAAGTAATGAGGGAAGTTCCATTTTTGGTTTTAGTAAAGTAAAGATGGTGATGTTGTTCGACCACATCAAAGAGTGAAGACTAGGGGTTACTATGATCCTAAAATGAAAGCCTTACATATATGTGTTGGAATGGTTTTCAAAAGTCTTACCTTGGTTTAAAGAGGCGATGAGATGATATTCAATCCACCATAAACGTGATTTAATGCATGAACTAGCTGATGAAAGGAGAGCTTAGTATGAGTGTGAGATAGAAATGCTCGTTTACTATATATGATTCCTAGGAGAGTAGAAGTAGCCACTTTATTGTGAAAACTTTCACTGAGAATCATAGTAAGCACTGTAAGCCTAAATTTGTATTAAAAAGAGTGACCTACCATGTTCTAGCAAAACATTCTTACCCCATCTAAGCCTCACACCACACATGAAGCCAAATGAGATGAAAAAACTTGCTCATAAGGAGATGCAAGTAGAGGTGGCATACAATTAGTGCAAACATATGAAAGTGAAAGCCATGAAAAAATATATGGTAGGTATGAGTTTGAGAAGAGTCGAGTGTAGGACTATGCTTATGCACTTGGGAAAGCATCTATAGGACATGAGAATACAGTGATGTAGTTGCCAAAAGACCAATTGTTGGTGGTCTACCGTATTTGAAGAGACTGTTCATTTGCCTAAAAGGATGCAGGTTGGCATTTATTGAAGGGTGTAAGCTCATTTTAGGACTTGACAAGTGTTTCTTAAAGGGGGATTTAAAAGGAGAGTTGTTGTTTGCAGTTGTACAGGATGCAAATGAGTAGATGTATCATGTTGCCTAGGCCTATGTCGAAGGTGAGAACATGGTGACTTGGAAGTGGTTCTTAGATACCTTGTCACCTTTCGTTAGTATCCACCCCTCTAGATTCACCATCATTGTTGATACGCAAAAGGTACATATTCATCTATCCGCTTCCTTTAGATGTGCTAACATTTCTTATACAAGTGCTAAGGAGTGACACATACTATTTACATTGCAGGGTCTGATGGAAGGGATACGGCAACATTATCCCCTAGTGGAGCATAGGTTTTATGCTCACCATTTTTTTTGCAAATTGGCGAAAGAAACATAAGGGACCCAAACTACAAAGGTTGTTCTTGGCTGCATGCAAAGCAACAACCATCACAAAGCTTGATGAAACAATGGCTCATATGTCAGCACTAGAGCGAGCAATGTATGAAGATATGATGAGAGTAAATCCTAATCGATGGTACAGGGCCTTCTTTCGACAAGAGACTAAGTATGATGTAGTTGATAACAACATGTCTAAGGCGTTCAACTCCATTATTTTAGACACTAGACACATGTCGATAATTTCAATGATGGAAAATATAAGGAAGCAACAAGCTATGGCAAGAATTGTGCAGAAGAGGGAAGATATGGAAAGTATGACACGTAACTTTCTTGCTTGTGTGTATCAAAAGATAGAAGGTGTAAAAATTCTAACACTAACTGCCATACATTGCTTAATGGTACAATGTCTTTTAAAGTTCAAAGTTAGGGGAATACAAATGTTGTTGACTTGGTAGCAAAGACTTATACTTACTAATTGTAGGGGTTAAGTGGAATGCCATGTCGACATGCTTGTAGCACTATATTATATATTAGTAGAGACGTAGACGACTATGTCAGTGATTAGTACTCAATGGAAAGGTATAGGCGCATATATAACCACTCAATTGATCAAATACTTTGTTATAAATTTTGGAAGAAGACCACTCAGCCTGTGATGATTCCACTAATCATTAAGAAACTCCTTGGATGAAGAGGAATAGTAGGGGAAGGAAGGAAGGTAAGCCTGTAAGGGCTACAATAGGCTATAACGTGTGATGACTAGTAAACTTTGTCGAAAGAATGGATATAATGTTAAGAGTTATCTTGATACGAAGAAGAAGAAGGCTAAGGTCAGTACATTCTTAACTGTATATTTTTATTAAGCTATCTTTTGCAATGAGTTTTTTACGTACTTCTTGGAGCATCATTTGGAAGTTATGTCCTGTTATGCTATAAATTAAGTTTTCTAAGGAAAAAGCTAGGAATGAAAGTGACATGATAAGGAATTGGTCCCACTTGTGTCCCTTTAAAAGACATTTGACAAAATCCATACATAACAAAAAAGCACGTTCAATTTCAAAATAGAATGTTTTTTCTTATTGTGTTTGATTTCATCATGACTACGAGGAAATGCTATAAGTCTAGTTTTCTTGAGAAGTTTAATGTTTTCATAGTAGATTTGTTCATTCGAACAAATAAAGATGATTTCGATGAGCTGAAGGTAAGGATTGTATATTGATGAGGTACTCCTTGCCCAAAGTTCGTTTTGTAATAACAAAGATGGATATTATTAGTAAAATTAGTCTTTATCATGTGCAGGATTATTTAGTTGGTTCTTTTAAAGAGAAGAAGCAACTGGACTATAAGAACACTGTCAATAGTCCAATCTATGTTAATTGAGAATATGACATCCCACTACCAATAAACATCTCATTTTGGAAAATATACTAAATATTTCACCAGTAAACGTTCCATTACCTCCTACATAATTGGATATTAACATTCAATATCAAACAAAAGACATAGGTATATCAATCGATAAACACGGTAATTTACCTTGCTAAATAAAACATCTTAGCACTAACTACCCCATACAACTTCTCGATAATACAATACCAAGTGATTATCAAAGATTACTTATACAAAACCATATCCCTCTTCAACCCCATGTTAGAATCTTTTATAGATTTATTCTTTTTTTTTTTTAGTCTCTCCAATTGAACTCCACTTAATTCATCACTGTTAGACTGCGGTACCAGCAGCTTCTTCAACATGACATTCTCCTCCATCAGTCATGTTCTCTCTTCCCACACTTAAACCAACTCAATCATTGATATCTCCTTCGTTTTAAGCTCTTCTTTATGCCTTGTACCATTATTATTGCTAGCTCATGTAAAAAAATTACAACCTTCTACTTGTCATTCACCATTAGGTATTGATAACAATATGATAATATCTTGGAAGCTTATAGCATCGATAATACAAGTTTGTAACAATTAGCTACATTTGCTATTCTAGATGGATGAATTCATGACCAAATAACACATATAAGTTCTCATGCCATAGATCAATTGTAATTTTTTTTTTTTGTTTTCACTTCTAACTCACAAAATGATCATCCCACCACAAATCATCCCACAAGTTAACTTTAATAAAAATTAGAAATAGCTAAGACAAATGTTTCATAATAATTTCAAAACTTTACATATAAATATCAATTTCTTAACAATTTTCATCTCTAAAATCAAAGTACCTTATTGAACCTTGAGCATCCATAAAATCTCCTTCTTACATTAGCTTCAGTCCTTGCAGTTGAAGCCTTAGCAACAAGACCACATTTACAGAACATAATCTTACTACAGTGACTATGGGAAGACTTCGATGAGCTTCCAGAATTTGTAGAAGACATCTTTTGTGATTCACTCTTCTAAAAAACAATCTATTCAAGAAGATTCTCACTTTCCTAAACTTAAGATAGCTCTTTATAGACATAGGGTTTTCGTATGTGAGGAATATAAGAGGAAGAGGTAAGGAATTTGGTTTTTTTGTAGATTTATAATTAGGGTTTGCCATTGATGGCTTGTAGATTAAGGTTTCAAACAGTAGATGAGGAATTAGAGTTCGATTATAAAGGGGAATGTTTGACTGTAGTTATAATTCTTTCTTTTTTAGAGTTCGACGTGGCATTTTATACTTGACTTGGATGGCTGGGTAGGAATAAGAAAAGGTGATATGTAGAGACAAAATTTAATAGTCCACTTGTCTTACAGCTATTGTCTCTTATTGCCTATTGTATTAACAGTGTTATGAGAAGTTAACAAAAGTATACATTAAGACATATAAAACTTTAATTGAGTGTATATTAAAACTACTTGAAAGTATAAGTGTATAATTGAAAAAATTTGCAAAGTTTGAATATAAACAATGATATTGTCCCTATAATTTTTTCGTACTTCATTCTATACCATTCAATATGTTTGCCTAGTTAGGAAAAAAAAAATGATTTGCCCTCTATAAAATCAATAAATATTATATATATATATGAGTATGCATAGCATCTTATCTATAATATCACTATATTTAGAGTTTTAGTACCTTACAACTATATTTTTTAAAAATAAAGTAGTTATTTGGAGTGGTTATATGAAAAAAGGAATATTGATGACAAGTTATTAATGGTGGTTAACATGTATCTTCTTTCCCTAATAATAATTAAAAAATACATAGTTTTTTTAAGTAATCTCATGATTAATTTACTTTAATTGTTTATATTCTTTTGGCATGCCTCGTTGTATAGGTTTATATCTGCTAGTCATATTAAATAGTTAAAAAATTAAACTTTCTTTGAATTCATTTGGCTTTGTAGAAAGAAATAAAACACACCATAAAATATTTTAATAGTGTAAAGCCTTTTGATGGCTGACCATCTTTTCCCACACTTCTTATGTTCAAATCTCTCTCTCTTCCCCTTGTGGTGATACCTACTTCTGTATCTAAACTTAGGAAAGGACCAATTTTAGCTCATGTACTGACCTAAAACAAGCCATCAATTTAATGAACCAACTTAGGCCTGGGATGAACGGGCCTGAATTAGCCTTTAACTTACTAAGGTTGGCAGGTTATACTAAGTTGCACTTGTAGGCTTGCCTTACATAATAATTTAGAAAAAATAATAAAAAATTGGTTAAACTCAAATATGATGGACATATGGCCTTGTCCTTTCCTTAAACTACACTAAGCTACATACTACACCACAAATTATGCCACTATTTCTTTGTCCTATCCCATGTCTACTATTTCACTGTCCTTTCCCTATCCTTTTAGGCTTCATTGATCTGTCATACACTACACCACTATTTCTCTAACTCTATCCTTTCCCATCATCCCATGTCCATTATTATAAAATGAATGGAGAGGTCGAGAGGAAAATATAACATTACAACAAAAGTTTGAAAAGTTACCAATCGAAACACTGAAGCTTACCATTTGAACTTTGATAAGTAAATTAATGGAGTTGTGAAGTAAACTAGTGGTATTTTGAAATTCAAATGTTCGAATAAGTAATATAAATATGTGGTGAGCTATCAGTTTCTTCATACATCAAATTGAAATATCTGCATTCTACGACTTTTTTCCTTAGTTCCTTTGTATAAATTTTTTTTTGTTCATTTCGATATCGTGATAATTCTCCTTATACAAGTTATTTTCAACAAAAAAAAAATGTGATAACTTAAATTAAATAGCCATAAGTTTCTTCACAAATCAAGTATCTACTACCTAACATCTACGTTAGACCCAGCTATCACTTACATATTTTGCATTCTATGACTTTGTTTATTTGTTTCCTTTGTGTGAATTTTTTTTGTTTATTTGAATATTTTGCTAATTTTCCTTGCAAACGTTAGTTTCAACAAAAAAAAAAAAATTGCAATACCTTAAATTAAACGGTATCTTTTTCTTCATAAATTTAGTATCTACTTCTTAGTAATTTTCTTTATGAAAAAAAATTGCTCTTTATAATTCTTCTTTGTAATAGAAATATCTGTTATCTACACCACATGTTGTAAATTTAGTATTTATTTCTTCTTTGTAATTTTTTTCCTTTTATTCTATAACATACCAAAACCACTATGAATCCTTTTTGCGCACTTCATCATTCGAAAAAAAGTAAGCTTCAAGAAAAGGTTCTAAAGGAAAAAGGGAAAAAGTCTCCACTCATGTTCAATGAGTTTGTAGATATACAACCATACCACGACTTCATCGAAGATAAGGTAGAAGACTTGATGTTGAATATCCTACCTCCACGAAGATTTTAGCTTGCATGACTAAGTGTAAATGCTACTAAGGACATCTTACATGAGGACGGAGTGGAGGATGACAATATTGAAATAATTCTTGAGATAGAAGAAGAAATGATGGGCCATTACAGAGGTAGTGCAAGCATAAGTGAGCCTCTTAAAACCAACAAGTCCAAACATTTTAGAAAAGTTATAAATGCACAAGGGAATTCATGAGCATTCTACAACTAATGTACAATAAGCTACACATGGAAAACAAGTGAAGTATATGAGACCTTAACTAGACATTTGAAAGGAAAGCACCTCGGAGAGATCGAGATAGATAAATCACAGCAACAACTTGCCTAGGGTTTTAGTTCATAAGGGCAAACGTTATTCAAGTTTGACCACAAGAAGCACAAGTATAACTTAACACAATATCTTACAAATATGCACTTATCTTTCAACATAGGTGTGAGCCCCTAGTAATCTAGATATGAACAAGAAACACCTAAGACTAGTGCATGGAAGATGAGCATGAGGGTGTTGAGTAAGACCAATAAGGAGCTATATGACAGTTGAGTCTAATTTTTTCTTTGATTTTATAAATGAGTTTTCTTTAAACTGATCAATATTAAACTTTACCCGTTTAATGTTGATTATTGTCTAAGGTTTAAAGAAAATTAGTTCTTTTATATTTTAAAAATGTTTTTGGAGTCACCACCCTATTAAAGTCGAGAAAAGAGATTAAATTGTTACCTATCCACCCAATTGGTTATAATTTAGCTACTAATCTTTTACTAAAACTAATTTTATTAAATGGTAAACCAGAAAATTGAGCCCAGTAGTTAGGTTTTTTAAACCCTTATTGGTATGAAAACTCTTTGAAATTAGACTTGAATTCTTAAAATCACCTTTTTTGAACAACAATTTAAAAATTACTTTTAATTGAATAATTTTCAACCTAAAGAAGGGAAAATCTAATTTTTTTTATTTTTTACGTCGCTTCGGATATACCTACGTACCTCCTATTCGGGATTAGACATATATAGTTCTTTTATAAAAAATATTAGTAGGTTGGTTAATTTTAGTTTTTGAAAAAAATTAGGTTTACGTTTTTACCGGTTTCAATTCTTGAAAACTCTAAAGTAGTGCTAATTTGGAAAACAGGTTGGTTTATTTATTTATTTTTATTTTAAAAATAGGTTTTCTAAGTTATAAAACACTTTACTTTATTATTATTATTATTTCCCTTATTTTATTTTATTTTTATCTATTTTTTTATTTATGTATTAGTCGAAAATAAAATAAAACTAGACTAAGCGTCTCTTTTTTTTTTTTTTTTGCTTCTTTTTGTTTTCTCTCTTTTTTTCTTTTTTTTTTTTTTTACAATTACATTTACATTTACAATAATAAAATAAATACAAAGCAAAAAACCCAAAATAAGAAAATGGGGGCCAGACTAAAGGAGTTAGAAGTGGGCACGGTCGGAATTTGCTGGGTTGAGTTGGCGGGTTAGCTCTCGGATTTGGGTCGGTAAACGGGTCGCAATGAACAACCGATGAGAGGGAGTACTTCTGGTCGGTTTTAAATTGATTTTTGCGCAAGTGAGGGCGGTTTTATGTTAATTTTATTAGCAAAGGGAGGTTTGCTCAAGTGCCGCAGTCTAAAATGCTGGTTTGGTGGTGGTCTACACTTGGGCGGTGGGTTTGATCTTGGTTACTGCAGATGTCGTGGTCGTGCGTGTTTGGGTAGCACTGCAGCGATGGTTTTAGGTTGGAAAGTGGGTTGCTATGGTTAATGAGGAGGTGCAGTGGGTTCGGGAAATGGGTATGTTACGCGAAGGAGGTTGGAGTGGTCAAGAGAGTAGATTGCGTGCATGTTTGTTGCTGCTGCACGTAGCTGTTCATTGGCTGTGGTTCTGTGGTGAGTGGCTTGGGTATGGGTTGAAAAGGGTGGCTGGTGGTTCGGGGGTGATCGTGCACAGGGATGTTAGAGTGTGTGGGTTCCGTGGATCAGTGGCTGTCTTGGACAGTAGTTGCTATTGCTGTTGGGCATGCGATAAAGAGGATGATATCAAGAGAGGGATGGTGATATGAGGTTGTGTGTGTGGATTAGGATTGGGTGGTGCTGGGATGTGTGAGAGAAGGTCGTAGGTGAGAGAAGGTTAGGGGCGAAGGAGAGCGGGGACTCAACGGTGTGTGAGAAAGAGAAAAAGTTGAATGGTGCGGTGGGTGTGTGGTGTTTCGTGTGTGTGGGTTTGTACGAGGAAGGAGATAGAGCGAGCAAGAGAGAGTAAGCACCGATGATTGTCAACCCCCTTTTTTTCATACTATACCGAAAGTTCGAGAAGATATGAGGATTTGAATTGAATGGCATTAAACAACTTTGACCACTAGATTTTAATTGAATTGCATTATTCTACAATTTTGCCATTAATTTGGCAAAATAGCATCATAAAAAGGCTCATAATTGTTGTTGAAGTTGATCGACTAGAAGAGAAAGTGCAGAAATTTTAAGAAAAAAAAAAGGAAAATGGAGGGAAGTGGGGGGAAGGAACATTGATGTGGTGCCATGTCAACCATTAAGTTGAACTACATTGTGCTACGTGTCGAACACATGGCCAAAGTCATTTTTATGCCTTTAATGAGATTCAAATCTTTGATCTTTAATCCAAACCTAAATTCAAGTCCAAGTGCTTAACTATTAGATCATTAACTTATGTTTTGTTTATATGTGTAATTAATTACACATATAGATAAGGTCAACCTCTCTACTACATTTGAATCTAAACCTAAGTCTAATGGCTCCCTTTTATTAATACTTAAAACTTCTTAAAAACTTATTTAAATTTTGTAATTTTTTTTTTCTAAGTTTTCTAAATTTCCTTTTTTTTTTTGTTGTTGTTCCTAAATTTTCCATTTTTTGTAATTTTTTTTCTACATTTCTTATTTTTTGATTTTTCCTAATTTAGGACCTTTTATCTTATTTTAAAAATTTTTAAAGAATAATATAGGAGCAAAAATAGGATGTCTACAACTATAAAAGTAAACAAGAGTAGGTAGGTAAATTCGCTTCCTTAGATACATAAATCTTAATTTATGTAAATTTACGATTTGATTCGTAGTAGGATAGTTTATACATGGGCATAACTTGTTATTGAATAGATGATAATTGACAATTAAGTAAAAGGTTAATAACACTAGGATGTTTAATGATCATCACATGGGACAAAAAATATATAGAAGTATGAGTGTTATTATGGATAAGTGTTGGTTAACTACAAAAAAATTTTCCATTGGGTTTGATAACACAAGTTCAAACATCGCATTAATTGAAGAGCTTAAAAATCTGAATCAACCAACATCTAGGGAACGTTTTTTTCCTATAAGATGTGCATGCTATATTTTAAATTTATGTATTAAGGATGAAATATTTGCTCTAAAAGATGAAGTGTCCCTAATTGGTTGAACTTATAATCAAAAGGGCCCTAATATACAAGTTATGGATGGACTATAGCCACTAAAATGGTAAGGAGTTTAAAAAATTTTAAAAGTATATTTAACATCAATGGAATTCTACATATAAAATGTTGCAAAGTACAACACCTATAAGGAGCTTCCGTGTAACTTTGCTATATACCATTTATCGAAAATAAAAACTCACTTGATCGATTGGAATGTATGTAACTAGTTGTTAAGGTTCTTAAGATTTTTCATGGCTCTACTAGAACATTTTTTCAAGTTTACAAATAATGATTACCACTTTGTGATGGAAGCCTTTAATATTCTTACTATTTTGATTGAAGCGCGTAGAGACCCGACCTTCGATAAAGTACAGTTGAATACAAAATGGTTATGTTATTATATTGAAATTCCTCATATTTATCTTGTTGCTACTATTTTGGACCTTCAATGTAAATTTGATATATTGGAAGACTATCTCAAAGCGTATTATAATCTTATTGATTTATTATCGGACGCACGAGACTTATATAGTACATATGCACGAATAGAGGTTGTTGTAAGTGACAAATGACCTATAAGAGCAATTTTCATAATTCCCATTCATGTATGGTAGCCATATGTTAGTTTCTCCTTCACTGCTACCTATCAACCGTGTTTACTCATAGGTAGAGGAATAGTTGTTGGCTCAAAATTGAAAAGACATAGGTTTGGGAGGCATCAAAGGGAGCTTGAGAACTACCTAAGCACCAACTTTGAGTTCGATGAGAATGTTGGCATCAAAGACTTTAATATTCTCGATTGGTAGAGGGTGTAAGCAAAGAGTTACCTTGTCCTATCTCACATTGCTTAACAAGTTGTTGCTGCACCAGTGTCAATAGTGGCCATTCAACAGGCATCAATATGGTAAACCTCATGCTCGATAATCGATGGGCCTCCTTCTTTGTTGTCAACATTGAAGCAGCCGTTTGCATTGAATATTGGTACAAAGCGGCATGTAAAAAGCAAGAGCCATGGGAGAAGTTAACTAAGGAAGATGGGCACTTTACTAACTTTAACATATTGGACAAAAGCACCAAAAAATGAACAAATTGATCTGTTTCTTTTCGAAGCTAGGGGTTGATTCTTAAGATTTTCAAAGCGGTAAACAAATGAACGTTAGGGTGTTTTGTAAAGATTTTTGTACAATAATAATTAAAAGGGTAATAACGTAAACTCGTTGTTTTTTCCTCTAATTTAAAATCAACTAACACACTAAATGTTTTCCAAAGACTTGCACCAACTTTGATGGTTTGATTCTAGCTAGTGGATACATAAACATCTTCGGGCGACCTTAAAAACAACTAATAAAAGAAAAAAATTCCCCATGCTCAATTGATTTCTTCTTACATAGGCAACTTCTTTTTGTTTCAATGACACCATAATGTTGTAATTAAAATTTTCAATGACATTGTAATTTAACTCCATAATGTGTATGTATGATCTATCTCATATGTAAATATTGGCAAAAGTACGCCTATACAACATATTTGTTATTTGTATACAGCTTTGAATCTTCATTATGAATTTATAATATATGTTGTATTTGCGATACGTCAGACATGTGCAATGCTACAATTCATTAATAGCCATCCTTTAAGTTTATGTATTTATCTATTTTTCACAACAAAGCAAAGGCCAAAGTCTACAAAGTTTGGTGCATATGTAGACTATAGTATACCATGTACGTATATATTACACATATAATATATGCAAGATATATGTAATATTGCTAATATATATAATATGCATATTATACTACATAATATATGTTAATGGATATTTATATTATATCTTTAAGTATTATATTTATATTATATATGAATTAAAGTGAATAATGTAAAAAGGAAAAGAATTTTGTGAAAAAGAAAAAAAAACTACTAGTAATCGAAGAGCAAAAAAATTTTGTGAAAAATTGATTAAAAAGAATTATAAGAAAAAGTTTTTTAGGAAAATTTCATGAAAAATAAAAGAAAAAAAAAAAGACAATTGGTTTATGGACCATTGAAGCGGTCCTAAAATCACCGGTTCATGTGAATCGACCCTTGCTAGGCTAGTCATGGGTCGTGAATGGCTTGCTTCTCGAGTCTACCTATATCCTAAAAGTCTCACATATATTGAGTCTCATATGCTCATTATAACAAATAATTAATTCAATGAAATATTTATTTTTACTTTTGACTCTAAATATCACTCTTATAATGGTAATTTTGTTGCAATGGATTTTACTTTCAAAATTTGGGGGGTGAGGGGTAGTGGTTATATATGAAGAAGAAAAGGGATTAAATTTGATTAATCAAAAGCTTTAGGAAAAATTACAAAATGGCTTCAAAATTACCAATTGGTATAAGGAGTAGTAATTGTAGACCAATTTACCATGTTCCCAACCTTCTCTATAAGGAATTAGCACCTATAAAAAGAGTCCTAATCTTGAAGGTGGGTCATTGATTGTATGTCCACTTAAATGGAATAACCATTCTATTCCCTTCTTATTTCATATAAAATTGGTGTTTTATTAAACTTTAGATGTTGAGCAACTATTCAATATGGATTGCCATTACATTACATATTGAATAATAATTCATGTCTCTACCTTCATGAATAACATCATCAATTACTATTTAATGATCCTTTTATTATCTTTACCATAAATGCTCATTTGCAATAAAATGCCTCTATTATTTAAACATCACTCTAGCATTACTCATAGAAGGGGAATAATAGATATTTTTATTTTATTCCAATTTAATTCATTATATTGTTTTGTTTAGGTGAAGCACATGTCAACTATTTTTTTTAATTACATAAATATGAATTAAATAAAAAATATTACATAAATACAATTCTTAAATCACATTTGATAAATGCAACACTTAAAATAACAAAAGTGTTGCATTTATGAAATGTGATTTAATATTTGAATTACAGTAGTTATCTTGCTTTTAGGAGATGCAACATACACTAATTGTATATGTGTCGTATCTATTAAATATGATATAAACATATGTACTTACGTCGTATTTAAGAGATGTGACATTAATATAATTAACTGTATGTAGTATTTTGAAAATGCAACATAGGTACAACTACTTATGTCATATTTAAAAGATGTGAGATACGCTTGTAGTCAACATATGATAATTATTACATTTATATTATATTTCTATTGAATTACAATTCTATTGCTATTGAATTTTCTCCCTTATTCCATTTAGTGAAGTAAATGGCTGGCAAGGATAAATTTACATGTTTACCATAAAAATAAATAAATATTATACAAATATCAATTACATTAAGAGTTTCTTAATTGTATACTAATTTTGCATGTAATAAATATGAGATAGCCTGTAAAAAACAAAATAGATAATAATGCTTGGATTCAAGCCCTTGACCTAATGTACTTGATCGTGCACCTTAACCACTACAACAACATTGTTTTTTTGTTATATATTGAACATAAATAATAAGTAAAGTATTAAAATTGCACCCATTAAATGTGATTTAATAATTGTACCCCAATTTATTAAATCACATCTTGTAAATGCAATTTAATATTGATAATTAGGTAACTAATTTTATCTCATTTGTATTTATGTAATTAAAGAAAAACGATATACATATATTGAACTCGGTTGGCGATTATAAAAGAAGCATAAATAACTATAAAAACAATGTTATATAGGTGGCAATTCATTGCCATTGCTAATTTGCAACCTAAGAAACAATTGCAACGATGACGATATTTAGGATGAGATTATGCATATTCACATGGAAATGCATCACCATAAGGATGTGTGGAAGCTAATCTCTTAGTTTAGGGATACTATTTTGATCGATTAATTTCCCATGGAAAATGTACTAGCAAGTTCAAGTATAAAGCCCTTCAAAGTCATACACTATGTACCACAAAAGGTAAGCTGTGAGGACATGGTCTAGTGCTATGAACCGTACATCTTTGGGTTAGTATCGACAATAATATGTGTGAAGTGTGTAAACAATCTATAATAGGTGTTGCAGTTCTAAGGTATGGTTTGTTCTAAAACTACTAGATGGACAGAGGGAATCATTCTATTTTGGAATGAAAATAATTTATGCTAATCTTAGTTCTTTTTTGTATACTCTCCTTCTTCTTAGTTCTTCTTTGTAATCTATGCTAATCTTAGATTTCGTAGTAGGAAAAGAAAAATTTCTACAATAATTGGGCATTTTTGTTTAAATATATTAAGAAACTCTTATAATCAATAAAAAATAGGAGAAAGAATTCAAACTTGTATTAGTAGTTATTAAGTGTGGGGTGTATTGATACAGATGTAAAGGTTACGTGCGTGCCATATCAAGTCACACTACACTTAACTAAGGAAATGAATTGAATCGCATGTATAGGATGATCAGGAGAGAAGGGTAAGGATGAAGAGTAGGCGATCTCAACAAGGCTTTAACACTCGTAGTGATAGGTGGAGGAGTTAAGAGGTATTAAACTTCATAGTTGATGAAGAATGAGGTAATGTTCTTGAGATGTTTAGGTGTTTGATTTTTCATGGTAAGATTCTAGTAAAGTAACAATGTTTGTATCAAGATCCCTCTTATCGATGTAAATGAGGTATTTATATGAAATGGTAGTTGATTCTATCTGTTAAATTGCGATAGTGATCAATGGTCAGGATTAAAACCTTTTATTAATGAATCTCAAGTAGGCTCTTTTCATAAGTTTAGGCTTAGATAAAGATTTTGTTTATCGTTTTACTATAAGCTAAACTAAGAAAGGTTTGATTGAATGGATCGATCCAACGGCTCTTATTCTAAGTCTACCGTGTCAAATGTCCTTTGATCATCCTAAATATTTAGACTCGACTTTTCGTGCTCATTACCTTTGCCCAAAGAGTCAAACCTAATTAATTAATAGGCTTAAAGCCCAAACTTGAATTTTCCCCTCTATATTTTGCTCCTTGACCAAAGTCATTTAGACAAAGTTAAAGGAGTTTAGGCATTGAATGAGTCTTTCAAATGACTTAAGCTATCAAACAGCTGTCCTGCTACCAAATTCATTTGAAAATTGTTTAAGTCTTCAAGTTTGCAATACCTCTTAATTGTGTATCATGCCTTAGGTGGATTGAGTTGCACATTATCCCTAAGACAACACTCTAAAATAAATCTTCTTTAAATTGGCCCTTTTTGAGTTAATTTGTTTCTTTGATTCAATCCATTTGAGTTGAATTTGTATACTAACTTCATATTAACAATCTCATTAGGCTGATTTTATGTATTAATATTGCTTTGATTTTCTTCTTATATAGGAGCATTTTTCTTATAAGGTTTTCACATATAATGTAAACACTTTGTATTAATCAAATCTTATTTGTTGTGCTACTAATAGTAAGCACGGAAACTAAACAAAAATTTCAAATCTCTATTTAAAAAATTCCTTTGAAAATACTTTAAGAAAATGTTCCTATCAATAATTGACATTCATTCTTTCCATGTTTAGCCCATATGTTTTATAGTTGTTTCTCCAACCTACTTAAAGTCATGCCCATTATTTTAGTATTGTACCTCTAGCCTTGTCAAAGCTATACCATCGTAATAACTGCAACTCACAGCCCATGTAAACATTGTGAAGTTATGGGCGAACACTAACCGGGAAAGCTAAAGTAACAATAATTTAGTGCATGTCCATTTTTTTTCCTTTTTCTTCTACTAGAAACGTAACAGCTATCCTCTTATTTACTCCACATTTTCAACCAAACCCTAGTGCACTAAAGTATTTTGAGAATAGTTGTGTTTTGTCGTAGGCCCTTAGCACAAAGAATGAAACTAGCATGGCAAAACATTTCATTTTCAACTTTCTTTCTTTTTTTTTAGAGAACTATGGTTCTTCTTTTCTTTCACAATGCCCTATCCTTTTCCTTTTTTTTTTTTAATTTTATTTTAATCAAACTCCCTGGCTTACTGTAGTTGCCTGCTCTTGTGAGCTGCTCAAACGTGTGAGAAGGCTCAAGTGCTTGAATCCAGCAAGCATTTAACTCGCTGTTGAACAGTTATGCTCAGTCATGGTTAGTTGACAGCACGGTGTGGATTCTTGCTTAGCGGGTTTGGTGGAGAAGAATTTAGACTTGTATTTTGCTCAATCTTGTGAAGATTGGAGTGGCCGACATGTGTTAGAATTCAGAGAGCAGCTGCTCGGAAATTAGTTGGAGTTGTAGGGCTTAGTTGTTGTTAGGTGCTCGGCTTCATCATCTCATCTTAAACTGAAAGAGCTGCAGGACTTGACGCTTTCGAAGAGAAGATTAGTTTGATCAGGTCGTAAAACTTAGGTTGGTTTCATATGTTCTAGATGCTGATTTGTTACTTAGCCCGTGCATTGAACTTGAGGGAGCTTTTTCTAAGGATCAAACCATGGGTAAGCTCCTTGAATTTCTTTCTTTTTCTTTTCTTTTTTTGGATCCGAAATATACACTAAACCAGACATTATCAACTAAGTTTTGTAAAAGGCAAAGGCTAGTTATGGCTTTAGATTCATGGGATCGGATAATGAATAATGAATCTTAAAGAAGAGTTATCAATGTAAAATGCAGGATGCCCAATTTGCGTGGAATACCGCATCTCATTTTACACACTGAAATGGCATGAACTAAATCCTCTTCCCTTAAAGGGTAGGTATAGAATGTTTAACCATAACTTCACTCCATGTCATGTTCATTCAAATAGCACCAAGGAACTACCACTCACACTTTGGTTATTTTCCATATATTATGTATGCCTCGAGCAAACATTTCCTTTATAAATTTTGATATGTAAAAACTACTGCAATTGTATAGTATGCTCGGTAACGAACAGGCATCACTTCAATCTTTATCACTTAGGATGAACCATTCAAAATGGGTTGGTGATAGGGCCTACATGACTTGAGATTTTGTTAATGCAATTGCTTATCTCCTGGAGATGAGTTTACATGCCATTGTCTCCAAGTTTTGTTATTAATGTACAATTGATATTGGAAGCCTATGTCATCATGTTCTTCCATTAGAATTGAAAATGCCAATTGCATTCCGAATCCTTTACATTAATCAATGGCAATAATTGCTATCACTTCTTTTCTCATTCCTTTGTTTGCTCCAGTATTTCAATAACCATATATTTTCTTACATCTTTCTCCCAAGTTGTCACAAGTGTTGATATCATGAATTTGTCTTGTCCTTTGCAAACTTGAATTGCTCTGAATCAAGTATTGTCAATAAAATCTCTTTTAGATGAAATTCTTCAATAAATCCTTTTGCTACTCTATTGGTTACCTGGTCCTTATGTTGTCTTGTATACCAACTACCTATATAACGTGTTAGTATCTTTTTATCAAATAATTGCACTTGAATTCTCTATTGAGTGTAGGCGTAGTTTATAAATGAATGTGTGTAATTTAAGTATATGTCCTGAACTCCAATGTATGATAGGACTTGTTTTTCTTTTTCTTCCCATGCAATGAATAATATGATAATTCTCATCACTTGATGCCTTCATATATGTCTCTATACCAAATCCTTGTCCTCCCCCTTTTAGGTTATGGAACTAACATTTCCTCATTGTCTATCTTTTCCAAGTAGCACAATCAATATTTAGGAGCTTACAATCACGTTTTGAGTGGCCATTAGCTCAAACTTATAGCAATTAGTAAATTGGTACGGTTTGAAAAGGATCTCTTTACCACATGGATTGCAATTGCTTGCAACTAAGGGTTAAAAGTATGCAATCGTAACTTGAAGACCAGAACTTGAATTAGCAACAGTCAATAAATTGGCACTGTTTAAAGAAGGTAGGCTCTTTACCTCCTGGATTGTGATTGTTTGCTAACCGAGGGTCAAAAGTCTACAGTTGTAACTTGAAGACCAAATTTCATCCTTGCACTAGTTAGCAAATTAGTACTGTTTAAAGAGAGTAGACTCTTTATTGCTTGAACCATGACTGTTTGCAAAACGAGAGCTAATGAAGACTGATCTTCATTAGCGGGTGATAGTGAAGACATATAATGCTTAGGTCATGTTTGGCCTCATTTTGTAATCTTAATAAAACTGATTGTAACTTGTAATATAAATTGAACATGAGTCCTAAGTTGTAAGGGCATGCACACATGAGTACATAAGGGGCAAGTTCGAGCCTTACACATGAGACGAACTAAACATGAGGCATGGATGTTAATACATGACAGTAAAACTCGAGCCTATGAGTTAAGCACATATGAATAAAACATAAGCCTTGGATATCAACACAAGAGAGTCGAGAGCAAATTGATAAGCTGAGAGAACACATTAATAACATGAGTCTTGAACATAAATCTTGAATATGAGTCTTAAACATGATGTAAGTCTTGAGCAAGACGTAATCTTTAATATATGACATAAGTCTTTGAACATGGCACCATGGAGTCTTAAACACGATGCGATGTAAGTATTGAACATGTGAATTGGACATGAGCTTCAAATGTAAACTTAACAGGAGAATTGAACATGATCTTTGAAACTTTTTAATATGAGTACTTGTAAATTGAACAATTGAAATGAATACGACTCTCTTTGACATGAGTAGTTGTGAGCTAAATCACATGAAATGGACATGAAGCTTTTACATGATCATAACATATGAATTGAACATAAACCCTGAACACGAGCATGTGAGAGTTGAGAGTGACTTGACGACTTAAGCACACATGAACCAATTATAAGCCTTACGCATGAAGAGATAAGAGTTGACCATTTGATTAAGCCTTTGACACATGCACCTATGAACTTTTGATATGAGCACACATGAGTTGAATATGTAAATTGAATATAGCACTATTAGCATTTAAGTTCTCATCATGTGAGACAAACATGAGCCTTAGCACATGATTCTTAAGCATGAGTAAACATAAGAGTTGCATATGAGCATTGAATATAAGAGTGAATGCAAATCTTGAGCATTAAAGTTAAATATGAGCAAGCATGAGCTATAAGCCTAAGATACGATTTATTGCAAGAATCGAGCATTCCCTAAACATGAGGCTTAACCATGACTTAAGCCTTAAACTTGAGGTGAGTCTTGAACTTGACATAATCTCGAAACGTAACATGAGCCTTGAATGTAAAATAAATCTTGACCATGTCATAAGTCTTGAGCATGACTCAATATGAGTCTTGAATGCGATACAAGGCTTCAATGTGATGTAAGGCTTGAGTGAAACATGAGGTCTGAACATGACCTAAGGTTTAAACATGAAGTGAGGTTTGATCATAACTTGAGGTCTTCACATAACATGACCCTTGAACATAACATAAGGTTTGAACATGACGTGAACCTTGAACATGACATAACCCTTGAACATGACATAACCCTTGAACATGACATGAGGTTTAAGCATGATGTGACCTCTGAACACCACATGAGTTCTAAACTTGACATGACTCCTGAACACGATGTAAGGTCTGAGTATGATATTGGTCTTGGCATCATAGGTTAGACATGATGCTTGAAACTTGAGCTAAATGCAAGTAGTTGAATCATGAGGCTTTTTAACATAAATGAGTGAACATGAGAGTTGAACATGATGTAAGACTTGATCATAATATGAGTTTTGAACATGACGTAAGCCTTGAACATGAGAGTTACATATGAATCCTTTGGCATGAATACACATAAAGTGATTATATGGGTTGAATATAATTTCTCTAACATGAACATGCATGAGCATTTGTGCGTCGAACATGTGAATTGAACATGAACAAACATTATCACAAACATGTGAGTTAACCATGCTGCTTATCATCATATGTTGCAAGAGCCCTCACATGAGTATATATATTATGTCTAACTCGCATAAGTAGATGTTGTATTCATTGAATGCACTTCACTTTACTAACCTTATTATTTTTCTTCATCTTTATAGGTGATCACTTCTTCTTCCTCTCTTAAGTGGTAACAACTGTACGTAGACGTTGCTACTACTTTCAAGAATCAATAGGATACCATTGATGACCTAGTAATATATGAGTAGTCCCCTATAATGAAAAAATCCTATAATGTTATCCTTTGATTGAGTAAAGGAAGATGTCATAAATTAGCATAGTGTATCAAATATCTAGAGTACTTGTGTATTGAGTGTACGCTTTGAGCATTGCGGGCATATACGCATCAAGCCTTGCAAACACCTACGGATTGAACATCATGCACAAGGAGCATTGTATAAAGTAAATATAATGATTAACGATCACCACCATGTAAGAATAGTCTCTTCATATATCATATCCATTTGTAATTTTTCTCCCCCAGATATTGGCATGTAGAGAAAGGGTAAGTCAACGAGTCTTAATGCATCTCATTGCCTCATGATACCATTGATGACCCAGTGCTATGTTGTAGTATATTAGTCTTTGAAAGTCAGGATACTTTGAAGGGTTACATTGATTTAGCCATACAACAACATATTGATTTCATAGGAGCACTTATATAAAACCTTGGTTGTATATTTATATTTGTAATTAACTACTTATGTTAATAGGCACTATCATAAGCCTTATTTCGTATAATCTTCTTGATCACTCAATTGTAACTCTTATATTTCCTTATAAGTATGAGTTGTACTTGAATATGTAGAATCAATAATAATGAAGTTCACTGATCCACTTTCGTGCTCTTTTATCTCCTTTTCTCTTTTGTTAGCTTTTATAAGTGTATCTTGTCATTATGCACTTGGGGGCGATAGCCTTTACTTAGTAGTATCGTGCTAAACAATAATGTAATGGGATGGCTTCGATCCCCTTAATGATTTACAATGTCTTAACAAATAATGAGAGGCATATCTTAACCCAGTGGTCACATGACCATGCATATCTTGAGTCTGAGCATGCTTTGTTCTTACAGACTTCATATGCTTAAGATTAATGTCTCAACTAAGCAATGTTATTATCTGGTGTAAAGTAGTAAAATTGCTTTTTTATCTCTTCTTTCTTCTTAAAAACGATACCACACAGTAGGGAGCAAAAACTCAATCTAGTCACGTTAGTTTTAAGCAATCATAAGCTTTAAATTTTGGATTGACGTGAGTGTGAGACTGCTTAGAATCTTTGATCCAAGGGGCCTCTTTGGAACAGATATAATTGTGAGACTACTTAGACTCAATGATTTAAGGGGGTCTTGCTCACCTCTAAATGGAGTTACCGAGTTTTACAATTTAAATTCCTATATTTTATCTTTTACTTGGTTAAATAGGCAAGTGTACTTATAATTTGTTAGTATGGATAAGTATAAGGTCGTCTTTATTGGGAAAATGATTTAAACACTACTACTAATTATTCTTCCTATCAACTAACAACCGAATGATTGAATGAAGTAATTTAACTGATTTTTACAACTAAACTATACTGATTCTACGATTATACCAAAAAAACACGACAAATAAGATTATACCACGAAAGCAACAAATTACAAAGCAGGTTTACTCCTTCATGTTAACATGAATTATGAACTATCTATCCTAACAATTACTCATCTATATGAATTCTATATTCATGAGTATTCTTCTCAGAATTACTTAATTCTAATCTTAATTGTGTTCCTTAGAATCTTTTCTCAAAGAATGGACAAGTCAAGAGTGTATGAAAAGTTTACTAATCCTTGAATTCCATACAACATGCAGCGAACTTCCTAATAATATCTCTATTAGCAGAAGTAGTTTGTTCTAGTGATTAAGATCTACTTAGTGAAATCATTTCTCAATGTATTCCATTGAGATCTGCTACAAGATTGTGTTGTACACTACATTACATTATCTCAACTTATATGAAGTTCTAATAACCAGGAATTCATAATTATTACGATAAACAACAAATCAAAGTACATTCCTGTTAAAATGACTTCGTAACCCTAAATTATTACTTACACATGATAGAAAAATAACTAACATGGAGAAATAGGAAAAAGGAATTAAAACATAACATAAAAGAAGAGAGAAGAAGAAAACCCCTTTTGATTAACTTAAAGAATCTTGATACAATAATACATAGACACTGGATTCTTCACAATTCTCTTGATTTTAGTGAAGAATATTACACAAACTTATGTTACAATACAACAATACTAAGAATATGAATAACAAATTTAATGGTGTTGATTTTGATGATTTGTTATATTTCTTGATAATGTTGGTTTTGATGTAATTTTCTCTCTATCTTTCTTGTCTAAAAGTTACAGTTTATTTATACTTAACTTGTTAAAGGACTCGAAAATATATTACTTCAAGATACCACCAATGTTAAGACATGTTCCACGTACTGGTTTGTGTGAAAAAGTTAAAAAAGAATAGTCATGTTCACTCTTATCATGCCTGTGACTCGAGATGTGATAGTTTCTAAAAATAAAAATCTACACTAATTACAACCGTGACTACGGATGTGAACTCTTCGTTGCTTCATCACATCTCATCATGCCTATGATAGAGGGAGGGATAATCCTCTTGATATACACTCACGGGCATGACTGATAGGGAAATCAATAGAACTTCCTCAATCACGCCCGTAATTAAAGGCATGATCAATGCTGGTAATTCCAATATTTCATTATCATGCCTAAAACGGAGTGCATTTTGGTTTTACTTCAATGTTTTCTTCTCTTCACAACCGTGATTGCCTTAAAATTAATTGTTTTTTGTATAAACTTTGTCTCCTTGCTCTTGATTCATTTGAAATCAATATATTACATAATTAAGTTCCAAAGACTTAAGAAATGAACACAATTATAGTCAATTTATGCTTAAATATGCTTTGAAAGTGTAGAGTAATTTATCCTTATCAGGTCTCTTGTGGAATCGATGTAATTGCGAGATTGCTTAGACTCAATGATTTAAGGATCTCACCTGTTATCTCATGTATTGAGGTAAAACTTTTGCTTGCTAATGATAATATATAGAAGATCCTTTTCAAGAAATGTTCAATTGCATACACACAGTGATAGTGGCACTGATTGCTTGAGATCAATAATTCTTTCTCATTAGTTAATGGGGTATTTTCTACTTCTTAACTGCATAGCATAGCTTACTAAGATGTTACTTGCGTTTGAATGTCAATATGTTAAAGTGCTCATCAATGGGATTATTTTCACTACTTTATGGCAAGAAACACAACAATTAGTTAACATGAAAGTTATCCATGATTATCATGGTTTAATGTGCACTTAAGAGCCAGTACTCCTACCAGTCTGCGACATACAAGTCAAGCTTATCATCGTGCACTTAGGAGACCGGGCTTTTACTAGCCAACAACAATGCATAAACTATATGTTATATTCATTATTGTTTTCTTTTGATTGATCAAGGAGTTTAGTTGCCCCCATTGAGAATTAATTTTTTTTTTAAATTAACTTTACATACTAAGAAGACTAGTCTCTTATTTTGCAGTGATAAAAGTAATAAAATTAAGATACATAAACACTTATCATATTCTCATTAGAAAATGGTGATAGAGAAAGGAACTTCTTTCAATGACATAAAGCAGGTATCACTGAGCTTACATATGAAATGAAAAGACAGCTAAGATAGATATGCTAGTTGTTAAGAGTTCTTGTACTTCCTAGTTTATAAAGTGCTTTCTTCCTTCATAATATCATTGGTTTGCTTGTGTTTCTTTATGCCTTCGTGATAACCGTGTATCCTTTTCTTCTTAAATGCTTGTATCTGAGCTTCTTCCCTTATGGGTAGTTGTGCCTTATGGGGTTCCACTAAGGGTATCTCCCTTTAGATCCTCCTCTTGAACTAAATTCACTATTGGTATACGCTTGTAAAACCTTACATTTTCACCCTTTTGTCGTGTAACTGAATTTTTAGTCCTTCTTACATCTTCAACTAATGTAGAAAATGAGGCTAAGGAAAGATTCTTAAGATGTATAGCGTACTTAGTAAACATCTCTTAAATGCATATTTTGATAAACTCCCTCTCGTTGCAGACATCTTTGATATCTAAAGAGTGCTCCCTAAAGCACTAAATGTAGCTTATGAGGTCTTCCTTAGGCTTATGATGAATCCTTCTCATGTCAATGAGTGTAACTTTTTCTTTAGCAGAGAAAAACTTTTCCAGAAACACCTTGCACATATTGCCCTATGAATCCACTGACTTTGGAGGGAGATTAACATACCAAGTGTATGCCTTTTGAATCAGCAACTTAGAAAATTCTTTTAATTTCAAATTGTCGTCTATATCGTATACCTTTAGGGTCTCGATGAACTTTAGCAAATGTTTTTTAGCGCTTCCCTTCTTGTTATTGAATAATATGAACTTTGAACTTACATAGTCCTTAGGGTGTGGCTTCGTAACGAAGCATGAGTGATATGAGAGTTTCAATTCTAGTACCTTAGTTATAGACTTTACCTGTATCTCTTTCAAGTACATGTTTGGATCTTCTTTAGTTACGAATGAACCTCTCTAGGTGGATGCTTCCACCCTCATTAACATCACAGGGGTAGGGTAGATGGGCATGAGATTCACGGGTGTAGAGCTTGTAGGCATAAGTTTCATTGGTGTTAGTTACATAGAGTCAACAATTGTAACACGTGATGTAACGTGTGAGGATGATGAGCCTCTAATTTGAACTCCTTAGTTCTTTATTTTAGGCAACAAATATTGTGTAGCTGTGGGTTCCACCGTAGGAAATTGCTCCTTAACTTTAGGAGTGACTTGCTTGTTAACAACAGGAGGTTGAATGATTGAGAGGCTTATAGAGTAAGTTGTTGCACTACATTAGAAGGATTTAAGGTAGTTGCTCATTATTACGCAACAGTAAAGGTGGCCAAAGTAGGCACACATCGAGAAACATCGCTATGAGTTCACTTAGATTTTGATTAGTCTCTTGTAGTTCATACGTTAGTGTGCTTTATCAATGACACCTTCCTACCTGCCATCTCCTTGATTAATATCTCCAGCTAGAGGTGGATTTTGGTATTGGTCACAATAGGGGCATCTTGCTTTTGATTAATTCCATTAATAGGATTAGCTTATTTTCGCCTTGAAGATACCATTATGTGAATATAAAGTCTTCATTTCCTAATGGAGTCATCAAAAAATGTAAGGTGTGTAGATGCAAGAGTCACATGTGTACCACGTGTCAAGTTGCACTATACGTAATTAAGGAAATAACTTGAATCATTCTTATAAGATGATCAAGAGAAAAGTATAGGGAGAATCAGCAGGTGATCTTAATAAGGTTCGAACACTCATGGTGACAAGTGGAGGAACCAAGAGACATTAAACTCCACAGTTAATGAAGAACGAGGTAGTGTTCTCGAGATATTTAGGTATTTGATCTTTCACGATAAGATTCTAGCAAAGCAACGATACTTATATCAAGATTTCTCTTATCAAAATGAGGATGTGAATGAGATATTTATAAGAAATGGTGGTTAATCCCATTCATTGGATTATGATAGTGATCAATGGTCAAGATTAAAATATTTTATTAATGGATCTCAAATGGGCTCTTCATGGATATAAGCCTAGATAAAGACTTTATTTATTATTTTAATGTGAGTCAAACTAATAAAGGTGGGATCGGACGGATCGATCCAAAGGCCTTTGTTTCAACTCCATGATGCCAAATCTCCCTTGATCATCTTGAATATTTCGACACAACTTTGTAGGCTCCGTCACCTTAGCCTATACAGTCAAACCCAATTAATTAATGGGTTTAAAGCTTAAACTTAAATTTAGCCCTTTACATTGGGCTAACACAAATTAGACTTTACTTGTCAAATGTTTTCCATTTGGATTGCTCTATGTTTGATTACTGTGCTTTTCCACTTGAATACTTTCTTGGGCCTTCAATTATTAGCTTAAAAAAAGGCTTTTTGGTTCCAACATATGCAGGTTGAACATAAAGAAAAGATTACTGGAGATTTGTGTAGTTTCACAATAAGCTAAGAACATGGAACAAAGATGTCTTTCGAATGATTCAATGAAAGAAAAGAAAAACACAAAAACAGTTGGAATACATGAAAAGTAGAATTTTAGACTGGCCTCTTCAAAGTTTAGTTGATAGAGAACAAAGCCTAAGGAATACTTTAGATGGCATCAATGCTTTGGGCTAAAATAGCTGATCTAAGTGTTTTATCAAGCAAGAGAAAGATATAAAACTTTTCATTTGTCTAAGCTAGTTAGGAGAGCAAAATATAGAATTTTGGGCATGAAGGATCGCTATGGTAATTGGGTTTACCATTGGTCAAGTTTACAGTGTTTGACAACCATGGAATCCTATGGAAATGGAAAGAAACAAGTGAAAGTGTTGTATTTGGCTATTGAAAGTGAGAACATAAATAAGTGAAAAGTGAGAGAAGTTAGTGGAAACGTTTTCACTTTTAAAGCTAAAAAATTTCTCTCTAAAAGTATAGAGAAATAAGTGGAAATGGGAAAAAAATCGAGCAAAATTATAAAAAAACCCCTAAGCAAAATCAAATTAGTAAACTCATCAGTACTTTTGTTTTTCAATAATACATTTCTTTTCATTTCCATCATATGAATCTAAATAAAAAATGAGTGCTACATTTCCATTCCTTTTATTTTTTCTGATCTCCTTTTCATTGATATCTACTCATTTTCACACTACCTATAGTATCCAAACACACCATTAGTTAAACTGGTAAACTCTTTCTTCCTGAACTTAAAGACTACGGAGATATTGTTTGTCCTATATAGCCCAATACTATGGTTGAAATTGATGGTTCTCTTATGCCTTCTGTTAAATTGAGACGCCTTTGGATGAGAATGAAATTAGAAAAAGGTAATGGATTATATTGGGCTACATCGTATGTCAATGGTTGATGGCTATCATGTGTTCATCTACCACAAGTACTGGGATATTGTAGGAAAGCCGATCAAAGATCTGATCTTGAAGATATTCTCTGAAGTCCTCTGGTATGAACCGGTTGAAAGATTTCATGTCTATTAGCCTATGCTCGCAGCTTAATCCTTACGTAAAACATCTCGTCTATTCGGACTAGGTCAGTTTCATCACGGGAAGAAAAGAAATTGCAAATGTGATGATTTTACAAGAAGTTATGCACTTCTTCACTTGGAAGAACTATAGCTATGCATGGATGCTATTAAAGTTGGATTGATAGAAAGCCTATAATCGAGTTAAGTGAGATTTCGTGAGAAAATGCTAATCAATTTGAACTTTCAACACTGTTGATCCAACTGATATATTTCTTCCTTAAACAATCCTTTGCGATGGAGGAACGTTGGCGGAGTTTGTCTCAAGTAGTGGTAGAGGATTAAAACATGGGGATCCACTTTCTTTGTTTTTATTTATCATAGTTTTGAAGCTTTAGAAAGGATAATGCAAGAGGTAATGGACTATAAGAGTTGTATCCTTTTTAGATAGCATTTGATTCTAAGAACTTGATTGGATAAAAGAAATTGAATAGGATAAGTATAAAAAGAATCGAAATGAGTACAAATAGGATTAAATAGTATAAGTTCTTGTATCTTGTTTGGTTTGTATAGTATTGAATACGTAATTTATATTAAAAAATTAATTATTTATATTATAAAGTAAATAATTTTTTGTAATATTTAATAAAAATAATATTAATTGACTTATTATTATAATATAGAGGGGGTATTTTTGAGAATGTAAAATATTTTTATTTTTATTTATTGAATTTTATTTTTATATCATAGTATAGATGAGATAAAATTTAAATCTTTTGTTTAATTCATCAACTCAATCTTTTATTGAGTTACCAAGTAAAGTTACAAATTGAATATAAGATAAATTTTTTTATTCAATCCAGTATTATAAATATTATACAACTAAATGTTACCTTATATAAAAAACATTGGTTAAAATAGAGGATGAATGAAGGGTTCCATACGTGGAAAAACATTAGTTGAGAGTTAGAATGAGATAAGAAACATTCAGCGGTAAGAATTCGGGATGGTTAAAGCATCGATTTTTGGCATGAAATGGTCTTGAGAGGTAATAATGAAGGTGGTCTTCATTAGACCTCCATTTAAGGTATCTCAGCAACTTACAGTGACCTAAAACCATATGGCCAATGAATGATAACTTAATAGGGTTTTCAAGTTCTCCCCGATCTAATAAACATATCAACTCCCTTTATTTCATCTATCCTTCGGGGAACAAAAGATAGTGGGTCCGGGTCGGAAACATTAATAAGTCAGTGGACAATTTTCCACAAGTTTTGCATATAAGCTTCTTTTTCGAGTGGAATTACGAGATGGTTGTGTAATAAATTGCGATTACACATGTAACACTTGGAATCTAATTCTTTATCTGGATGGTTTGTAAGCGAGGGAGAAGATATGATATGCTAGTGAAAAGGGAGATGGAAGAATAATTTATCATACGCTAAATGCACAGAGGAAACTAATACCACTTCCCATGAATTAAAGGACGTCCTAATAGTCAAATCCTTATAAGAAAAGTAGAATAGGGGGCACAAAATTGTAGAGAACATTGGACATATCACTATATCAATAGATAGAAGTTAACTATAAAGTACAAAGAATTAGGAAGAATTGTTTATAACAACCCTGAAATCGTTCCATTTTATTTTTACTTTAATACATGTTTTGAAAGAACCCGCACACTCTATCCCCTGCGCGAATATTGATTGGAAAAATAAAACCATTGCTAGTGCTAGGAAATTTTAGTAATTAATAGAAAGTAGGGAAATTAAACCAATTATGTTGGTCGTCGCTTACTATTAGTTTGTTCAAATTGAAAAGCGACGGTGCTTCTATACCAAATACTTAGACAGGGGAGTTAGAGGAGTGTTACAAAACGATAAAGGGATTGGATTGTGGGTTTTACAAGAATATCATGGCCACAAATGTTGTTAATACGGAGTTTAAGGGTTGCCGGAAGGCATTTAAATGGCGGAAGAGAAGAACATTAAAAACTTAAATTGCCGAAATGGATTGCAGATTTAATGACCTTTACCCATGTTTATCCACCGATCACGATCCTTGCTTCCTAATGTTATCATATTAATGCGGCATACCAATTACTAATATGGAGATTTTACGTTTGATGCATAGGAAATCTTTGGAATAGATTGAAATGGAACGAAGAACGAAAAATCCTTTCCAATGTTTGAAAATATTTATGAAATAGAATGTAATTAAATATATATATATAGTAATATTTATAAAAAAAATCTTTAAATATTAAATATCAAAATTAAATTAAAGATTAAATAAGTAATTTGATTAATAATAATAAATGAAAGAGAAATATAATTGTCGATTCGAATTCCCTCGTTAACTCAGAATTATCAATTTTATGAAATTGTGATTTTAGTTTTCAAATATACTTTTAAACATAAAAAAAAAAGGAAATAAAAGCTAAAATTACGATTTTATTTTAATACATTTCTACGTATCAAATCAAATGTAGTAGTTTTAGCTGTGAATCAAGTCATGATTATCAGGGAGGCAAATTTTTTTTGGCTTTCTGCTCAGCTAAATTTGCCTCCATATGAAGCTGTTTTTTCTGTTTTCTTGGACGTATCAAACTACGCATGGGATATTTTTGCGAGAGAATCTTGGAAATTTTGTATGGACTAAACGGGGACGCACCTTTAGAGCGATCGTGATAGGGCGGTGGGCCACTGGCATTACCTTTTATGTTCTTTATAATTTTTTTTCCATTTAATAAAGTATTTTTTTGGGTCAGGTCCGTTTAATAAAGTATTGATTCACTTGTAGCTTTGTTTTTTCTTTTTTCTTTTTTTTTCCCCTATTTTGAAAAACAACGGCAGGATTAAAAAATGATAAAAAGAGAGAGAAGAGTGGGAAGTTTATCAAGTTTTTTTAATCTCCTCTCTTTTATCTCTGATTTTTGCAAATAGTAATCGATGGGGCCACAGAATGATATCTTTCACTTTCATTCCCTCCCTACTTCTGCTCTTTAATCAAACAACCGCAAATTGAATATTAACAGTTTATCATCGACATTTCTTTGTCTTCTCATTCTTTTTTCTCCCTTTTCCCCTATGCCAAATGACGAGTTGAAAATCAAGGGAACTAAACATATATGGTGTAACGGCAATTTATATTAAAAAAAAAAAAACACTAAAGTCAATGCACTCACTACATAAATAGAAAAATTAACCATTTTGAAACCCCATGAAGACAAAATGTGATATTACTGAAAAGTTCAGTTGTCCGAACATATATAGGTTATTAGAATGTGGTTAGTTTTAAGGTGTTGAATAACGTCAGTTCAATTTCATTCGCGATTTCATAATTCGGAAGCATAAACCTTCATAAATTCTAAATGCATATGGAATTGCTTTCAAATAATTTGAGGAGATAATAATACTAGTTCATTCTCTTCACTGAATGTAATAGGAAGAAAATATAATTGAAATTCTTAGAAAATATAATAAGGGTATAATACTTATTAATTTATTTAATTAGATTAATAAATAACTTAAAAATAAATACGTAATAAAATTTTAATGATTAAATTAACTTTGATTTGCTTTTTTACCCAAATAATTCTAAAGTAATAGGTGGTAGTAATGGAAATCGATTGTAAAGGTAGAGACGGAGGCGGAGGCGGAAGCGAAGGTGAAGGTGGTGGTGGTGGTGGTGGGAGTAGTGGCTTGGAGGAAGGGGGTGGGGGTAGTTGCAGTAATGGTGACGATTGCAATGGTGGTAATGATAGCAGCGATCAAAGGTGGTGGTAGGCGGTGATGGCGACGGTGGCAATGATGGGTGATGATGGTGGTAGCAATAAGGTAACGATAATAGCAACGGCAACGATGGTGATATTGGTGATGATGGTCAGTAATTAATGGTGATGATGACAGTGGTAATAGTGGCAGTAGTGATGGTAATAATAATGGTGGAGATCGGTAGTAGGAGTAGTGATTAATAGTAGTAGTGGTTGGTGGTGGCAACGGCAGCTGACAGTGATAATAGCAATAGTGGTAGTGGTTATCATTAAATTGATATAAGGTTATTTTAAAAAAAAAATGTGAAATTTTGTAAATAATCGTGATTTTTTAATTGAATTAACAAAATCCCTATAATTTGATTTCATATAATAGGAATTTCTAAGAAATTGCGATTTAGAGATAAAAAAACCAAGTGAATGTTATAATAAAGAATAAGGGGAGAATCAAATTCCAATTTTCCTTAAGTGAACAAAAGATATGTGTCTTGATAATAAATTAATTGGGGTATTTTTTACAGATGTAAAATATATATAGAATCATTACACTTTTTAATATATTAATTAAGCGCTCAGCATTTTCCTTTTGCTAAATCAAATTTTGTTATATCTTTTGGACATAATCTAATATTATCTCTGGTTCTAGTTATTTTACATTTTTATTAATGTGACCATTTAATTCATTTTGGACTATTAAAATTTATATTTTATTAACTTTTATTACTGTGGTAATGATTAGGCAATAAATTGAATGATGAGGAGACGGTACAAACCTGACTTATGTTTTAAGATATATATACTTTTTATTTTAATTAAATTGAATTCCTTTGGTAGGAAATAGATGAAAAGGTGGAAACCTATGTCTAAAGCAACGTGAGAAAGGGAAAGACCTTCAAGTGGTTCAAACAAATCCATAACATGAAGAAAAACGACTCGACTTTATCATGTCTATGAACACATGAACATTTTCTCAACTAGATTCTGAAAGTGGTCTTTTTCTTAAACCACACGTATGCAATGTATCTCTCGTTGTCTTGAAAAGAATCTGCATGATCCAGCCATTCTGCACGTGATGGTAATCTTTCTCTGGGATAAAGGAATAACTGAAACCGAATGGTATATTCATGCTATCTTGATCCAAGTAAATTTAAATTGCCAATAATTAATACGATAGTTGAAAAACAAAATTGGTACATCTAGTTGCATCTATTATTATACTTGAATTCACATATAAAAAACTAAACTACATGTAAACTTTGTTTTTTTTTATATATATATAAAATTTATAGAAATCATATCTAATTTTACGTGTAACCAAACCTATTTATTGTTTTTCCAAAGAGATAGCATATGATATACAACCAATTTGATATCTAAAAAAATATAAAACAACCATATAGAAAAATGTTAAATACTTAATTTTGCGTGAAAACTTTTCAAAATAAAAGAGGAAGGATTAACTGAGTAAATTTATGTAGTATGGATAAGAAGATGCTTTCCTTCCCTATATACTCATGCACGATGCAACGCATAGAAGAAAACTTCATTTGCACTGCAACCGCAAGGCCATCCCTTATATTCTATTGCTCACATTCTCAGACCAATCTTCTTAGATATAACCAGAGAAACCATCAAGGAAAAACCTGCCATGCGGTAATTTATAAATGGAAGCAGGACAAAACGGGCTTTTAGTATCAAAATCTCCGATTAATGAATGATCTGCCTAAACAAAGAAGGTATGTCGAATCCTGCGAGTTTCTTTTACATTTATGAATCCCTTTTCCTGTCAAAAGGATAACTATGAATATGTAAAGATAATGCTGTAGTCTGATCACTATGTGTATTCGTTTGCAAAATGCTTTCCACACATTTTTTTCTTTATCGTTATGGTCTAAACTCTAGAAATGTTGAATATTATTGAACAAGAATTTATGGTTACTAGTATCTTTAAACAGCACATGATAACGGAAGGCGGAAGGTGGCAAATGGTGATGCATGGTGATTATTAACCATTACAGAAAATGAGAAAAATGATTTCTATTTAAAAAGAAAAATTATATCATTTCGTATTTGTATTTTCTGCAAATGTTAACCACTGCTGAATGCAGTCCACTATCGCTGTCTCCCATCACCATTTAACACTGACAGTCATTATTATGTGTAATATTTTGAGAATAATATTTGACATTTGTAGGTCTTCGATTATAAAAAGTTTTCCAAAACAATCCTGGACAATTTGCTCCAGGAAACAAGCACATGGTGCAAAAGCATATGCCAAATGTAAAAAAAAGCATATAATATCTGTACTGTAATCATTCTTAATTTAATTATAACTAACCTGTGTTTAGAGTGAGCTTTTCTGATCCAGGACTTGAAAAGTTTTCTGGCACTTAAGGAAGAGATAGAAATATAGCAGTTCGCAAACAGGCAGCAGGCAGGATTTCTTGGAAGAGGTGATTGCATATTCATCGATATATAAACATCTGAATTATTTTAATATTCTATGTATAGATGGAAGGAAGATAAGGGGAATCAAACCGCTCTAAACTATGAAGCGAAACCATGGCATGTTACCTCCAACCGAATGCCACATTTATTGTCATCTGCAGTGGAACAAACATAGTTTTTTTCGGTAGCAAACCATATGGCCATGAATAACCTTAAACACCATGCTCAAGGACCTAAATATATAAGTCAGTATTGAAGCATAAAATATGAAAAGCTCCCACCAATCAAAAGGCTTAAATTTGTAGATCAGACGATTGTGAAGCTAAATTAAATATAGTTTATTATAACAAGAGGTTTGAGATAATTATGTGTAAATTATTTTGTAGATAAAAAGTCACAGAACTTGTTGCAGAGGCAGTATTCAATGAGTCAAGAGTACAATCAACCCAACAGTGAGTATGCAGCTGCAGTAGCAGCTACAGCATTTGCCATATATTCCCTTGAAGAAGCCAGAGAAGACTACAGAAGAAAGATAAGGGAGGACTATGAATCATCCAGGGATAAAGTAAAGACCAAAAAAGTAGAAATCAGAACAGAGCAGCCAACTTTTGGTAGAATGATGAGGCGATCTTCACAACAGGAAATAGGTAGTATTGAGAATTCTCAGCAGATAATTTACTTTACTATGATATTTCTATGAGCTAAAAAGGTGATTATATGTGCCAGGTGAATCTTCAATGAAGAAGTTCTCAGATAGTAGCTTTCCAGCAAGCAGAAGGACGGACCCTTCTGCAGGAAGGCCTATTCTCCCTGGTTCGGATGCACACAATAGGAAGGGCAGTTCCTGGAGACGTGGAGATTTGACAGCCAAAGCAGATGCCTGGGAAAAAGCTCAGATGGAAAAAATTAGAAAGAGGTATGTAGTAGTGTCAATAACATTCAGTAGAGTGAAACCAGAATGTCGTAGAGCAAGTTGTTGCAATCTCTGGTCTCTATCGAATCTAAGATGGATAACCTTAGCAGCATTCAGTTTGCATAATTTAAGGGACTGAATTAGACAAAAATCTAGTACTGTGTTTTGTTTGCAACATAGGTATGACACTGGGCAAAAAACCTCTTAACAAAAAGGACAACTTAAAAATTATGTATTATCTAATAGAAATATGTGTTCTTAAAAAACGTTAAATAGCCTTTTCATTTTCTAAAAGGGCGTTCACCTAACACAATTTTCTGTGCTATGCTTCTTGTATCGTGTTGTACTATTCTCCCTTTGTTGTGCATATTTTCTCAAGGGCAAGATTATTATAAATTGGTCAGGCATGAAAAGATGAAGATGGATATTCTTGCGTGGGAGGACGAAAAGAAGAAGAGAGTAAAAGTCTCAATGGACAAGAAAAAGGTTGGATAATTAACTAAGGCAGTTTTTCCTCATACTTTGAACTCAAACCAACTGATCTCATATTGGAAAACTGCAGCGTGAGCTGGACCTGAGAAGAGCGAGCACCCAACAACTTTACCAGATCAAGATGGCAAGGATTGATAATATAGCTGGAGAGGCTCGAGCACAGGCTGATGAAACAAGAAGAAATGAAGAATCGCGGGTGAAAGATAGAGCAAAGAAGATTCGCTCTGGAAAAGCTCCTTTCAAATGTTTCTGCTTCTATTGTCCAGTATGAGCTCAATTTATAAAGTTATCAACATGCAGAAAGATATCAGCTATTATTCCAAAAAAAAATTGTAAAATGAAAGGCATACAAATGGATTCATGATCCGTTTTCCTTCAAAGCATAAGGCTGCCACCTGCCCTTGCAGCAGCATATCTTCAATTAAGCATGATTTGCTCTTTATCAGCCAGCAGAAGTTAGTATAAATAAGAGAATAAGACGGGACGGATAAAATTTCTTCAGAATACAAGTGGTGTAACTCGAAATTTTTCTCATCCTTGTGGAGAATCAGAACAAGAAGAGACATTAACAAGAAATGCGGAATATATAATCTTTCTGATAATCTGCAATGCTTGATGAAGAATCAAAATTATTCTATAACGGAACACCTTCATTGAGTTGATGAGGTTTTATACACAAAACTGAAACTCCCAAACGGAAAAAAAAAAAAAATTGAAACACTTTCGAAGTTTTCTTCCAAATGTTATATACAAAGCTAATACCAAAAAACTAAACCTTCAGCATCAAAAGGCACTGACTGTCGCTGTTGGTTTCATATCTTGAAGGGAAATCACAGTTTCAAAGGCACCGACTAAAGCTTTAACCTTACTCTTCCTAGTTACGACAAGCTTACTTGCAGTCTCTTCAATCACGTTATTAAACAAGCTTCGACCTTTCTCCCTCTTTGTTACGTCTCTGTGCTTCAGTACAACTTTCTCAGACTTGCTACTTCTACCATCCATGCCATCAATTGCCTTTCTTCTAAAGCTTTTTCTTAATGGATCAGATATACCATACTGTGCATCGCCTGCTAGTCTGCAGGGTTTAAATTTCAATCTCCTGGCAGCATTGTTCTCAATTTTGAGGTCAATTACCCTTCCTCTTCTAAACTTTGCCTTTTGAGATTGGCTACCTTTATCCTCAAAGCAAATTGCTTCACTCTTCTTAGCCCTCCTCTTGGATTCAGTTTTTGAACTTCCTGGTTGATTATCCTTCCTAAATTTATTAACCTCAGAAGTGGTATTGCTACCATTTAGCTTTGATTTACTTCTGGATAATAGTACAGGTTGAGCTACACGTTTCCACATTTCACTAATTCTTTTACTTTTATTCTCAGGTGATAATGGTGATCTTGTCACACTAACTGCAGCTCGGAAGACTCTCCACTGTTTCTTAGCCAATGATCGTGGTGAATGAGGAGTAACAGCACTACTAAGAGTGCTGTCTGTTTTCCCCTCAGATGACGATCCTGAGGCAAAGGAAGTTTGGTCATTCTGAGCTTTCTTTTTACCAGCTTCAACAATGTCATTTGAGGTCTTTCCAGGCATGTCCTCATTGTCGGGTTGTTCTCCTTCAGCCTTCTTGGCATTGTGGTTCTTTGAACTAGCAGCTAAAAGAACCCGCTTACTGTTTTTTGAAGCAGCAGTTGGTGAGACAACTTTCTTCCCATTTGCTGCAGAGAGCCTTGCATTTCTGTTTAGTATGGTTTTCTGATTCTTTTTGATGTTTGAAGGTCCTTCTGTGCTTTTGGAAATACTTTCTCTACGATTAGACCTGGAATCAACATCCAATTCCCCCTCTCCCTCTTCTGGGATTACCATTTCCAGAATGCTGCTTACCTGGGAAACAGATGCACGTTTTCCTGGTAGAAGATCCTTGTCATTTTCTAGGGAGGCACTTCTAACTCCATGTTTGCATATATCATGGCAGGAGCCTACAGATGCTCTAAGATAGCGTGATTGAATTTGTTTTCTGGCATGTATTGTTCCTATTTTTCCTGTCGAGTTACTTTTATGATGAGCTGCTTTATTTCCAGCTTCCTCAGGAATTATCAGCATATCATTTCTTTCCACAGCCATCCGTGTGAAAGAAATATCAAACTCCCGAACCTGAAATAAGGAGAATAGTTTCAGCTGTGCAGGCAGGATAGGATAGGAAATTCAACTCATACGGGAGAAACTTACAACCATGATTAAGATTTTACACGTGATTTATATAAAAACCAAAATATAATTTAGCTTTACAGTCATTTAATTTTAAATTAGTTAATTGTAGAGGTACATAAACTATGGTATTAAAACAGGAGGTCCCAAATTCGAATTTCTGCAACATTAGTCAATTCTTTCTGTAACTAATTGGTTCAAAATTGATGGGCATGCTGGTCATAGGTCTAAGTTTTTGGATCATTTCGTTTTGTTTTTTCACCATCATTTGCATGTTGGAATTAAATTTATCACCCAGAAACTGAAGCTTAGGAAGATTACCTATCGATGAAAGTATTTGGATAATAGGTGAACCAATAATCATTATTTCAACTTTATATTTAACTAATGAAATCAGCAACAGTATTCACTATGTACAATGAACTCAAGGACCTTGAAGCACCTCATAGTGCCGAGCTACTGCAAATTGGAATAGATAAGAAATGCAATAACTAACCAAAATCTAGGGAGCCCTAACACGATAACAACAAAAAACGACACGATTATGAAGACAAAACATAAATCTTATATGAAATTGTCGAATTGTGACACATAACATGAAATGATATGATGTAAAATAATAATCATTCGTGACATCTAATCGAAAACAACCGAAACAAATCAACCAGAGCATAAAACCCTTTGATTGGGATACAAGAACTGCATGAAAAAGAAATACAGAATTGAAAACTCGTGCAACCCCATTAGACGAAATCAATATTTGCATGGATTTATTTTCACTCAATCAATATAAATTCATCAAAAGAACATCATACCATGACATCTCTACTAAACCCTAGCCAGAACAATTCAAGAAACCGATTCAAGTTCTAGGACCATACCTTGACGACCCAAAAACAAAGGAAAAAGAACACTGAAAATGGAAGAAAGCTGAAATCAAAGGAGTTTCCTCTATATGAAATGAGGACGACTAAAGATAGGAATGGTATTATGATACGTGGGGTTTAAAGTTTTCAGCCACTTGGGGTAGGTTTAGGTTTTTTGCTGGTGGTTATGACTTTTCTTAGATTTACGCGTTTTTTGTTTGTTTTCTTTGGTAATGATAGTATGACTAAGGCAGGAAAGAAAGAACCACAGAGAGTTGAACTACATTCTATAATTAGATAAAAGTGGGCGTGGAAAGCGACGGTTCACCAGCTCGAAGTCAAACTCTAAGGAAAAGTTTATCTGTCCATGCTCGGGCGTACTTGCAACTTAGCTTTGTTTGCTCCTTTAGGCATATTTTATAGGAGTCAGAGCATGTGAATCGCCCGTAGCATTTTCGGTTCCTTCAACGTCGGCGCCAGTTACCCGGTAAGGAAGCGTTACTCTTGAGGGAAACATTAGTGTGAATCTCAAGTATATTTCTATCTTTTTACCCTATGTTGTTATTATTATCTTGTTAGTTTAATGTTTTACTTAGAACCCATAAAATTTTTTTAAAAAATATTAAAAAAAATTTCTTGAAGGAACTAAAAGAAAAAGTGGTGATACTTAAAAACTCGAAATAGATCCTTAAAGATAAATACGGTCTTTATGTTTATCAAGGAGTGGTTAAAAGAGGTATTTAATCTACTACATTAGCATCCCATACAATTAGTTTTTTTTTTTTAAAGTAATTCTCTGCTTTATAAAAAAGTACATAAGGAAAGATATCGAATTTTTTTATTTTTTTACGGATCCTATATTATCCCTATTTTTTCAAACAATATATAAAATACATTTAGATAAAAATGAACTTCTGTAAAATTTTTCTATTAATATTTCATATTATATTTATAATTTATTTATTATTATGTAAAAATAAAAAAAAGAACTCAATAATATAAAATAAAAAAATTGTTGTCCTTTCATATATGTTGCATCTATAGATCAACGTTCAATGGCCTGCAATAGAAAAAAAAAAAAAGAAAGAAAGAAAAACAAAAGAAGTTGAAATGCATGGACATATCGGTTTCATCCCAACGCTAGAAAGCTTGCAGGGGCACTCTTTGCTTTAGGCAAGTTAAATTAAAAAAAAAAAAAAAAGGAAAAAGAAACAGCGACCAAAGGGTTTGCAAATCTAAGAAGGGCCTGGTACTTTACATAGTGCTCGGGGACTAATAAGCATTTCCTAGTATATTTGAGTAAGAATTGATTTTGAAGTGTAAACTAAAATCGAATCGATTCGATTTGAAAGTAATTGGATCTAAACTATTTAAGCGAACTACTTGAGCCTCGACAATTCTTGAAGAGTTGAAAACCAACAAAAACAAATAAAACATAAAAATAAAAATAGAAGTTGGCCAACCTTTTTGATTGGCCCCTATCCCTACCCCCTTCGGCCCTGTACCTCGTATTCTCAACTTTTTCTATAATTTTCTTTTGCTCTTTTTACCATTAGGCTTTATAGAGGAAAAAATCGCAATCGATTGAAATTGATTGTGAACTTTTGGAGCATACATATTGAATTTGAATTAAAAAATTCAAAATTGTGATGCCAAAAAATTTTGAAAATTTGAATTTTCAAAATTTAAACAACGGATTCACACATTTTTTGGTCTTTATAAATAAAATGGTATCGATATACATCAGTTATTACTTCATAAACTAATTAAAATACTTCAACTCCAATTATTTTACCTTCGAATTTTTTCAATTGTAAAACGTTGTTGTAGAAATATTTCTTTCCATTAACCACCAATATTTGAGTATAGTTATTCATTCCTCTGCATTGAACCACTTGCATTAGCAAATAACATTGACATACATTTACTCACGACATAATTTTCGCTTTGTATTGTCTTACATATTATTTCTATATTTTATTCATAAATCTTTGTTGTAGTAAATAAGAGAAAAAAATTTTAGCATCTATGAAAAGGTTTTTACATCATACCCTTTCTAGTAAGCAATATGGTTCCTTATCTAGCAGGAAAAGTAAGAGTAAGAGCATAAGCACTAAAACTAGTATGTCGTTTGAGCTATAATGGTTTGAAGATGTTTAGGCGTACTCGAATAACGAGTACAACCTGAATGAACATGGAAGAACAAGTTACACCACCTCTTGGGTTCGATCTAAATACTCATTGCACGAGTAATCGTGGTATATCACCTCTTAGCTTTGACGTTGAATCTCAATGCATGAGTTACTAAGGCACGTCACCTCCTGATTTGAATCTCTATGCATAAGTGTTCCCGAACGTCTTACTAAATCTGAACCTCCTTATATGAGTGTCATTATACAACCCATAGGATTTAAACTCTCATAGATGAGTTGTCCCATAAGTATGTTTGAGGATGAGGAGGACGAGATAGAAATTATTCCCGAAATAGAAAAGCAACATATAGGACAATATGGGCTCGGTAGTTCGAGACCTTCAAGTTCAAGTAAGGCCTCTAAACCCAGTAAGTCTAATATTTTTACTATACATTTCTATAGAGGTATAAACGAAAGGGAGAATTTGAAGGCATTCTGCAACTATTGCAACATAAGTTACTTGTGGAAAACGAGAGAGGGATATGGTATTTTTAACAGGCACTTGAGATTGAAACATCATAGGGAGGTAGGAATAAATAGTATGTAGTAATAAATTATTCGAGACGGTGGTTCATTCGGTCAACTGTTGATGAAATATGATGAAGAGAGGTACAAGTATAACTTGGTGCAATACTTGGCGAACATGCACCTGTAATTTAACGCGGGTGCATAAGAGTGGCAAAGTTGATACGAGTGAAAGACATTCAACCTTAACTTGCGATCGCTTAGCCGTAGAACATTAACCTAAGCTACGCAAGAGCTCTTCCACAAAGATAAGAGGGAGCTTGCAGGTAAGTTCACTTTTCTCGATATGCATGTGTCCATATATGCAGACATATGAACATATTTTTTTCGTAATAATTCTTATATAAGTGTTACTATTTACTGTATAGAAGATAATCGGTAATTTAATAAACGACTATTGGCTTTAAGGGTATGTAACGAGCGATACACGCTGTAAAATATCTATAAAATTATTAGAGAAATCCTAAATGAGTACGGACTGGATAGAAGATAATCGATAATTTAATAAACGACTATTAGCTTTAAGGGTATGTAATGAGTGACACACGCCGCAAAATATCTATAAAATTATTAGAGAAATCCTAAATGAGTACGAATTAGTAAAAAAAAAAAAATTCTATTGATTTTGACAATATAAGTGCTAATATTGCCCTAATATCTGATTTGCAAAATTACTGTCAACTAGCGTTAGGGGTAGGTGAGGGGGGAGGGGGGATGGTTTTCATATACGTTGTGTATGTTATATTCTTAACTTATGTGTCAAGGATAGCATTGCACCTTTACAAGATAACATTGCAGCTTTAGAAGACAGTATAGCTTCAATAAAAAATATTGCTAAGATAATAACAGAGAGGTTGTCCATTTACAAAAATTGGAGGAACTTCTGCATGGAGTGCAGGAAGAGTCCTTGGAGGTTTAAGATAGATGTGCAACATTGTTGGAACTCAACTTATGAGTTGTTGCATAGAACAGTTCCTTATAGTTAACTACTATGTGATTTCATAATATACAACATGTGGGAAGATGATATTCTCCTCAGTAACTAGGGTATATGTATCTAGTTGCTAAATATTTTGAACTTTTTCATGATGCTATTAAGACTTTCTCGTAGGTTTACAGGCTTAGTATACACTTATTTGTTATGTCAACCTTTAGTATACGTAGTGTTCTACTTCAAGCCTATGAAGACTCAAACCTGTACGCATGTGTATACGATATGGCGTTAAAGTGGTTAACTTACTATAAAGACATTTCTTGTATTTATCTTATAACAACTATTCTAGATCTTCGTGGTAAAGTAGAATTATTACTAATGTATTTGAAAACTTATTACGGTTACATTCAAGATTTAACAAATTCCCAAGACGTGTACAGCTTAGAAGTACAGTAGGAGGTATCGACAACAATGGCCAACATAGAGGAGATGCTAAACCATTACCAAAGTCAGTATGGTAGCTAGTCATCAGTCTTTCTTTCGCTACCCATCAAGGAGTGGCATTACTCATTTATAGGTAATGTTATTGGCACAAATATTGAAAAGGTAGTGGTTTGGTGGTCTAATGTCTAAGATGCAATATTACACCAATACGAATTTTGAGTTTTTTGAGAATATCTTTATTAAGGACTTCGATATTTTAGAGTGATGGCAAATGTACATAAGGGACTACCTACTCTTATCTTGCATTTCTTGTGAAGTACTCGTTATTCTAGTTCAACAGTTGCTATTGAGTAAGCGTTTAGTACAATAGGCCTGATTCTTGATGAACGCCGAGCTTCCCTATCTGTTGTTAACATTGAGACAAGTATTTGCACAGAAAATTGGTACAAGGCAGCCTACAGAAGACAAGAATCATGTGAAACATCAAACGAGAAGTGTCAAGCCTGTTTTTTCACTTTTTAGTTTTTAAAATTAAGTTTTTTTTTTTAAACCGATCAGTACTAAACCCTACTTATTTAATACTGACCCTCAACTAGGATTTTAAAGAAAATTGGTTTTTAATTTGAAAATGCCTTAGAGTTGCCACCCGACCAAAGTTAGGAAAAAAGTTAAGTTATAGCCAATTGGGTGCATTGGTTATAATTTAGCTACTGGTCTTAATGAGAAAACCAATTTTATAAAATGGTTTTTGAAAACTAGAGATCTAGATTCGGGAGCTAATTTTTTAAACCATAAATGGTACCACTTTTTAACTTTTCAATAATACTCTTTTTCAATTTCTAAACGATTAAACATATTACACGCAGCTAAAATTAATTCATTTACATGAATATCTACAAAAATGGAAAAAAAAAAACCTTCTATATTTTAAGTTGCCTTGTATTGACGTACGAATGTTTACATACTTTCTATTCTAGATTAGACTTCGATAGTTCATTTGCCAAAATCATAGTGGGTTGAATAGATATTAATTTTTGAAAACCAGTTGGGTTTACATTTTTACCCATTTTGATTTATTTAAAGAAATTTCCCAAAAGGTTCTAAATCAAGGTTTATTATTTAGAAAATCTAAAGCACCCTAGTTGGAAAGAGCTCATTTATTTTTGGATTAAACCAATTTTCTAAGTGTCAAAAGTAACTTTATTATTTTTTAATTATTTTATTTTATTATTTATTCCTCTCTTTTTTTTAGTTAAATTGTGAAAATAAAGTTAAACACTTATTCTTCCTTTCTTTCTCTTTTTTTTTTTTGTTTCTTTTTATTTTTTTCCTTTTTATCTTTATCTTTATCTTTTTCTTTTCTCTCTCTTTTAGTTACAATTACATATTGAAATAAATACATAATAAAATAATAAAGTAAAAAAAAAAGTAAGATTGCAAAAAGGGGCAAGACCAATCTTGAGAATTAAATTAGAGCCAGACGTGGGATAGCCCAGGGTTGTCTTCGAGTTAGACGCAGAGCGGGTCAGGTTAGCTACATGGATCTGGGTCGATTTGCAGGTCATAAATGGAGGATGAAGAGAAGAAGCAGGAGGCGAACGGAAGGGAGTTTCTGAGTTGATTTTCAAAGGGGAAATTTAATTTTTGTGTCATTTATATTGGGTTTGGAGGGTGCAGGGACAATGTCGCGACGATTGGTGGTGGTTTTAAGGTGTTTGAGTTAGAGTGGTGGCAACAGTGGTGAGGTACGTGCAATGTTTAGGCAGTGAGTAGCTGAAAGGGAGAGAGTGGTGTTGGACGAGGATGGTGACTCTCGTCGTGCATAGGTGTGTGTTGAATTGAGGCTTCGTGGGTGGTCAGATGTTAGGTTTGATGTTGGTGTGTATGGAGTCGTGAGTAGTAAGTGTTGTTGATCTAACGTTGGGGCTGGTTTCGTGCGGGAGGGTCGAGAGGGCGAGGTTAGGGAGTAGTCGTGGTTGTCAGGTGTGTAGTGTGCGTATATGTGGGCTAGGGGCGTTAGGTCTGTGTGTTTAGTGTCGTGTGGTTGTGCTTGCTACTGTGAGGGTTGTCGTTTGGTTAGGTATGCTTAGAGGCGATAAATTAAGAACGGGAGAGAGAGAGAGTCGAGAGTGAGTTGAGAGATAGTAGAGAGAGAAAGGGGTCAGTTTCCAGAGACAGAGAGGGAGTTGGCTAGGAGTGAAGGAGTTGGTTCGAGAGAGAAAGAGAGAGAGAGAGGGAGGGGGGGAGTCTTTCTGTGTGTATGTGTGTAGGTTCGGTCGAGAGTGAAGTAGAGAGAGAGAAAGAGGGTATATTCAGAGAGAGGGTGGAAGGAGAAATTGAAGGTCCGAGAGAGAGAGAGAGAGTCACCTTGGATCCCACTACGTGTGTGTATTTTTGAAATGTGGAAACCCTCCCCCCCCTTGCCGCATGTCTATCCTTTCTTTTTTATTGTTTATTTGTTTTTTAAAACGAGAAAGTGAAGGGAAGAAAAGAAAAGAATCTTTGTTATCAAGGCCAATCGTAGAGTGTCATGTATCACGGTCAAACACGTAGCCCAAGGAGGCCTTAACATGTAGTAATATATGGAGAGTAAAAAAAAGAAAAGGATAAAAAGGCATTTATGCCTTTAGAAAGTTTCGAACTCAAGACCTCAAACCAAACCCCAATGCAATGTTTATAAGCTTATCTGTTAGACCGTTGACCTGTATCTTATCTATATGTATAATTAAATTGTACATACCGATTAAGTTAGCTTGAGCTAGATTCAAATCTAAGCCTAGGTTAAATAGTCCTTTATTTAAATTAAAAATCTATTCTGTTTAAACTACCTAAAAAATTTTTATTATTTTCTAAATTTCCTATTTATTTTAAATTTTTTCTATTTTTTGTAACTTTTCAAAATTTTTATATATTTTTCTAAATTTTTCCATTTTTTCTAAATTTTTTATTTTTTTGTGCTTTTTCTTATTTTCTTATTTTTTTGTATTTTTTTTTTCTAAATCTCTTATTTTGGGGTTTTCTTTAATTTTCTATTTTTCCTAATTTAGGATCTTTTAACTTATTTTAAAAATAAAAAGGAGAGCAAAAATGAGATGCCTACAAGAAAGATGATTACTTTAATAATTAGAACAGATATGATGAAAGCGCAAGCTTAGCTGCGGGTTTTACTCTTGGTTATAAATATGAATAGCAACCTCAAGAGAAGACTTAGTAAGTTCTCTTTTCATCTTGTTGGAAAAAATTTTATTACGTAGAAAAATATTTTTTCTAATTATTCAAAAACAAAAAAAGTAAATGGTATGGTTTTCCTAAAAGTGGTGATCTAGCATTAAGGTTTTTCAAATTATGATTGAGTGAAATTATTTTCCTTAAAAAAATTTAAATTGGATAATCACGTACACTTGAATTCTTTTCACAACACGTAAAATTGACCAATAGACCAAAGGTTTTCTAAAAATCCAAACCAAACCAAACTACAATAGTCTGATTCCGATTTCAATTAGGGGATACGTAGGTACCTTCCAAACAACCGTAAAATACAGTAAAAAATATTTTCCCCCTAACCACTTTACTTTACTTGATCAAATTAGTTTTTTGTACTATAAGAGACTTCTCTATATTTTAATTTCTGTTTATTTGTAATGTATACTTTATGGAAGGAGGAAAGGAAAAAAAAAAGGGTCGAAGGTTCGGCAAGGAGAAAGGGAAAAAAATTATGGAAAGAAAAGAAAAGAAAAGAAAAAGAAAGAAAAAAAAAATAGTTCAAAGGCCTCGAACCAGCTTAGAAATGCTACCTTATGGGTTGGTCAAGGTTTACTGTGTTCACGGCCCTTGAATTGGCGATTCAAGGCCAGTTCGGCCTTGAACCTTAATCTACCCACAAGTGCCTGCTAAATATAAAAGATAAGGGAGTATTCATATGTGTTAAGTACCCTTTATAAATATACTCTTAGAAGAATGATGCTTAGCAAGTTGGTACTGAACCAAGTCTCCTATACTTCTGCTCTTTCTTTCTCTCTTAGTCTGTTTTTTTTTTTTCCCTTTACATCTATAAAATATCTAGCAAAGGACACATCTTTGGTGTGTGCCCCATACTAAGAAGTAATAGAGTTGTAACAATCCTACCATATAAATCACCTTAAGATAGAAGTTATCTTAAAAATTATTACCGTAGATCTGATTTACATAAGGTGTCCATAACAATTTCGCTTAAAAGCAAACAAATTAACATATTAATAAATATTTAACTTGTGTAAGTCTTTAAAACATATAATTATGGGGAAAATGTAAATAAATCTCCTAAACTTTGACTTACGTGCAAATTGACTTTTTAAACTTTGATAAATTGGTAAATAACTCTCATAAGTTGAGAATAACTCATTTAAACTTTAATTTTGATGTGTAAGTACTCCCTAAACTTATTGAATGTGCTTTAAGACCACCTAAACTTTGACCATAGTATAATTTTTTTAACTAAAAAAGGAAATGTTCTTTATCTTGCCAATTTATTAAAATTTAAGGGGTTAAATACTACATTTTTAAAGTTTAAGGGGTTAATCCATGCCTAAATAAAAGTTAACACAATTTAACTTACATAACTTTATAGTATAGTTAAATTAAATATGTACATATATTTAACTTAAAAGAATAAAAGATATACCTCTAAAAGCTTCATAAGTCCAATTGATCCTCGGTTCCTTTCGTCATACCTTATTTCCAGTAGCAACTAACCTAAGGTTAGCTATGGCATGGCATGCAGTCTACACTTACAAAAAAATCTATAGGAGTATAAACAACCAATTGCTTAGCAAGTAGGAATGGAGATATAAGAATATATAATAAGCAGAAAGAGGTTAATAAGTAGTTAATCAAATGTAATGCAACAACTAAATGCAATCACAACAACTAAATGCAATCACACGACGTTGTTTGGTTTATTGTAAAATTAGTGAAATTTCACCTACTCTTATTTAAGTTTGGGGATTTTCAGTGCGAATGCAATAGCTTACAACTCAACATAGGCTTATGTAATGGAGGCATCCTTTCTTCCACAACTATCTTCAAATCTTATTGCAACCTCCTCTCTTGTTACTTAGTTCGATAATAGGTAACGAAGGGATCATTTCAGTTATTATTTTTAAGGGGGTTCGTATTTGATCAGAGAATCTTAATTGTCCTGTAGTATATTGTAATGCATGTTAATTAAATCTTAAATCTAATATAGCTTAGTTTCGATTATGGGTGATCAATTAATTCATTATAGTTCACATATTATATTACAGCAAAACAAATCATGAGATAGGTTAATCAAGATCGAAGACACATAAGCATATGCATAATCAAGCTATTTACAAGCATAACCAAGCTACTTACAAGCTCCAAGTACTATGAAACAATATTCTAAGTAAGCTAACTAAAAATTTAAACCAAGCTCACTAGAAACCAAATATAAGCTTAAGCCTTAACTATACGAGATTTAACCAATCTCATTAGAAACTTGTTTGCCTCCTGGAGTAGCAAAGCTCTTATTATATCATAATTATCTCACCAAGATGATTTATTTTAATGATCAACTAAAATAGCAATATGCTCAATCATAAATTGTTATTTTAGTTGAAATTATGGATTGAGCACTATCAAGAAACCTAAACCATATTTCCAATTGCATTAAGAGATTAGGTTCATGAATCTTGTTAAACTTAAATATTTCTATGATGTGTTTTTCCTAAAAGCCAAGGTTATGTTGTTTGGGTTATCCAATTTCTTTTGAGTATCTTAAACTTAATCTACATAAAGATGTTGATCAAGCACTAATTACATAGACAACAAACACAATGGCTAAATATTTGGATACTCAAATATCAAGATCAATACGAGTCAATAAATCATAAATCCATCAAATTCGTCATTGCAAACATGATAAAAAATTATTAAGCATAATACCTCCTTAAACTAACTCATGTAACGTTTAAGTTGTAAAATGAAATTTACAAGATAAAGGGTTAGGGAACACCAAGTAGTTAATCTTTCAATGGAGTATTCAATCTTAAAATCTCGACGAATTCACAAAGATTGATGTACTTGAATCTCAAAGTCTCCTTAAATGTATACAAAAGTGTCAAGTGCTATAAAAAAGAAGCAATACATATATATAGCTATATGGTGTCTTTTATAAATGTTCCCTATTTGTTGCCTTTAAGAAAATAAATAAGCTTCCTAATGAAACAATTTTAGCCTCTTATCTCTCTTGCTTAGTTCTCCATTCTACATGTCGAGGTTTTGATCCCTAAATAATGTTAAGTATAGGCTATATTTTATATTTTACATATTGACATGTGTATACTACTCACATGTTTAGTAGGTATTGTTGAACTAATAGGCTTTTGTGTGTGATTTTGATGAGAACAAAACCATGCAAATTATGTTAAATTAATAATTGATTATGAACAAAACCATGCATAATATCTTTGTAATATAACTTGATTAGATTGAGTTTGAGATTCTTTAAAGAAGTAAAAGGGAATAGAACTATTTGTTGTATCTTAGTATGTGTTGTTCAACTGTTTTGGTGTAAATCGTCCAATTGGTTGTCCTTGATTAGTGGCAAGTGATGCACCGTATGGCTAGTTACCCTTGGATCATCCGATTAGTTGTCCTTAATCAGTGGCAGGTGATGGACTATGTGGCCAGTTGTCCTTAGATTGTCAGGTTGGTTGCTGCAGGTTAGTGAGCTATGTTGGACCATGCGATTGGTGACCTAAAGACTGTCCAAATGGTGACCTAAAGACCGTCCAAATGGTAACCTTATTTGAACAGACTGTTTAGCTGGTCTCACTCGAATCGTTCGGCTAGTCTATATAGAAAAGAGCCGTTACAGAGCATTAAATGAAGAGAGAAGTGGACTAACGGTTGGGTTTTCTTAAGAGACTATAAATATAAATTGTTAGGTAGTTGAAGGACAAGAAATAGAGCTAGAAATTTGCAATTATTCCTTTTGTTTACATGCCATTTGTCTTGTGTACTTAATTTGCTAAATCATTTAGTATAGTGCTAAGTGATTTATATTTGCAAGAACTTTGAGAGAATGCACTATACTTGAGATTGATTCTGTTTCGAGAGTAGCTATGATTGAGAATCTTATAAAATCAAGATTGGGTGAGTTGTGAGTGTGAAACTTTTATAATCAAGTTTGTGTATATGTAGCTCTTGAAGCTTGGATTGAGAAATGAATAAAATGGTGTGAAGTCCTCAGTTGGAGGCATTGTGCGTTTGTAGAGAGTAGGTAGCAGTCCGAACTCCACGTTAAATCCAAGCTTGATTTTCTCTATCCCTACCTCTTTTATTTTCCACACTTTTTATTGTTTTGTCACCATCTTGATTATACTTATTGTTGCTTTATTGTTTCAAGATTGCATTCATTTAGTTGCTTAAATCAAGAAATTGGCATAAAATTGAAATTTGGGCATTGAACTTAATTTATCCCCCTTCTTGAGTTCCTAGTGTTGTTTTTCAGGTATCAATTTGCATTTGTGTATATATATATTTATTTATACTCTTCTATATAGTTGAATAAGTTGATAGAATTCTCAACTAAATCTTTCTACACTCTTTGCATTCCCTCTTGTCTTTTCTTCTTTCTCAACCTTCTTTCTCAACTGTTACTCTTTGTTTTTCTAGTTTTCATTTATTACTTGCTATTTTGCATCTTTTTTGCTTAAACTTTCATGGTATCGAAGCATAGTCATGTAGAATTCTTTATTGGAAGATGTAATTTCGCCTTATTTTATTCATCACTTGGATAATCAAAACTCGATTTTCAATCACACTGATGCTTATGAGATTCAACTACAGCAGTTAGAGCAAATCCTTTCTATTGGCATTACTGTTTCAAAATAAAGTAGAATTTTTTGATGGATAAATCATTGCTTAGTTGAAAACTAATTCACTATATCCAATATGGAGTTATTGTAATGATTTGATTGCAGCGTATACTTTATGGTCGATTTTACTGTAGGTCACCTCTACTATGATTACAAGAACAATGCAAAAGATATTTGGGAGAAATCAAAGGTAAGGTTTTCTTAACCTGATGATAGTCGAGTCTATTGGTTATTTCATTTACTTAATACTATAGTTCAAGGCAGTTAATTTGTGGATGATTACTTTGCTGAATTAAATATTATTTGGGAAGAATTGAGACATTTTAGGCCATCCCTCATTGTTGCTATGGTGAATGTAATCAAGGATGTTTTGACAAGTTTATTAAAATGGCTTAAGAGGACTATGTCTTGAAGTTTTTGAATGTATTGGACGAGAGCCTTTCTACTTTGAGATCACAAATTCTGCTATTAAAGCATTTCCTTACTCTAGATGACCCTTATAATTTGGTGATTAGAGATGAATTTCAAAGATTTAATAGACTTGAAGATTTAGTAATTTTTCAAGTTTTAGCAATAGCTAGATTAATTGATCAAAGTAAAGGATGCAAAATGAATTAATGTGTGGCTATTATTATAAGAAAGGGCATTCAAAAGAAAAATTCTATAAGCTAATTGGTTTTCCATCATATTTTAAGATTACCAAACTGAGGAATCCTAGTGCAAATTGTGTTGCTCTTAACAATTTTTTTGACAGAGTGTAGACATCAAATAATTGTTGAAATTAGAATTGTAATGTTAGACGTTAGAATGTTGAACTTATTGCACCTCATAATTGTGTAAGCTTAAGCAATAGTCTGAGTGTTAGTTTAACAAAAGATCAAGTGCTTCATCTTTTGAGTTTGCTAAATGTTTCAGAGATTTCAAGATTGAATTTTACCTCTTTAGCTAATCTTTCTACTATCTGTGATGTGCCTTTGTGGTTATACATATGGAGAAACACTACAATAGAAGGAGTCGAAAGAAAATAAAAAAAGATTAACAAATCCAGCAGCTACCAATTGGATATGATGCATCAATCAATCTTGTTCGGCCTATAATTTGTTGGATGTGACTCACCAATCCAAATATAGGGTTACTTGCTGCTATTCCTTATTAAAGAGAATAGATAAGAGCTAAAAAGTGAGAATATTAGGGTTACTTAAAGGAATATTTATAATAATTTGATAATGTGATGGGGTCTTGTCAGTATACAAGCACATATGGAAGAGAAAAAAAGGGAAATTTATCATACCCCAAACTTGAGGAGTTGGAACTGTTTTGCTGTGTAAACTAACTTGGACTAGAAGCTATCCCCTTATCTGTTAACATAGGTATAATCTACATAAGGTGAACGGTGACTTAATCGGCTTTGAAGTAGTCAAATGAGCATCTGTAGTATATAAAACTTGTGGAATAATACTTTACAAAATACATTTTTTTCATATGTGTAGATAGATCAATTCGTATACATAACCTTATATATATAGAAAGTTACATATTTACATAAGAAATTGTACATCTCTACATGAGAACTATATTACATATATAGACATAATAGTGAGCTAATGAAGACTATAAGGCCTTTTAGGAAGACCTTATAATCCTCCTACAAAAGAAAAACAAAAGTATCATGAGCTTTGATCTATTCATTAGACTTCATCACTTTACTTCCTAACCTATTGGAACTAACTTGTGAATAACTGTATTGAGGCATCTTTTAATACTACTTTGTTGTAAACATTTTATTTTTGCTATTCTTATTATTCTTTTTTATTGGGCCAAGTTAAAAAAAAAAATAATAATAAAAATTAAAAAATGAAAAAAAAAACGAAAATTAAGAGAAAAATAAAAAATATAAAGTATCAAGTCGAGTTGAGTCATTTAGGGTCGGATCTGACAATGGTTGAAGATGTACATTTAATTTAATAAATTTCGAGTATTAAATAGTTGGGCTTCATTAAAATAATTTTTAGTCCAATCCAATATAAAACGAATTTATATTTAATTTATATTGCGCTAAATAGACTTAAGATTTATTAAATGGGTTAGTATGTATATTGGGCTAAATTAAGTTGAACCAAATCAGGCTTAAGATAAAAAGCCCAAATAATTGTAGGGTTTCTAGAACCTGGATTAAATTTTCAATAAATCTAATAAATTTAAATCGAGTGTTATTGTATCGTATCTTCGATTTGTTAAGGTTATATCTTCATCCAAAAAGATTCAAGTTAATGGCCTATAAATAGTGGATAATAGGGGCTCAAAAGGACATTTTTCATAATTCGCATTATATACATGTCTCGTAATCTCCACACAATTCCTCATTATCACGCAGCTATATATATACAATTCCTCACCATCATTCAGCCATATACACACAATTTCTCATTGTCACTCACATCCCTTCACTGTCCTCACTTCACATAATCATACACACCTAACTAGCCATACATGCACTGATCCATATTGTCTACGCATTGATACACTCCATAGTTTACGGCTACACTTCACAACACACTCAATACATAAATTCACTCCCTGTTGATGTGTCCACTGCACATACAAATTCATGTTGTATGATTGAACATAGTATACACAAATTCACGTTGCACGACCAGAACACTCCACACATTATCTACATTACACGAATGAATACTCATAAACTCACATACGTATGCTGCATGAGCACTTCACCGATTAGATCATTATCTACATCAGAACGCCGCTGCAGTCCATTCGTATGTGTGCTAACTTTTTTTTTCAGTGCAGATTTTTTTAATAAATTTTAATGGACTATAGGTCAATGTAGTTTTGCAATTTTTAAATAAATCATAACTTTTATAAATTTCATTGTTTTTTTAGTTAAATTGCATTTTTTAGAAAAAGTTGCATATTTTTCCTTCAACATTCATATTTTCAAAGAAAATATGTATCTAAATGACATTTTAGTATATCTTGCATTTGGAATTTATAAAAAATTCATTTTTGACATGTAGTGGTTTTTAAAAAAATAAAAATCTTGATTGGATATTTCAAAAGATTTAGTTAATTGGTTTTTTTTTTTTTAAATAGATATGTGAAGTTAGATCTTTTTAGGTTTTTTTTTTTAAATAATAATTTGATAACTAAAATAAATCTAGCTCGATTTCTTTTAAAAAAAGATTTACCTACTAAATCTTTTCTAAAAAAAAAAATAGAACTACGATTGATTTGATCTTGATTAGTGGGTACGTAGACACCTTTAAGGTAACCATATAAAAAAATATACAACTTTTTTTTTATTTTATTAGAAAATTCGTAATAAAAAATATTAAAATTTTATCTTAGCTACATTTTTGCATATCTGTACATATTTTAGCATTGCTAGAAAAATTATAAAAAATAAAAGCTCATTAGTTTTTTTTTTTATATAGTGACTTAATCTTAATAGATTAGCTCCCGAGTTTAGATTTTTTGGTTTAATTTTCTAAAAAATAATTTTTTAAATATTTGCAAACTAGTAGCTAAATTAAGGTTTTCCCACCCGAAAACTCTAATTTTATTTTTTATTAGTTTAATTGGTTTGCAACTCTATTATTTTTTAAAAAAAATTTAAACATTTAGAAAAAAATATTTCCTTAATTTTATATTAAGTAACATATATTAAGTAGGCTGAACTTAGTGTAAATTAGACTAAGGAAAACAGAAATAGGGCTCGATATTTGTACTTACAAAATAATCTATCGGGATGGGAGTTTAAGTAGCTTAGTAAGAAGGGATAGAGGCATAAGAATACATTACAAGCATAGTTGTTCAATCATTAATTAAATGTAAATGTAATAGACAAATGATATAACATCCTATAATGTTTAACCGATTCATTATGAAGTCAAAGTAATTTTGTCCACTCTAACCTGGATTTCGAGGAATTTTAATGCGACACTATCAAATTAAATCTGAGACTTATGTAATGGAGACCTTTCTCCTCCTTAGACGACATTTGAACCACGGTTCTCAAACTTGTTGCGACTCTCTCTCCTATCACTTAATTCAATTAAGGGTAGGAAAAAAACCATTTTGCTATCTTAATTAAAGTGTCAGTATTTGGTTTGACAACTTAATTGTCACTCCTATTAGGCTATCATGAATGTCAAGTTAGGTCTTTAATAAATTCATGATTATCCCGGATTATTAGGTGAGCAATCAAGTTTATATACTCAAGACATGATATATATATATATATAAAGTAGAAAATAACACTTCGAGTTTAACTCTCAATCTTCAATTAGTATCACAGACACACACACAGTATACACATAAGCAATATAACTATAACCACAAATAAGTATCGTACTTCTACAAGTATCTTAATATGATATTTCAATATGCCAAAAAGCATTGATTCCAACTTACTGCACTTTTTGACAGCTTCAATTATCCCTAAAAATACACAATAGATTAGTTTTCAAGCCTTAATTCCTTAGTCATTAGTTTGTTTATATATTTTTGGTTATTTAGTCATAAATTTCATAAGTTATTTTGCCTTTAAAATCATAATTTCTTGACCAATTAATGATTTCTACAAATTACCCTAATCAATCAAATCCTTTGAGCTATCATCTGAATGGATTTATAGTGGTCTTCTTTAGTCTAAATCCTTTGAGCTATTCTCTGAGTAATTTTATAATAGTTTTCTTTAGTTAAAAAATCCTTTGATTTTGGTTTTAAGTAGTTTATAGTAATTTTCTTTAGTCTAAAAATCTTTTGAGTTTCTATTTGAGCTATACCGGGGTTATTTATTATACTGATTTTATCTTTTGAAACATCATCTGAACTTCTCTAAGTTAAACCCCCTATTCGATAATCCTTTGAGCTATCCTCTAACTCGATTATTTACAGAAATTTTAATAAAATTCCCTCTGATTAATTCGCTACTTCCTTGTTTTTACCTTTTATTCATCATTTTTGCTTTTGACCTACTCTCCAAGCATCAATTTAGTGTAAAATTCATCATCAGAATCATTTGAGTTATCGTCTACTCTTACCTAATGTTCTAAATTTAGCTAATTTACTAACTTTCCTTTTAAGTTACAATTGTAGATTTAAGTTGAAATTATTAAATAACACTTTAACCAACCTTCCTTAGTTTCATTATTTCTTAATTCTTTATTCATTACATTACAATTCATCAATGGTTTCAAATTTAATAAAATAGTCAAATACCAATTTACTATTTAAGGCCAGCCACTAACTTCCCATAACTTCTCACTGTATCAATCAATCCAATCACTCTATAACAATATCCATACTCCAAATATGATTCAAACTCAGTATTGAAGTAAAATTATGTAAGAAAATATATTAATTGTTATCAAATACACCATTTTAAGCATCATTTTAGGCTAAAAAATCAAATACAAATATGAAAACTAGTATTACAAAAAACTTTAACACATCAATCTAGTATTAACTTAGAATAGTTTGTAGAAAAAATTTGAGATAGAAACTATGTCGTTTCCTTAATTTATTTCAACTTTGAAAATCATCCGATTTCTTTATTTCTTAAAGATGTATATATTAACTACTAAATTTATACTAATTGATATTTTTTCTAGATTCTATATACGAAAATATGTAAGAATAATTATTTCATAATTTTCTAAAAACTTTTGGTGTTTTTAGTAATTTTAACAAAATTGAGTAAAATTTGGACCTCATTGGAAAATCCAACTCTGGCCACCAAAAACTCCTCCCATACTATTGGCACCTTTATTCGTCGGCTATTCCTTGTGGTGAGGTAGTCGGTTAGCATCTAGCTCCGCCTTATACTAATGAACTAATGGATCACTTAACCTGTACATTGATTTTTCTATTTTTCCCTAATTTTCTTCTTTGATTATTCTAACTTACTTTGATTTTTCATAACTCAATACTTGCATGTTTAATGTGTTGGAGAGGTTTTTTGGATTTTTCTTAACTGATCAAGTGTTGAATTGTAATTCTTTCTCTCTCTTCTTGAAATTTCCTTTAAATACTACACTCTATTTGCATGTTCTCCTTTCTTAATTCCTAAACACTTGTCATGGCAATTCCATAGTCCCTAAAATCCAATTCCCAGCTACCTATGAATTTTTTTTATAATTTTTTAATGATTTCTTTATTAATTTCTTAAGTATTTTAGCCTAAAATGCAAATATTAGGGTATTTGAACTAAATATAGCTATATGTACATACTTAAAAATTACATACGACACTTACTTATATATTATATATGTTATTTTTTGTCTCATATACATTTTATTATATATATAACTTATCTTTAAAAATTGACAAACTAATGGAACTTATTTTATGCTATTACAATGAATAATATGCAATATAATTAAATTGTACTATTTTAGTTATATTATTATTATTTTATTATATTTTTAATATTCGAGTCTACAGGATCTCCTCGTCTAATGTCTCAAGCCTATTCGTAATTTTTTAGGTTAATCGGGTTAGTTTCACCGATACTCTAAATTTACCTGTTTAATTCTTATTTACTGAATACAAGGCTCACATAATTCACAAATTGGAATACATAAATATACTAAAAAGGGTAAAAAGAACAAAGAATATTTTATATAGAGGGTAAGGGAATCCTTTTGGAATGTTGTACTAGAAAACACTTGTTGCATGGTGATTGATAGTTTAGAGTATGATACAATTTGGACAAAGTGAAGAAAAGAGTATGCGATTAAAGCCAGCCTAATCTAGTTCAGGTCTAAGCTCGGTCATTCAAGGATGTCTAGATCTTCCTTCAAGTTGGATATCTTGTAACTTGGCTTAGACAAGGATTAGATGTTAGTCCACTTGAATAGAAGTTTGAGGTTGTTTTACTCGAGTACTGTCTGGGTATTGGTAAGAGCTTGTTGATGGTTGTTCGATAGGTCGGCCTATATGCTTGATAGTTTTGGAAACTGTGTTGGTATACATGGGAGATCGATGCTTGGGTCGGCAATAGTGTGAAAAATGGAGATCGGAATAAGAATCTTTATCTTGGAGAGAGCTTTAAGCTAATATTCTTTCCGTGAATCCTTAAGTCCTCTAGCTTTGCTGTATGTAATTGGATCGAGGAGTTGATTCCTATTAATCTGTCAAATCGCTTTTTTTTTCTAGGTCCTTCTACTTATAGTTCTTTGTTTGATGTAGTGAATGTTAATCATGCGATAAGTAACATTTCAGTATTTACATACAATACTTCTTTTTCTAGTTTAATCACACCTCGAATACTTAATTCGCAACAACTAATCATGTGATTAGTTTGCTTAGTTTCTTTAATTCATACATATTAGTTCATGATTGTTTTGTTGAGTTACTTAATAATAAATACATTCAAGCCACACATGAAGGGTCTATTATTCTCTCTCCTAATTTAGTTCTTCAAGATGTTTTCTCTATTACATTTTTCAAGTTTAATCTTATTTTAGAGTCTAAACTTTTTCTAGTAACAAATATATTCTATCTTTCTCTAAATATGACGCTTGCATCTGGACTCTTTAACTTAGAAAATGATTGATCAAGCTGAACTTAAGCTTAGGTTGTTCTTTCTGGAGTAGATTGCTGCTTCATTGTCCTCTAAAGTTGTCAATATTCCATCTTGTAAATCTTATGAAACTTCTTTTGTTTCTCATTTATTTAATTTGTTACCCAATACTTTTGATGTTTTGCACAATAGGTTTAATCGTCCCTCTCTTGAGTGAATGTAAGACATTTATAAGATTGATAGTTTTATTCTTTGTAGAATGAACTTTGATTGTTACATTTGTCCTCTAGCAAAATAACATTGTTCTTCATTTCCTTTACATACTAAGAGTACAACTTATGCTTCTGATTTGGTTTATATTGATATTTAGGGTCCTATGCCACTCTCATTTTGGGAGGTAAAAAATTCTTTCTTACTACAATTGATGATTTCACGAGAGTTACGTGGTTATATTTTATGAGATTGAAACATGATGTGTCTTTCATCATTCCTACTTTCTATAACATAGTTGTTACTCAATTTAACCAAGAAATCAAAATGATTACAATTGATGATGGTCATGAATTCTCTCTTGTTGATTTCTATTCTTGTGTAGAAATACCATAACAAAATGGAAGAGTTGAGAGAAAATATCAACATTTACTTTCTATAGCACAAACTCTTTGTTTTCAATCTTCATTGCCCTTATTTTTTAGAGAGATGCTATACTTGTTGCCACTTGTTTGATAAATAGAACTCTTAACTCTTGTTTTTGAGGGAAAGACACCTTATCAAATGCTTCTTCATCAAGGCCTTCCTATACACAACCCATAGTCTTTTGATTGTTTATGTTTTGCTTCTACTCTCAAAAGATACCATATCATATTAGATGTTCATGCTCATCTTTGCATTGTCATTGGTTATCCTCTTGGAATTAAAGGCTACAAGTTGTATGATTTAGTTTATAAAAAATATATTGTTTCTAGAGATGTTTCTTTTGTTGAGCATGTATTCCCATTTCATGTTGCTTCTATTCATGATTACTTTTGTTCAATCTTTAATATCTTTACTTGTTAAAGAATCTTCTTCCTTCATGGATCATGTTTTTTCTTAATATGTTTTTGATCATACACAATCCAACTAACGTGTTACTGATGTTTCATTTTCTGTTGTTCATGAAATTGCTGAAATTCCTAATGTTTCTCTTGCTAATGTATTTGATAATTTGCTTTACTTTATCTTAAATAGCGTCCCTTCTCTACTACATTATATTGAAGTAATAGATCTATTTGTATGTCTTCATATTGACAAGATTATCATCATAAGGTTGCATTTGCTTTGACCAATCACTTTAACGTGACTAGTTTTGCTGATATAACTTATATTTCTTATCCAATACAAGATGCCTTGTCATATAAATCATTGTCTTCTTCTTTTTGTGCTTTTATCACTCACCTTTCTACGCATTATAAACCTTCATCATTTGATTAAGCAATATCTTTTGAGCCATGGTGCAAAGCAATGGATGAATAGTTTGAGGCTTTATAAACTATTACCATATATGGTTTATTGTTCATTTGCCATCAAGAAAACACATTATTTTTTTAAGTGTATGTATAAGGTTAATACTAAAGCTGGTGTTAACATAGATTGATACAAAATTAGGTTAGTAGTTAAGGGTTATGATAAAAAGAAGGTTTTGATTATAATGAAACCTTTAGTCTTATGATTAAAAATATTATGGTGTGTCTTTTCTTTTGTTTTGTTGCTGTATGCATTTGCCATATGCATAAGATGGATGTTCAAAATACATTTTTCAATATTAATATACATGAGGATGTATATATGGATACTTCACCTAGTCTGGAGATTAAGGGGGAGTATTCTGATATTAGTTGTCTTGTTTGAAAACTAAATAAGTCCTCGTATGGACTTAAGCAAGCATCGCGATAATGGAATGCTAAACTTACTTCTTATTTGTTGATGCATGCATTTAAGCAAACATGTTATGTTTATTCACTTTTTACAAAAGGGGTTAGTGATGATCTTCTTATTATGTTATTGTATGGTGGATGATTTGTCAATTGGCATAAATGCCTTAATCTTATTCAAGATTTTAAATGTTTCCTTGGTGTTGTCAGACCCAGATTAACCCTATTGATCAAACCCAGTTAGACTTAACCTCTCCACAAAGTTGGTTTGAGTCACTTATTTGACCTTCATTGATAACGATACTAGCTTGACTAGTTGACCTAATTGGTTTAACTCGGTTCCTATAAGAATCTATTGAGTTTTTTTTTTTGGGTCAAAATACATTATTTTCTACTCTATTTCTTGAAAATACACTAGTTTACTTAAAAAATAAATATAGATTAAGGAAAAAACAAAAAATAGCTCTAAAAAGCTCATAACTTTTAATTTTTAAGGAAATAGGTAATTTTTATTGTTTTATGTTATAAATATAAATTATATTATAATATTTTTATTGAATTTAGTTCGATCCTAGTTGACCCTTTCGACCTTTAGGCCCTCTCATTCCCATCTCAACCTTTTGGTTCAAGTTTGACAACATTATGTTTCCTTAACAATAAATTCAAGGTCAAGGACTTAGGGATTTTGAAATATTTGATTGATTTGGAGTTAACATGTCCTTCAATTGGTTTGATTCTTTCTCAAAGAAAATTTTCCTTAGATCTTATATTATAGATTGGTTTTCTTTCTTCTAAGCCATCAGCTACACTTAAAACGGTGAGTTATAAGCTTTCACTTGTTGATTCAAGAAAATGTGTAGATACTACTAAATATAGATAGATTGTTGGTAAACTATTGTATTTGTCTATTACACATCTTGACATAGCATGTGTGGTTCATGTCTTAATCATGGAAAAACTAAGACAAACACATCAGAATGCTTTAGATAAAGTGTTGAGATATTTTAAACACAATTCAAGACAAAGTTTGTTCTTTTCTATTAATAAATGATCTAACTATGTGGGTCTATAGTGATAGTGATTGGAGTGGTTAATCTACCACTAGTTTTGTTGTCTTTCTTGGAGATTCTCTTATTAGTTGGAAATGAAAGAAGCAGAATACTATGTCTAAGAGCTTGGCTGAATCGGAGTGTTGTGCACTTGCTAACTCATGAAGTAATGTGGATTTTATCTTTGTTAAAAGAATTTCAAGTGGGTTGTTTACACCTTTTCATCCATTTTGCGATAATCATGAGCTTTACATATCGCTAAAAATCCGGTTTCCCATGAGCACACTAAACATTTGGAGATGAACCTTCATTTTGTTAGAGACAAAGTGACAGATGGTGTTGTCTTGCCCATTTATGCTCATTTTGCTTAGAGACATTTTCACTAAGGGACTTCATGCTGATCATTTTCAATTCTCGTTAGGCAAAATGAGAGCACTTAATACATACTTTCCATCTTAACGGGGGTGTTAGGTATAGGCTATATTTTGTACTCTTGATACGTTTATACTACCCACGTGTTTAGCAAATATTAGTTTGCATCCGTACATATATTTATGCTCCTTTGTACAGTTGAACTAAGTCAACAGAACTCACAAAAAAATCTTTCTACACTTTTCCCATTCCCTCTTCTCTCTTCTTCTCTCTCGACTTTCCTTGTCAACAGGCACTCTGTCTCCTGTTTTTCATCTCTTGCTATTTTACATCATTTTTGCTTAAACTTTCAAATAAGAAAATGAAGTTTCAGCTCCTCTCTTGTCCCCACACCTGGCGATTGGAAATATAAATGGAGGGTCGCGTGTTGTGTGTTGTGTGTTTTTCTGCAATGAAGCTCTCCCATGATGCCCTCATCGTTCCCAATAAAATTACGGGGACAAATGCGGCCTCCAGTTCCTAATGCTCTCATGCCTGTCGACTTAAAATTCTGATGGATGGCCCTGTGATTGTTTGCTACCCAACGAAATCGACAAAGCAAGATTTGGTCTCTCCTTTGCTTAACACATGTGAGACCTCTAAATAATCATTAAATGGGGCTCTGTTTTTGTTTTCAGTAGCGGCCCAGCCCAAGTGAAGTGTGTAATCTCTCTCTCTTGAATGTGGTGAAAAGTTTTAATAGTATTAAATATATATTAGTAAAATTTTAATAAGTAAAAATATAAATTTTAGTTTTTATCATCGGTAGTATCTAAATATCATGACTAATTACCAACAATTCATCCAGTTTCTAAACTTTTTTAGTTCCCAGCCGGCAGCTCTCAATTCCACATGTGGGCTTCCACTTGGTTTGAACAATGAAATCATGGCCTTGAAGTTGTTAAGTCAATGGCGTGGATGTGGTTCCTGTTCTGTTTCTATTTGGAGCTGCAATTTATCATCATAACGCACCTTCTCGTGTCATTCAACTGGAGGCCCCGTTTGTTAGTGCAAAATATTTTTTTTTTCGAAAATATCTTTTTGAAAATGACATATTTTACATATGTTTGTTTATTTTTATAAAAGTATATTGAAAAAACGTTTTTTAGTGTTTCACTCATAAATATTATGTAACCTATAGTTGTACCTTAGTGAATCAATATCAGCATATTACTATAAATAAAAAATGTCAAATATACTATCTAAAAGTAAAAACCGTTATATTTGTGATTTGTAATATGCATTGTTACAACTTCTTTAATTGATTTTTTTAATTTTTAAAATTAGTTTTTAGTGTTTTTTTTAATGACCTTTAAATTATTTTCATGTTTAAAATATAAATAATAGACGAATTACAATAAATAAATAAATAAATATCATTATTCTATAGTAAGAACGCTTGAGGAGACTTATTCAGCGAATAATATTATGTCTTGAAAAGAATAAACCATTTTCTTAGAAAGGATTGAGTTTTTTGCTTGGTGAAAGAGGATTCTTTTTCGAAAGGAGGATTTCTTTTTAACATATCAAATAAGAAGAATAAAAAAAATGTTTTTGAAAAGATATATTTCTTGAAACAAACGATACCTGTTTGGTGTCTTGGTCTCTCTTTGTCCAAAACTTGCAGCTCCTCGGTTCAATGAAAATGGGAAAACAATGCTGGTCAAATACTGCCCTTGTTTTAGAAAAAGGAAAAAAAAAAATGAAAATGAAAACACTGGATCCTTTATAGTATGCTATCAAACGCGTGTTTTTAGAACATGATTAAATGACTAATCAATTTCCTGCAAAAGCTCATAGGCGGAAGTGGCATATAATTAAGACAAAAGCCAGGTGAATTCATACAAACTATTCGAATCTTATTTTGATTCTTCACTAAATTTTTACACAATCGGTAGAGGGTTAAAGCTAATTCATGGGTTTCAAGCTCAATAACCAAATGGAATTAAATTTTTGGGCTAAGGTGATAAGGCTTGAAGAGTTAAGCCTATGAAATTCGGCATGATCAACGGAGACTTGGTTAACGGAGACTTGGCATTGTGAGTTTAAAGTAAGACCTATTAAATCGGTTCACCTGATCTAACCTTTTTTGTTTGATTCACATTAAAAAATAATAAAATTTTTATTTGGACCTAAACTCATAAAAAAAGTTTACTTAATACCTATTTATATAAAGCTTTAATCATAGCTATTGATTAACATAATGATCCAATGAATCTAGTCAATCTCTATTTCCTATAAATACCCCATTTACTTCCTTATTTGGATAAGAGGTAAATTTCCACTAACGTCGTTCTTTTGCTGGAATTCTATCTTAACGATCAAATACTCAAACATATTAAAAATATTACCTTATTTTTCATCTATTATAGAGTTTAATGTCATCGCACTCCTTTACTTGTTACTTAACATATTAAAGTCTACTAAGACTGTTTACTTTTTCTCCCTATCCTACCTTACTTGATTATCCTATATGTGTAAGTTAAATTATTTCCTTAATTGCATGTAGCGTAACCTATTACGCAGTATGTACACGACCTCTTTCAGTTTGAACCCATACATAATTTATCTAAGAACATCCATATTATAAATTTTTGAGTTAAATTCATAAAAAAATGCAAATACATCTATGAATATGCTATTTAAGTAGGAAAAAAATATGTAATTTTGCACAATCATCATTTATCACTCTATTATCTCCTTACTTCGATCTCAAATGAAGTCACCAAAATATAGATCTAGAGATTCATTTGTTGGTGGTACGTTCATACATTGTAGACTTTTGACGTTATGTAAATGTGGAGGAGTAACATGAAGATAATATATGAAAACGATGTAGATAGAATGACAAGGGAAAAAAATGAACAAGTTCTTGAATGTGATTGATAAGGGAGAATAAGACATCAATTGTATAGTTCTTGAGTAGTTGAACAACTTATTCTTTATATGAGTAGTTACTTCATCTTTGAGAATAGAGTTCCAATATTAGAATACTATTTCTTTAATGTTTCAATTACTGTAAACGAGAAAGAGTTTTTAAGTATTTATTGAATTTAACAGATAATAACGTCCACCCAATTATATTAACAATAAATGATTGAGATAAGTCCTCCTCATGATAGGTTTGTCATTAGGCTTGTAAGATCTACATTGATGGAGAGCTGCTCTTAATACATAAGTTTACATGAGAAAAGTTAATAACAGATATACTAGCTTGAGGATGGATATTCCACGCTCTTATCTCAATTCCTTCTAAATCATCTTAAGACACGAACATAACTCTCTAATATATATCATTAGCTCAAGGAGTTAAGTCCAAATTGCTCCTAGGCTTAAGTCTTGCAAATCCATAAGCAAAATATGAGGGGATGTATTTATAATTTAGGGGAAAAGAAAGAAAAAAGAAAAGAAAAAAAAGAAAAGAGTAGATAAGCTCCATGCCAATGTATATCATGCATGATTGTGGGTATGTGACTTGTTAATGTTAGAACGGCATTAAAAAAATTGCACTAAAATTTATTACGCTATTCAATTATTTAACATTTTTTCTGTTTTTCCGGACGTAAAGTGCCACACACTTGGTAATTCTTCTAAATCCACCATGTGATAAATACGGTTTCTCAAAGATCCAATTGCATTGGTAACCCTAAAGATAAGGAATATTTTCGATCTATAGAAATTATCAAGCCGTTGCCAAGTTATATGAAAAATCTTTTTGTGATGTCATTGTAAACCTCGATTTTCTAGACAATCAAGAATTTTTCTATGAAACACATGCATCACCTGCTTTAGCCATTTTTCAAGTAAAAATGAAAATAAAGTAGGTTCCATCGTTTTATTTTTCTCACATAATCAATACCATGGTGAATCCATTCTATTTAATAAAAATTAGTAGACGTCATATCCGTTTTATAAATGTATAAAAAAATATTAGAGAATTATATAAATAACATATGTGGCTATTTCGAAATAAAGAGAATATAATTTTCTGTACAAAGCCGTTATTAAACAATAGCAGAGTACATATAATCACTTAAACATGATAAAACGACTTTTTGATTCCACTTGCTGTAGTTATTTCTTTGTTTTTTTTTTTTTAATTATTTGAATAATACGCTTCATAAATTACAGGAGAGAACAAAACGAAATTATACGAACTCTCAGCACCAACTTTAACTCGGATTTTGCGAAATATCTTATCATTCCCTTTGTTTTTTCTTTTTTCTTTTTCCCAATCTTTTTGGTATCTTTTTTTCATATCTATTCAAACCTTATATTTACCAAGAATAAGATATAAAAAAATAAAAATATAATTACATATATACCTCTCTTATATATAGTTAGGTATCTAATAAATCTTTATAAAGTTAAATTTATCTATTTTCACCTTATTCATCTTTACAAAAATGCCTATTGAAATATCTTTTTCTAAGGTATCAAATATTATTTTTAAATATTTTTCTTTTAAAAGCACATGAATTTTCATTTTTCAATTCTCATGCTTTATCATCTCTTTTATCACAATTATAAAATGAAAATAGGATAAGATATAAATAAGAAAGTTTTTTAAATATTAGATTTCAAATAAATGTAGACTAGATATAAAACATATATAGATAAAACATAAATAAGATAGGGATAGAAAAAAGATAATCTAAACAGGTTATCAAGGGCTATTTTAGTGAATATAATTGATTTGATTTGATATCTTGAATTGGTTTGTCAATCTAACGATAGGGCTTAAGGAGCTAGTCTTAGTTATGGCTTAAGGAGCTAAGCTTAAGGAGGAGCTAAGCCTACTTAGGGATGTCTTGAGGAGATCTGACTTAGCATGGTTGCAAAGCCTTCTTAGTTATCTTGCATGCAAATATAAGCCTTCGGATGGGCCCTTCATCTTCATCAGCCTTAATAAGCTTAGCCAGGCCATCAGCTATTAAAAGCCTAAGGGAGTTATGAGAGAATTAAGAGGACTCCATCTCGTTCATTAATCTTCAAAGGTGATCTAGCAATGTGATTAATGGCTTATCTCATAATATGTCAATCTTTCGATTTATTTAATGGCCAAGATCCTCCTCCTTCTTAGGATCATTTATAGTATTGTAAAGTTTCTGAACAATGGTAGCACTCTGCTGAAAACACTTTAAGAAGAATGAAGATAGCTAAATTAAGCAAGGATGAACATAGAATGGGAAAAAATGCTCGATTCAATTTGCCGTTATACGCATACGGTTAAGAATTAAGCTTACCTATTTTCCTTCATAAGCTTCTCTCTAATGACAACCTTCTACTTATCATCTATTATGCGTGTCTCCAGGTCATCTATTATGCAACTCATATATGACTGACCATCTATAACAACCCTACCTCATATTCTTTTGGGAACTATAGGAAGAGAAGTACTTATCGATATTGCACCTACATGCAGGAAAGTTGGATAAGGAAGCTTTGAGGAGTAAGAAACCCATTTTGACATTATCGAGCAGATCCAAGTGATTGAGGAGAACATCATACGAATAAGATAATGCTCTCATGAATGTTTTGCTGATGGTGCTTACCATGCAATGGAACGCCCATGTTCTCAACAAATTTTGAGCAATTTCATGCAATTCTTCTTAGTATGGCTACTACTGTTGCTAGTGCATAACCAAAAATAGTTTTGTCAGTGCCAAGATTACAAGCTTTTAGATTCAAGCCAATTGCTACCCATTACGGGCGCTTAGCATGATTAAGTCAACCGAGCCCTTGCTAAAGACAAAGAGAAACAACAAAAAGATTCCAAACCCTCCATATAGTCAAAGAGTTGAAAACTTTAGAATTGATATAAAATGAAATGCTATATGTCCTTACACAAATGGTTGCAAATCTATAGTATGAAAAGTTCTTTGGGGGCTCAAGAAGAAGAGAGATTAACATTTGTTAGGCATCTCATTAGTTTATTTTTAAAAAAATATTTGGATTATTTGATTAACACTTGTTTAGTTAGCATGTTCTTTTTCTTTTTTGTAAGCAAAATTATTTCATAATTGGCCTTTCTTCTAGTGATGGTGTTTATGGTCAACTCTATTAGGAGCGCTATTAATGTGTTCATTTTGTTTAAATGCCAATCTTGTTTTTATGTAATGTATGAATCTTTTTCTATATACTTCCACCTAGAGGCATGTAAGTAGATTTTGGCTCGCAGGTTAGCCCATTCAACCAGCTTTTTAACGGATCGAGGCTTTTTTGCTTTTTTAAAAAATAAGCCAAATGAATATGACTCGTTTAATTTGTGAACTAAAATGGGCTGGTTTGATTCAACCCCTTTAATAAATTTATATCTTTAATCCATAAGCTAGTTTATTTAACTCACTTTTTAAACGGGTTAGAATCGAGATTTTTTAACTTATTTAATAAGCGGGTTAAATGAACCTCACTCGTTTAACCGATGGATTGGATTGAATTAGTCGATTTAACCCACTTGTATATCTCTACTTCCATCTTAAATCTAGGGTTAGCATGGTTTCATAGAAACACCTGTGTATCACCTTGGCATTAGCATTGCATTGAATGTTTTGGTAGGAAGGTTGGGATAGAGAAAGATGGTGGTTGGATGGTAAGGATCAGCATGATGACCACTGATTTTCAAAATGTATGGGTAAAGCAATTGTTGAAGTTATTAGATTTGGTTCAACTAACCTGATAGGCTAATGAAAAGGTTTACCAAATTGGCGTATAAGATGGCATAAAGCTAAGTTAATAAGGTCAAAAGCTAATACCATTCAATGTGAAAAGTTAAGACATATAGGAAGTTTCTTTTACCTTAAAACGTGGAACGAGAAAAAGGAAGCATGAAAGACATCACAAAAGAAGGATAAAAAGCAACTCAAAAGTCTTTAGTTTCAGAAGCAGTGCGAGTCAAGAAACCAAAGGCAATTCGTTGAACAGCGTGTTGAGCCATCAGGATTGGAAATAGTCATCAGGTCAATGTAGCTAAATGACTTTTGCAGCAACATTCGTGAAAATGTATGATTGTGTCCCGAAACCACATGCAACGTTGTTTTCGATAAAAATTTCCCCTATGCCCTAGTCAAAAGTATTAATGATGTCTCTTACCTATCAAAAAGAGCTATAAAAGATATATGGGGATTAATTTGTATATTTGGATTTGCGATATTATATGAAAATATTTATGGGTTAAAAGAGTACAAATTAGAAGTAATATAGTAAATTTAATAGATAAAAGTTTAATTATGTATGACATTCATTAACTTCAATAGATATAAAATTAAAACAAAGTTCTAAACTTTATATAGTAATTATAATATAGTTCGAAATACATAATTTAGAGATCACATAATATCCATACAAGAAAATTTTTCCTTAGTCAAGGAATACGTTACCCTCTCGCTCGGTGACTTCCGGTACTTCTGTGAAAATAGTTTCTCTCTTCATATAATCATATGTTTTTGTAACACCCATGTGAATGATTATCCCACCATACCATGCATGCATTAATACAGGTTTATTACATGGACCCAGTGCAGTCAAACTCTTGCACTTGAAGTCTTTGGTAAAAAGAAAGTCCAGACCTATATGCTCTACGAGAAATCTATATAGGTCTAATGATATCGTTTGTTGTCGAGTCCGGCACCCATTATATGCATAGTTAATATAAAAATTTGTAGCTTTCACTTTGATTGTCCAATTTATGAGATAGAGACAAGTGTATTTATAAATTCTACCTACTAGGAATAAAAATGGTAGCGGGCGAATGTCACCAAAATCCCCAAGTAATAAATAGGTAGCGTTGTGGTTGACATAATTTTATCAATTGCTCCAAGTAAAATATGTGGTGTCAATGTTTTGTTCGTGAAATAGGTGATGTATATAGGATAATAAGCTCAAAAAGGGACTGGAAAAATATAAAATTTTTTAATACTATCTAATTATATCTTTTCTATAGAATTATTGATAGACTATTTTAAACACACTAACCTTTTTATAATATATATAGACCAAGCCTAAAAGTCTAAAACCTACTTGTTTGGAACCTTGGCCTTGCTCCAAAGCTTGACCAACTTCATTATATTCTAGGCCTAGACATTAGCATTGAAGGCAGCCCTTACTAGGGCCTAGAATGAGCTCTTAGAGAGCTCAACCAACCTTAGTAGAAGGAAGGCACCAACCTAGCTTTTGTCTCTGTCCTAACACTTTGGAGCCTAGACTATCAAACCCCGATGCGTAAGTTAAGCCCATTGGTTCAAAAGAGGATTAGTTGGGAACAACTTAGTTGCCACACCTATAAATACTAGGTGAAGGTTGTAAGTAAAGTATCTTTATTCTCTCACTTTTATATTTTTATTAATTACGATCAATTAAAATTATTTTTTTAATTTAAAAAAAATTATAATATGTAATAATTAAGGGTATTTTTGATAAATAATTATATTTAAACATTTAATATCATTTCATTATGTGGTTATTTACAAACATAGGAAATAATTTTTCATTTTGATCTACATTTTATTTTAATCAATTCCATTACATTCTTTCGCACCAAATGTGATATTACATTTTATATTCTTTTAAATACTCGCTTAGCTTGATTTTAGACTTAGGTATCGAAGTTTTTATATAAGAAGTACATCAAACACTCCTTTGATAGGTTAGGTTTGTTCATTTGTGTAAGTTGCTTCCAACCTGATTGTTAATACAACCAAAACAAAAGTTTTAGGAAAAAAATGTTAAAATGGCAATCTTATCTTCTAAAAGGATGTACATTAAACATTGCATAAAGTAGTCAGTTTTTTCTTTTTTAAAACTCCGATGTATACCACCCGTGTTCTAATATACTATTCACCTAAATCATGTTTCCTAGTAATTAAATGCCAGCATATAATTGATTGATCCTCCACAACCAGCTTCCCGTATTTTCAACTGCCCTACATAATTATTTTCAACATGTGGGGTAAAGGGCAATTTTGATGTGAAGTAGAATTAAGAGGAATGGTCTTTATGGAGACGCAAACTAAAAAAAAAATCAAGCTAAATTAGCTTTTGAGCTTTGATTCTTCAAAGTAATCATTAAGCTCCTGCTTTCAGTTCTTTTAATGACAGAGGCTACAATTAATGACTTGCCTTTTAAGGAGCTAAGCTTATTAAAGAGGGTGATTTCGGTGATTATCATAGTATTAAGCTTGCGGCTGATTTAAGGAGGAGGACTAATCATAATCAAATTGTAATCACGGGAATATCTAAAATTCTTGTTGATGATGTCTAATAATTCATGTACGACTAAATTTTGCAACTGATTCCGTCATAATTGAATTTTATTTTCTAAGTATTTGCATATGACCCTCTTTTAAGTATTCTTAGTATCATCTTGGAAACACACGTTAGAAATTTTTTTCAACCAAATTGACCCACATGTGCCTCCATTAAAGATTTCACCTTCGAGATAAATGATAGCTTTTTAAAGAATACATCTCTTAAGGCATGGTTATCAAAATCACAATTTTACTGTTCCATTAGACTTGTAAAATTAGTATAATTATATAAAACCGGTAAAATCGTAAATTTATAAACTCGTACATCAAAATTCACAACACTATCGAAAGTCTGTATTTATATGATTTTATATCCGTTTTAACTAAAAAAATTATAAACTCATAAAATCGTATAAAAAAGATTATAAACTTATAGAATTATATAGTCGACTCATAATTTTCTGCCTAACTATATACTCCTAATGCCAAAAATGCACAAAAAATATAACTAGTAAGAGATTTCCACCTTTTGAGATTTCTAGAAAAGTCTGAATTAGCAAATCCTATGAAACCACTAGAACCTCTACTATGGTCTAAACAATATAATGTAGGTCATAAGTGCCTCATAATCTATCTGACCGCATCCCTTTGGAGGTTTCTTAGATTAGCTACATAATTAGTGACTGTATTAATAGTGTGAAAAATGATATCATAGCATAGATCATGATACTAATTGCATTAGAGCATGGAATGCATGGCATAAAATTGGATCGATTCTTTAGTTATGGAGAGTCTGAAAGGTGTAGCAAGTGGAGTGAATTAGTTTGATAGGATGCATGTTGAAGCACTTAAGTGCTCGCTAAACATTTTTATGTTGTGGTAACTAAGTCTTTTATCTCAAATTTAGAGTTGTTAGCTTTAAGTCACTTTATCTTTGACATAACCAAGTCTTTTATCTCAAATTTAGAGTTATTAGCTTTAAGTCACTTTATCTTTGACATGTCACCTACTTATGACAAAGGATGGATATATGACCAACTTATGAACTTTCAAATTGTATTTTCTTATGTGTAATAGCTACTTCTTCAAAAATTATAAGCTTCACATGAATATTTCGTGTTAGTATTGAATTCTTTTCATCAAACAAACTTGAACCTCTCTTGCTACTATCTCAAAATCCTTTGGTTGATTCATATAAATTTAATCCTCAAGACCACCATGCATAAAGAATGTCTTAATATGTAAACACTCTAGTTTGAAGTCTCTCATTATAAGCAAAGTATGCACGAGTAGACGTGTGTTCTCATGACTATAACATATCATGGAAATAAGCTCCTTGTACTTAATTGTAACTCTTAGCTATCAATAGCACCTTATCTTTAGTGTCCTCAAAGTTGGATGCCTTTCCCCTCTTTTGTCTTAACTCTTGCTTATAACAGACTCTCTTACCAATAGGCGGATGCATCAAATCTCAAGTTATATTCTTATATAGTAGCTTAACTTTTTTGCATTGCAATGAGTTGGGTATTAAATCCATTGCACTTAGGTAGTAGAAAATAAGATTTAAGCAATCAATACTATTCACCATGTCATCAAATATATGAGGTCACTTATCTATCCCTTCTCCATGTCTTTTGCAAGACAACAATGAACAGGTTGTTTAGATGATTCCAATGCTACAACCCAATTGTATCTCTACGTTATGTGGCCATGTAGGTATCCAACAATACTAACTTGTCAATTGAGGTAAGAATAACAATCTTCACATTCTTTGGGCTCTCTTAACGCATTAAAACTCATAGAAATTAGGCTTCCTCGTCAAAATCCTAATGTTTTTTTTTTATCATTAGTGTCTTCCTTATTTTAGGGTTTGGTAACCTAGATGTATACACCTTACAAATCTTGGATCAATCTTAGTAATGCTTATGTATGCATGTATAGAATAACAAAAAAACTGGAGTTTAAGTAGTTAGTTTCATTACTTGCCATTACACTATTAAAGTCTAAGCTTTAAAAGTTGTATTTAGTAAATAATTGACAAAGTAGCATGCCATATCTAGGGCCTCCAATTGAAATTGCATTTCCTAGCTAGCACTAAAAAAGGCTTCAGTTAGCTATGGATTACGAATAATGCTTCTATCACATGCAACATCATATTTCTTTCTCCCTCTCTTTTTTTTTTTTAACAACTACAAATTTTATCCTTATGTTTGGACTTTACTATATGTCTACCTCTACTATAACTTGACTTTTTTGTCTTATCTCTTCCTCAAACCACCATATTTCAAAACCTATCTAACTTGCTGTGTAATCCCATCTTGTTGTCTAACTTATCCTTAATCAATGAATAACTTTTCATATTATCAAGGTAAAGACATGTTACTATATATTGTAGTGTTTCTTAACTTCTTATGCTGTTTCCATAAATATCAACAAAAGGAGCTTCATCCTCATCATGAACTTTCACATTAATGTTTTGTGAATTATTAAGGAGTGAAGTTAACTCAATACTTTGTTCTCTCACAAACAATCCATGGCCTAGACATATTCATGGTGTAGATTTGGTTCAAGGTTTAAAAAATCTAAATTCACTCTACATGGAAAAAATCTAAAATTATATCTGCTATACGAAGTTCATAAAGCTAGAGACAAGGCATCACCATTGCTCCATATAGTTCATGTTGCTCCATGACATTCTTTACCCATAAAGTATTTATATTTCTTTTTTTTTTAATTACATCTTAATACCAAAATATTTCATTTTCTATAAGTTATGTATTAAATAAAGTTGTAGCCTCCTATACATAGTCATCTCTCAATAGTCCATTTAATGATAATTAATCAAATTCTAAAAGAAACATTATGAACACTTGGAATGGATTACTGGTTCTTAGTCAAATTTAATGTTGTTGGGCTCGATACGTGGGCAATTGGTCTAAAATGTTTCAAAAAGGCTCTATTAAGTAAATGTTTAAGTCTTGTGTGATTAGATATTGGGCTCCACCAATATTGTTGGGCTCAACACGTGGGCAATTGGTCTTATTATGTTTAGTATTGCCTCCACCAATATCTATAGCATAAAACTAGAATCTTCATTCAATAGGGTTCTTATCCATCATCTTCACTTGTTTAACTACTTGACTTATGTAGAGGGTTTGAGCCTAGCTAGTTGTCCATTTAACCCGTAAAAAAAGAAGGTTCAAGTTGATTAACTCATCTTATTTAATAAGTTGATTCTCTAACTTAGCCTTTATATAATCAACAAGTTAGAGCGAGCTATTTAGATTGTTATGGGTTAGGTTAATAGGTTAGGGTAAGCTAGCCTACATGTCAACCCATCAAATAGTCTAATTAGTTGATTATGATGGGCTACATTAGGATCGAACATTTCAATTTATTTATTAAATGTGCCAAAATAGGTCCACACTTCTACTTTGAGATCAATTGGTGAATGTAAGAGTCAATGATAGCGATATTCATCTGATGCTTTAGTGTCTCTATTGCTAACTTCTTTACCCATCACTTTAATTTCAATCTTGTATAAATTTATCGGTTTAGAAGGCTAAATTCAAACTTGTGTTTTAAACTCTTTGATTAATTGAGTTTGATTCTTCGGGCTAAGGTGACAGGGTTCAAGAAGTTAAGGCCATATATATACATGATTATCAAGGGAGTTTTGAGATGGTAGACTTAAAGTAGTGTCCTTTCGATTGACTCGTTCAATACCAACCTTTTTTTAATTCGATTCACACATCAATTGAGACCTTATTGGACTTAAACTTATTAAAAGAACCTATTAAGAGTCCATTAAGGGAAGGGATTATTTCTCGCCATTGATTATCATCACAATTCAACGGGTGAGATTAATGACTAACTTGTATAAATACTTGTCAAAACCATTTTCAGTTTCACTAATTTATTTTATACTAAACCTAGCTCGCTTAGTATAAAATACTTTACATTAAATTAAGAAAAAATATTTTTCTATAAAAAATGTAAAAAGAAAATTTGAAAATGGTTTAGGAATCACCAACTAGTAAAATGGTAAGAAAAAATCAAATTAGGGTTTCTTAGGAGGCAAAAACCTTAATTAAGTCATTGGCTTACTAATTTTCTAAATTTTTTATTTTAGAAAATGTTAACCAAAACGTTAGGTCTGGAGGTAACTTATTAAGACACTTGTTACCCTATAAAAATTTAAAAAATATATATAATATTTCTAAGAAAGCTGAAAATTTGCAAAAACATGAAAAATGATTTCTTTTTGTTTTTTTATTATGAATTTTCCTAAAAAACTAGAAAGAAAACAAAACCTTTTCAAATTTTATAGTTGCCTCGAATGTGTTAATGTACTAGCTAATCGAGATCAAATTAACGTAATTTTGATTTATTTTCCAAAAAACTTCAATGGTTTGATTCTTTTATTTTGAAAACAAGAAAAATTTATGTTTTTTTCCCATTTTATTTTTTTATTAAGAAAAATTCTAAGAAAACCCTAATTTTTATTTTCAATTTTGAAAAACCCTAATTTTTGTTTCTAATTTTGAAAAAACCCTAATTAAAAAAAAAAAAACTCAAAATAAGATTTTTCTTTTTAGAAAAACAAATGCATGACAAACAATTTTTATTTTTTTAGAAAAACCTCAATTTGTTAAAAAAAAAATGCAATTTTTATGCAAAGTCTCTAAAAGAGGCAATTTTCGTGAGGAATATATGCAATAGTGTAATTTTTCTAAAAAATGTGTTTTTTTTTATAAAAAATGCAATTTTTAAAGAATGCAAATTTTAATTGAACATGAATTTTTATAAAATGTGTGATCTGTACCATAAATATGCATCCTATCTTAGGATAATGCTAAAAACATAAACATATCAAAAGAAATAAATAAACTAAAAAAATTGACTATTGGTCCCAAAACCTATGAAGAGATGTATGTTAGCATGTATTTTATTTAATTTTAAGTAACACCAATACCATGCTAAAAAAATCACAAAGCGAAATAAATAGAAAATAATAAAAAAATTATGACTAATATTAACTAATGACCTGCTAAAAAAGACAAACTAAGTTAATAAGGGTTTTTTACTAATTTTATTAAAATAAACAAAAGGAAAAGAATAACAATAAAAAAAAATACAAAAAAATATCCCTACCTACTTAAGATAGGTTGCAAGTTGGATTGAGGGGGAAGTCTTTGTGCATAGGTCGGATCGTCCAACAAAGCTTTAGGTTGGGTTGCTACTTTAACCACCTTCCAACCTTTACGTAAAGGCTTCTAATTATCAAAACAAAAGGAGAATTCAATTTTTATGAGGATTTGATTGATAAAACTTGGTTTAGTGATGGTGTTTCAATGTAAAGCAGTGATTTGGGCGATTTTTACATTTAGGAGGCGTAGTGTTTGGTGCAAAAGAGAGCTTAGATGGGTTTACTATGGCATGTATTGGGGTCATGCAAATGAGAGTGGTCAAGATTGGGTTGTGGTATGTTTGAGCGTATGAGTAGGCATTCGAGAGAGAAGGTGGTCAATGGGGGTTATGGTATGTTCGGGTTACAAGCATGATGTGAGAAAGAGGGTCGGTTGTGGGTGTATTCGTGCGAGGGAGTGGTTTTGTGTTCTATTGTGTGTTTCTATGTAAGTTGGTGTTGTTGTGGCTAAGAAAGTGGGTATCATGCGAGAGAAAGAGGGTTAGGTGTGTAGGGGTTATGGATACGTTGCTTGAGATAGTAGGTGATCAGTTATGTGTGATCAGGAGTGGTTAACACACAATGGATGGGAGTCATTTGGTGTTTGTGTTGAAGATTGTGGCTAGCTATTGTGTGGCGTATGGAGATGATGAAGGATCTTGAATGGGGATTGAGTATCCGTTCTTCCACTTGATCAAGCTTCACTTTTATAACTCTACATTTGCATCTATCTTTGAATCATTAGATAGATAAAGTTTAATCTTGATTTAAGTTTTAACAAAGTGCCTGAGATTCGAACCTTACAACCTGTAGGACTAATGCATGCACCTTAGCCAGCAATGCTAGCTTTTAACCTTAGTTTATTATGCTTTTAGAATTTACTTGACCTTTCACACTTGGGCCAAACTTATATTAGGTGTTTAAACTAAAATTGAACTTGATCTAAATTGTTTTAAAATGATTCTAACCTTCTTTTATAGCCCAAAATAGAGAAAATTATAATAGAGGGGATTAACGTTCGGGAGTAAGTTCAAATAAGAGATTAATGTTTTATAAAGTGAATTAAATAAAAGATCGACGTTTTAAAAAATTCAAATAGGGGATCAATATTTCACACAAAAGTTAAAATAATTTTATTGAAGAGTTCATTAATTATTTGAATTTACTCTGAAACATTGATATACTTTATTGTAATTTTTCAACCCAAAATAGATATGCTAAATATTTTTTAATACCACTTTTAAATTTAATAAATCTTGACTCTTAGTTTTAATAATCCAATTAAAAATATTTAAAATTGGACCAAGGTCTACTTTCATGAGTTCAAATTTCTAAAGAAGCCCAAAGTTTTTAAAGATTCTGAATTAATTACATGTAGATTTTCAACTATTACCTAATTCGATCTTAAAAGACTAATTAACTTGACTCAAACACTTTTGATGCTTTATATATTTTCTAATTTTCAATTTTTTTGTAGTTTTCAATTTTTTGTATTTTTTCTATAACTCTAGCTTAAGAAATCAAGAAGAAAAAAACCTAAAATAAAAAGATAGCAAAAATAAGATGTCTATAATACATCACTCCTTCCCTTATTTGGACAAGAAAATTTTTTGGCACAAATATTGTTATTTTACTAAGTTCTTGTATGAAAGCATCAAATGCTCAAATATTTTAAGAACACAACCTTATTTTTCATTAGTTGTGGAGTTTGATCGCATTGAACTCCTCTACCTATTATCTCATATGTTGGAGCTTTATTAAGATTACTTATTTCTCTTTCTACACTTTTCTCTTAGTCATTTCATATGTGCACTCAAATTGTTTCTTTAGTCATGAGTAGTACAATTATCACGCAGTATGTACGTGACATTCATATCCATTCTGTTGTGCCTATAATCGGCAAACAAAAAGTTTTAACTAAACAATCCGAAGATGATTTTTTTTTCTTTTTTTTCTTTTTTTTTTTGCCGAGAAGATGATGTAAATTTAAAATAAACAAATTTTCATCGCGAGAGAAGTATGCGGCAGATGAGTCGGGCTCAAAATAGTAAATTTATGCATACCTAAAATTCTAATTTTCGAGAAATTTTGGGGCTACCTCCAAGTTGTGGATCCGGCCTGAATTGATTCATTAATTTAAAGTATGAATTTTAGTCTACATAGTGCCTGTATAATATGTGACCACTGTTCCATGATGGTTATGTTTGCTTGCCTTGAAGAAGGGGCAATGCCCTGGACGAGCTGTGCCATAAAACCATCATTGGGAATTCCCCTTTTTCTCTTGCTAATACCATTTGAGGTATATAAAGCTGTTCGATTTCCTCATTCATGGGGCAAAAGAACTGAAGCAATTATAGTAGACAAGGATACATCATGAAAAGAAGGCAGGTAATAAGCGCTGCAATTGCATGCAAGTTTACGAGTCACCAAGTTAATCTATTATTTTTTTAATTTATTCTTATGTCCATTTATTTGCTTTTTATTTTCTTTTTATGTTCTTAGGAGAGGTAAGGTCCATCTATACTTTTTATTGGAAAAAAAAAAGAAAAACACATTAAATTCTCAATATTTACTTCTTTTTTCATTTGGGTTATCAATCTTTTCTTTTATTTATATATATTTGAGTCCTCAAAGTGTTTCAATTTTTATAAAAATAAGACTTTAATAAACTTATGATTGGTACAAAATAATTAATTTAATATAAAAATATTTTTAATATATCAATGATAAAGTACAATAAAAACAATATTAAATACATTTTACTACATACTATAATAGAAAATAAAAGATAAAAAAGTGACAAAAGAAAGAAAGTTAACTACAAAAAATTGTGCAAATCCAAGCCATTGTAGCCACCAAAAGTTCAGACATGTGAAGAATGGATGAAATCGTTAATGCAGCTAGTGAAAATCTTATTTTTGTAAAAGTTGGAAATTATTAGGACCAAATAGAAGGAAAAAAAAAATCTAGTACTCAAATATAAAAACACATGCAAACATTAATGCCATGTTTACTTCGTAGAATGAAATAAGAGGGAATGGAATTACTATTACTTATGAATGGAATAAAAGTGTAATAAGTAGAGAATGAAAATGATGGTGTTTAGTTAGGTGTAAGAGAATCGACATTATTGTGTTCACTTCATAAAATTTGACGAGGAATAAGATATAAATGGAAAGTGAAATACCTCAAATACTCCTATTTAAAAAATTGTTAAAATATAAAAAACAAAGAATGTGAGATAGAAAAATTAGAAAACATCCTCATTCTTCCTTCCTCATTTTCAAACCCTATCTAACAACATAATCCCATCTAAAACCCTAACCTTAATCTGCAAAGAAATCGCATGCTATAAGGAGAAGCAATTACTGACTAGAGAAAGGGAGTAGGTCCTAGTTGGTGAGTATAGCTTTGTGATTTGTAATAGTACAATTATGTTGGTAAATGTGATTGGTAGTTGATTGTACAAATTTTTGATTTTGTTTACGTCCTTTTTGTGAAAAGCTCCAGGATTGCAAACCTTGGAGGATGAACAAGCGATAGCTAATCAGAGAAGGTGAGTGTGGTCTTAATCGAATATGATCTCTTTAGTGTCGCTCAATGAGACAAGGGAAAGAACTGGAAGAAGCACTTTAATGGTCTCTGCTAAAGAGTGCAACAAACCAACCGTGCAGTAGATTTTTCAGGTTCTCTTATGTGTACTATTGAATGATTTAGTAGGTTGTGGCAGTGGTTAGTTTTTCATCTTATGAGTCACATTATGGCAGAGTCAAACTTGGTTCAATCTCCTTCTTAAATTCCACTTTATCAATTTCCACTGCTATTCATTGATTTCCTTATATTCAAATACAGTATTAATTCTAAATACCTTCTCAATTAAGACTAAGCTTTTCATTTCTGTTGGACTTAGCTTCCTTACCTTATTTGCTATCTGTGCTCACTAACAAAGTTTGCTTCCCACTGTTTATAGCGTAAATGGATAGATGATTTATTAGTATATGAAATCTCAAAATAAAATCATATAGAATTGCATATATCTTTTGAAGCTAATACAAGGCACTGTGATACCAGTGGTCACTCTCTTAGTTTATATATGTATCTTCTTGTCGCTAAGCAATTGCAATTGGGGTAATTTACAGGCTCTAAATTCCCAAAAGCTTGGATGATGGCATTGCTTATCACTAATTTATTTGTAACCTAGGATTTGTTTATTTTAATCAATTCCTTTTTTGTTATTTGACATGGTAATGAGTAAATCATCAAATTTTAAGGCATTGATGCTTACATTTAAGGGTATACGATACAAAATATTACATCATTGTATTTGAACTCACCATAAACAACATCAGGAAACGAGGGGGAACAAAAAATGTTGACTCACGTGAGGTCACAATTTGAGTTTTCTTTTTGCAATTTGATTTCGTACTTAAATGCGATTGTTGAAATCTTTTCCAAAATATAAGATATTTTTGTTTGTCTTGTGCATTGGTGGTGGTGTTGATGTTTATTCTGTTCAAGACAGTTTTTAGCTCTGGTTGTGATTTCTTTTTGGATATTCAATATGGAGGCATGCATGTTTTGTTCAGACTGTGGCCTATTGGAATTGGGAAGCTAGAACTAAAGTCTCTTTCAATCATGTCTTTTTTATTTTATTTTAGTTTTCGGTTGGTCTTGCAAGCATATTATAGATTGCTTTATTTCAATTATGGAATTTTTGGGGCTAGTTGATGGTATGTTTCCTACTAGTTTGTAACATAGATAGTTTGAACAATGTGTGGAATTAATCCATCCACAATTTAGCCCTTTTTTGCAAAATTTGACCAGTTTTGCTACTAGTTGTCCATAACAATTACAAGGAAAGTAATATTATTGTGGAGTCAGCATCGTAATGATAGAGATTGTGTATTACTTAAAATACTTTTGTTTGTTGAGTGACATTTACAATTACCGATTCATCCTATTAATTGATTTAACATTGATCCGATAATTTTTTTTGGATAGCGTGATCCTAGATTAACTAGCAAAGCGAATCCAGAATTTCATGCTTTTGTACTACATAATTAGATGATAAGCAAATTGCACAAGAGTTTCTTAAAAAAAAAAACTAGCTGTTTTGCTATTCATTATCAATAGGATAACATGTTTGGCATCTCTAACTCATCATCTTAGGTGAATTCGAAAGATAAGATTGTAGTATGTTATTATGGGAAACGAACAGCACTGGTACCATCTTAGCAACCAGGGACATTTGGAAGGAGGTTTTGTGGGTGCTTAAAATATTGGGTATGGTGAATACGTTATTAGCCATTGACTATTTTTCATCTGTTACATTAAAGAAAATTAATGTCTAATACAATGTGTAGGTCAGAGATGCATGTAAGTTCTTTGAATAGGTAGATCCTCTAAGATGCAGCTATAGAATGAGCTTTGGAAAGATGGTTTTATGAAAATGTCAGCAACTGGAACAACAAATGGAGACTGATTGAGTTATACACATTGAAACCATAACAAAGCTTCAGCATGAGTTAAGCTTGTCACATGAAAGCGAGAAAGAGCTACTCTCCATATATGAAGGACTTAAAAGTAGGAATAGGCAATTAGGAGCACTTTTGTGTGTTTTATGTATGGTCATGTTTGTACTGTTAATAAGTTATGTCGTCCGTTGTAAGTAAGAATGACAATTGGAGATCAATGTTGCACCCAAATATATCTTCTTGAAGTAAGGAAAGTTACGTTTAATTACTATTTGCAACATGTTAGAATAGTTTATATTTGCGGACTACATATAAAGACCTCTTTACATGAGGGATAGAGAATATCTTGGAAAGACTAAACTTTTGGCTTCAATTGTGATCGAGCTTTCAATAGTGGTAGCCCCTCCTATATAACAATAAACTTTTATTTATTATTATTTTATTGTTTTATTTCTGTTCATGTTGGAAATATTCTGAAGTCGACCCATTACGCGCAAATGCTATTGTATCATTTTACTTTTTAAAATATATGTCAATCTGTAACTAGTTTGAGACAAAAACATGATGCAAAGTATTGCCTTTTTCCTTTTGCTAGTCTTAGCATGAATCAATGTCAAGGTGATGGCTTAAAGAAAATAAACCTAACATCATATCTTCCATCAGGCTTCATTTCTTAACTGCTTCATATATCATATATTCAAATCCACCGCATATTCAAGTTGAGATAAAATCTTTCCTCATATATATACATGTACTACATTAGCCATAATATATAGATAGATATCTTAAATTTGTAGCTTGGGTAAGTAAATTTGTATAATATATTGATAATGCCCTTACCTTTTTGGATACTGATTAGATTGTCATGTCCTTTTTTTTTTTCTTATACCAATAAAGACTAGTAGTTAGTATTTTGTCTTTATAAATTTCCTAATTAGAACAAATATACACCATACGTTTTCTTCTCTCGTTGAGCATAACCAAACAATCTAAACTTTGTCAACAAAACATAGTCCAAGCACGTGAATTGCGAATAAGCTTAATATATATTGAGGTCTACATTGTGTTACTTTGTCCTTCAAAAGGCACTACATAACTTCATCATAAGCAAAAAACATGGAGTTATTCAAATATATAAAGTGCGAACAATTGAGATCATAAACATAGATCCATCCACCAAATTTATCCATAACTTAATACCTACCCATACATAACAACCTTAAAAAAAAAAACAAACAAACAGTCCTTCTACAAAAAATGCAGGAGTAAAGCTTAATCAATAATTCCATATAGTGATGTTTACCCTCATAATCAGATACTAACTTTACCTTTCAACCACGTTGATCGTTGACTAACAAAAATCACCATACCCTTTGTTTGTAATACCAATCAATTCTCGTTTAGAAGCACTTTAACAAAAGGAAGCCGATGCTCGGGCAGAAGATTGTGCAACATGGCAACATTTTCAAGAATTCTAAATATCTTAGCTAGTGCTTGATACACCTACATTTGGGATAACCCTTCTATTCCCAAAAGGAATATTGTCAGCTCATGTAGGTCTACCTTTGCCTTATCAGACGTCAGGTGCTCTACTGCATTGTCTACTTGATTTCCTGCAAATGTGTTTGAACTTCTCTATAGGTAGACGTAAGTTTAGAAATTGTTTCGCTATTGACCGTGTCTCTCTTTCACTTAGCCTTAGATTGAATTGAACTCGGACAAATCGATATCTCCTCTGCCTCCTTGTTAAATGGAAACTCCTTTTCCATGTCTTGTGACCAGCCTTGCTCTTATTCTTGCTCCTACTCTTTCAGTAGTTCCTTAAGGACATTGTCAGCTATTTGTGCATCTTGTCCGTTTTCATGGTCCTTTGCATAAATTGTAGACAAGTCATGAAGAAAAGGAAAACTTTTGTTCATGAATTGGGCAGCCTCCTCATGTGTCTACATACAAATTGATAAAAAAAAAAAAAAAATTGGTCACAACATTCTGCATATAATATGTACGAAGCATACATTAAAGAAAAAGAAGCAATATATGATTCATACTTGTTCACTTGTTTAGCAGACTTGCCATCTTGCTGGAAAGACTGAATTCTTCCATAAATGTCAGTCCTTCATCATATAATGGGAAAAAAATTTGTAAAGGGTAAGTAAATGAAGTTATCATAAAGGATTAGAATATAGGGATTAGTTATATACTACATCTTCCAGCCTTAATATATGTAAACCCTACAACCAGCCACTCAAGATTTCGATCGGCTGAAAGATTCGATCAAGCCTAAATTATAAGTAAAGCTATAAATATTAGTAAAAATGATCCTATAAGTTTGAATTTAAGAAAATAAGCAATAAAATAAAAGACTATAAAAATTTTAAAATTTAAATATATAACTCGTTATTTATCGAAAATGCATAAAATGCATTCTGATTATTAATGAATCGCTAGAGATAAATTATATGTATACTAAAAATCATAAAGTGACCTAAATAATATTTAGGAATATTTATTTGTACTATATATGAATTTACATGTAGGTATAAATACGTGTGATTACTTAAAATATGTGAAATGTGCTAAAATAATACTAAATACTTAAAGAAAATTCATAATTAATTAAGGAAAAATCAGGAAAAATAAGGAATGATCCAAAATTGGTCGTGGTAGCTGGGAAAAATAAGAAAAAAATCATCCAATTAAATTAGGGCAACTCAAAAGCAAAAAATTAAGGGATTTAGACAATGTTTTATCCAATTTAATGCATAATAATTTCCTTAAAGCTCTATAAATAGCAAGAAAAATTTAGAAGCTCATTTGGGAAGTTAGAAATAAGAGAAAATTAGGGAGAGGTGAAAATTGAGAGGAAAATTAGGGTTAGGAAAAATTTAGGAAAAACTGTGCAATTAAGGCCTTTAAAGGGAACCCACACCAGACGAGCAGTTGGGAGTGGATGGCCACCTCCACCACACGATGGTGGCAGCACCCAAACCAGCCGACAAGGCCACGGCGGCCGGCGATGGCCGGAGCCACCTAGACCGGTGAGTTCCATTTCCAGCCTGATTTTTGTGTAATTTTGTAAAAATAGTAAATATTATTAGAAAATTATGAATTTTGTTATTTTGGAATATTTTTGTATGTAGTTTTTAGGAAAAATATTATTTTTATGAAAATATGTCTCCTGATATAGGGTCCTTAAGAAATTGTGCAAAACCAAGCATGTTTTGGTTTAGAAATAAATGACCTTAGGAGTGTAGTTTTGAACTCAAAATTTTTGTGTAGACTACTTAGGTGATATAGAATAGTGCTATGAAGCCTGTTTTTAAAAATTAATTTTCGAAAATTTTAGATAATTTTTAAGCCCTAAAATGAGGCATAAAATGGGTAATTTAGGGTTAATTAAGTAATTAAATGATTAATTACTGATTTAGTGAATAAGTGTATGTTTTACGATGTTGAAATCTGATAGAGTATGATACTTGTAGTATTTAGGGTGTTAGATGTAATTATTAAGTTAATTATGTAGTAAATAAGTACTATGGAAAAATAGTACATTTTAAGTTAATTTTGTAAATTAGCGTAATTAGGTGTAAAATCTGATTTAGGATGAATTTAGACATTTTGAAATGATAATTAATGTTGGGAGATAGTAATTAGAGTGATAAAAATATTGGATGTGTATTATGTATGTACATAATACACAATTATTGGAAATATACTAAATAGAAAATATTAAGATAAAAATTGATATTATATAAATAATATGGATATACAATAAATCTGATAGGAAACTTGAATTTATGCAATTATATGAAAAATGTAAAAATTTCTCACATCAGGAGTCAATTCGATACACTAATAAGGATTTAAGTGTACCGAGTAGAATAAAATACTAATTAATGGTAATGATGATATTTGGGAGATTGGGAAGTAATGTGATTAATTTCACATTATGAGTTGAAACGAATTTCTAGGGTTCGAGTATAAAATAATACTTAGAAATCGAACTAAAATCTAATTTAGAAATCGATCCGGAAATCAAACCTGAACCTAACCCTAAACCTAGAATAATTGTAAAAGACTTAAGACCCAGATAATTAGGTGAATTAAACCCTAAACAAAACATAACAATAAGCGTTATAGGATAAAACGAACCTATAATAATTATATGAAAAACTGAAACCACGTTTGTGTTATAGGGATGATCGGTGATGGCCTGAGCAAGTCGTAGCTCGAGTGAGTGAGCGAGGAGTTGAGGTAAGTTGGGATTAATACGATGCTGTATTTTGGAGGCTTAAGATTATGCTTGGCTGTACTTGTTAGATAGTTGGATGTATGAATGTACTTGATTACTAATGATGCTATGATTCTGTCTGTTGTCTTGGCTTGTATTGTATGGTTTGTATGAAATGATTGATCACCTTAAATTGGACTTAATCAAATATATGACTCATAATCATAATCGGATCTACATAGCAACCCATTAGGGGAACTTAAGACTCTCTGGCCAAATACTGATCCCTTCGAAAGAGATAGCGCAGGATTGCATAATGGTCCCTTTTTCATCCTTAGTCGAACTAAGTGACAGGTGAGGAGGTTAGGTGAGGGTGAAGTTAATGGTTCGAAGGTAGTCGCGGGAGGAGCGAGGTCTCCATTGCACAAGCCTGGGTTTGGTCATGAGCTGTTGCATTAACGGCAACTCCTCAACCCGGATTAGAGCAGGTGCAATTTCTCTAATCTCATGACAGGGCGGACAATGTCGTGCGATAGCATTTGCTTACACATGCATTGCACCTAATAAATTGATTGAAAATCTCGTTGTGCTTATGGTATAGTTTTAAGTCCTCCATCCTAACTTACTGAGCTGTGGTTGTAAGCCCTAAAGCCAAGCCAAGTAACCGTAGGTTTGAGCTTAAAACCCAAGGTTTAGGACGATCGGTTAAAGGATCCGATCAAACCCAAATTATAAACTATTTAGCAAAATACCAGTAAAAATGACCCTATAAACTTAAATTTAAGAAAATAAGTAGTAAAATAGGAGACTATAAAATTTTCAAATTTTAAGCATAATAACTGCTAATTACCGAAAAGGCGAAAAGTGTAATATAATAATTAATAAATTATTAGAGATAGATTATATGTATACTAAAAATTTTAGAATGACCAAAATAATATTTAGGAATGTTCACGTGTACCTTACATGTATTTACGTGTAGATAAAAATACGCGTAATTACTAAAATTGGCCGAAAACTAAGTAAATAATTAAATAAAAATACAAAATAATTATAAAAAAATCAGAAAAAAATCAGAAGAGGATAACTGCAACAAGATTAGGTCGTGACAGAAAAAGAAAAAATTAACCAATAGGAATTGGACAAACAAAAAGCCTAAAATCAAGGAATTGGGGCAAAATCCTATCAAATTAATGTACATTAAATTCTACAATTGTCTATAAATAAGGAAAAAATTTCCAGAAGTCATTTGGCTAGTTTGAGATCTGAGAAAAATCGAAACACTGAAAAAATCGAAAGAAAATCCAGAAAATAAAAAAAAGGAAAACTGTGCAGATTAGCAAGGTGAACTGAAACCACCACCCACCACCACTTGGGACCGAACCACCACCACCACCCGGGACCGAACCACCACCACCACCCTACACTAGAACCACCGCCTGGACCGGCCGACAGCCTTGGACCGGGTTTGGACGGCCAGAAAGTTTCGAACCGGTTAGTCATTTATTCACCCCGATTTTTGTATAATTTTGTAAAATTAGTTATTTTGCCTAGAAAATTATGAAACTTGTTATTCTGAGGTTTTATTATATGTAGATTTAGGGAAAAATATTGATTTAGTTTAATTATGTCTGGAAATATAGGGTCCTTAACAAATTGTTCAAAACCGAGCATGATTAAACCGGAAAATAAATAGGCTTAGGGATGTAGTTTGGGGCTCAAAATTTTTCTGTAGGATGCTCATATGATGTAGAACAGTGCTATGAAGCCATTTTTTTAAAATTAATTTTTGAAATTTTTAAGTTAATTTTTAGCCCTAAAATGATGGTAAAATTGGGTGATTTAGGATTAATTAGGTGATTAGGATGTTAATTACTAATTTGGATCTTAATTAGATGTTTAGGGAAGTTAATCTCTGTAGTGGAACTCTAATCCTAGCCTTTAGGTACTAAGTATGGTTAATTAGGGAAATTAGGTAAAGAATATAAGAAATTAGGAATATGTAAAAGTGTAAATTAATAAATCTAAAAAAATAAGGTTATTTAGATAATATTATAATTGAAATCAGAAAAATAATAAATCTGAAATAATATTAAATTTTAAGTAAATATCTCAAAATGTAAGATTTTTACACATCGGGAATAAATCCGATACCTTAATTAGGGTTAGCGTGTACCGAATAGTTTAGAATACCAAAATTACAACTCAATAGGATATTTGAATACCCGAGCATAATGTGATTAATGTCACATTGGGATTCGAGCTTAATTACGACTTAAGAATTAAAGCTAGAATTTAGTTTAGGAGCCGAACCCCGAAATAGAATACAATGGATTATTAATACGTTATAGGTATACAGGAGGAAAATAAGTTACATTATGAATTAGAATAAGAATCTATAAAATATAAGTACTAAAAGGACCTATTTGTATTATAGGACACCCGGAAACAAATCAGCTCGCGATTAAAGGATCGAGTGATCGAGCAAATTCAAGTAAGTTGGGTTATTGCTTATTGTAATAGAGTACTAGTTTTGTAGTGCTCGGAGACTTAGGCTTGTATATGCTTGTGATTGTAAGTAGTTTGCGCATGTGTTTGATGTATCTGAATTCGTGCTGGAATTTGTGCTGTGAATGATTTTGTGATTGATTTAATTGGTATGAACTTGTTTGAACACCTTAACCGGAATTTAATCTTAGTCGACCTTAATAACCGAAAACATCATGCATCGCAACCCGTTAGGGGATCATAGGACTCTCCAACCAAATACCGACCCCTTCGAAAGGGATAGCGTAGGATTGCAAAATGGTCCCTTCTTCATCCTCAGTCGAACTAAGTGACAGGAGAGGAGGTCGCGGCGGGGGTGAAGTCAATGGTTCGAAGGTAGTCGCGGGAGGAGCGAGGTCTCCATTGCACAAGCCTGGGTTTAGTTGTGAGCTGCTGCATAACATGGAACTCCTCAACCCGGATCGGAGCGGGTGAAATTTCTCTGATTTCACAACGGACCGGACTACGTTGTGCGATGACACTTGATTGTTGCATTGCATGAAAATAATTGTTTTATAACCCTGTTTGTGCTTGTATGCATTCATGAGTCTCCAATTTAACTTACTGAGCTGTAGTTGCTCATACCCTTATAGATCCTTTTGCAGGTTCTAATTTGTGATCACTACAAGTATTATGCCGCCCTACAATTACCCAGAGGTTAGTCCTTTTGAAGCCAGGGGTGTGAGGATCAAGCTATTTAGCAGAATGTGTAACTAGACTGACCTTGTAGTTAAAGATGAAAAACTGATAGTTATTCTGTAAATTAGTAGAATGTGGTGATTATGTATAACTTCCTGGGAAGCTCTGTGGACTTATTTATAATTATCTATGTTTATTAGAAATTGTGATATTTATCATGATTGTAGTATAATTATTAATCGAACTGTTTACTTCAAAGCGAGTGGTCGTCGACGCCTTGTGTAGATTATCTCTATGGTAGGAACTGTGAGGCCAGTTTCTATCATAGAATGGTTTACACGGTGGGACTGTTGCGACTTCGCGACTTCGAGGCGTAACAGTGGTTGCTCATATCCCTATAGACGTCGTACAGGTGCTGGCTAAGAAGCGGCAAACAACTACTCTGAAGCTAGCAACTGTTGGATCCTGGGGAGTGGGGAAAAACATTGAAGCATAAACACATATTTTTAAGGTTTAAGTATTTATTTTAGAATTATTTTTCATTTCTGAATAATGTAATAACTAAGAAATATATTACAGAGAATTATTGTAAACTTTAATTGCAATAACTGAATTATAGTGTATATATATATATATTTCCTCACTTTCTTAAGTAAATGATTTATTTGAATTACAAACTGTTTACTTCAAAGCGGGTTAGTCGTGGACGCCTTATGTAGATCAGGTCTAAGATAGCGGTTGTAAGGTCAACTTCTATCTTAGGATGGTTTACATGGCGGGGTTGTTATGACTCTGCCGCTTCGGGGCATGACAACATAAGGAACTCCATGTCAAACTCAAATCAATAGTACAAATTACACTAACAAACAACAATACCACAACATAAAATACATGATTAATCCACTACAAACTGCAACATATGATGTTCTACCTAGGTAACATATGATAAAGCATTATACTAATATCATCCAATGTTCAATTGGATTGTGTCAACTATGTGTTGGTCTACTTGCACTCTACTCAACAAACATATGACTAGTTAGTTCCCGTCTCCAGTTAGACCATTGTTTACTATGCACAGAAGTCATTATGACATCTTCGCTTGAAGGGGTAATATGTTTGTCCATGCCATCAACATAAGCTTCTAATGGGTTAGTAGACATTTCATTCCTTATGAAGTTATGCAATAAGCAACATGCAAGTATGATAAGGTTGTGGATTCAAACTCAATAGAAGGAAGGGCTCCTAAGTATGCTCCACCTCATCTTCAACAATCTAAAGCATCACTTGATGACATTACGAGCAGATGCATGCCTAAAGTTATATAATTCCTTTGGAGTTCTTGGTTGGTGTCCTTGATGCCATTTGTTTAAGTGGTATCTCTGACCCATGAAGGGTGAAAGGAAACCCTCACCGTTAGGATAACTTGCATCGACTGGGTAATAGCAACCTACATGAAAGGGAAATAGCTTGAGTCATCTTTTAAATCAAAAGGTATTGACTTAAACAGACAATAAAGAATACATATAAATATGAAGCATACCTTAGGGAATCTTCAGTCCATTTCTTTGACTCATTGCATCATGTAGCACTCTATTGTCCTTGGTCGAACCCTCCTATCCGTGCAAAACATAGACGAAATGCATGGTTGGTGTGCAAACACCCAGAACATTTGTAGCAATCTCATTTTTTCTGGCTCTATATCTCGCTTTGTCCTTTAATGGAACTTTGATTGGGATGTGAGTTCCATCTAATGCACCCAAACAATTTTACATAAAAGGCAAAGTAGATAGTAACTTATAAGTCAAAGTAGTGTTGCTTTAACGTATTACTTTCATATTAGGAAAACACGTTTTAATAACTTGAAATATTTCCAACGATCATCAGTATAGTTGTTTGAAATGGGTTCGAGCTTCTTTAAAAGATGGTTGCTAAGACGTAGAGTTGCCTTTAGAACATTGTGGAAATACTTACTAACAGTTGCGCCAGATCTCTTGAAATTATGTTTTACTACCCTATTCTTTACATGATGTGCAAGAATATGTAAGAACATCGCAACTTGCTCATTAACCAACATGTTTCTTGATGCCTTCAACCCCCCTATACCCGCTAACATTCGACAAAGTTTAACGAATGCATTCTTACCCACTCTTAACTATTCAATACAAGTGACATCATGACTTTTGATGAGCCATCTAATGTAGTGTCTATGTTGGTAAAAATTTAACTCATACGAATGAACTGATGGTCGATAAGTATGAAGGACCAGGGAATGCAACATAGACAATAAACTACATGTAACAGTGGCATATTGTACCCATAGGATAAGTAACAGGCAAGAAAATTTCCTTCTCTTTTGTGATTTTACACCATTTAACTTTAATTGATCCATTTGTGTAAATAATCATCAAAAAGTTGGTTGGTCTATGTGTCAATGTTAATGCTTACAACAAGTTCATAAATCACAGTATGAAATTTTGTTACACATTATAATATGAATGATTACCAACCGGTATCTTAAATTAAATTTTTGTTTTCCTTCATGACCTAAATAAGTTCCTAGTTCATGTCATGGTTGCAAATATAAGATGCTACCAACAAAGATTTAAGGTTAGTTTTGTGCAGAACAAAAAGGCGGTTCAATAGACATAATCAAGATTTCCAAGAAGCCTCAAAATAGCAAATAAGTAGTGACTCATGTCAATTCAATCATAGAGAAAAGGAACAAAAAAATTGCTTAAGAAATATTTTGCAGAGATTACCTTACCTAAAATAATTTTCACAGCATTACTTTCCTAACCCTAGAGGAAGCGTATTTAATGATTATAAATGACTAAGCCGAAAGATTAAATTACTGTAAGTAGTATGTTACCACCAAACTCGGCATAACAATCTAAGAGCCAGGGCATTGCAAAAGGCTACGATAAGGTAGCAAACAAAGAGTGCCTACCATTGATTGCGTCCCTTTAAATATCTCCTATACCATTTCAAAGGCATAAATATATCAGAAGAACTCTAAAGTAAAAGCATAAAAAAATCACGGGACATGGTGTGTAACTTTGTTATAAAATACTATAGGAAAAACAATTAAAGTACCACCATAGATAAAATACAGCGTCACAATAAAACTACTAACCTAGATACGAACAAAAATGTTTAACGTCTTTGAAAGCAGTAATAATAATATGCGAAAACATTATATTACCTTAATCAAGGGCCTGATTCATTTCCTAATACTTGAGAGAGGTAAGCATAGTTAAGTCTTGTTCTTCTAAAGAAGCCAATGCATTAGGGCGTTAAGATCGTTGCTGTACCTGAGGCTTAAAGATGGGTTCTTCTAGAGAGTCAGATTGGGTTCTACCATGTTTTAGGGTTCTATGGATGTCACAAATGGAGAAAAGGGGTTTTACTTTCTAGATGTGGATATTTTGCTCTTATGTAAGGATAGTGTAATGTCATTTCTAAAATAATTTGGGGGCAATGATGGAAAAAAAAAGAAGATGCTAAATTGCGATGTCGTGATTTGTAGCGAGAATGAGCATTCGGCATTTTGCTGTAGCTTGATTTCGGTAAAATCCTAATGCGGTGTGACACAAACGAACCAAACGTGGTAATTAGAGCCTCATTAGGAATAAGTACGAAATTGAAAAGCAGTTCACGTCAAATGACCATAGCATAAGGGTTAAATGTGTACTCATCCCGTTTTATTTTGCTAATAATTTATCTAAACAAATACCAATATGAAAATAACCTGCATTCATTATTTGTACTTTCGCAAAATTATAAAAGTGAAACATGAAAGAATGAGGACATCTATAATGTAAAACCTACAATTTTCATTAAAACAAAAATATAGTACAAAAATGCCCCTAATGTTTATTTGTATATATGAATCGGTTCTTAACTTTTCATTTAGTCCATTTTAGTCTTTAACATTTTAATAAATTTACAAAAAAAGTCATTCTGTTAGTTTTTTTGTTATATGTGGACACGTTGAGGACTAAAATGGACTAATTGAAAAAGGTTAATGGCTGATTCATCCACACATAACAGAAAAACTAATGGAGACACTTTTTTGTAAATTTATTAAAATATTAAGGACTAAAATGAATTAAATGAAAAAAAAGTTAATAACTGATTCATATATGCAGGTAAATGTTAGAGATTATTTTGTATTTACGTGAACTAATTATATGCTAACATATGTCATAGTAATAGAAAATTTAACAAAGTTAATAGAAGGACTTATTTAATAGGAATTAAAAAATTGAGGACTAAAATGGACTAAATGAAAGGCTAATAACTAATTTTTAAAAATATGAAATGTTAAGAATTTTTTTATACTTTTCTTAAATATAACATAATAGTATTTAAGTAAATAGTTAAAAAGGGTTATGGAGAACTTTGGAAACTTAGGAAGTCTAGAAAACCTAAATATAAAAAACCTCACTTTACACTACCAATTATTTCCTTCACTCTATAGAATGTGAAACAACTTCTTTAATAGAGAAAAGATGGAGGAAATGACAAGAATGGGAAACTTTTCGAGGGGAAGTCAATTTCACTTATGGAAATTACAAGATTCAATAATTCTAAGGGTTACTGTTACATTTAATACCTAAACTTTATTGAAATATGCAATTTAGTACCCATACTTTCAAAAGTTCAATTTAATACTTAATTAAAACTCTCAATGTCAATTTTACTACCTCACCTAACTCTGGTAGCTAATCCATTAGTTGATATGGTATAAATCAACTCGTTGCAATAGTATAGAATAACACATGGCATGACACTTTATTAGTAAGCTGATGTGGCATAAAGAAACAACTGATAACTTGAAGGAAGAGCAACCAAAACCATCTCTCATGTAAGTTGCACCCTCACGTCCATGACCACATGGTATTTCAAGTACCTTTCCTTCCTGAAATAATACATAGAAGACATATACTTGTGATTTTATCTATGTGGGATTTGTAAATAAAAACCAAAGCAAACTCTACATGAAAACCAATCAATCACACTTATACAATTTTTTTTCGTTTTTTTTTTTTTTTTTTTTTTTGTATTACTTCCAAATTAGAAAATAGCCTATTAATTCTAATCTACTCTATGAGATCTTTAACATCATATAAATTTTTTTTCAAAACTCTTCCAAAATGAGTTTAAAATAGCGATCAAAATAAGCCTACTAGAGTGATTTAAAAAAAAAATTGCAACAAGTGTACACTTGCATATTTCCATTTTAATTTGTTTTCATGATGTTATAAAGAGAAAATATAGTATTTTATAATCTATGTCTAGTGGAAATCATGAATATGTGCATGTTTTACTAAGGAAATAAATGAACACAAAGAAAATTGATCAAGAAGAAGGTGTTTCATGTATGGTTAACTACAAAATAATGACTTCTATGTTTACAAGTCCCACATTGCCCAAATTGCAAGAAACTATCTTCTATATATTAAACCAGGTGGATTAACTAGTTCAGATCAGCACAAGTAATAGCCATTCAAGTGAGTATGTGGTATATGGTTATCCGTAAGATTGAAAATCGTTGGTTAATTTCATGCAAACTTTATGTTACGTCAATATACTAACAAAGTGTCATGCCACGTATTAGTCTATACTATTGCCACGTGTTGATTTATGCCATATTAGCTAATAGATACTAACAGAGTTAGTTGAGGTAGTAAAAATAACAGTAAATAGATACTAAATCACATATTTTGATAAAGTTTAGGTATTAAATGCAATATTTATTTTAATTCTAACAATACAGGGATTTTTCATTGAAGGTTATTTAGGGTTTTAAAGATAGTCGATATTAGAAAATCTTTAGATCTCTTAATTGATGAATCCTAAGATTTGTGAAGGTAGGTATTGCTTTTTCATAATTTAGATGTAGTATTCCATCCCAATATAATAATTGAAGTTTTGATTTAAAAGATTTTGTAAGAAGCAAGTGTAAGGTTTGTCGCTAATTTGCCATGGATTATAAGTCAATCAAGCGATTGATTAAGGTATGAATATCTTAAACCAATTTTCTCTATGATTAGTGTTCAGATTTATTGTTTCATTGTTAATTTTATGGATTTGGGAATATATATGAGTATTCCATCATAGAATGTTGAAGGATAGATTAATTAAGCGAAGATTTGTGGTAATAGAATAATTTAGGATTGAATCAAAGAGATTTGGAGTATTGAAAATTAAAGGATTTTGAAGTGATTGTCGAACAAAAGGAATAAGCTTTAAGATCACAACTATGGTCCTTGGGTGTGGTTTTGGTATAAAGTTGGAAAAAAAAAAAGTCAAGGAACATGATTGTAAACCCTGACCATAATCTTGTTCTTTTTCCTTTTCTTAACTATTCTTAAATTAATAAAATAATAGTTTTAAATTATCCAAGCGTATAATAGAGTAATTAAAGATTTTTAACAAGACTTTAGTTTATATCATTAGAAAAAAGTTAAAAGAATGATTAGTTGACCATAACATAATCAAAATATAACATGAAAATAGATTGCTGAATATAAGTTATATATTGTGTTATACTTTAGGTGTAAAGGTTAAGATTAATTATGAGATTGTTGGATTAGCTATATCATCTGCTCATGATCTAAGTATTTGTTTACTGTACTTGTTAGGTGTGCTTGCTAGAAACAAAAATATAAGTGGACTTAATAATTATTTGGATTTAATAATATGTTATTGCTTGTCCTTAGTAGAGTTGCTGCTTAACATGATTAGTAGTAGATTTAGGGTTATAGGACCGAGGTGATGAACCTGTAATAACTAGGCAATTATGGGGACTGTAGATAGTGAACCCCTACTAGTAGAGATGAGCGTTAAGAAGGTATGGGAATCGTATATGATGAATCCTTGCTGGTAGATTTAGTAAGGAATAGGAAGGTATGGGGATAGTGGACAATGAGCCCTTACCAGTGGAGATTGTGGTGTTAGGATGGTGTCAAGGCCAAGTGGTGAACCTATGTTTACAGTTTTAGTGGGGCTAAGGTAACATTCCTGTTTGAGTTTTGTGACTGGAATCAAAAGAAATCCCTTGTTGCTTGTGAAATTAAATATATGAATCAATGAATTGATTGTTGCAATATATGTTGCATGTTAACATATGTGACTTGTGTAATTGTTTGATATGTGCATGTGTTTATGGTACTTACGTATTAGATATTAGCTCATTCCTTATTTTTTTTCAAATGCAGGTATTTAAGTTATAATTATAGAGTTTGATGGATTTGGATAAGTTCATTAAGATGACTAGAATAGGGAGCGATAATTAGGTATATGACTATGAGAATAAAGAATAAAAACAAAATACATATATTAGGAAATCTCATTAAAATGGAAATAAATTGTTGGATTTATAGTTCGTTTATGAGATGATAATATTCTTTAACTATAATTATTAAATTGATTATTTGTAGAACTTGTTCAAAATTTGAGGAGATTCAACAATGGTATTTTGAAATTAATTGAAGGATTTTTTTTTAATCTATTTGAAGATAAACTTTATGTTTCGAAGATTTCTAGTTTATGCCTTATGTGTCATTAAAAGATAGAGACATGAGGTGGTATGTAACTTTTTAAGTCCGGGGCATTACATATAATATGATAAATAATTATCAGAAGCAACCATCATATTAGACTTATAATCCCTCCACATTTCAAAGTAACAACAAAAGTTGAAACTCGCATTATGTCTTTTTTCCAACTTAGTTATACATATAACTTAGGGCAGAGAGGGATTTGAATTTGGTTTATTTTGTTAGGAAACCGATATTCATAGTACTATGTTACAGTGGCTTTGGCACTAAAGATATTTAAAAATTGTACGTAATTGAGTAAATAAAAAATATATAAAATAATCTAAGAAAATGTAATTTTTTCCCTAAATGATGGTTATTATTTAATAGTATTTTGAAAGTTTAAAGGAGTTTAAAGAACACTTTAAAAGTTTAAAAGATTAATTCACATTTAAAAATTTTATGGATTATTTATAACTTTCCGAAAATATTATTATAAATTTGCCTTTACAAATTATTTGCACCTCACTAACTGTACTCCCTATTTTTCCTCAAACAAGTCTTTCAACTGTCCCGCTAACGTGGCCATATTTATTTTTAATTAATTTTATTAATCAGATGACCCTTAACATATTTGTCCTTTAAACATATTGCCGGGAATAATCTGTTAGATAAACACGATAGTTAGAATACCCTCGATCAAGGCGTAATTATCAAAATAAACAGGGCTTAAATGTACGTTTCCAAATTTAGGGGTACAAAGTGCGTTTAAATAAAATCAAGAGGTCAAAATGCGATATACTTTAAAAGCATTTATCTATTGAATCAAAAGGAATCCTCTAAATCAAGTTGTGTGAGGATCGGTTAGTTTGGTATGATATATTTGAGGTATATAATTGAAGATAATGATATCTTTTCAATCAGGTATGATGTGCACAAGAGATCGCATCAAGTTGCATTAATTATTTTCCATGAAAGAAGCTGAAATGAAGGGGGAGAAGATACTTAAACAAAATAAAGTTAATAATTTGTATAGATACTACCCAGAAACACCACTTATAATTAGAAATGGAGAGTAAGAGTGAAGGAAAAAAATCAGTTACATGGCAGATCTTATTTTGGAATAAGAGGAAAAAAAATTAGGAAGAGAAGAAACTTAAAATGGCCACTGAAACTTTAGTAAAACTGTATATTAACAATTGAAAAAGTGATATATGGAGCTAGTAGCTATGTCAATTTTGCATCTTACTGTTAATCCGCTGTTACTTTGTTTCTGTTTATAAATATTATACGTATACCCTTTGTTTACTTGGGAAAAAAAAATTATGAAACACAACAAAAATGCATTCAAATTGCACTTTTTAACTCTATCAATTTGACCATTTATACTTTGCTCCTCATAGATAGCATTTACAATATGCATTAATAAGCTTTAAAAAAAATTATATTCCTAGCTAGATTGTTATGCTTAATAGTATAAATATTGATTTTTTAATTGAATGAATTAGATCGAATCCTTTCCTTCTCTTAATGGGGTTGTTGATGAGCGACTTTAGACTGTAAGCTCTTAAGGTTCATTCTGACCACTACAAACCATAGACCGGCTAACCTCAACCTGCACTTGGTCTAAGGCAACCCAAATCCTAGTGATCAATCTCAACCAACCTTAGACCTTGGCTTGGTAGGGGAGAAAACTTTGTTCTCGTATTGTAGCAAGATCCATGGCATCCATGCTATGAGAACCTTCGACCTTGGTGGTCCATCTGGAAGGTTTAGACCTTAGGCACGTAGGAACATTGTTGTCTCATTACTTGCATAATTTGAAACACATTTATTTGAAAAATATAGTTAGCTATTTGAGTAAGATATATATCTATCCAAGATTCCTTCTATAAAACCTATAAATAGGAGAAAGCCTAACAAGTAAGATACTTTTTTGGTATATGAACAAGTCATCTTATCTAATTTTTTTATTATTGACTTATGTATCAAAATATCTATGTTAGATAATTGCTCACTAACTATATTTTTTTTTTTACAAATTTAGACTTAACTCTCTAACTCAAGGTAAAGTCTCTATAGGCGAAGGGTAGAGTACATTTTATCATTATTATGTAAAATAAAAGTAGTAAAATCCTCAACCGAGGCATAATCTTCAAAGTTAAGTGAGCTTAAAAGTTTAATGACATTTTCAAAATTGAGGGTGCAAATTGTGATTAACTAAAATCAAGGGGGTCAAAATGCAATATACTCTAAGCCCTTATATATTTGCACGAAAGGGGTTTTCTTTCTCTCTTTCTTTTTTTTTTTTTTTTAAATAATCAAGTTAACTGTGACACGATCGGTTAGTTGGTATGATTGACGTATATACAGATTGACATCTTTCAAGCATGAATCATGTGGACAGGAGATCGCATTTAGTTGCATTAATTATTTTCCACGAATGAAGCTGAAACGAAATATAAAAAGAACACTCGGACAAAAGCTTATGATGTGGCGAGTATCACTGATAAAACAAGTATGGATACTATTGGAGGGTAAGAGTTATTAAAAATTAATCACGTGGTACCTTTTATTGATAGATCACTTGCTCTGTGCTTGGAGTAAAGGAAAGAAATAATGATAAAAGAGAGGGAAAAGAAGAGGATTATGAAGGTGGAAAAAAGAAAGTAAAAGTAAAAACATGTTGTTTTGATAGTAAAGGAATAGAAAGAAATGACTGTAGAGAAAAGATTAATTAGATTTTTTTTTTAACTCGTTGAAATAATAAAAAATTCCTAAAATTATAAAAAAAAAAAAATTCTTTTCAATAAAAGCACGCTTCCATCATTTTGTTCGATTTTCTTTTATCTACTCTCCACATTTTCCTCATATTCTTCCAAACATTTTTCCCTCACTTACTTCCCCCTATCCTCCAAGCACATCATTATTTCCAGCTTAGATGAAGGAATTACGAGGGAAGTGATTCAAAGGAAAAATATATGTTGGAAAAAGCATGGAAATGGGTAGAAAGGGTTTGGAAGTAAAAACTTTTCTTTTAGCACAAAAGCATGCAGATTTATTCATGTATTTGTAGTTGATACATTCGTATTTAATCATATATCTAATTTCACTATCAATTAAACAAACAACTACTCTTCTAAATTCAAATTAATATAATGATTAATACTTCAATATAACTTGAACTAAGGCCGCAAAAAAATTTAGATAATTTCTATATTTCTATAGAAAAAGAATGCAATTTGTTGGTGGTGATTTAAACTAAACAAAATCCTGCACAGACTTGTTGAAAAATAAGTAATCTAATCAAGTAGCAAATGAGTGATCAAAATTAGAAATTATAGAAAAGAAAAAACAAAACCCTAACTAATAATAAAGGGAATATGGCAAAAAAAAAAAATGGTAAGTTACATGGATCACCCTTAAAAATTTTAGAAATAAAATGAACTATCATTTTTTTTTTAGTTAGCACTTATTCCCTATAAAGCCAACGGAGCAATTGATTATATTTATTTAATTAACTAACGCTAAAAAAATATTAAAATTTTAGAAAAGGAAAAAAAAAAGTAAATTCATCAAGAAAATTTAAATAAAAAAATCAAAGGAAAATTTAAAAAAAGAAGAAGAAGAAGAGAAAGTTGTGCTTACAGGCAACCCAAGGCCACTGTTTCAATAATAGGTCATGATCCATTATTTATAAGTAAATTGTGCAACCCACTCATGATTAGACCTGTATGCTGGTTCGACTCAGCTCAAAACCAGCTATAAATTATTGATTCATGAGTTGGTTGAAGAGTAAAAATGAGAGAAGGATAAATAAACATGATTCAAATTCATATATATGTGTGTGTGTCTCTCTCTCTCTATATATACTCTTAAGAATGAAAATGGAACGAATCAGATGGCGGTGTTTCCTTTTCCCATATTTTTTAATGTAACAAAATTATAATTATAGGTGTTAATGAACCAAGTTGGTTTACAAACTATTTGAATTCAGTTGGAGTTTTACTCAAATTCGATTTGAATGTAAATGAGTTAAACTCAAGCTTTAAAATACTAAATAATTTGATTACCAGACTTGCTAGCCTAGTTAAGTTTGGTATAATATATAATTTATTTTTATTTATTTTTTAAATATAAGTGAGTATGAGATTATGTAGGCAAAAATTATAAAAGTTTAAACTTAATTGAGCTTGTAAAATATGTTTTCAAGTTGAGTTCAAATTTAAAATTTAAAACTAACTCCATCTTTAAATTCTTAAATTAAGTTTGTGCTCAAGGCCAATACTATATTGGTTTAATTCGACTTAACTTCACCCCTACTTATAACTAGATTAAATTACCTTTAACATATATCCTTCTGTTTTTTTATTTTTTTTCTCTTTTTAAGGCTAATTTTATAATATCCCAAGCTTTCCATCCATTTTCTTTGTCCCCCTATCTAATTCATCTCATTTCCATATCACAAATGGCCAAACTCATTGATTTTTTTCACTTTCACCGGTTTCTTAGATTTTGTTTAATTTCCACCATCCAAACAGAATGTTCTGTTTCCAGTCAAATTCTTATAGTACCAATGAAACTAATATTCTATTTCATTCTCAATTTTTATATGTCAAAACATGAATAAACTCTGATGGGAACACTTAACGCGAAAGAGAAATAATGCAACCTTTTTTTATTCTCCTTCGCATGAGGATCAGATTTTGAGAACCATTTATTTTATGATTACTTTTTTTTATCAATAATACACTTTATCTTCAAGCAATTTCATAATCGAAAATGGGGTCTGAGAGCAATATAATTTTTTCCTTGACTTTGCTAGGCAGCAATGCGTGGATGTAAATCCCACATCAAACCTCAGCATATAATTAATACCTAGTTGTATGGTAATACAAATTCTCTTGCCAAAGAACATGATTTACTTTTTACGTGTGTCTCCTTCAAGCAAGACATCGCTTTCTAAAGCAATTACTATGCTGCCTTTTCACAGTACCACTCAACTATAAATACCCTTCTCCTACCCCCATTGATAACTTCAACCCATTTTCTTGCACAACCACATCGTCCTTGACCAATAATTGGTCGCTTCATCGCTCCCATAACCACACCTAATAACAAACATGGTTTTAGAGCAGGTGGTAAAGTCGAAAAATGTATGCGTGATAGGTGCTGGACCGTCAGGTCTGGTTGCCGCGCGAGAGCTTAGGAAAGAAGGGCACATTGCGGTTGTTTTGGAGCAAAACCATGATGTGGGTGGCCAATGGTTGTATGAACCCAATGTAGATGGTGAAGATCCCTTAGGAAAACAACCTTTCCTTAAGGTCCATAGTAGCATGTATGAGTCTATTAGGGTAGTGTCTCCTAGAGAAATCATGGGTTATAGTGATTTCCCATTTCTAGTCAAGAAAGATAGAGATTCTAGGAGATATCCGGGGCATAGAGAACTTTTGTTGTACCTTCAAGACTTTTGTGAGTGGTTTGGGTTAAGAGATCTGATAAGGTTTAATACCAGGGTTGAGTATGTGGGAATGTTGAATTATAGTAATGAGTTTGGGGATAATGAGAATAATAATTTCGATAGTAAAGATTTGAAATGGGTAGTGAGGAGCAGAGACAGGACAACAAGTGAGAACAAGGTGGTGGAAGAAGTCTATGATGCTGTGGTTGTGGCAACTGGCCATTATTCTCATCCTAGATTGCCTTCAATAAAAGGTATGTAGAAAAAGGAAAAAATGCATATGTATTTATGTATAAAAATGGAGTGTTAATGATTCTGTTCATTTTTTGAAGGGGAACAAAAATATGGAGGGGATTGACTTCCTTATTTTGATAATTTATTTCTTTTACTTTTTGAAACTTGTATAGATCAATGACATTGGTATCTGATGCATATAGCATTAGATGTATACAAGAAATTTTCAGTATGCTTTATCCCTATATTCCCATCTCTTAAACAACTAGTTGCAAACAAATTTTTTGAACTTTCAAGGTATATATCTCTTCACATCCCAACAACTTTATATATACAAATTAACTATAATTCAAAATAGTTAATAAAAAGATAGTGAATAATGATGGTTATAAAGTTTCAGTAATAACTTGTGGTACATATTTAGATTTTTAAAAGTTATGAATAAGAATAGATGTATTTTATAAATTTAAAAAATGTATTAGCACTAATTTTTGGTGATTTTTATTAATTTTTTATTTTATTTTATTTTTTTTAAATAAATATGGCAAAGAAAAAGTTGTCGGTGTCCTTAAGCTAACGTTTTGAGTCATTAACGTGAGCAAAATAATAATGGAACGTCTTTGCTTCAAAGACTTATGTTCCATCATAGCTAGTTAGAACCACATATTAATCATTGGACTAGACAATGACGGACGTCGAAGCTTTTTGAATTTTGACTTTTGATTTGGTGAAATATTATTGACCTTGTGATCTGATCTCTTTTTTATTTCCCCACTTCTGTGAATGACTAAAGGAATGGATGTCTGGAGAAGGAAGCAATTGCACAGTCACGGATACAGGGCACCTCAACCCTTTCATAACGAGGTAAGCACATTGATGATTAATATAGATATTATTATATAACATAACGTTTTTGCTATCGAGTGCCTTTAAGATATTTAATAAGCATGTTTTAAAAAAGAAGTTACAATTTATAACATATTGGTTACATAATTTTATAAAAGAAGTAAATTAATATTCCGAATTTCGTATGTTATATATGATTATCGAATTGCCGAATACCTATACGTATAAAGTATAATAGATAAATGTCACTGTACCACATTACAGTAACAAATGCTCACACAAATATGTTGGTAATGGTAACATTTGGTACAGAATAAATCATTTGGAAAATATCTTCTACAATGATAGGGGGATAACATTGAACGCATTTTTTTCTATTATATAATTCGTTTAATTTGTCTTTTTGTTATGTATGTTTTAAATGTTTTTGACCCTTTATTGGCTTATTTTATATACTATCCTTATCCGTTGACACGAAAGGAAAGGGAAAAAAGCGAAAAATAAATTTCTCAAATTTCTTGCTTAATCAGCTTTTTTTTTTTTTTTTTTAATTTTTTGGAATTACATTTTTAACTTCAATATGAAACACAGGTGGTGGTGGTGATCGGAAATTCACTAAGTGGACAGGATATGTCGGTGGAACTATCCGGAGTGGCAAAGGAAGTGTACTTAAGCTCCAAAACTCTTGAAATTTCTGAAGGATTATCCAAAGTCATTTCCAAGCACCATAATCTCCATCTTTGTCCTGAGGTATACACGTATAGCGTAGATATGTTTGTAAGTCTTTCATTAAAAGTGATACGTGATATGAATTTGAACCTGGTTATAAATAAATAAATGAACAAATAAAGTTTGACCTTATGAAGCATCTGCAAACTGCACATGGTAGTTATTTCAAAATGCTATAATATTTATTTTTTCCCCCCAAAGGATTGTGGTTTAAGTTGTTTTATAGAGAGAATCCTATATGATGTTTGTGCTTGTCTTAAAATTAAAACAAAGTTTGACCTTTGACAGTTTAATTTATGTTGTGGTATTTTATTGCTCACTCACTTCTGAACCTCATATATGTAAATAAAAAATTTCTTATCAAATAAGCTTTTGAAATAAACTAAAATCTTCGTTGTCATAATAAATTTGTGCAGATAGAGTCTCTTCAAGAGGATGGAAGAGTATATTTCATAGATGGATCATGGGTCGTTGCTGATACGCTCCTATACTGCACCGGGTAACTATATTTACATGTCCATTTTCAAATTTTTGAACCTTCCTATAATTAATAAAAAGAGGAAATTCAATATTAGGATATATAACATATTTCATCACCACAAGTAGATAGGATATAGATATGAATTTTGCCAACATCCATAGGCACCACATAGGACACAGATAAGATCTTTGCCAACCTCACACACACTAACCATACCCTTCCAAATCTCATCATGGGACAACTGTCCCCTCTTAGACAATGAGGCAAAAAGACTTTGCCAACTTATTAGAAGCTATATGCTACGGTAAATAAAAATTTAATATATTTATCGTGTTATGAAAATCATTAAAAGTTGTATTAAGTATATTTATGTATTAAAATTTTATCGATATATATTTATCACCTTAATAATATACATAACATATCGCTTCTAATAAAGTCCTTCTCATGCAAGAATTTGTAATGGAGGAGACATATTATTTTATAAGGGAGCAAATTCCTTGAGTTCCTTTTTTTGTTTTTTAAAGAGATCCACAGATTATTGGTATCTCCATTTGCTAAGGTAAAGCCTGAAAAATTACAGACAGGCTTTGTTTGTGCAACTCTTTTACATTTTTTTTTTTTTAATTTGGTAAAGAAGGACTTCACATTTCATAAAAATATATACCAAGCTAACTTATTATTTTTTATACCTTCTTTCTATTCTCTATCCTTTTTTTTTTTTCTTTCATATTCCTTCTTATTTCCTCCGCATTAGTTTTATTCCAAACAAGAAAGAAAATGTCATTTTTTATTTTTAAATTTTAAATTTTCTGAGATTCAAATCTCAAAAGAAAACAAATGAAGATTTTTTGTGCAACGTGTGAAAAAAGGTTGTCGGTTCATTTCTATGGGCCAATTAATGGTCAGCAGGTCCAAGGCTTTGGGCTTGGTGTAAGAGCTTCTAACGTACTTAGGACGCTATTTTTAATTTTATTTTAATGGACGGTCGAACGTTTTGAACACCAAAATATCATAGTTTTCTTCTGCAAAAAAAGATACAGTATAGTTTCCATATATTAATCTAAGAATATAATATAAATTCGTAAGTCTGGGAAAGCAAAAAAGGAAAGTGGCAATCTCTCACAACACGTGACAATGCTTTGAGTCAAGTTTACTCGCATCGACTTTCTTTCAGAAGTACTTCTACTATACATTTATCAAAATTATAAAATCATTTTCAATTTAAAAAATAACCCATTTATAATCTTTGAAAAAATATTGATACTATAAAAATTCTCATCCAATGATATCTACTTAACTACCTGTTAAAATGAGTTAAATCAAATTATGAATTCATCCAAAGAATAATTGTAATTAAATTTTACAATATCGACGTTCTTGAAGGGATGTAAGTTTAAAATCTATAATTAACCCTTCTGTTATTGATATTATAAAGTATATAGATTTATAGGTCAGCGTGGGTTAATGTGGACATGGTCGAACAACATGATCCATGATGTCGAAAATATATCTCATATAGCCATCAAGATGTTTCGTTATCATACACAATAACAATAAGCACTGGACACTGTTTGACAGGGTGATGTTTTTGGGCTCCCCATGCTATATATTATGAACAGAAAGCTGAAAGCTTCACTTATTGGACCAGTATGGACGAGACAAAAGCTTCTTTCCGAAAAGATACACATCAACTTTACGTTATTCATCAAATTAGTAAGCCGTATATACCACCAACCCCCTCATTGAACCATTAACGTCCGAACCTAGATTGGATGAACCAAAGTTTGTTTATCTTGTACTGAAAGATAGGGTAAAATTTATAGTTTACTTATTTCTTTTTTACCAACTATGATCTATTACAATAATTTACCAACTATGATCTATTACAATAATTGGGAAATAAAGAACAGAACTAAATCTATCTTATTAGAATACCAATATTTATGTTATTTGACTACATAGGTTTTACTTTAATTTCGCTATTTTAAATGTCACATATAAAATATTCTTATTCTATATATTTATCTAATCCTCTTATATGACATATTAAAATGTGATTACCCATTAATGGGGATGTAAATTGAGGATAATAAAAATTTATTCAGTTTATTATGAACTAGTATTTGACTATAAATATAGAATATTTATCTTTTGCTAATTTAAAAATATAATGTATACATGTTTTGCCCTATATGTACATTACCACACTTTTATATTATTCAATATACTTTACATCATCTTTATCCTATTTCTATCTCATCTTATTTGAATTTTTATAAAGAAATCTTAGAATCATGTGCAATGGCATAATATGAATCCTACTGATGAGTACTTTTGTGTACTATTTAACAAGTTTTAAAAAGAAACCGTTTATCTTATCAAAAGTAATAAAAGTTGTTTTATTTTTCCTTGGAATTTTAATAAGTTTCGATTTATGTATATAATGTATTCTCACTAATTAACTTGATGTTATAAATGGTGTAGGTATTCGTATACATTCCCATTTCTTGACACCAAAGGAATTGTGAAGGTAGATGATGACAGGGTGGGGCCTTTGTTTGAGCACACGTTTCCTCCATCACTAGCTCCTTCTCTCTCCTTCATTGGCATTCCAAGAAAGGTACTTGAATTGAACCTCATGAGTCATGATCGTTATTCCTTTTACTTTTAAAAAATCTTTCTCTCAGTTGATAGCATGAGGAATTAAGTTTACTAAATGATTATTAAATACTTAATGACTATTTCATTGAGACCTAACACGTATTTTAGTGAAGTAATTAAATAATTATGTCAAATCAAATCTTATGCTAAAGAAAAAGACTAAACACGACATTTCACCTTTTCAGTATTGTATATATATTATTAATGTTGAATATCAACCTAAAAAGTAAAGTATTCAAAATACATTTCTCATGTATGTCGTGACATTGAACATCTCATAATATCTCTATTTAGTTCCATTTACCTCCACCTATCACGACCTTGGTAATAAATTAATACATCTTTTCATTTGTTAAATGCATGGTAAATTGCAAGAATTACTCTTAAAAGCTTTTATAATTATACCGACCCTAAGATTTTTAAAATGGAACATTTTATTTTCCCCCCTATAAAAGGCATTGAGCTCCTCTTTGTTTCAAATATAGCTGCATATTGAGATAGAAAATTTGATCAAACCTAAACATGTTGAATCATTATGTTTACCTAACGTATATTATCTATTAAATCTCTTCTCTTTACTATAGAAAAAAATTCAATAAGTATTACCATATACGTGGTGAGTAATTACGAGTAATATTTGAACACAAGACAATATGGATAATAGTTTTTAGAAACTACTCACTACCCACTACTATTATTATGTATTTAAAAACCATCTGAGGTTACACATTATGTATACATCTATGTAACGTATATTACTTATTGAAACACTTCTCACCACGTAGACATTGCATCTAATTAGTGCCACATTAAACTTTCCATCTAATTAGACTGCCAAGTCTATATATATATATATATATATATATAAAACTATGGTTCATAACTTTTATAGGGCACAGTAATCAATTTTGAAAACCTTGGAATTTTGTACCGATTTAAAAGTTTTCACCACGTAGACAAATTAGTGCCACATTAGATTTGCCACATTAGATTTTTCATCTAATTAGACTGCCAAGTCTATATATATATATATATAAAAGAATAGGGCTCATAACTTTTACAGGGTAAAATAATCAATTTTGAAAACCCTGAAATTTTGTACCAGTTTAAAAGTTTTCATAAATAATTAGTACGATTCACCTTTCACATCATTATCACTAATTCTTCAATCAACTCAACTAACCAGCTGAATTATTATTTGAATTTGCCGTGAAGTTCACAATTCTTCTAAATTATTTACTTGACATATGGCATAAAGATTCTTATAACGATGGCGATGCAGCTCATAGGTTTCCCTTTCTTCGAGTCACAAGCAAAATGGATCGCTCAGCTGCTGTCCGGGAAGAGAACACTACCAACGAAGGATGAAATGATGAAGTCAGTCGAGGAATTTTACAAGGCAAGGGATGCTGCTGACATACCAAAGCATAATACTCACGATTTAGCTAATTTTGAGGTACATCTTTACTGTGTTTCTTTTTTTTTTTATTTTTTAACAACAATTTATGTTTTCTCTGAAAATCCATAAAATGAGCTGGAAAATTGACTAAATAACTCGTGGAGTGGACTATAAATGAATAAGTTTATTTACTGTTTATTCGAGTTCAACTGGATATAATAGTTGAATTGAATTTAAATTCATGCTCTGCAAATAATTTATTGAATAAATTATAAAATCAAACTACTCCATAGTTCATATAATCGAGTTTGAATTTTATGATATTTGACCTAACTATTCATGAGTTTAGTTGAAATCCAAGGCAAACTTAAATAATGTTAGTCTAATTTGGATACCGATACCATTTCAATTAAAAAGATATATAATTTTTTAGATAAATCAAATCTAGGCAAAATTAAACAAGTTCAGCACATGCGAGTCAAACTCGACTTTAAAATTCTATGATCAATAAATTTGAGCTTCGAAACTTGAAGCCAAGCTTGAGTTTAAGTTTAGTAATATATGATTTTGACTCAACCCATTCATAGTCTTATTCAAGCTCAATTTCGATTTCCAAATATTATGTATACAAAGAAAAAGGTTGGTCATAAATTGAAGGGCGTTTGGATTAAATTAGTATGATTTCAAGTTAGCCCTTCCTCAAAAATTGATAGTCATACTCAATTATATCTAATTACAGCGTTAACTTAATATGCATAAGAAGGTACTTGAAAATTGCTATTATTTGAAATTTTATTTCTAAAATTTTAACAACTGGGAAAAAAAAAAAGAAAAAAAAAAAAGAAAAACCCTCAACTAGTCTATGCATCCATGCTTAGGCCCACGGGCCTAAAGCCATTCATCATATGAATCTTTCGTCCTCTTTAGTTTACCTAGCCTAAATTAAAATGAAAAAGGAAAAGGAATGAAAAAGGAAAAACATTGAGGAAGTCCTAAAACTTTAGCAATCAAATCTTTGAATTCTTACTTGCGGCAATTTAGTCATAAAGCTATAAATTATGCCCCAATTAAGTCCTTAAGGCACGTGCAACACTCAAATTTTTTTTTATGTTTTCTGCCCATATGACATGCCACGCTGTGCGGTCCTGGCATGCAATACGTGTCAAAGAGGAATTGGATAAATATATATTAGAAAATAATAAAAAAGTCAACTTGAAATTACGAAAAAGAAAATTGAGAAGAAGCAAAGGAAAAGGGAAGCTTTAGGCTTCTCTACAAGAAGTCCATGGCAAAGAAAATAATAATAATAATAGATATATGCCATGTGTCTAAATAAATAGCGTGTAATTATTAATGATGGTATATAGTTTTTAAAAAGCCTATGATAAGATTATGAAAAAAAAACAATCATAAATATTTAGATACTAGCCACATGCCAAGAAACATATCTACATGTGGTGGACAAGAACCACTCTAAGTAGTGAATTTTTGGAGATGAGAAAAAAGATTTGAAAGCTTATCATAATCAATATTGCTAAACTCGGATTGATTCATCCGGTTCAATCTAACCTCTTTATAAAATCGATTTGAATTATTCCTTTCACTCTTATTAATAATAATCTTGGTTCGAATCAATTGATCCAATTAGTTTAATCTAGTTTCTATAAGAACTCACCATATTTTTTGGATTAAAATATGTTATTTCTCTTATATTTTGTAAGAAAAAAATACACTAATTTGTTAAAAAAATATAAATCAAACAAAAACAAAAAATAAACTGTAAGAAACCTTCAATTTTCAACTCTCAAGAATGAAGGTAACTTTTATTACTTTACAAATAAATATAAATTATATTATAATATTTTTATTGATCCTAGTTTGATTCTAGTTATCTTCTCAACCCTTAACCCTTTCTTATCTTTAGATTAACTTTCCAGTTCAAGTTTGACAATGTTGATCATAATAAACCATTTTGTTATAACAAACCATTAATTATAGTAAAATCATGGTGTATTGTTTGTTTCCTAAACATGATAAACAAAGGAGTGAGCAAAAGAGTCTAATAAGAAAGTTATCCATACACATGATGGATAAAAATATAGTAGAACCACTGTTATCTCTAATACAACAATAAACCGTTTATTATCTTGTTTAGGTGCTTGTATAGGGAATTAAAAATTAGTAGTAAATGGACTAAACTTATTAGTATACTATTTGAGTTTAACTTAACATTTGTTTTAGTTTGATTTGATAATAGTTGAGTTAATCTTAAGATTCGCAATATTTATATTAAGCCTAACTATTAGTCAAACCCTAAAATTGATGAGCTTGAGCATGGTACAAATTTTACTTAACTGGACCCATTTAATATAATTGGGATCCCCTTATTTCTTTTGTTTGTTTCTCTCTTTTATAGACCAAGAATCGTGCAAGAGGGAAAACACATCTTAAATTAAATTATTTATAGAACTTTCTAGTTTCTTTGTAAAGGAGCATTAAAATGGAATGGTTACAGCATTCAAGGCAACTTTTCCCTGTAAAAATTAAAATATCAATCATCCTATTATTGTAATTAATATTAATATAATTTTGATTTTCTTCACTTTTTCTTTCAAACGTATATTATTTCCATTATGGAGGTAATTAATAAACCTTAATTTCCTGGTTGCAGTATTGCGATAGATATGGAGACTTTGTCGACTTTCCACATTTAGAAGAATGGAGGAAAGTATTATGCTTGTCATCCATACAAAATGCAAATGTTAATTTAGATACGTTCCGTGAGGAATGGGAAAATGATAACGAGGTCCTCCTGGAGGCTCTACAAAGCCCGCATTTCACTCAACTTGGACATGAAGACTTGACTATCAAAGCTTATGGACTCTCTACTAAAACATCATCTTGATAAATGTAATGTCTATTGGCAAAAAAAAAAAATTTCAAGATAATTGCGGATACCTGTATTAAAATATTGGTCAAGTGCAGATAAATTCTATAAACTTACAATTCATGACTTTTTTCTTCTCACAGCTTTTACAAATATGTAAAAAAACCGCCAAACTATTGCAAGAATCTCAAAAACATCCTGAAAGAACTAGAAGCCGTTTTGAACTTATAAGCACATTTTTAAAAGTCATGAAAGGTAAAGTTGCATTTAAGAGCTTAGGGAGTTGTCACTTGACCAGTAATTTATGAGGTGTATTTGCAATAAATTACCCTTATTTATTTATTTATTTTTTTCATGTTTCATCCCCTCTTACAAGAAAAGTGTCAAAAAGACGGGGATTTCATTGGTTGTTTTTGAAATAGGTGTTATTGTATTTTAAGTAGATAACATCGATTAAAGACATGGACAATGCTATACAAAAAAAAAGAAAAAAGAAAAAAGAAAAAAAAATGTTGAGATTGACATTTCTGCAAGATTCGCTTCTTCAAATGATATATAATATGTATCTAATCTGTTTAGATAATCTATCGTTTAAAACTTGATGTTGTATGAAACTGCGGATCTCCTTTACATGATGGCTTAGAAATAACAAGATGGAAGGGAATTTTAACCAAGTACCTCAAGATAAATTACTAATTCCCTGGTAAAATGGTGATTTGCTTTTTAAAATCAGGGGAAGTTTGATTTATGGGTCATATTCTTGCCACTGGAAAACCTTAACCTACAACACTTCCTTCTAGGGAAGGCATAAAGACTACTCTCTTTAAGATGGTCTATGAGATTGTACTTCCAAGTATACCTTCCTATATTAGGAAAATCTCAAAATTAGAGGTTGTGGATGCTAAATTGAGTACTATAGATGTAGTATTGGGTAATTTACACAATAATTTGATTTAAATTTAAACTAAAATAAAGAATTTACCAAATCAATATCAATAAAATGTGTCCTATTAGAAGACATTGTTTTTGTCCATTATAACCCTATAAACAAATTTCTTTAGCACATGGTATAACTCTCAAACCATCTAAATTATGGACCTTTTCTAATGATACAAAGATTTAATTCATATATAAATGAGTTTGAACTGATGAAAGAAAATATATTCATTAATATTAATACATCATGTGTTTTTTGATGAGTGATAAATATATATCAATAATATTTAAGTAAGTATTAATGATAATGAATTCACATTTTTAGGGTTGTGCATTGCCTGGGTTGGCCATTGATTTAGGGTTACGTTGGTGGACGTAGTATTTGGGTTTAAACAGTGGGCCGTTGGCAGCGTTTCTCCTGAACCGGCGGCCTCTAGCCCTTTGGAGAAAGCATTGAAACTTGCCTTCACATATATTGCGCCTTTCTTTATCTCTAGCAATCAAGATTTGACACCAACAATATATATAAAGACCCCTGTAATGCTAAACTGTCGGATTATTGGACATTATTTTTATCGCATTGGTCATGATCAAATTAATCGGACGCCGACACGTGGGTAGAGTTCTATAAGACAAAAATTACATGACGTTTCAATGATGAAAAAAAAAATATATATATATATATTATTTAACGTTATCCTCCGGTTAACGTTTCTGATAAACAACATCACGATACTTATACCGATATTTAATATTCGATCTATATTCTTTTTTAGTATCGGTACCATTATGTATTTAACTTTTAATTTGATTATCTTTAAATTTAAATTATTAAATAAACTGTAAATTTAATGATTTAAATTTAAAAACATAAAAATAAATAGTAAAATAATTAATAAGATCGATCCCATTAAAATAAAAAATAGAACTATAAAATCTTTTCTAATATTCTTACTAAATTCCAAAGAAAGCAATAGTTATTTGAATTATGTAGAATCATCTTTTCAGAAATTGACTTAATCAAATTTTAAAGCAAATGTCAATTTCACAAATTATTGATAGATGTAATGTTCATATTCACAGTTTGACACTAGTCCATTTCTTCTTGATAATCAATCAAATGTTGTCAAATTTGGATCAAAAGGTTGATGTAAACATAAAAAGAGATTAAAGGTCTAAAGAATTAATGAGGATTAAATCGAAATCAATAAAAATATTATAATATAATTTAAATTTATGTATAAAGTAATAAAGATTACTTATATGTGTGAGAATTGAAAGTTAAGAACTTTTTATAATTTATTTTTTATTTTTCTCTAATAATGTTTATTATTTTAGCAAACTGGTGTATTTTTTAAAAAATACAAGGAAAGAATAATATATTTTAGCAAAAAAAAAAACCATATGAGCTCTTATGAAAATTGGATTGACCAGTCAAATTAATCGATCGAATTGGAGTCACTATCGATAAGTGTCAAATAGGCTATTCAGACAGGTTTTATGGAGAGTTAAGTTGGATCGAAATGATCAATCTGGATCCGATAACATTGATTTAGTTTGATAAATAAGCTACATATTGTATTGTACAAACTCCAAACTCCTTTAGAGCCAATAAATTGAAGAAGAAATCAAATATATGTTCTTCCTTTATTAAAGTATCTTAATTCTAAGGGAATCTATTTCGTTTTCTAAATGCCAAGTCACTATTTTGAGGAATTCTCTTTGTCAAAAAACTCATCACTTTACCTGAATTTTCTTCATAAAGATTTCTTAATATCACCTTTTTAATTTTTGTGGGTGAATAAAAAAAATTAAGAAAGTAATGTAATTAGAATCCAATGGATCAAAATTCACACATTTTGAAGTCTTGGTGGGTAAACAAAAAACCCACAATATTAGGGCAGAAATTGCACTTGAAATAATTAAAAAGATGGTCAAACATTTGAAACTTTGGAACATTAGCAAGGTTATATATCCTAGTTCCTGGTGGTACCATTAGTGATGGGGTATTTCTTGGAATTCTTGATGATTTTGGTGAGAGCAGCTTGGCCAAGATCAAGCCCACAGACATCAGCCAAACGGACCAGATAAAGCAACACGTCGGAGAGCTCTTCTTCAAGGTGTTGTTTGTCATCGGGACTCCAATTGGGTAGTCCTCTTGCAACTTCACCTTTCCATTGGAATATTTCCGACAGCTCACCCACTTCTCCCACCTGCGTGCACAAATGAAATTCCAGCTAATGAAGTATAGTGAGAATTAAAAAGTAGCTAGTATATTAAATGTTTAGGAAAAAATGTAAATAATCCCATTTAGATGTGAATTGAGTTTTTGAATTTTTAGAACATATTTTAAGATCTTTCAGATTTTGATAAATTAATAAATAATTCTTATACATTGAAAATAATACTCCTTGATTTTGATTTTGGTATAGTAGTATGCCTAAATACATCAAAACATGTTTTATGATCCGCCTAAATTTTGATCATATTGTGTAACTTTTTTTAATTAGAAGAGGAAATATCATTCATTTTTCTAATTTATTAAAGTTTGAAAGGTTTTAAAGCACACTTTACAAAAACTGAGCGATCAATTCACATTTAGGTTAAAATTTAGAAGATTATTTGCAATTTCCTTTAAATATTTTTCATTTGTGGCATTATAAGACTAATAAAACACAAATAAAAACATCAGTCAGGGATAGAAAGAACTTAATTTCAAGAAATTACAATAATAATACTCCCGGGCTGCATAGAAACAACATAACAAATAAACATGATGGGTTTATGCCAATGCTATGAATATTTTAAATTTAGACGATTGCCATTCTTATTCCATCGACTATTGTATATGCAATAACTGTTAAAAGAGAGAGCGTTCAATTCTGATTTGTATATTGAGAGATCAATAGCTGGCGATGATTGACTTTTTTTTTTTAATTTATTTATTTGTTATTATTCCTTTGTCTTTCATGTGCAACCTAGAAGTCATGCAATATACTCAATAAACAGTAAAAAGCGAAACCGTTAACCAGCATCTCGAAACCTTTCTTTCTTTCTAATCCGAAGATTTCTTTTTAATTTAAAGGTAATTTCCATCTAATAGCTCAATTTCTATCTTCGTCCGAGTCCATCGTCAACGGTGAAACACCGATCACGGGACGTAACGTAAGTCCGTTCCTACAACAAAACAAGAAAAACTCTCCATATTTTTTTCTGGCAAGTTGAAACGTTAAATCAGGACAAAGAAGTGGAAATAATAAAGTGTAAAATGTCGTGATGATACTAATTCAGAAAATTTACCAGCGCCAGAAGAAGGTTTCTGGGACTGTGATACTGATCCCAACCCCTGACTTGAGCAAATTCAGCAAGCCTATCTCTTAGCTCCAAAAGAGATACATCTCTTGCTTCTGAGGCACGAAGCTCAAGCTCAACCTCATCTTCATGCGAATTTTCCATGAATCCTATCACCTTTCCTTTCCTAAGAACTTATGCTTCACCTTAAGCTTTTTCTTTAGTATTTTTGGTATGTCTTATGATTCACACTTGCTCATGGCACATGTTCCGATATATAAAGATTATTTATTTATTTATCTTTTTTTTCTTTTTTTTTTTTTGCTTTCTTGCTTTTATTTTTCTTTTCTAATTTTTTTAATTATGAAATATATGTGAGAGAACACGTCCTTGCTCCTTGGTGGACCGCGTAGAACCGAGCAAAGGGGCAGGAATAAACACTCTTTAGTACTTCTTGTACCAGTGAAATACTTACTAGATCCCGGTTTTTTATTGCTCACAGTTTGTGGAGTTATTAGATGACAAATACAACCAGCCACTTTTCGGATGATTTGAATAGGTGCCCCATTTCAAGGTAAAAAAGGAAAAAAAAAAAAAATGGTGTACATATGAGCGGAGATTTATAAATAAATAGTCCAGGATGGCCGATCGGTGAAAAAGAGGAACTAAACATTAGTTCATTCACAAGTAGAGTCGAAATAATATAGTACTATTGGACTCAACTTTAAAAAATACTCAATAAACTCAAGATTTAATCGATTAGGTTTGTTTGAGTTCGATTCATTTAAAAATATTTTCTTTTATTTTGATTATAATAATATTAATATTGAAACTTAATTAGTATTAACATTTACTTGAGCTTGATTAATCTTATAAGTTAGTTAAACCGAACACTATAAGGCTCAAACTTGATTTCGTTAATTATTTGAGTAACTCGAATTGAAGCTTGAGTTTGATTGCATTGTTTTCGAGTTGAACTCGAATAAATATTGAACCGAATTTGAGTAATCTACGAGTAATTTGATTCATTTACACATCACGTATTTAATTGGTATTTAAATATTTTTATGAATTTCTATGATATATTAATACTATTGAAGCCTTTTTTCTAAAACAAGATCGGTCACTACAATGTTCCCATTTCCATGAACCCAACCCAAGCATGGGTAATTTGATTCATTCAGTTTTCTCTTTTTGGGTAATTTACTCCATGTCAAGTTTTTCTGTTTCCTACACACACACACACATATATATGTATTGGGTTTGATGCTTGCATTATGGTTTTACTGTAGGTTCTCATATCTTTTAACCTCACCTATTTGGATATAATGATTTTATTGCTCTGCTTCTGGTGGATTCACACCATATTTCACTCAGGGTTTCCCCATGACCCATCCGGAATGCAGCCACGACATCAAACAAAAAGTATACTATTTAATTAATCAAAGGCTGGATATAATTAATTTGATTCATTTTCTGATCATAATATAGACAACCAAACAAATAAACAAAGTAGTCACTCATCTTGCTTGCTCATTTCATAATCGAATATCCTATAACGTGATCAGCAAATCTCATCGATTTTAACAATCTAGTCCTTTGTTTATTTTAATCCATTTTTTAGATTGTCTCGCGGTTTTGAATGTTTCCTGATTAATTTATATTTATTTTAAATGATATTTAAGTGTATTATAATAAATTTTCAACCAAATTGGTCATTTGAATACAACATATGGTTAGCTTAGTTAATAATTAATTGGGCGATTTAATTCCTAAGTAGATTGACCAAATTTTCTTATCCCTCGTGCCTTTTATTTGCTTTCTTACATATACGTATAACTTGACCTATTTTAGATTATATCACTCAATATACACGATCTTATGAGTTTTTTTTTTTATTTTATCAATTATTTAGTTTCATGTTTCGCCAAATTTTAATTATCATCTTATATTCTAGGGATTATAACAAGAATGAAAGGAGTTGGAGAGATTAGAACCGTATTCCCATTGAAGACATATGGCAAAGTGTGTCATCATCTTTCCACCCATGACATGATACCACTCACCCCCACCTGCATATTCCATACTACAAATTGGATCTCCAACCTGATATTGTCTCCACAATGTGACTGGGCATGATATATGAGAAAATAATACCTCTAGTCCTACCAAGTAACGGACAATACGCATCAACTTTATTTTTTGTCCCTGGGCGGCTTTGATTCTCGCACATGTTGGCAATTGGCGAAACTTTTCATGAGGATTACGCTAAAGATGTGCGAAAAAGTTGATGAAACTTATGTTTGCTTTTGGTGGGTGGAAGTGATGTGGGCATGGATACGCCATTGCTGCGTGCTGGAACAAACCGCGATTCTTATCTGGACAAGAAAAAAGAAAAAAGGAAAAAAGGAAAGAAAGAGTAGTCATCATCTTTATAGCACGGATAAAATCTTGTGCATTTCACGGATCTTCATGTGCGTATCCTCTGTGTCATGGTGTGTGTCTGACATAGAAGTAGAAACGACACCACTAGTCACACATGATTCTCGTGACATAGTTCCGAAATGGATCCGGGGTGTCTATTTGGATCCTCACGACATAATTCCGTGTGCGTTCTGTTCCTAATCTCTTTCATGTAGCTTTGCAAGGAAATTTTCAAGCACGGATCCAGGATATAACTAAGCCTGATAAACGCGAAGATGTTCTACGGTTTTTGCCGTAATATTCCGAAAAATTTAATGAATTTAACCTTGGTGTTTCTGCACTTACATTTCACTTGAAGATATTGTCGTTGCTACACAAGTCACTGGACATTGACCGCAAGTCAACCAATCATCGATAATTTTATGTGTACAAGAAAAACAAGATGAAAAAATTTTCTCAAGAAACAAACAGGGTAATATTCGTGATTGTATGGAGTACAATTACTATTTTGAAGCTCAATTTGGAGAAGAGAATATACCGAATAGTTGCCAAGTTTATCACTTATTCGCACTATCTTTTTCTGATCAAATGGTTGCTAAATGCTAAGAGGCATGATCAACTGTGTTAAAAGATACATTTCTACCAAGATGCTATAGGTTGTATCTGGTGAACTTTGCTATTAACACTATCGTGAATCTTCAGAGATGTTTTGCTGCTTCGGTTGCTCTTAAGATGTCCTAAGCATAATCATACTGGTTAACATTGCAAAATAGTAAGATGCTACTCGAATCCATCATTTGTTTTAGTTAGGGGTGGTAAGGCAGATCATATTCGTGTCTTATTTCTTATCAAATTCGTGTCAGTTGCCAAAAGAACACAAAATTGAATGGAAATCACAAATATTCTTTATTATTGTAAGGTATTTATTTATATTATAATCGTACTTGTTGCATCTTGTCTCATGTCAATTTGTGTTTGTCTCTATAATCATTTTCCTAATTATTTTCACATTTGTGTTTTTAGTTGGATGTTGTCAGCCCTAGATTTTAGTTGTTTTTTGTGATTTACCTGCATGGCTTCATGATGAGATGTCCAAATTCCTTTTGCAAAGTTTTAGTCAAAATTGTCCCTTCTTTTATGCCATCAAACACGATATCTTCACAGCAGGGTGTTGAAGTTGCAGCGATGGAGCAAAAGTGAGAAGATGTAGATCGAGTTCAAAGGAAAAGAAAAATGCAGAAAAAAATTAAAGCAAAATCTCATGTACATTTCTTGTATTATATTGTTATCTTGTATTCTGTAGTTGAGATTCAACACTGAAATAGCTAGATTCAACGAAATCCAAACATGCTACAAAACTTGAAAACTTAATGAACTTAAACTTGATGTTTAAGTTTGTTCAACTTATTCCATCTGAAGATATAGTAATTGCTATCGAAATCACTTTGACATTGAATCCAAGTCAACCAGTTACTGATAATTTTGTGTGTGCAAGAGGGAAAAAAAAAAAAAGAAAATTTCTATCAAGAAACAAACTGGATAACAATTTGTGATTGTATGAACAATTTTCACTACCAAAATTCAAAAATCAATCAGGCTTTGGGAGGAGAGAATCCATAACTTCCACTCTTCTCATTGCTGGATATCCGAATAAGTGCACTAAGAACCTCTTTCATGTTTGGTCTTGCCTGAGGTACCTCTGCTGTGCAACTTATTCCAATCCTCAACAAGTCATACATTTCCATTGCACCATCAGCTAGACCAGACCCAAGCAGCGCTACCGGTATGACCGCTCCACTCAACCCATCGCGCTTGTTTCCCACCACCCGTCTACCCCATTCCACCAAACACTCTTCCCCTCCATCCACTGCCCTTCTTCCCGTTGCCAATTCCATTGCCAATACGCCAAAACTATATACGTCACCCTTTGTAGTTGCTTGCCAAGTCTGCCCATATTCGGGTGCTACATAACCAACCGTGCCAGCAACAGTAGTGCTAACATGACTATCCCCAATATCAACAACTCTAGCTAGGCCAAAATCCGTCACATGTGCCTTACCACCACTGTCCAGCAGGACGTTGCTAGCTTTCACATCGCGGTGTACAATGGAAGGATAGCACTCATGGTGTAGAAATACCAAGGCACGAGCAACGTCTATTGCTACATTGATTCTTCTCTGCCGCGTTAATGTTATTCGATCGGAAATTACATCCTCTAAGCTTCCACCTTCCATGTACTTATAGACAAGTATTTTCTCTGAGCCATAAAGGCACCATCCGTAAAGCGGTACTAGGTTGGGATGAGGCCAATCAAAGCTGTCTCCACCTAAGACTTCCATTTCGGTTTGGAATTCCTTCTCACCTTCAATCCCTTCACTTTGCAATTTCTTGACAGCCACTTCTCTCCCATCTGGCAACACTCCTCTGTAAACTGTCCCGAAACCACCCTTCCCGATGATTTTCTCATCTGAGAAGTGACTTGTGGCCTTCAAGATATCAGCATATGTAAATGCTCTTCTCACTAATTGAATGACAGGCACATTCTCTGTTAACCATGGTGAGGAACTATTAGAGCTAGACCCGAATTCATATCGGTACTTTGTGTCTTGTAATAAATATCTTGGCAAGTCGATTGGACTTTTGGCAAGGGAGCAAACTATGAAAGTGAAGATAGCAAATGCCAAGAAAACCAATGTTAAGGCAAAGAAGACAAGAAATCTAACCGACCTTGTAGGCCGGTTTTCACGTCTGTCTCTATGTTTAGTCTTATTTGGCCCTGAGTTGATAAATGGTGGCAAGACCAAAAGAGGATCCCCGAGGAACGATTCTTTCTCGAAGGTCGCAAGTTGTCCACTTGTAGGAATTTTTCCATGAAGCAACGGATTGTAAGACACATTGAACTTGCTCAATTCATTCAACTTGTTCAAGCTTAACGGGAAAATGCCAGAGAAATTGTTGTAAGATAAATCAAGATTACGAATGCATTTTACGTCACCAATCTCTGATGGAATTTCACCCGAAAATCTATTGTTTGAAATGTTTAAGACTACAAGGGGCAGTTCTCTTATTTCTGTTGGAAGTTCACCTTGTAAGTCATTCATAGCCAAATTCAACATGCTGAAATTGTGCAAGTTCCCAATAGATGAAGGGAGTGCACCAGAGAGCCTGTTGCCACCCATTTGAATGTAACCCGAAGTTTGATAAACGCGCAAGTTTGTCCCAACAGTGCACACCTGGAAGAGGCCGATGCCTTTCAGTAACAGATCCCATATGGTTTTACATGTTTTTCTCGTGAGAATGCTGTACACGAAGCTAAATGGAGGATAATCAGCTGGAATCCATCTCTTCATTGTTAAGCACTCTCCCGAACCGCCTACAATGTGGAGGTTTTTCCGATTACTTTCGAATGTTGGCTGAGGATTTCGGCCAACATTCCCCAGCTCAGGTGGAATATTTCCAGAAAGTTGGTTGTTAGCTATGTTCAACCATAACAAGCTGGAGCAATTCCCAATCTCACGCGGAATTTCACCCGAGAGATTATTGTTAGCAAGCATTAGCCACAAGAGAGAGTTCAGTTTCCCCAAAGTTGATGGGATTGATCCAAGCAGTGAGTTGAAGGATAGATCAATGGCTTGGAGTTGGGAAAAATCTCCAAACTCCGGTGGTATGCGTCCATCAAACAGATTGTGAGAGAGCATTAAGTACTGCAATTTTGGCAACCGAGAAAATTTGGCAGGCAATGGACCAGAAAAGTTGTTGTAACTCAGGTCCAAAAAGATCAAGCTTGATAAATTCAGAATTCCTGATGTAGCAATACTACCGGTGTATGAATTTCCATGCAATATAAGGCATTCGATCCACGTAAACTTTCCAAAAATTTCCTGCACTTCTCCTCCGAAATTGTTTTTGCTGAAATCCAAAAGCTGCAAGCTACTCAAATTCAATAACCTATCTGGCAGATCCCTGAAAAAGTTGTTAGTTCCAAGAATCAAACCTTTTAGAGTGGAAATCGAACCGATTTCCTCTGGAACCGGACCTGTAAAATTGTTCCCCCACAGATTTAACACAGCCAAATCCTGACAATTCGATATATTTCCTGGCAAAGAACCTGTCAAATTGTTTCCTGACAGGTCCAACATATGTAAACTACAATTCTGTGGGAAACTTGAAGGCAAAATCCCCCCACTAAACTGATTGTTGGAGACAATGAAATCTTTGAACCTTCCAAATCCTCCCCATATATTCCCACTGAAGTGATTGTAACCCAAATCAACATACTTCAATTTATAGCAATCACCAAAATAACCATCTATACCTCCTGTGAAGTTGTTCTCTGAGATATTAAGAACCACCAAGCTATTGCAAATACTCGGGAAACTTGTCGCAATGCTGCCATCTATTTTATTGACAGACAAATCAAGAATCCTAAGATTCTTCAATCCAACCAAATTCAACTCTCCATCGAGTATGTTATGCGATAAATTGAGGTAGACGAGGCTCTTGCATCGGGTCAAATCAGGCGGTATTGGTCCACTAAGTGTGTTTGCTGAAAGATCAAGGGAAGTAAGTTCTGATAAAGCAGAAAAATTGGTGAACAGGTCCTTGGAGATGTTGTTGTGAGACAGATCAATGCCAAAGACTCTTGTTTTGTTGGGATTGCATGTAATTCCTTTCCAATCACAGGGGTTTGTCGAAGTGAGATTCCATTCAGAATAATGACCTCTATTCACTGGATTCCATTCTTCATGAAATGATTTCAGATTTAACAACACTTCCTTGTCTGTATCAAGAGAATCTCCTAGAACAGATGCAACTGTGGAAAAAAAGAGAGAGAGAGAGAGAGAGGATAACATAAGATTCTTAGTAAAATAATTGGAAGATTCCAATTGACTTCTAAAGAATAAATTAAATATCATAAACATGATCAACCTTGGAAAACGTGAGAGACATTATTAGATTTATTTTCCGACACCTGACATAAACTAAATCTTCAGTTTCAGAGCCTTTTCACGAGAAATGCAAATTCCAGCATTATTTTAACAGGAAACATTGTAGATTAAAGTTTTCTGCCTCTAGAAACAAGATAAAATCTATAAAATTGCAACCCACGTGATCAAGTATGAAAATTTATGGACCAAAAAGGCCACATGCTATCACTAAATTAACCACTACGTGATTAAGGTAGCCAGTCCAAATACAGAGCAAGGTTGCAATGATTGGAAAGACATCATCAAACAAATGTAAATAAGAAAACAAGAACATCACTGGTCAGAAGTTCTAAGAGTTCATCTAGCATTGCTCAGAAGGGGCCAAAAACTGGAAATGAAACAAGAACAAATAAAATACCTTGAAGGAATGTGAGCAGAAAAATTGAAAGCAGCCGGGGCCAAGCGGGTTCGTCGTATAACATGATCCTTATTCTCTCCACCTTCTTCTATATATGCATAAAATCTTAGCAGTTATTACCAGGTGCTAGATTCTTTTCAACAACAGCGTCATGTAACAGTTTTAAGAAAATGAAATTTTCTGAATTCTTCAGTATTATTTCATATTCCTCTGTTTTGCTTTGTCTTAAACACCAAAAAGTGGAAAAAATAGATATAATGGAAACATAATTTAAAGGGGGAAGTTAGTATTTCATCATTGTTGATTCGAAGAGTCAAACTTGGACTATTTTATATTCACTTTTTCCTTTTTCTCCTTTTTTTTTTTTTTTTTTTTGGTTGAGAGAAAAGAGTTTTCTCAATTCTGCATGTTCTCATTTTCAAAAGCTGTTGAGCAGCCAAAATTCATCCCCTGTTGCCTTCATGAGTACGAGAAAACTACAAATTTCACATAAAATCAGTGGGAAACTTCGTGATGAGTAATTTTTTATCTTGTGGGTTACTATTTTAGATGTGAACTTTTATTTTATTGTGGTTTCTTAAAAAAAAAAATGTAGCGGTGATGCAAGTTAAATATTTGGTTTCTCTTTATACGGAAATTAAAAATGTTTCTATTTCAATTATGAAATTACATAAAAAAATTTTTAAATTTGAATGTATGATGTATGAGTAAGCACTCTATCATGAATTAGTTTTTTATCCTTTTCTAGAATGGAGTTAATTTGATAAATTTTCTCAGTACACCAAAACTCAGCATTTCTTTAAATAATACAAAATAAGCCCTCTAGCTATAAGAGATACTAAAAAAAAAAAAAAAGAATTAGTTGCCTTAAAATCATTTTTATTTTACAATAGCATATTTTTCATGATTATTTATTAATAGAATTATTAGTGTATATGTAGTAAAATATATAGATTTCCCATTATTCAAACAATTTTCTTTATTGTTTTCTCTGTATTTAATAATACTATCAATCATACCCAGGACCAGATAGAAAATTTCACATAAATCTGAGAAATTTTTTGGAAATTTTTGTTGTCTAGATTACTTCTATAATAAGCACAAGGCATTGTCTCGTAAAGAATATTTATTCAAACATGTACAATTTCGAGATGGTTCGCACGTGTCTTTACGAACTTTTAGAGGAAATTCAAAGCAATTTTTGTATTATCTTTAATGAAGAATAAGGGGGAAAGAGCCATAATTATAAATAATTTTTCTAAGCTATTCATAGGAAAAAGGTTTTACATATAAACTCTTAAAATATGAATTTATCTTGTTATAAAATTTTAAAAATATATAAATAATTCTCAAATGAAAAATCAAGATTGAAAATATCATAAATAACAATAGCTTGAGGACATTAGTAATAGTTTAGATCAAGTATGTATTTTATTAAATTTCAAGAGAAATAAAATCATGTTCAGTACTTAATCATTAATCTGGGATATATGTGTAATTTTGTTAATATATATACACGTATATAGTCAAGGATTTATTCAATCAACCCCCTTGTACTTTTTTCTTAGTCAAGGCAAAATTAATAATATATAAGATTGCAATCCCTCGTGCATCGACCGGTAAAAAAACATGTCTTTCAAGTTTTATAAAGTAAACGCCGAAGAGGACAACTTGTATTTGAAGTCTCTAAAAGCTCTTAAAGCCATTAAATAGCAACCCGCGGCTTTGTCTGGAATTTCATGCATAAGCTTTGAATAAAATGGTCATGTATATGCAGTCCAAACTTGGGTTAGACGTTAAAGGAAAGAGAAAGCCGGACACGGGAGTATGAAAGTTGGACTATTCTGTTGCTTGATTTGACTACTATATTATAAAATTTAGCAAACTGTAAATTAGCTCATCCCTGCCTTCCTTGAGAAGGTCTAAACCTGTCGATCCTAAGTAATTCTAACCTTATCAAATTAGTAGGTTAACGAGCCATCCAACCGTCAAATCGAATTGCTAGTACAATCGATAGTTCAATTCCACAGTCCAAGATCAGGTTAATTTTGAAAATTAAAAAAAATATATATATATGATATATTTATATTTTATATAATATATTATATATACATATTACATCATATATATACTATATATAAAATATACTATAATATTATATTATATAATATACTATAATATATCACGTAATCTAAACGAATTATTTTGAAATTAAAAAAATTGAATTGTTTTCAATTCACGTGTAACAATATAAGATTCTGCATTTAATTGAAAAAAAAAATACATGAATAGTCTATAAATTATTTATAATGATTAAGGAAAATTCAAAAAAAAAAAATTAATAGTTCAAGTGAACCGGCTTGTTCGAGCCTCGATTCACACCTTTTTCGATTCGTGAATTAGCAGTTTATGATTGGTTTTAGATTGGGTCGAATCGGTACATATACATATATATATATATATATGTATTTGAGTTCACAAGTATTTTTAAAATACTTATTAAAAAGGTTATGAAAAAATTTTATTTTCCTTTCGAGAATCGATTATATGTTTTATGAAAAAGTGAACGAAAATCTTTTTATCTTATTATCGGTAAGTATCCTAAAACATCGGTCATCATTCCTCCATATATCTGCCTTCGCTGGATCGTAAAAATAAGAGTTGCATTAATTTAATCTTGAAGTAAGGTAATTCCATCGTTGAGCAAGACGAAATGTCTTGATAAATTGTTGAAGCTAGAAAAGGACGTAATGTTTACTTAAATTCTTGTTATGATCGGCATATTTTATGCATCAATTGTCTCCTATCAAATATTCTTTAAGGGAAAAAATGAAAAAGAAAAACATTTTATTCAATTTAGCTGGATAGAGTTACATGGAGAGCAAAAACCGTTCGTATTCTAGCACAATAATCGTTTTTTTCTTCTTCTCCGATTTGAAATGTTTATTTTGATAAGTAGTATATAAATATTAATTATATATAGATAGGAGGCGATAATAATAAGTCCATAAACCGATATGTTTGAATTTTATCAATACTCCTATCACTTTTTTAAATACATGATGTGTTAGAATTTTTTCCCGAATTTATGATATTATTCACCGGCCATCCGTGCTCGGCCGCCATCTTTAGAAAGCCGGCATCTTTTATTTTACAGATGAGTATATCGAAAAGTCTTTTTATGTATATATAAAAATTTGGTCAAATCATTTAATTTTCAAGTGGAAAGATTAAATTCTTTGTAATTTATATTCTTATAACAAATAAATCTTTATATTATTATAAACTTTCATGGCATTAAAAATAACTGACGTGGCCAACAACACTGCCTTG